>CM076575.1:71534787-72752810 GCA_034641835.2 Pinus albicaulis
GATGATAAGTGGCATGAAAACTTTAGTCACACTCAATATTTTTCCTTTGGGATTGCACAATGTCTTAATTAGCATGGATTGGCTAATATCCCATAAACTAAATTTCACTTCTATGACATGTCATTGGAATGCCTTAGCAATGAAGGTGAAAAAATGGTGCTTCAGGGAATAAGGAAGCATGTTTCTATCCGATGGATGTCGGAACTATTGGTAAAGAGGTACATCTAAAAAGGATGCACCCTGCATGTGGTCTATGTGAAAAGAGAGCTAAAGAGTGATAAGGTTGGAATATAAGCTCACCCATTCTTAAAGAAATTCAAAAATGTGTTTACAAAGGAAATACTAGGATTTCCACCCAGGAAAGATGATTTCATCAGACCATTGTTATGCTAAGATTTTTTCCTGGATATTTTCCAATATCGACTTTCATACCTAGGTTACTTCCCTCTCTTCATCTCTACAAATTTTATGGTTTCTTTCTTTCCATATTCCCCAAAGAAGAAATCCCATCGACATCCCCCATTCTCGATTTAGGACTTCAATTTTATATCCCCCTTTTCACCATTTTCTGATTGTCTCATTTATGCTTGTAATATCCCTTTCCATTTTTTGAAAGATCACAACATTGTTCTTCCATAGAATCTTTACCTAAGAACGAGTGTTGAATAAATTTTCTATGCTTTCCACCTCCTTTTTACACATTTTTCAAAGTGAGGGGCCCTATATTCATCTGTGCTGCAATTGATCCCAAGTCAGGATCTTCCGGTGGCTTAGCAGCAAAAGGAAGTATTCTACTTTCGGCCAAAATTTTTCTCCCCATATTTTTTTCCATATTGGGAGTGCTATATTCTGATGACTATCTTATTTGAGAAAGTAGCCTTCTTCTATGGTGAACATGCCTTTGTTTCAACAACCCCATCTCAGAATATATTCCCCATTTTTTGAAACCAATTTCCTGGTTTTCATTTCCTTCTCGAAGTTGTTCCATTGCGTTGTTTCTAGGGCATTCCTCCATTGCCCTTTCCCCTTCCATTTCCACCATTGTCTATCCTCCTCACAAAAAAATTAATTGACCACTGATCTTTGGTTAGGTAAATTTATGAAGAGAAATATTTCTCCCAGATCCAAATGGCTGAATAGTTTCTCCCTCTGTTTCCATGAGTCCTACGAAAAGAGTGATGTTCTCCCTCCTCATATTTCCAAGAAGATATGCTATCTTATTAAATCTGTGTTGGTCGCCACTAGGTTCCAGATATTCAAGCCTTTTGGAGTAACATCTACTTTCAGTTTTCCCTTACCTATTGTGGGCATATCATATTTCCTTTCCCAAATGAGTTTCCAAATATCGATTCTACCTTGGAGCCATCACCACCATAACTTATCACCCATTACCTGATTCAACACATAGGTATCTCAAAGGCCCAAACCGCCCGTCTTTTTTGTTTTAATGAGTTTTTCCCATGATAGGAGAGCCCATTTTCTAGTGTCTTGTGCTCCTTTCCAGAGAATTTTTTTTTAAATTTTCACCATATTATTGCAGAATATTTTCAGCGTCGCTCTTCCTAACAGCTGATATATGGGGATGGCTTGAAGAACAGATCGAAGCAGGACTACTTGACTAGGTGCATTCAAAATTTGGAGAGCCCAATTCTGAAAGCGTTTCTGGAGGTTGTTAAGAATATCCTTCCATCCTACTACCCTGAGGGAGGACAGGTTGAGCAGGAAGCATAAGTACTTCATTGGGAAAGTTCCAATTTTAAAGCCCAAATATCTAGCTAGAAATCGTTGAGTATCATTATTGGCATTAAATAAATAGACATTTTATTTATCATTACTTATCAAATTTCCTTAGGCGTCCATGATAATTTTGAGAGTTTCCAAAATGGATTTTACTTCCCTTAGAAAATTATGACAAAATAGTATAATGTCATCTACAAACTGTTATTGTGAGAGAGTAAGATCCGATCCCCATAGGTTCAGGCCTTTAATATGTCCTGCTACTATTTGAGATTTGATGAGATGACCAAGACCTTCTGTTTCTATGATGAAAAGGAATGGTGAAATAGGATCTCCTTGATGCAGTCCTTTGATTGCATTAAAAGGCTGGGATGGGGCTCCATTAAGAAAAATAGAGAAGTTAGGGGAAGAAATACATGACATCAACCATTGTATCCATCTTGAATCAAATCCAAAAGTAGAGAGAATTTCCTTCAAATAAGACCAGTTTAGACGATCATAGGCTTTTGAGAGGTCCAATTTGATCAACATACCTTTAATTTTTTGAATTCTGAGAGAATGAACTGCTTCCTGTACTGTAACTATCCCATCTAGAATTTGTCTTCCCTTCACAAATCCTGTTTGCTCAGGGGATATAATGTTGAGGAGAATTGGTTTAAGTCAGTTTACCATGATCATTGAAAGAATCTTGTAAATTACATTACATAATGCTATAGGTCTGAACCCCACAGGAGTATCTATATTATCTTGCTTGGGGATGACTGAGATGAGCGTTGAATTTAGTGTTGGGTACACATTCCTTGTTCGCCTGGATTCCTCAACCAACTCCCAAATCTCCTTTCCCATAAAAGGCCAAGTTTCCTGATAAAATTCTGTTGTAAATCCATCGAGCCCCGGGGCCTTGCTTTTTTGGAAGATTTTTAACCACCTCTTCCACCTCTTCTAAGGTAATTTCTCTCATTAACGCTAAGTTCTGATCTCTGTTGACCTTGGAGGGAATATGACAAGTTATTCTATGTATAGTTGCTTCTCTATTAGGATCTGATTCAGTAAGCATGTCCTTGAAATGGTTTACTAGTAGTGCTTCCATTTCTTGTGTGTTGATAGACTCGATTACCATTTGCATCCTTCAATGAGAAAATCCTATTATGTTGCCTTCTTTATATCAAATATTTATGGAAAAATTTTGTATTTGTTTCCCCTTCTTTAAGCCACTCCACCCATTATTTTTGTTTCCATAATATTTCTTCTTTCTTTCTCCGCTCCTCTAGTTGACTTAAAAGATTCCCTTCTTCTAAGGCTAGTGCTTCTGTGCGTCCATGTAAAATCATATGTTGTTGATTTTGTTTCATATCTTCTTGCAATCGATGCATATTTGAATGGATGTTTCCAAATTCTATTTTATTCCAATTTTTAATTTTATTTTTTTTTTAATTTTGCAACCACAAATGAAATGAGTGCATTCCCTTCCTTCCCTGAATGATCATGGATTCCCACCATTGTTTTTCTTTTTCCAAAAAGGCTGGATCCCCTAACCAAAATAATTCAAATCGGAATGGTTGGTTATTTGGGCCTTCTTTTATATCAATTTCCAAACGTATTGGCCAATGATCTGACCCTAAAGAAGGTATAATTGCATATTCATAGTAAACATCTAAGCTAACAAGCTCCTCTAACGCTACAAATCTATCTAATCTGGATGCTATTTGGTGTGCCTCTCCTCTCTGATTATTCCAAGTAAATACTCCATTTATAGTTGGTATACCTACTGATTTAAGGTCCGTAAGGAGGTCTCGAAATAACTCCATTTCTGGTTCTTCTCTTCTAATTCCGCCTTTATTTTCTATGAGATTCAAGATCATATTAAAATCTTCACCTATTAACCATTATTTCTATTGATGCAAAGTTCACAAAGTTCTGATGATGTTTAAAAATTCTTCTCGTTCTCCTTGGATATGAGGGCCATAAACTACCGAAATAATCAAATGTTCCTTAGTACCCACTCATCGGAAACGTCCAGTAAGGCTGCGTGATAAGCCTATCCAACCGTATGTTGTTACCTCAGCCATGCTTGATAGTATGGTAATACCTCCTGCTGTTCCTCGGGAATCAATGACCATGACTTTATTATGTGGTTTAAATGACTATAGTATGGTGGTCAGCTTTTGAGTAGAGACTTTTGTTTCTTGAATTAACATGACTTGTGTTTTTTTGGACTTTTAACTTTTATTTTAAATATCTCTGCTTGCCTTGGCTATTTAGGCCTCTTATATTCCAGGAGATTACTTTCATTGGTAAAATTTTGGAGTTTGTTGGAACACTATTGTTAATGGTATTATCTTTCCAGTATTTACTAACATTTCTCCCACTAATTGGATTGAATCATGCAAAGTTCTTCTTCCTTTTTTCTTCCCCGATTTTATTTGATAATTTGAATCTTTAGAGGGATTGGTTTCTAGGGTACTTACTTGTTTTCTGGCCTGAGTAGTCAGGTAATGCTCAAATTTTTCTTTGTATAGCTTCTTTTGATCTTCTGGGATAAATCTATCGTCCAAGTTCCTCTACTCTACCAAATTCACAAAAAAAAAGTTGTGTAATTTTGTGTTGACATTTAACAAAAATATTAATTTTAAAAAAAATCACTCTTAACTATAAATAAAATATTAATAGTTGAATCGATTACAAACCTCCTTCTTATTAGGAAGTAAATGTCTTTTATTATAATCAACATTGTGTATTTTATTTAATAAATATTTTGTTTTATTTTAAAGGGGATACGTGTCAAGTCCAAGTTGAAGGAATCACACATCTCATTTTGGGTTGGTGGTTTAAAAAAAATCTGAATAACAAAAATTATTTTCACTATTAAATGTAAATAAAATATTTCATAGTAAGAATTGAATGAATTACACAGTTCCTTATTAGGAAGTAGTTGTTTTTTTATTATAGTTTACATTGTGTTCATTATTTAGTTAATGTTTTATTTTTATTTTAAAAGGGACACGTGTTAACTCTATATTGAGCATTGAAGGAATTACACATTTCATTTTGGACATTAAAATTCCCTTCTAGACCACATATCAAGAAACCTACATGGTCATGATCTCACCACTAAATTATATGGAGGTGTGCATACTTTACCCTCTTTATAATTGAACTTATGATCTTTAATTAGAAAGAACATATTCTTAACCATTAAGCCCACATGAAATAAAAAAAATCATTTTTTAGTTGTTTATAAAAAATATAATAAAAATAAAATAAAATAAATTAAATTAAATTAAATTAAAAAAATAAAAAATAAAAATAAATAAATAATCAAATATCATATTTTTGGGTCAAGTGAGACATTCTAAAACCTAGTATGAGGGAATGTGTGATTTTTCTCATACTCAAAGTGGGGTTGACACTTGTCTCTTTTAAAATAGAAGTAAAAGTAAAAAAAAAAAAAATGGATATACATATTTTATTTGTTTTAATTAAAAATATTATAAAACATCAAATGATTCTATTCTCAGTCCATTGTTGATATTTCAATGGAGTCCCGAAGAAATATGTGAAGTAACATAGTTTTATATTAGTTTTAAGAGGAGATAAATATTATATTTTCACTTTTGACTATGTGAGGAAGATGTTTATTTGTTATACTTTTTAAAAATATTAATGCAAGATTTATAACTTATTTGAATATCCATGTTAATTACTTTATTTCAATATCAAAATACACAAAGGCACACCATAATAAAATATTTTAATACCTAATAAGAATTAGTTATTAAATTAAAAAAACTCAAGTATTTCCTACTAAGTGTAATAAGATATAGATTTGTAATTCATTTAATTCTTAATATAAAATTGATATGGAGCATTTAAAAATATTATTAATAATAAAAAATTTAATGTGGGTCATAAATAAAATATTTCAATACATAGGACTAAGTAATATTGACATATGTTTAGAGAAAAATGCAACACACTCATGTATGTGCTTCCTAGAGGAAAAATTACGCGCTCTCATCCATCGACTTTGCAACCATTCCCTCCTCTTAATGAATTGGTACCAATGTATGTTTGATTGGGTTTCCAACCTAGTTCCAACAAGAAATAAAATAGGAGAGATAAGATTATGTGTTGACTTTAGGAATCTGAAAAAAAGTGTCCTTCAAAGACAATTACCCTAGTTTACCTAAAATGGATCATATATTACAAAGGGTAGCTGGCTCTTCTAGGATGTCACTTTTAGATGGTTTTTCAAGATACAACTAGACTTTAGTCCAAAAATAAGATCAAGCAAAAACATCATCTACTACTCCTTGGGGCACTTTTATGTATGTAAAAATGCCTTTTGGTCTAATGAATGCAGGGGCAACCTTTCAAAGGGCTATGGACATAGCTTTTGCAAAGGAATTACATGATTTCTTAGTAATTTACTTAGATGACATTACTGTGTTTTCCAAAACTGATAATGAACAATTGAATCATTTGAGACAAGTTTTTATTAAGAGCAGGAAATTTGGCATCTCTTTAAATCCTAAGAAAATTCTATTTGGATTAGAAGAAAGAAAGTTACTTGGAAACATAATTTATAAAGAAGGAATCAGAATAGATCCTGCTAGGATAGAAGCAATTCTGAACATCAGTCCACCGAGAAACATCAAAGAATTACAAGCCTTTTAAGGTAAGATTAATTTTTTAAGAAGATTCATATCTGATTTAGCTTAGATAATTAGAGAACTAAATAATATGCTCAAAAAAGATTCAGTTCTTAAATGGACTGTTGAGGCTAAAAAATAATTTGACTCCATCAAACAAGCCTTAACCAAAACTCCAGTCCTAATAATTCCTGACTTTAAAAAATATTTCACAACTTTTTCATTTGCTTTAAAACACACCATTGTTGCAGTTTTACTGTAGAAAAATGACCAAGGATTTGAAAAACCCATAGATTTTTTCAGTAAGACACTTAGATATTCCCCTTTGAAGTACAAAATTATGGAGAAATAAGCCCTAGCTTTGGTTAAGGCCAGTAAAGACTTCAGATTTTATATTCTCTACTCTCCTATCATTGCCTATGTCCCAAATTCTGTAGTAAAATACACTCTTACTCAGGATGGTCCTGATGGAAGAAGAGGTAAGTGGATTTCCACTATCTTACAATATGACATAGAGATAAAACCCACAAATCTCATCAAAGGTCATGGATTAGCCAGACTTATGGCTGAATCTAACTGCAATTCCCTAGACATAAATTTCATTGCCCAAGTAGAAAATCAGGAAGAGATGGTGACTCCAACGATCAGTGAAGCCTTCTCAGACTCACCTTGGTATACAGGTATCATATTTGTACTCCTAAACTTACAAGCTCTTCCTATATTGTCAAGAACTAAAGCCAGATTCTTAAAACTAAAGGCAGTAAGATTTTGTATTTTAGATAGTGTCCTTTTTTGGAGAGATCACAGTGGGATTTTATTAAATTGTTTATTAAAGGAAGAAGCTAACAAAATACTTGAATAATTTCATGCAGGTGACTATGGAGAACATATATATTGGAAAAATACTGCAGGAAAGATCCTGACAGCTATTTTTTACTGGCCTACTTTGTTTGTTGATGTCAAAAAATATGTAACTTCATGTCATAGGTGCCAAATTTTTTAGGGTAAGAAGAAATTATTACCCCTCCCCTTAAAGCCTATTTCAACTGAAATTCCATTTCAACAATGGGGTTTAGACTTCATTGGTGAAATTAACCCTCCTTCTTCAGGCCAACATAAGTGGATTTTGACAGCCACTGATTATTTTACGAAGTGGATTGAAGCCATACCCTCCAGACAAGCCACAGATATTGTCATTATTTCCTTCCTAGAAAACAACATTCTTTCAAGATTTGGATTTCCCCAAAAGATAATTACTAACAATGAAATAGCATTCAAATCCAAGAAAATGATTTAATTTTTCCATAAATACCATATTACCTTAGGTCATTCTACTTCATATTACCCCCAAGGTAATGACCTAGTTGAATCCTCAAACAAGAGCCTTATAAATATCATCAAAAATTTACTCGAAGACAATAAAAAGACCTTGGTACTTCCACTACTAACTTCTTATTCTAGGTCTTTTTATTGTCTTCGAGTAAATTTTTGATGATATTTACAAGGCTCTTGTTTGAGGATTCAACTAGGCCATTACCTTGGGGGTAATATGAAGTAGAATGACCTAAGGTAATATGGTATTTATGGAAAAATTAAATCATTTTCTTGGATTTGAATGCTATTTCATTGTTAGTAATTATCTTTTGGGGAATCCAAATCTTGAAAGAATGTTGTTTTCTAGGAAGGAAATAATGACAATATCTGTGGCTTATACGGAGAATTTATAACTCAATCCTTTAGAATAAAAATATGTTTTGGGTTACATCCCCACTTATCATTGCTTATCAAAAAATGGAAATTAAACCCCATTGTTGAAATGGAATTTCAGTTGAGATAGGCTTTAAAGGGAGGGATAATAATTTCTTCTTACCCTAAAAAATTTGGCACTTATGACATGAAGTTACATACTTTTTGACATCAGCAAACAAGGTAGGCCAGTAAAAACTAGCTCTCGGGATCTTATCTGTTGTAGTTTTCCAATATAAGTGTCCTCCACAGTCACCTGCATGAAATTATTCAAGTATTTTGTTAGCTTCTTCCTTTAATAAACAATTTAATAAAATTCCTTGTGATGTCAAAAGAACCTCAAAATACCAAGGTCTGCGCCTTTTAGTTGGGAGTAAGAACTGATTCTTGACGTATAGGAAAGTTCTGTAATTTTAGGAGTACAAATATGATATCTATATACCAAGGTGAGTTTGAGAAGGCTTCAGCTGACCGTTAGGCCGCCGTCTCAACTTCTGATTATCTACTACAATGGTATGCTCTGAGGAATAACGTTAGATTATAAGTATCTGACCTTTGATGAGATTTGTGGTACCTATTACATAACAATATAGGACAATCAGCGTCGCCTCTTTCTTCCGCCGAGGACATCATCAATTTTATTACGAATTTTGGACATAGGCAATAATAGAAGTGAAGAATATAAAATACGAAGTCTTTGTGGCCTTAACCCAGAAGCTGAGGCTTATTTATCAACAATTTTATACTTCAAGGAAATAATTATACTGAAAAAATCTATGGAATTTTCAAATCGCTAGTCATTCTGATAAAACTCGACAATGGTGTTTTAAAAACGAAATGAAAAAATTTAATGAAACTCTTTTGAGAATCGAGGATATTGAGGTACAGAGTTCTGATTAAGAACTTCTTGATAGTCAGTTATAGCATCGCGTCATTAAGCGAATCTGACATATTTAGTTCTCTAATTATCTCAGCTAAATTAGATATGAATCTTCTTAAAAAAAATATTTTACCTAAAAAGGCTTGTAATTATTTGATGTTTCTTGGTGGAATGATTTTCAGAATTTCTTCTATCCTAGCAAGATCTATTCTGATTCCTTCTTTAGAAATTATGTGTCCAAGTAACTTTCCTTCTTCTAATCCAATTATAATTTTCTTAGGATTTAAAGATATGCCAAATTTCTATGTAGCAATGTCAACCGATTCAGTGTTCATGGTTTAGAAACACATTCAAATATAATCTAAATAAAGTACGAAATCATATTTACTTTGGCTATGTCATCAGCCCTTTGAACGGTTGCCATTCATTGAACCAAGAGAGCATTTTTATACATAAAGAGTGCCCCGAAATGTAGATGATGTTTTTGCTTGATGTAAATCTAGTTGTGAACCATCTAAAAATGACATCTGAAAGGAGCCGTTGCCACGTCCATATAGTCATTTAAAATTGAAAATAGAATGTTGTCTTTGAAGGACACTTTTTTTCAGATTCCTAAAGTCAACACATAATCTTATCTCTCCTATTTTATTTCTTGTTGGAACTAGGTTGGAAACCCAATCAAAATATCTGATTGGTGCAATTATCTATGCATCATACATTCTTTTCGCTTCTTTTTCTATCAAAGGTAATAAAACAGTGTTAATTCTTCTCAACTTTTGTTTAAATGGATTCTGATTTTCTTTTATTGGAATTTTATGTTGGATTATGCTGGTGTCATAGGATTTGAGATCCTCATAACTCTAGGCAAAAACATCTTGATATTCCTTTAAAAGAGTAATGTATTTTTCCTTTTCTTGTTGAGGTAAAATTTTGGAAAGCTTGATTGTTTTGGGTTTTAAAGCAAGTTTAAATTCCAATAAATCATCAATTAAATCTATCAGAGTGTCTCTGTATCTGCTTATTCTAGGATTGTAAACAGAATAAACTCCATTTACTTGTTTTATGATCAACTCTGAATATCCCATGATTAAAATTATTTTACCTCCTGAGTTCCTAATGATTTGGAGTCCTAGAATAAGGGCTTCATACTCAGCCATATTATTGGTACATTTGAAATTTAGTCTGAAAACATGGCCTTTTGAGTGATTAGTCTCCATGTTGGTTATCCAAACTTCTGCTCCTACTCCTAACTTATTTACTGAACCATCAAAGTCTAAATGCCATAGAGATTCATGAAAAATATTATCATTATTTAGTGCTCTCTTTTTCTCTAATAGTTCAGTTTGGATTTCATTAGTTTCAGAGTTGCATAGGATAAAATAATCAAGGTCATTTGGTGTAGAGTAAATTGGGTAATTTTAAGATCTTTCTGCACTACTGACCATGTACTTCATCAATGTTTCCCTATATAACTTCTTAGGCGGGCCAAAAACTAATATAGTAGCATAAGACATGTCCAATTGTAGAGATCCTTGTAGCTTTTCTCCCCATGAGCGAGAAAGTAACATTCCATATTTAGGTGGGATATCAGCTACTACAATGTCCATTAATATACCCTTACTAGGATATTGAACTAGTGTTACACACAAATATTTGATTAAACCTAGGCATTTAACTTTACTTGAATCAAAAGAAAACAAATCTTTGTATGGCCTTGTGATTTCTAGATTGAGAGTTTCCATTATGGATTTAGGCATTAGATTATGGGAAGCTCCTAAATATAGCATGGCATTGTGTAAAATTTGATCATGAATGGTAAGACTGATATAAAATGGAGGAACTACTCGATCTGCATGTTTTCCATTCACATCTGGGGAAAAAATCAACTCTGGCAGATCATCATTTAGATTTATGGAATCTCCTCCATCATTCATATTTAATGTTTCAGTTATGGTTGATTTATACAAGTGATGTTTTACCAATTAAGTCAGAGGAATTGGTATTTTAAGCTTTGCAATTTCTGATTGTATGTTGAATGTAGGTTGAGTTTTACTGATTTGAATCAATTATTCTTTGGTAACTATAGTTTGACTTGGTTTATCTTGTTTTTCTATAGTTATTTTTTCATTTTCAATTGGTTTGACATTCTCTGTTTGTGTTTCTCGTGTTTTACTACTCTTAACTTTCTTTTCAGGGATTGTTTTTGAAGAAGTAGATGTTCTTTTAGACTTAGAATTATCAATAGATGTTTTTGAAGTAGCAGTTTTTGGATCTACTGATTTAGGATCAACAGAAGGTTTTTTAGGATCTAAATTTTATATTTTAACAGAATTATAAGTTTTAGCAGCAGTAGATTTCTGTGAATCTTTTGCAGCTTGAGAAACTTCATCAGTAATATCAACAATTTTAGGGCTTGATAAATTTTTAGGACTTGAAATGGTTAGGGAAGAACTAGAGTTTTTATTATTTTCCCTTTGGAGAATTTGCATAACTTTTTGTAATGTCCCAAATGGGGAAATTTCTGCAATGCCGGGAATATCTTGAGATATTCCTATTTTCTATCTCTGGGAGTATTAACAATCAACACTGAACTATCTCAGAGATTGACTGCAGGGGCATTTACTGGATATGTAATCTTCACAAGGAAGAATGATATCCAAAGGCTACCTGGCCCTCTAGTAGACTTTTCCAATAGAACTTGTCAAAAGCTAATAATTCCCTTCAAGGAATTTCTGCACCAGCTGTCCATCAGGACGCTGTATAAGGAAGCCCATGTGAAAATAAGGCAATCCAATGCTGGGATGCCTTGGAATACATCTGATACAAACTCCCTAAAGAATATAAGCCCAAATAAATAACCCTAAGGGGGTTATTCAGATCTCCCACCAACATGTATACCGGAACATTGCTCAATGAGGGAATGTTTAGCAGCATGAAAAATTCAACAAGTAGCAATAGTGAAATAATGTCTCACATAATAAAAGAAGAGTAAAAATCTGATATAGAAAGTGTAGCAGAAAATATTATATAAAATCCTTGAGGAAAATACCTCTCAAGGTGAGTACAAATCAGCATCAAAGGAAGATATACATGCAATGAAGGAAATACAATGCTACATGATCCAACTACTCTATAACTGCACAGTCTATAGGGGAAAATGACTGAAATATGATATACATGTGATGATACAACAATAAGAGCTCAAATAAATATGGGGGAGCAAGATCTCAACCCCATAAAACATTATTACATCAATCCTCTAAGGGATTGGCTAAAATACATAAAACTGGAAAATGCCGAAGTTGCAGTGTAGCTATTCCAACTCAATAATAATACAAAAATGGAGAAGGTAGTAGATTTTGCAATAGAAAATGATACCTCATCCAATGATCTCCAAAATTAAGGAGCTTATCTCCTTCCTGAATATTTCACTCACTAGTGCACAAAATGAGCTCCACCCGCAAACCCTCTCGGAAAATAATGCTGTAAGAAGAAGGGACCATGCTGGGCATGAGAGAAACATATATGGCATGATGCCAAACCTGCAATAGAAGCTCTGAGATCTCCTTTGCTGATCTCCTAGAGAGAGAGATGGCCTCTCCTCTATAGAAAAACTCCGGAAGTGAGATGATGGAAGTCCCTCACTGCAACAGCAGCAACTCCAGTGTTCTCTTGCTGCAAAAATAAAGCAATAGCTGTAGATGACTAATTTTGCCTCAAGCCATGGTGTGAGGAAGATGAATAAAAATCTCTCCATGGCCTCCCATGGAAGAGAAGGGCATTCCTAAACAGGAATCCCTCTTGTGCTAAACAATAACAAGTTGAAGAGAGCTTCCACTTACAATTATATTCTCCAAAAAATGATCTACACAATGCTCTCCTTCATAGTTTATTCAATGTATGCATGGACCCCACTCACATTAAGGTTTCCTCTCATTTCAAATTTCCCTCCACTCCAACTACGCAATCTTCTTGTGCAAGCTTTCCCTCTTAGGGTACTTTGTTGACTTTGGTCAACCATGATCTAGCTCACTTGCCTTTGGCCCTTTTCCCACTTGGGGTTGCTATCTTAAGCCAATTAAGTGAATTTTTCACCTTAGGAGTGTTTATTAAGTTGCTACAATGGGTTACCTCACCCATTTTATTCCTTTTATTAAAATAAAAGCAAAATTAATGTTCCAAATACTTTATTGCAAAATTTGGAACATTACAGCCCTCCCCTCCCAGAACTTGCTTGTCCTCAAGAAAGAGAAAGGATGAACCGCAAAATGTCCTCCACTCAAGGCATGGAGTCTGAAATATCCTGCTATAGATCCTCCATTCTCAAGAAATCAAGCAAAATGAGTCACCCTCCAACTAGGCAACTCCTGAAAGTACTCCTCCACCTTGTGCTCATGAGAAATAGGTGGGCTGAATTTTTGAACTTGGTAAGCTTCATAGCCTACCCCACGCTGTCCTCTTCTCCACTCATGGTGAATGTGGAGTGAAATTTTAACTTGGGCTGCAATAGTGTTGCCTTCAAGAGGCAAGATGAAGTCTAGATCCCCTAGGACCTCTCCCCCAACGCTGCAAAGCAAGCTGGCCCAAATCATCTCATATGTGATGATTTGGAATTCATCATCATATGGCATCCAAAAATAATATGGTCCAACTCATGGAAAAAAAAAACACATGGTTGCACATGGTGACCATATCATCTTCCATACTCCCCTTGGAGCATGTGCTGCAAAAAGAATGGAGGTCTTCTTCCCCAAAGGTCACATCCACCCAATGAGTCTCTCTCTCCACATGATACATATGGAGCTGCTGCTGATATATGGCTGAAATAAATTGCCTTCATGAGAGACGCAAGACACCCCATCAATCATACAATCCATGAAATGCCTCCTCCAAAATTTTGAACTCTCCAAATAACTCCTCCCACATGAAGGAAAGAGATGAAGCTTGTCAATCATGGGCTGCCCATTACTTCTCCTAAAACATACATCATGAAAATTAGGGAGAATCATACTCCCAATGGGCATCTTCAATTTATTTTCCTCCTCCAAAATAGTGCTTCCTCTGAACAATGTTCCACTAGCAACATATGGAAGCATAAACTTATGAGAGCAAGGAGGTGAAATATGGTCCCATGCATGCAACCAGTGCAAGGCATCATTGGCCTGCCTCAAAATAAAAAGTAACAAGTGTCTTTTCAGCCACTTGTTTGCTGCCACATCCATCCTGCAAGGTATGATCATGAAAACACATTTTGGTGCCAAAGGTGCACACCAAAACTATGTGGCTTTCCCCCACAAACCACCACTGAAATAGCCATCATTTTGCTTCATTGAATCATAAGTAAAACAAAAAAAATTATGCAAGAAGGAAGGATCCCTCTTGATCTGATATGCTTCTCATAAAGATAAGAGAGTACAAGGCATGTCACAAAAAGTTACCTCCCTCATCATGTACTTTGGCCTTTGAGCTGAAATGGCTCAAGTGAAAAGTCCCCCTTACTGCAACATAGTAGGGGAGTGGTTGTGCCAACCATCTCATAATTTCTTGGGCTATGCATCTAGCCAAATTATGATATACATCCATTAGAAAGCCCTCCCAAGTGGACTCCTCCATCAATAAAGAATATGCATGAAAATGCATGAAAGAAGAATCCATAAACATTGCATGTAGATCCCTCTTCTTATACTTGTGCAACCAAGCCAAGAGAGTAAAAATGTAGTAAGGAGTGCTCTTCTCCCATACTCCCTCATGCTCATCACCTACATGCCTCCAAGTACATCACTTGTGAAGTGGCTTGAAAGACACTCCAACAAGTAACTCTAGCTCTCAAGTGACAGCGCTGCTGGCCTTTGGAGTAGGGCCACTGTCATCAAAAAGCTCCCTTATTTGACATGAATCTTTCCAAAGAATCCTCCATCATGTTGCTGCAAATGTAGAGCCTCTCCCATGAAGAAGGTGCTACTTGGGCATCCACAATCAAAAAGCAATCCTCTTGCACCCTGCTAGTGCCTCCTCTTGCTCCTGCAACATAGAAACAAAAATATGAGCAACAAGTATGTTTGTTGCTCCCCTATACTTCCACCATACCCAATATGACATGGGAACATAATGAGTGGAAAGAGAAATTCCATCCCATCACGATGCACCCATACTCGCTTCTTTGTTCATGAGGAGCAATAATTGTGAAATGATCATGGGACCTATGGGTTATGGATCCTCCACATTTCCACTGGCCACACTCTATCCCTAAGACTATGCTTATTGGTGTAAGTATCTTGCCACTTGGTACCTCTTCACAAGAGCTACCATTGCCCCAAATCAGATTCCTCTTTTGCATTTCATGGGACATTGAAATGCAATCTCCTTCATGACAAAATCTCAAAACCCCACCCTCACATGTGATGCATGGCTCATCAATAGTGCATGAGGATGATGAGGGTTTCTTTCCTCAAAATGGCACAATGAAGTGAAATTTCCCTCGTTAAGACAATCAGCATGCAATAGTGTAAAACCCTCCATGATAGATGCAAACCCATGCATTCCTTGGAGAGATTTGGGAGAATCTTGTTGCAAGAGTCTCTTCCTCAAGTGTGCTGGCTGCCTCAATATCTGAAGGTGGAGGCTTCTCCTCCATGAATGTAACAACGCTGGCATGTGCCTCTGGTGGTGAGGGCTCCTCTCTTCTTTGGCCAAATCTTCTGATCAAGAACTGAGAAAATCAGCAAGAGTAGAAACCCTTGCATGCCTCCCATGGCTGAACCACCAAGTTCTTTCCTCTTCCTGTTGAAAAAGTGTGAAGAAGATAGAGTCTCTTGGAAGACTCTAGGGTTTGCTCCATATTCAGCAAGATACTCACTTAGAATTCAAATTCCAAGTGTTCTCCATGCTTCTTCTTTGCTTCTCTGTGAGAATAGGAAGTGCATGGTCCTTCCTCTTCTCCTTCTTCTATCTCCTCAACTTCCTTGAAGAGGTTGTTGTTGGACCCAAAACTGATGAGATTAATCTCATCCTCTGCATCATTCTAGCCTCTTCTTCTCTAAAATTTGAAATTCATAGGCTAAGCCAATTTCGAAGCTCTGATACCACTGTAATGTCCCAAATGGGGAAATTTCTGCAATGTCGGGAATATATTGAGATATTCCTATTTTCCATCTTCGGGAGTATTAACAATCAACACTAAACTATCTTAGAGATTGACTGCAGGGGAATTTACTAGATATGTCATCTTCACAAGGAAGAATGAGATCTAGAGGCTACCTGGCCCTCTAGCAGACTCTACCAATAGATCTTGTCAAAAGCTAATAATTCCCTTCAAGGAATTTCTTCACCAGTTGTCCATGAGGACGCTGTATAAGGAAGCCCATGTGAAAATAAGGCAATCCAATGTTGGGATGCCTTGGAATACATCTGATACAAACTCCCTGCAGAATATAAGCCCAAAGAAATAACCCTAAGGAGGTTATTCAGATCTCCCACCAACATGTATACCAGAACATTGCTCAATGAGGGAATCTTCAACAGCATGAAGACTTCAACAAGTAGCAGTAGTGAAATAATGTCTCAAATAATAAAAGAAGAGTAAAAATTAAATATATAAAGTGTAGCAGCAAATATTATATAAAATCCTTGAGGAAAAGACCTCTCAAGGTGAGTACAAATCAACATCAAAGGAAGATATACATGCAATGAAGGAAATACACTGTTACATGATCCAGTTACTCTATAACTGCGCACTCTATAGGGGAAAATGACTGCAATATGATATACATGTGATGATATAGAAATAAGAGCTAAAATAACGATGGGGGAGCAAGATCTCAACCCTAGAAAACATTATTACATCAATCCTCTAAGGGATTGGCTAAAATACATAAAACTGGAAAATGTCGGAGTTGCACTGTAGCTGCTGCAACTCAATAATAATACAAAAATGGAGAAGGACGTAGATGCTGCAATAAACAATGATACCTCCTCCAATGATCTCCAAAATGAAGTTTTTGATCTCCTTCCTGAATATTGCACTCACTAGTGCACAAAATGAGCTCCACCTGCAAACCTTCTTGGAAAATAATGCTGTAAGAAGAAGGGACTACACTGGGCATGAGAGAAACATATATTTCCTGATGAAAAATATGCAATAGAAGCTCTGTGATCTCATTTTCTAATCTCCTAGAGAGAGAGACGGCCTCTCCTCTACAAAACAACTCCAGAAGTGAGATGATGGAAGTCCCTCACTGCAACACCAGCAACTCCAGCATTCTCTTGCTGCAAGAATAACGCAGTAGCTGTAGATGACTAGTTTTGCCTCAAGCCATGGTGTGAGGAAGATGAAGAACAATCTCTCCATGGCCTCCCATGGAAGAGAAGGGAATTCCTAAATAGGAATCCCTCTTGTGCTAAATAGCAATAAGTTGAAGAGAGCTTCAACTTTGAATTCTATTCTCCAAAAACTGATCTCCACAATGCTCTAATTCATCTTTTATGCAATGTATGCATGGACCCCACTCACATTAGGGTTTCCTCTCATTTCAATTTTCCCTCCACTGTAACTACGCAATATTCTTGTGCAAGCTTCCCCTCTTAGGGTACGTTGTTGACTTTGGTCAACCATGATCTAGCTCACTTGCCTTTGGCCCTTTTTCCACTTGGGGTTGTTATCTTAAGCCACTTAAGTGACTTTTTCACCTTAGGAGTGTTTATTAAGTTGCTACAATGGGTTCCCTCACCCATTTTATTCCTTTTATTAAAATAAAAACAAAGTTAATGTTCCAAATACTTTATTGAAAAATTTGGAACATTACAGTCCTTCCCTCCCAAAAATTTCTTGTCCTCAAGCAAGAGCAAGGATGAACTGCAAAAAGTCCTCCACTCAAGGCATGGAGTCTGAAATACCCTCCTGTAGATCCTCCATCCTCAAGAAATCAAGCAAAATGATTCACCCTCCAACTAGGAAACTCCTGAAAGTACTCCTCCACCTTGTGCTCATGAGAAATAGGTGGGCTGAATTTTTGAACTTGGTAGGCTTCATAGCCTACCCCACGCTGTCCTCTTCTCCACTCATGGTGAATGTGGAGTGAAAGCTGAACTTGGGCTGCAATAGTGTTGCCTTCAAGAGGCAAGATGAAGTATATATCCCCGAGGACCTCTCCTCCAATGCTGCAAAACAAGCTGGCCCAAATCATCTCATATGTGATGAGTTGGAATTCATCATCATATAGCATCCAACAATGAGCCTCTCCCTCCACATGATACATATGGGGCTGCTGCTGATATATGGCTGAAATAAATGGCCTTCATTAGAGACCGAAGCCACCCCATCAATCATACAATCCATGAAATGCCTCCTCCAAAATTTTGAACTCTCCAAATAACTCCTCCCACATGAAGGAAAGAGATGAAGCTTGGAAATCATGGGCTGCCCATTGCTTCTCCTGAAACATAAATCATGCAAATTAGGGAGAATCATACTCCCAATGGGCATCTTCAATTTATTTTCCTCCTCCAAAACAGTGCTTCCTCTGAACAACATTCCACAAGCAACATATGGAAGCATAAACTTATGAGAGCAAGGAGGTGAAATATGGTCCCATGCATGGAACCAGCGCAGGGCATCATTGGCCTGCATCAAAATAAAAATTAACAAGTGTCTTTTCAGCCACTTGTTTTCTACCACATCCATCCTGCAAGGTGTGATCATGAAAACAGATTTTGGTGCCAAAGATGCACACCAAAACTATGTGGCTTTCCCCCACAAACCACTGTTGAAATAGCCATCATTTTGCTTCATTGAACCATAAGTACAACAAAACAGAATATGAAAGAAGGAAAGATCCCTATTTATCTGATATGTTACTCATAAAGATAAGAGAGTACAAGGCATGTCACAAAAAGTTACCTCCCTCATCATGTACTTTGGCCTTTGAGCTGAAATGGCTCAAGTGAAAAGTCCCCCTTATTGCAAGATAGTAGGGGAGTGGTTGTGCCAACCATCTCATAATTTCTCGAGCTATGCATCTAGCCAAATTCTGATATACATCCATTAGAAATCCCTCCCAAGTGGACTCCTCCATCAATAAAGAATATGCATGAAAATGCATGAAAGAAGAATCCATAAACATTGCATGTAGATCCCTCTTCTTGTACTTGTGCAACCAAGCCAAGAGAGTCAAAATGTAGTAAGAAGTTCTCTCCTCCCATACTCCTTAATTCTCATCACCTACATGCCTCCAAGTACATCACTTGTGAAGTGGCTTGAAAGACACTCCAACAAGTAACTCTAGCTCTCAGGTGATAGCGCTGCTGGCCTTTGGAGTAGGGCCACTGTCATCTCAAATATCCCTTCTTTGACATGAATCTCGCCAAATAATCCTCCATCATGTTGCTGTAAATGTAGAGCCCCTCCCATGAAGAATGTGCTACTTGAGCATCCACGTTCAAAGAGCAACCGTCTTGCACCCTGCTAGTGCCTCCTCTTGCTCCCGCAACATGCAAACAAAAATATGAGCAACAAGAATGTTTGATGCTCCCCTATTCTTCCACCATACCCAATCTGAAATGGGAACATAATGAGTGGAAAGAGAAATGCCATCCCATCATGATGAAACCATACTCTCTTCTTTTTTCATCAGGAGCAATAATTGTGAAATGATCCTGGGTCCTATGGGTTATGGATTTTCCACATTTCCGCTGGCCACACTCCATCCATAAGACTCTGCTCCTTGGTGTAAGTATCCTGCCACTTGGTACCTCTTGACAAGAGCTACCATTTCCCCAAATCAGATTCCTCTTTTGCATTTCATGGGACATTGAAATGAAATCTCCTTCATGAAAAAATCTCAAAACCCCACCCTCACATGTGATGCATGGCTCATCAATAGTGCGCGAGGATGATGAGGGTTTCTTTCCTCAAAATGGCACAGTGCAGTGAAAGTTCCCTCCTTAAGACAATCAACATGCAATAGTGTAAAACCCTCCATGATAGATGCAAACTCATGCATGCCTTGGAGAGATTTGGGAGAATCTTGCTGCGAGAGTCTCTTCCTCAAGTGTGTTGGCTACCTCAATAGCTAAAGGTGGAGGCTGCTCCTCCATGAATGTAACATTGCTGGCATGTGCCTATGGTGGTGAGGGCTCCTCCCTTCTTTGGCCAAATCTTCTGATCAAGATCTGAGAAAATCAGCAAGAGTAGAAACCCTTGCATGCCTCCCATGGCTAAACCACCAAGTTCTTTCCTCTTCTTGCTGAACAAGTGTGAAGAAGATAGAGTCTCTTCGAATACTCTAGGGTTTTCTCCATATTCAGCAAGATACTCACTTAGAGTTCTAATTTCAAGTGTTCTCCATGCTTCTTCTCTACTTCTCTGTGAGAATAGGAAGTGCATGGTCCTTCCTCTTCTCCTTCTTCTATCTCCTCAACCTCCTTGAAGAGGTTGTTGCTCGACCCAAAACTCATGAGATTAATCTCATCCTCTGCATCATTTTGGCCTCTTCTTCTCTGAAATTTGAACTTCATAGGCTGAGCCAAGTTCAAAGCTTTGATACCACTGTAATGTACCAAATGGGGAAATTTCTGCAATGCTGGGAATATCTTGAGATATTCTTATTTTTCATCTCCGGGAGTATTAACAATCAACTCTGAAATATATCAGAGATTGAATAGAGGGGAATTTAATAGATATGTCATCTTCACAAGGAAGAATGAGATCTAGAGGCTACCTAGCCCTCTAGCAGACTCTGCCAATAGATCTTGTCAAAAGCTAATAATTCCCTTCAAGGAATTTCCTCACCAACTGTCCATGAGGACGTTGTATAAGGAAGCCCATGTGAAAATAAGGAAATCCAATGCTGGGATGCCTTGGAATACATCTGATGCAAACTCCCTGCAGAATATAAGCCCAAAGAAATAACCCTAAGGAGGTTATTCAGATCTCCCACCAACATGTATACCAGAACATTGCTCAATGAGGGAATCTTCAGCAGCATGAAGAATTCAACAAGTAGCAACATTGAAATAATGTCTCACATAATACAAGAAGAGTACAAATATGATATATAAAGTGTAGCAGAAAATATTATATAAAATCCTTGAGGAAAAGACCTCTCAAGGTGAGTACAAATCAACATCAAAAGAAGATATACATGCAATGAAGGAAAGACACTGCTACATGATCCAGCTACTCTATAATTTCTTAGTATATAGGGGAAAATGACTGCAATATGATATAAATGTGATGATACAACAATAAGAGCTCAAATAAATATGGGGGAGCAAGATCTCAACCCCAGAAAAAATTATTACATTAATCCTCTAAGGGATTGGCTAAAATACATAAAACTGGAAAATGCTGGAGTTGCAGTGTAGCTGCTGCAACTCAATAATAATAAAAAAATGGATAATGAAGTAGATTCTGCAATAAACAATGATACCTCCTCCAATGATCTCCAAAATGAAGGAGCTGATCTCCTTCCTGAATATTGCACTCACTAGTGCACAAAATGAGCTCCACCTGCAAACCCTCTCGGAAAATAACGCTGTAAGAAGAAGGGATTGCGCTAGGCATGAGAGAAACATATATGGCCTGATTCCAAATCTGCAATAGAATCTCCAAGATCTCCTTTTCTAATCTCCTAGAGAGAGAGATGGCCTCTCCTCTATAGAACAACTCCGGAAGTGAGATGATGGAAGTCCCTCACTGCAACACCAGCAACTCCAGCGTTCTCTTGTTGCAAGAATAACGCAGTAGCTGTAGATGAATGATTTGGCCTCAAGCCATGGTGTGAGGAACATGAAGAAAAATCTCTCCATGGCCTCCCATGGAAGAGAAGGGCATTCCTAAATAGGAATCCCTGTTGTGCTAAACAACAACAAGTTGAAGAGAGCTTCAACTTCGAATTCTATTCTCCAAAAACTGATCTCCACAATGCTCTCATTCATCTTTTATGAAATGTATGCATGGACCCCACTCACACTAGAGTGTCCTCTCATTTCAAATTTCCCTCCACTCCAACTACGCAATCTTCTTGTGCAAGCTTCCCCTCTTAGGGTACATTGTTGACTTTGGTCAACCATGATCTAGCTCACTTGCCTTTGGCCCTTTTCCCAATTGGGGCTACTATATTAAGCCACTTAAGTGAATTTTTCACCTTAGGAGTGTTTATTAAGTTGCTACAATGCGTTCCCTCACCCATTTTATTCCTTTTGTTAAAATAAAAGAAAAATTAATGTTCCAAATACTTTATTGCAAAATTTGGAACGTTACACTTTTGTTTTAGGAGCTTCTACTATTTTTTGATTCTGAGTTTGGGAATTTTTCTTGGTAGAAGACTCATTATTTTTCTTATTTCTAAGGTTATATTGACTGTGTATTTCATTTATAGCATAATCATAACCTTGTTTATAATCAAAGGATTCACTTGAATCTAATTTGAGTTATTGGAGTTCAAATAATTCCTGATATTCCTGAGTGAGTAAAATAGTATTATTATCATCTATTCCCATTAGATTTAATGCATCCTCATCATCATAATTATTCTGAGAACTTTCAGCATAGTTATCTTGGAATGGGGGCCTTATTGTTTGGTCTGGGTCTGTTTCTTTTTTTTTTCTAGAATTTATTTTTTTTCTAAAATTGGGATTTCTGATTTGTTTTTGGTTATCCCACTAAGGTCTCCTCTCTATGTTGTCTAGTCTATCCATCATCCTCTCTAAGGTTTTAGCTAAAATATCTATTTTTGTGTTTGAATTGGTAGTTTCTTCTTTAATGGTCACTCTTCTTTCATTTCTGAGTCTAGATTTTTTGGCTAAAATTTTTACTTCTACACTAACAACATCTGTTTGCATTTTTTCTAAGGTATCTGCATCTCTTTCACTTAATTGGTAAGCCATATCTACATCAAATCCATTAGGGAATTTGAGAAGGACAGAATAAGGAGTGGGTTTAATATTTGCAGGGATAGAATTATAGACACTATTATATCTAGAGCACTATTATTGGACTGACTCATTTGGAGCTCTTTTCATGGAATCAAATTCAGACAATATTTGGAGGGATTCTTTTTCTTTTCGCATTTATTTAAAAACAATCTATGAAACACCGCTAAATCAGTTACACTGCCAAAAGCTAGATCTTTAAACCACTTCTTAACTTCTCCTGTCAAAGTTTGTGCAAACAGTCTCATTTGAACATCTGAGTCATCAATCTCATAAATTTGAAAGAAGTTTGTCATCTTAGTAATGTGTTGCTGAGCAGTATATTGGGTAGTGCCATCAAACAGTGGTATTTTATTTCTATAGTCTTGAGGCATGTCATGAAGCTTTTGTGGTAAGACTAGG
The DNA here is from genome assembly GCA_034641835.2 of Pinus albicaulis. Taxonomy (NCBI): domain Eukaryota; kingdom Viridiplantae; phylum Streptophyta; class Pinopsida; order Pinales; family Pinaceae; genus Pinus; species Pinus albicaulis. The sequence goes on from CM076575.1 coordinate 71,558,134, forward strand.
GGAGCATATCTAGCAGCCATATCTTGAAGTTTAGCTTGGCTAGGAGGTAAAGTAGAACTGCTTGGAGTTGTGTTGGAAATGATAGCTGATGAACTAAAAACTGTAGTTGAAGTGCTAGGAAATGAAATTGGAATGTATATGGAACTACTAGGGAATGAGGATGATGTGTTTAGGAAATCAAAAGGTCAGCTAATGGATATAGTGGATGAAGTGAGTGGTGAAAATAGTACTCTAGGTTGTAAAGGTAATCTAGGGATAAATGGATCTGTATATGAGCTGATAGTGGAATTTATAAATGATGTAACAACATATAAAGATGAATCTCTAGCTAGTATTATTGTGGTATGTAACTGAGAAACTATAGGTTTGTTTGCATAGGTCAAAAATTGAGTTAATTCAATAGCTTCATCAATATCTTTGAGAATAGTAACTTTTAGTTCTTCAATTTTATTCTGATCTAGAACTTTCTTGATTTAGAATCTGCTATAATATTTTTCTATTTTGTATTCAAGAATGAAATAAAAATAGGGTCTAAGATAGCAATTTTCAAATCACTTTCAGATTTTCTTTTAAATAAAGAGTGCTCAAATTTCAGATCAAAATGAATATCTTACAGACTTATTAACTCTTGTGGTAATGAATTGGCTCTTTTTAATGATACTTCAGCTTCTAAATTTTCTAATTGTTTTTTCTTTTTACCAATTCGGTCTGGGTTGTCTATTATAATTTCAGGCTTAGGATTCGGGTTAGACCTGGTATAATAAACTTTCCTAGAAGCCAGAATTACTATTTTCAATATACACAACTTATAAAAACAATCTTAAAGTAAAAGGATGTATAAAAATATTTTCTTTAAGACTAGTTTTAAGACTGAGGATTGGTTAGTTCCCCAGTATGGTCGCCAGCAATGTTATCACTCTAGTGATTCTCAAGTTGTGTGATTTTGTTTTTTAGTCAAAGAATTATAGAGGTAACCATAAACCTAATTCAAACTCTAGGATCTAGCCTTCCTAGGGTTCAGAGAGGGCTCTCTCTTTAAAGTTTAACTTTGTTTTAATTTGTGAATATTAGGCTAGTTATGAAAGTGCAACTTTGGTTTTGTTTTGGTAGATTTGGTGGGAAAAATCAATTAAAAGGATGGATAGTGGGAAATCTATTTGTCCATTGGGTTATGGAGTCAAAATCAAGTAAATAAGACTAGGATCAAGGGAAAAAAAGGTCAAATGTCTTCAGGGCAAGATAGATAACCCTTGGAGATCTTGGAAAGTTGTTTTTGTGAGGTGGTATGATCGAGATAAAGGGCACTTAAGAATCCTTAAATATGGAAAAGGAAATAGTAGAAAGAGGTCCAATGAGAGAGGGGAAATTAAGGGTTCCCTACACTGGAAGTAAAAGGAAAGCGTATAAATGATAACTAGTTAAAAACAGAGTGCTCTTAACAAATCCTGTAGTAAAAATCCTAGTTATACATTCAGATTTAGCATAAACATAAATGGATGCATGTAACAAAGAAAAGAAACAATGAAAAGTGAAGAAAATACTTCACTCCAAATATCTCATCACAGGAATCCTGAAGTATAATGCCAATTTGCTTTGATCTAGCTTGCCACTTGAAGTTTTGACGCACAAAATCTTTAAAGTCCAAGGATAAATGACTATAACAATCCCATCAATTTTATTCCACCTGAAATACTTTTAAAGATGAAGTATTTATACAAAATGTTTTACAAGATATCCTAGAATACTTCTAGGCATTATCTTAGGAAAATAAAATATCTTTACAATAATAATAGAGATAGTTGCTTAACAAATCAGCAAGATGTCCTATTTTATCCAAAAGAAATAGAAACAGTTTTGAGGATAAAGCAGTTGGCTGCCTTGGTGTCCTCCTTGCTGACTTTTAGATATGTTGGAATTTGACCTACCTTGTTTGATACTCTTTATTTACTGATACTCTTTAACCCTTAGCCAAATTTTTTTTACTGTTGTAAATAAAATCTGTTTTGACTGTAATTTAGAAAACACTTTTCTTCCTTCTTTTCACTTGCTTGTCTGTTATCCTTCATAACAAATCAATAAGTGACTGCCAATCCTCATTTCTAGGAATTTGAATATTATTTAATTTCCTAAAGTTCTCATCAGCTTCTGTATATCTAGCAAAGGTTGTCTTGGTGACAAACAAGTGTTTGATCTCATGCTGTAAGTAAAATAAATCTTCAAAACTCTTAAGTAACACTTTTCCTATTGGGATACCTTGACCTGTTGGTTTATTTTCCTATTCCTTGGAAAATTTTATTATCTTCTTAACATAGTAATTTTGAGGCATTAATTTATCATTAATAACCATGATATCAGGAAGTCCTTTTTGCCTCAAAATTGTGAACTTAACCATGAACCTGATGATCGCAGTATTCATGCCTTCACACTTTTCTTCAAGTTGCCTCATCAAATTTCTCTTTGTTGTGACTTTCCTAATTTCTAGGATAGTTGCAGTTCTGTCTGTTATTTTGAGTTTTTCCAATTCCTATCTATTTTTTCTGTTAGTGAAATTGATTAGCCTTATAAATTTCTCTAGTTTGTTATCCAAATCAGTTTGAGTCTTTTGAATTTCTGCTTGGGCTACTAATAATAACTCTCTTTGCTAAAAAATTACTTGAATTGAAGGCCATACATCATTGATGGCTTCAATGATATTATTCCAAAGGTAATTTTTTATGTATGATATCTGATCCTTCAAAGTTAACTCTTTTTGCAACTTTTTTAACTCTTCACTCAATTTGCTGGCATTTTGTTCATGTGTCTTAGCATTTACCTAAGTTAATTTATTTGACTTTTCAATATTTTCAACTATTTTTTTCAATCTGCTATTCTCATTTGTCTTTAAAGACATTTCTTTCATTAGGGTGTACTGCTATTGTAGAAGATTCAGTGGCTGGTGTTGTGGAAGAAGTCACTGGCACTGTAGTAGCCAATGGTTCTTTGGATGCCAACTTTTCACCTAAAGTTGAAGGCACTGGTGCAGTGATAACTGGAATGACTGTAGGAATCACTGGTTCTTTCATTATCTCCTTTTCTTGGACAAGTTTGTCCATCTGTATTTCCATTTCCTTAACTTGGGTTGTCAAATGAAGAATTAAATTCATCATTTCATCTTTTTTCATTTTGTTCCTGTATGACTTCTTTTGTCTGAGGATGCTCACTTTGAGGAAGTTTGAGATGTTTCCTCAAGGCTGCTATATCCTCATTTTTCTTTTTTACCAATAATTTTTCTGCTTTGATATTAGTAGGATCATATCCCACCTGTAAAAATAATTCCTCTAAGGCTTTTATCCTTAGATCCTTGGCATACAATGAGGCTTTTTCCAACTTCATCTGATCTTTCATGTTGGAGATTGTAATTTGGAGCTTTTGAGCACTCATAGCTTTTGTTGTAACTGTGGAATACAACATTTGTGAGCTTTTCCTGTGAAACTCTATTTGATCTAATTCTTGGATAATGTCTATAGCTACTACTAGATAAACTTTCTGTTGGGAAAAATACTGAGAGGGGGGGGGGGGGGTGGTGAATCAGTATTTAGAGATGACTGAATTTTTTTTACTTTTTCTTTCTCTTAAACCCATACACTAATTTACTGAACCCAACTCACGTATACACGCGGATATCCTTAATAAAACTTGCGTATGTCTAGAGATCTTATTATGCATTTAATTCTTTAATTAGATCATTGCATCATTCATTCATCAGATGTTTAGTAAGAAGTAAGCATGTGCAGTAATAACAAAATAAACCATCACACATAAGCAACACATGAACACCAGTATTTAAGGTGGAAACCCAATTTGGGAGAAAACCACCGCTGTTGTCGTCTCTATCTTCAATATTTGTTATAAAGAAAACTTCTTACAATATTATACTGGCGCAGACTCATACCAGCACGCAAGCACCCACCTGCAGAAGGCTGCAACCTTCTCTCATTCACCAGCCTCTCCTGGAAGGGAGCTACTACCCCCTGCTCTCGTTTACCAACCTCTCCTGGAAGGGAGCTACTACCCCCTACTCTCGTTTACCAGCTACCACTGGAAGGGAGCTACAACCCCCTCACTGAAGGCTTCGACCCTCAGCACCACTGCGGACCACGTTTCATCAATTTTCATATTGGATCCAACAGCTTCCACACAACATACCTTGTAGGCCACTTTTCATCAGATTTTTAGAATGGACCCACTCCACACATTTAAGCTCAACATACATCAAACTGAAACTTATAACCCCATCAATTCATTCATTGAATCATCAACCAATCAACCAACAACTTGATCTTTAATCAACATAATTAGCAGCATAATCAACATTCAAACAACCCAGATCTGTATGAATACATCATTGACAGATAACAGTAAAACAAAAAAATAGATCAGACATTTCATTCCACATACTTCAGCAAAACCCTAGATTCCATATGTGATTTTACTTCACTGAACCTGCGTATATACACGCTTTCACAGAAAAAAACCTGCGTATACATCTGCACATATTTCAGGACTGTCCTCATATTCCACACATGCTTTTGATGAAACCAACCTGTGTATAAACGCGCTTTCTCTGCCACGAACCTGCGTATAGATCTGCAAACATTGTAGGGCTGCAAAACTCTTCAGAACAAATAAATAGCTCAGATCTTACCCTTCACTTCAGCAAAGATTCGCCAGATCACAGATCTAAACAGATCTAGAAAATACATAGTCATCTCAGATCTAGAGATCCCTCTTCATCATTTTCTTCATAGGTGCATTATTAATTTAGTTCAATCAATAAAATGTTGCCCTTCCATGTAGATATACTTCAGAGTGAAGTATTCATTAAAACCCAGACCTATGCACAGCTTGCACTATGATCCTCTTCTCCTTAAATAGATTTAGCTTTTACCAATACCATGAGCCAAAACCACACAACTTTCGATGGTATTCTTGGACAGAATCAAATAAACCATACAACGCTCAATACTGTGTACCAAAACCATGGTAATGCCCCTTGGTATTGTAATTTTGGAGCGCAAAAGGGCATACACGACTTGGGACGTACTTATCCGCATGCATATGTGACTTGGCCTTTACAAACTCGCGTATATATTGTGACATATCTTATTTATCATTACTCTGGTACTTACTTGAATTTATTTCTTTGTTACTTCTAAACTGCTCTGTAGATACATCAGATTTACATCATTAACAAATAGGTTGCTATCCAAAGACAACTCATCAAGTCAATTTCCATCAAGGACAACACATTGCATCATATTTCCAACAAACTCCCCCCTTAGACTTGATGGCAACCATGATGGTGTTTGATCACCACAACAGATAGATACATTGATTATAATCATTATTCAAACACCATTATACTCTCCCCCTTTGACATCTAGGGCAAAGGGCGGATCAAAACCAAAACAAGGTTTTTCTTCTCTTGTAGAAAGAAGAGCTCTGTAGATCTGATGTGTACTGAAGTTACCATGCTCCCCCTGAGTTCACGCTGAATCTTCAAACATATTTTACATGACTCTATGAACTTTCCTATCACCAAGGACTCATACTTACATTAATGATCCAAACAAGTGGATTTACACATTTTGACTCAACTACCCAACCAAGTGGGTTTACAAATTTGAAGAAGTCCTTACATGACTGAATATAACAATTTACATCATAGATCTCAACATAACCTTTACAAATATGACTTTTCAATACCAAAAATCCCTCAAGAGAGAGATCATATTTTAGAACCATCATAATGCCAACAATGCATTACTCTCAGCAAGGCTAATGCTCCCCCTGAATCTGTGCTCCTGTCATTGAGCTTGACTCACTATTTTTCTTATTAGAAAAACATACGCTTCTGTCTCCAACTGAACTTGCGTGTATATGCGGATTTAGTTCACGAAACCAGCGTATGGAAAGTGAAATATAGAAAAATTTCACAATTCCATCTCCCCCTGAACTTATACCACTTGTACCTGTCTTCTTCACATCAGATACATTGTTAGAAGTAACCAGAATTACCAAACCAACCATGAGAATCACCATCTATTGCTCCCCCTGTGATGATACATTACTAATCCCTATAATGTATCTCACATCACTCCTGCAGTCATTATGAGAAGTAAGCTTTAGAAGTGGAAGACTGCAGTAGGATTATTATCCCCTACGTTTCTGACCAGTCCTCCTTCTTTTTCCAGCTTTTCTTGAAATTTCTTATAGTGTGCTGGAAATTATCCAATTTCTCAGATCTATTCATCCTGCACTCTTTTTCTACATGTCCATAATTTTTACAAGCATAACATATTGTGTGACCAGAAAAGTAAGCATAGGGATCATAATGTGTTTTTCTATTCTTTCTTCTATTGCAATCAGCTGTTTATGACCAAACTTGCTGCATGAAAAACAATATCCCTTGAAGAAACCTGAGTACATTTCTGTGTAGAATATGTTTGTTTGTGACTGAAACAATTTGCTTCTGCAATTGGCTGCAACATGCCCATAATTATGACATTTAAAGCATTCAACATTATTGATCAAAGGAGGGAATGATTTCTTTTGAGAGTTCAAGATTGTCGGTAGACCTTTTGTTTCTTTCAACACTTCAGGTTTTGAATTGATATCCTTTGAATCTTTAGCACTTTCTTGTGAACTAGATTCTCCTTTAATAGTTTCATGGAAACCAAGACCAAATTTAACAGAAGGAGACCTTTGACTACTAAGAATATTGTCCGGAATCTTAGTACTATCTTGAAACCTCAAGAGTTTATCCTTTTCTTCTCATTTACCTTTTAAAATGTTTACCTCAACCTCCAATCTTTGGCATTGCTTCTTCATACTTTCTTCGATCCTTCTTCCTTCTTCTACTTGATCATTCAATTTTAAAATCTCTTCCTTCAACCCATTTTATTGTTCTTCAAATGTTTGTAGAAGTTCTTCATTCTTCTTATTTGATTTTTCCAGGTCTTCTTTCAGAGAGATGATTTCTGCTTCAAGTCCTTCACTGTGATTGGTTACTTCATCGTACAACCTTTGATACTTGTTTATCTGTCCATTCATTCTAGAGATCATATCTTTGTAGATAGATTCTCTCTCATTAAATAATCTTTGTTGATTTTCAACTTTAATCTTGAGAACTTCTTCTAGATCCATAACATTACTTTCACTATCTTCACCATTGCATGCACAACAAAGTGAATCACAAGAACAACAATCAATACCTGTTTCATCTTCTTCATTTTCTGTTGCACCTATTTTCTGGGATATCTCCTTTCTTTTAGTAGCCTTCTTCTTTTGCTTCCTTGCCATGAGCACTTGCAGATCTTGGTCATAATCCTCTTCATCCTCATTTGACACTTCATCATTATCTTCATTTGTATAATAACTCTTTCCCTTTTCAGATTCTTTCCCTTTATCATGTTTTTCTTCATAAGGACATTTAGCAGTATAATGACCAACTCTTCCACAAGAAAAACACTTGAAGGGAATCTTACCTCTGAATCTTCCAGTACCTGGTTGGAGTCTTCTCACAAAATTTTCTTCTTCTTCTTCTGATATATAACTTGATTCCTTGATAACTTCCTTTTCTTTTCCTTTTGCACATGCCTTAAAGGCAACTTCTTTGATTTGAGAGGGACCTCCTTTTCTCATTTCAAAAGAAATCAGGATACCATTTAGTTTAACAATAGTAAGAGTTTGCAGATCTTTCCTTTCTTCAATAGCTGATACTTTTGACTCAAATTTTGAAGTCAAAGATCTTAAGAATTTTTCCACCAGAGTAGTATCGTTTATGGTTTCACCCAAATTTCTCATACGATTTACAATATCATCTAGACGTAAAAAGAAAATGGCAATACTCTCATCACTATGCATCCTTAAATTTTCATATTCAATTCTGAGAGTTTGGAGTTTTGCACTTTTTACCTTTTTATCTCCTTCATAGCTTAGAATGATTTTGTCCCATATTTCTTTTGCTGAATTTAACTGCATCACTTTAACAAATTCTGATTCAGACATGCTTCCTAATAAAACATTGACTGCTTTGGCATTGATTTCATATTTCTTCCTTTCTGCTGCATCAGTAGGAATAATTGTCGGATACTGATAACCTTCTTCTACGATTTCCCATACTTCTGCACCAAGACTTTGCAAATATGCTTTTGTTCGTATCTTCCAGAATAATAGATTACTTCCATTGAATAGAGGTGGCTTTAGAGAAAATACTCCTTCATGACTTCCCATTGCAACAGATCTCCTTCAAGTGATCAAGCTTCTGCAGAAGGACCTGCTCTGAAACCAATTGTTGGGAAAAACACTGAGAGGGGGGGGGGGGTGAATCAGTATTTAGAGATGACTGAATTTTTTTTACTTTTTCTTTCTCTTAAACCCATACGCTACTTTATTGAACCCAACTCGCATATACACATGGATATCCTTAATAAAACTTGTGTATGTCCAGAGATCTTATTATGCATTTAATTCTTTACTTAGATCATTGCATCATTCATTCATCAGATGTTTAGTAAACAGTAAGCATGTACAGTAATAACAGAACAAACCATCACACATAAGCAACACATGAACACCAGTATTTAAGGTGGAAACCCAATTTGGGAGAAAACCACCACTGCTGTCATCTTTATCTTTAATATTTATTATAAAGAAAACTTCTTACAATATTCTACTGGCGCAGACTCATACCAGCACGCAGGCACCCACCTGCAGAAGGATGCAACCTTCTCTCATTCACCAGCCTCTCCTGGAAGGGAGCTACAATCCCTTTCTCTCGTTTACCAGCTACCACTGGAAGGGAGCTACAACCCCCTCACTGAAGGCTCTAACCCTCAGCACCACTACAGACCATGTTTCATCAATTTTAATATTGGATCCAACAGATTCCACACAACATACCTTGTAGGCCACTTTTCATCAGATTTTCAGATTGGACCCACTCCACACATTTAATCTCAACATACATCAAACTGAAACTTATAACCCCATCAATTCTTTCATTGAATCATCAACCAATCAACCAACAACTTGATCTTTAATCAACATAATCAGCAGCACAATCAACATTCAAACAACCTAGATCTGTATGAATACATCATTGACAGATAGCAGTAAAACAACAAAACAGATTAGACATTTCATTCCACATACTTCAGCAAAACCCTAGATTCCATACGTGCTTTTACTTCACTGAACCTGCGTATATACGCGCTTTCACAGAAACAAACCCACGTATACATCTGCACATAATTCAGGACTGTCCTCATATTCCATACGCGCTTTTGATGAAACCAACCCGCGTATATACGCGCTTTCTCTGCCACGAACCTGCGTATAGATCTACAAACATTGTAGGGCTGCACAACTCTTCAGAACAAATAAATAGCTCAGATCTTACCCTTCACTTCAGCAAAGATTCGCCAGATCACAGATCTAAACAGATCTAGAAAATACATAGTCATCTCAGATCTAGAGATCCCTCTTCATCATTTTCTTCATAGGTGCATTATTAATTCAGATCAATCAATAAACTATTGCCCTTCCATGCAGATATACTTCAGAGTGAAGTATTCATTAAAACCCAAACCTATGCAGACCTTGCACTATGATCCTCTTCTACTTAAATAGATTTAGCTTTTACCAATACCATGAGCCAAAACCACACAACTTCTGATGGTATTCTTGGACGGAATCAAATAAACCATACAACGCTCAATATTGTGTGCCAAAACCATGGTAATGCCCCTTGGTATTGTAATTTTGGAGCGCAAAATGGCATACGCAACTTGGGACGTACTTATCCGCACGCATACATGACTTGGCCTTTACAAACTCGCGTATATATTGTGACATATCTTATTTATCATTACTCTGGCACTTACTTGAATTTATTTCTTTGTTACTTCTGAACTGCTCTGTAGATACATCGGATTTACATCATTAACAAATAGGTTGCTATCCAAAGACAACTCATCAAGTTAGTTTCCATCAAGGACAACTTCATTAAATAGGTTGCCATCAAGGACAACACATTGCATCATATTGCCAACACTTTCTTATAGTCAAAAACTATCTTTGGAACTGATACTGTGGGCTGTAATACTAACATAATCAGTTTTTTACTTGAGTAATCACATGCTGATAGGAATCAGTTTTGATTACCTGGCTTTTGTTTCAAAAACTAAGAGTAAATTTCAATTTTGATTTCCTCATTCTTCAGTTTAATTTTATTATATTTCTCCTTAATATCCAAATCCTTTTCCTCAAATGCCTGTGAGGAAGAAGCTTCCATGCTTTTCTATCTTTCCATTAACTGTGTGTCTTCATTATTGAGTTGTTCTTCATTCTGATTTGGCTCATTGATAATTATAGTAGCTACATTTGTCTCTAGCAAATTTGTGTTGGTATTTAAAGGCTCTGTTTCTTCAACATCTATTGTCACTTTTCCTTTACATGTTGTATCTAATTTAGGCCTTTTGTTATAAATGATATTGAACTTTGTTTTTGTTGTAGTTTCTGCCACATAGGCTCCTTCTTCCCTTACTCTTTTAATGGACTTATCTGGTTGATTTGCAGTCTCTAAGGTATGACTAGTATTACCTTTATTCACTGCATCTATTAATGTGTTTTCAATCCATTCAAGCTGATTGGAAAACTTTTATATTTCTGGTTTAGCTTCATGTATAAAGGGTATTAATTTGCATGTAACCCTTAGCTTGCTCAAGATCCCTTGTGGATCATAGTTCCAAGGGAAACTCTCTTCAAATTTATATTCCAATAACTGATTTGCTGCTTCTTTTTCTGCATCCCTGTGATTGCATATGAATGGCCCAATTTGATTCTTAAGTTTGAATTGGGCTTTCTTCTTAGCTACTATGAAATTGATTGAATCAGAGTTTAGGATTTGCCTGATATAGTCCAAGGCAAAGATCCTCATTGAAGGATGTTTGGGTAACTTGTAAGGTAACAAGTTTGACCCAAAGACTCTGATTTCAGTATATTTCTCATACAAATACCAGTCACCAACTTTACTCTACTTTGATAACTGCAATATATTTTTCCCTTTCTTCATTTACTCTTGGCTACTCTGTCTTGGTCAACATGGTGATTACTGGATGCTAAAATAACTCTGAAAACTCTGAATAATTGAAATCTCTACATTCTTTTATGAGAAATGATGTCCAAAAAATGACAGATAGAGGATTTGCCTCTATGTCAAGTTTATGAAGAGTGATGGGAAGTATAGAAACATATGGAAAAGGTAGGAGGTATATCTAAACACTCCCTCTATTTGCAAATTTTTCAATTGATAATGAATACTATCGCAATGAAACCAACATAATCAAAGGTTACTGAAGGTGGTTGACCTGGAGAAAAGGTGGATAAGAATCCAAAGATGAATTCATCAGTGTGTTCATCAGTGAAATATCCAAGTATGAAAGAAAGCATGGAAATCACATGTCTTGATCCTTCAGGGAATTTAGCAGTAGAATATGAAGGATTTAACTTGGGAATTTTTACATTTAGAGGCATAAAAGTCTGAAAAATCAGGAACCTTTTAGGAAAATCTAGGACAATATATAGCTTGGTGAGGGCCTCTATAGACAAAGGGACTTCTTGGGGGTCATGCTAAAGTTGCAACATATGGTTAATTGACTCTGCAGTAATGGTAAAAAGCACATCTTTACTGGCATTTACAATGGCTCTTTGCTCTGGAACATAGTACTGTTGACAGAATCTAATAACCTCCTAACATGGGTGAGTTAATGGGACAACATATTTGGGAAAATTGGATTCCAAAATATGGAATTTTTCTTGATCATCTAAAGACTTATCATAGCACCAGTTATGGATATCTAGCAGGTTGAATTCAACTATGGGATCTGCTATCTTGTAATCATTATCAGCTAGGGGAATGTGTTCAATATCAACAATAGGTGGTTGCAATGGATTGACAACAATAGAAGTACTTGAAGTTATGGCAGGGGTAGGTTTAGGTGCTTTAGAACCTTCAGGCTTGCTTACACTCTACTTTTTAGGCATTTTTATCTACTTCTGCAAGTTTTGACAGTTTGCAGAAGTAATTTTACTATAGTAGAGGATTTATTGGGCAAATCTGGCAAAGTATAGGCTTTTCTTTGGGTTTTCTGTTCAGTTAGGCCTCTTAAAGAGGTTTAGAGGCTTTAGAGTTGGTTTAAAATAGAAAACAGGGGTTTCCTGAGTTTCTTAATGGAAATTTGGGCTAAACATTCTTTTGAAAAGGGTTACAGAGGCTTAGGGTACCTGCACAGGTTTTCTAGTCTATTTTTAGAGTTTGAAATAGATCTTTAAACTGTGAAAACTAATAAATTTCCTTGAAATAGCGCACAAAAGAGAAATAGGGTTTCTGGGAAATTTTTTCCAGAGTTTGGCCTGTTTTTGGGACTTTTTGGTAGTTTATTAATCAATTTCTAAAACTCTGAGAGTGTTTGTTCTTTAAAAGGTCTTTAAATTGATTGCAGGTTCAATTATTTTAGAAAAATTCCTGTTGTAATGCAGGTATTTGGATTTTGAAGAGTTTCGGAGTTTTTCCCAATGATTTGATGTCTTTTGTGGATTTCCTAGAGCAAGGTGCAGCTCCTCAACAATCTTCAATGGTTTACTGGGTAAATCTTGGAGTTTTCGGGCATGAAAATGGCAGAAAAGAGTTTTTAAAAGGGTTTTTTACAGTCGGGAAAGGTAGTGCAATGGGTTAAACACGCAATAAAGGTATAAAATGAATGTATTTCTAAGGTTTAATTATGCATTTCGGTGGTATTAATCTGGCATTGAATGTAGTTCTCATCAGGCGGGAGGAGCAATTTCAGGATTTCAACGGATCTAAAACTAGTGGTTATCACGTATCAACTAGGTGGTAAGCGGTATTAGACTCAACCCACACGATCCAGTAAGGAAAGGACATGTGGAGGAGAGAGGTAAATGTGAAACCACCCATTTCGCGCTGCTTCAGAGTTTGGATGGTCGCTCATCTTTTTGACGCGATATCGGATCCGTGCTGTCGGATCTGGGGAATCGATGCGAAGGGTCCAGATTTGTTTGGAAGTTGTGTAGGAATGGGAGGTGGGACCAGGGTGTGTTATGCGGCAATGGGATTTAAAATTTTATAAATAGACATTGGTTTAATTTAAAACTTGTTTTATACGATGGAGGGGGGAAATATAATGTATATTTAAATTAAAACATTTTCATGAAATGTTTCAATAAAAACATATGTGGGTGCGGGCTTTAGTTTATTATATAGTTTTTAAACCTTTTGATAGTTTTCAAAAACTATAGGGGTGGGGTATTTAAATAACGATATTTTTTAGACTAATGGATTTTGGGAGGGGTTTTATTTGCGCACATTGGGGTATATAACATCGGTCTAAAGCTTAAAATAGTGATTTTAAGGGGGTTATTTTAAATATAATGGATTTAATATATACGGGTAGGTGTAGTTTTAGGGATTTACTACAATAAGTTATATGTTAATATGAATAAAGGGATAGTAAAAGGAAAAACACATATTATCTCTAAGTAAAAAAATAAAGCATTGCTCCTTTTTTATATTACTTCAATAATACATAGGATAAATGTATTTTGAGGGTTTTATGGATGATTTTGAAGGGAATGAAGTCAATTATTTTAGGATTACAATTTTACTAAGTAAAAAATGTGTTTTACTTAGAAAAAAGGGATTTTGATGTATGAATGAAGGGTAAATGCTGAGAAATGTGGGTTTAAGGTTGGAACTCAATATTTTTAACTTATCAGTCATCGAGCCTTGGGTTTGGTCCTAACAAAAGTTAGAGAAATTCTCTGAGACTTTTTGACTGATAGTTTAGAATACTGAATACCTATAGGGGAGGGGAAATTAGTGATTTTTCCTAATGCTGTCTTATTTACATGATTTCTCAAATGCTTTCTACCTACCCAACTTTATTTCTATTTTTTTTCTTCATTATGTAGGTGAATTTAGACTTGCAACCTTAAAACATTTTCTTTCAAAGCATAAAACTATCTAGATCTACCTTATTTCATCCGAGGGCTCATATTAAAATTTTGAGCTCCTCATTATTCTCTACCTATCTACTGATTTGTCAAGTTTAAACTATTTGACAAATCTTTATTCTCTAACTAGAACATGAAATTTAAAATATAAAAAGTTAAGGTTAAACTGTTTAACTGATCATGGATTATGGCATTTATTTACACTCTACACATAACCATTATTCTTGCAGTAAAAATTAAAAGTTGTGGTATTTAGACTTGCTCACTTTCAGATCTTCTTCCTCTTTTTTCTTTTGGGGTTTATATTTTTCTAAGTCCTTTGAATTTTCTTTTAGGGCTTTTTACCCTCTTTTTCGCTTTTTATTATTTTTCAATTTTTTTAAAATATGGGAAAAAAAATTGCAGAAAGCAAGGTATGTACATATTTACAAGACTATCAAATTCAATTCAAAATTTAGGAACCCTATTATTATAGGACCCTAACAGGTTGTACCATTCACCTGGCGACTCCATTGTTCAAGATCCCAAGCTTCAAATTTCAGAGCAAATTCGCTGGGAAGAATCCAAATTTCAGAACATTCATGGTGATCCAAGATGATAGGGTATGTGTGTTGGTGAGGTAAATCCCCTCTGCGGACAGAGGTGATCCCACTAGCCCTAGAGTGGGTCTAGCCACAAAAGAAACTAGTTATAATATTGATTTCTAGTTAAAAAATAGATGGAGATTTGATAGATGACTTACCGGAGGTCCTACGCTATTGTTGTCATTGGAAAGAGTGGCTGCCTCTCACTCCTAGTTTGACAGATCACGGTCCGCTCGTTTTCATGCTCAGACACCTACACACACACAGGAAATAATGACGATATACAACATATTAATTCACATTTGTAACTATTAGTCAGTCGAAGAGGATTAAATCAACTGCATCAGATAATCAACATAACACAATGATCGAACCAACACCATAGTCGAGTATATTAATAAATGAAAGGAAGAGTACAACCAAGCTTCGATGTCGCGGTCTCCTCCAACGGGGTTCAACCGGAGCGCGTTTCACAAAGGCTCGTTGGGAATTTGGACGAGACTCACTCTACGGAGTTCTCCTTGGTTCTACCTTCTCGATGGAAATTACTCAGCTATAGTATTCTTCCCCAAGTTCAGCTCCTTGGCTATATGTTCAGCTAGCTTTCATAAAGGGAGAAGGCCTGTTTTTTATAGAGGGAGAGGGAGAGGTTAAGATCCCTATAATTATGGAAGGGAGACCTATCTTCAAGGAGTGTTCCATGGGAGGTGGAAACCACTACCAAAAGAGGGAGATCCGTGGCTAATCAACTTAACCACTTCCAGTGACTCATCCCTGAGGTGGTTAGAAGGAAACTTCCTCCTCTATTTGTTAAAAAACATTCCTAAAATAGTTGGCACGGGCACTACACTGAGACCAAGTGCCAGGTGGCGTGGGCTCTAGTGAAAATATACCACATTGGCACGAGGGGTGAGTTGGCAACCCGCGCCAAGGCTAAAAAATAGGTTTTATGTGCTTTTTTGAGGAAATGCCTTACAGGAGAATGATGTCCTTATGTAGAAGGATGCAAAGAAGGTGTTTGCAAAGTATGACACTACTCATAGGTCACAGGAATGACCTGTCAATATGTGACACGAGGGATTGTAGGGATGGTGACAAAATGCTGTGTAACAGATGCTCCCTAAAGCATGAGGCCCAAGAAAGAGGGAGGGGTGAAATGCTTTATGAGAACGCGTTCGACCCAAACACTGCTGTCAGAAAACCTACGAGTACAAATACAACTGATATATCTGATAATGACATGTGGCATGGTCACAACCATCCATAACATAGGACCTAAAATGTGATACCCGAGGTGTGGACACAACCATCTAGCAATAAGAATCAACAAATATACTCAGGTATGGTCACAACCATCCAATTAGAAGAGTCGTGTAATAAGTCATAGTAATCCACAAAGAACCCACAACCTGGATTTCATCAGAAAAAACCCAAGGTATAGCGCTCCATCTCAACTTGAACAAAGTACAAATTCGAGCATGCAAATATGTGAGCTGAAGTCAAACATGCAAGAAAATCGTATGATTACTAGCCAATGATGAAAGCCATTAACAGACATGAGAGAAACCACTAATAATGACAATGGGTCTTAAGGTACGAAAGGTACAATCCACGGAATGTGAACAGTGATCTAACGTCTAACACTCATAGAGTTAGTCGATCGAAGGCCAATGATGTGAACCTTGCGTCGAATGCGAAGAACCTACCATTGAGGCATGAAGGCTCCAAGGTACTAAAAAGGAGTCTCTAGATCATATTCCTGGATAATAAGCTGAAGTCGACAGGAAGTGACTTGATCGAAGGTGGGCCATAATGTTTCCCACATCATCGACACAAGACATAGGAATATGATGTTTGTGAATCAAGACCAACAAAAAATCAAAGGGAGGTTGAAAATTCAGAGGAAAATTTCTCTTGAACATATCGGTGGCACGTCACTAGATTTGGAAATATTTTACATCAAGGGATATGAGGTCATGGTGACGTGGCAAAGAGCAAATGAGCAGTCAAAAGAGATTACCCAAACCCATGGAGGCAAACAAATAACATGGTGAGATGTCCCCAACCCGACACGAATGCAGACAAGTGACATGTTCAAGAGCGACATACTGCTAACACGACTACAATCTAGTTCCATTTCCCCCCACCAATTCTGGCGAGTATCCCAATTATTTTTAAAAACAAGCTTGAAGGGGATAGCATATTCTTGTGATGTAAGTTTGTCCTTCAGACAAATCCAACCTAGTACATTTTATGAGTCCTAGGAAGGAGGAACTCGGGTAATGTCACAACGACGAAGTCTGATGTCATCAGTTTTTTAATGAGTCTGACAAAGAGAGAAATTAGCATCTTTTCATGTTTAGAGATTTTGAAAAGAAAGCAGAAAAGAAAACTCCAGCAAGGCCCTTTTCGTAAATATTGTCACAGATCCGAAAAGGTAAAAAACTGCGTCTGAGAGAACCTCTTAGTCATGATAGGCTAAGGTATTCCTTTTTCGTAAATAATCTATCCCAACTCGAAAAAGGGGTAAACGTATACTGGGTAGATATCATTTCACATCCATTTAACGAGTTCAAAACGACAAGCGTCTTGGCAATATTTTCAGTTTTAGAGAGTTAGAAAAGCTCTGAAAGATGACTCCAGTAGTGACTTTTTCGTGTTTTTACCGAGTCTAAAAAAGTATAAAATATAACTCGTTACTCCGTCATATCCATGTGAAAAACCTATTACTGCATAAGAGACATGTGTAAAACCCATTTCTCGAAAATAATATGATAAAATAATCAACAAATATTTTTTAAAACCTAATTTAAGATCTTGAAAACTTAGAAAATGCCATAAGTGTTAAAAATTATTTGCTTTTCACTTTTACCTCTTTGTGGAGCAATAGTGATCCATTGTGCTTTGCGATATTGCGGTGATGATTGTGAGTGATCTAGTGAACTGATCTTGATCTCTTCAGTCTCAGGTACGAGCTGACACCATTTCCCATATTTTAAGCTAAATTTCATTTCCTTCACATGCCATTTTGATTTCCTAGGAGGAGATTTATCAAAAACTAGGGGATCGTGGTTGGCGCGGGTTTCGGGCATGGACCCGCGCCAATCGCCCACTTTTTACATAGAGGGCGCGCCCATTGGTGCGGCTATTGGCAAAACAGTCGCGCCAACCGTGCAACCTGAAACTCTGCATCAATTTTTAAAAAATGCAGTCATTTGTTTGGAAATTTCAATGCCCAAGTAGACTAACAATGCTCATATGAACAATGTGTGCAGGTACCAAGCAGAAAGAATGGTGATTGAGTGGAAAGAGAGAGAACATAGTGAGGAAGATGAAATTTCCATGGAGAATGACCGGTGCATGGATGCCCTCAAATATTGTGGGCTAAAGAAATTCTTCCTAACTCCATGCCTCCAGTTTCAGCCGAAATTTCTTCAATATCTGATAAGCATCTGGGATGAAGACTAAGAAAATTTTGTGCTTCGAGATCAGGAACTCGAAATCAAAGTTTCTGATGTCTATTTTATCACAGGATTGTCGCAGGGGTGCAGTCCCTATCATGATCGGTATCCATCCTACCATGGAGAGCATGGGGATGGTGATTGACAGGGTGTGCCGAGGGGCACGAAAAGGATCAGGGAGTGGAAAGGTTGACATCCAAACCATTCTAGATCTAGCACTAAAAGTAGTGCTACACACTATTATGCGGGCTGCAGGATCGCAAGCACCACATGAGGCCACAAAAACACAACTACTTCTTGCCTTAGACTGCCTGACCCCGACTCTCTACAACTGGGCAAAGGTCGTGACTATTAACATGAAGCGGTAACTAACCAAGTGCAAGAAGACCAAACTGAAGCAGTTTGGGTATGGATCAATCTTGGTATCATTCTTCTTGGAACGAATATCGATATTCTAGTGCCAGGAGGTCATTGTCCCGATGCCACCACCCAGAGAACCACAGATGGCCCGATGGGCTGTGTTGATGCCCACAGCAGGGGGCGACCAACAGATGTCTTTGAGGATGAAATTCTTCGATTGGCTCTGCCGAAAACTGATTGTCGTGGAGGACTAGTCCTATTCTGGTACAGACTTCACCGATGATCTAGACCTCCGTCTCCCGGAGGGAGAGGATTGGGACGAAGAGCTAGGTGAGACTCATTTTTTTATTTTCATGAGTTTATGATTTTTTGATGTATATGCATGTTCTGACAATTAATCTTATATGTATGTAGATGTTGTTCTAGAGAAACCTGCAATTATTTCATTGATAGCAAGGCGAACTCCTCACGATTTCAATCCTGATGGTGAGGGCAGCTAGGAGGAGATAGTACAAAATCTAGAGGGGATCTCCCGTGGGATTCCAGACTATGCTCGCTTTAATGATGTTCCTCGGGCCTATCAGAGGCATACCGTAGAGGTGCCGAGTCATATCCACCACCTGCTGAGGCGGTTGGTACAGGCGGTGACGTGCTATCATGAGCACCACGTCGATTAGGCACCTAGGCTTTTATTTCTACACATTTTGAGAGACATGTCATCTCGGGATGTAACTGGAATAGACGTATATATTTTTTTGGGTTTTTATGATGCACACATTGCAACCAATTGATATATATACATCTATTTTCTACATGGGTCTTTTTACATATGATGATGTTTTATAAATTGCGTAAATGTCTATCTAGCACAATGTTAGCTATTGCATCAGTTAATGTATTCATTCATCTTGGTATATGTTGATATGTGATGAAATAAAAATGTCTTTCAAGCAAACAAATATGTAAATACAATCTCAAAATGCATGGGTTTCGAACCGAATAATGATTGTTAAGTTGAAGAACAACAAGCTGCGAATCTAGATTTACAAGCAATGCTCGTATGTCGAGGTTAAATCCCTCGGTTAATAGTTCCAAAACAACACTTTATTCAGCTAAATTGTTTGTAGTTGGTCCTAGACAAATACCTTGTAGGTTAATTAACTCACCAATAGGATCATAAATTACCCAGGTTTCCGAAGACAAGTTCCTGGTACTACGGGAAGCACCAACCGTGAAACCGACATAAGGGGTAATAGACATCTGCATAACAAACAAGACCTAATAAGCAGAAAAATCTTAAAAATCACATCAAACCAAAGCATGCACAAAAATGAAAAAATCACCTATGTACACATATCATGCATGAATGACTCAAGCATAATACTTTTTCAGGTACAACCCATTTCTGGGTTGTGCTAAGGAACAACCTTCATAACCAATAAGCTCATAAGCCCCATTATGTAACACATGTTTGATGATGTAGGGCCCATGCCACATGGGTTGGAATTTAAATGCCCCCAGCTTGTCATGAGCTTGGTCGTACAGGAGAACAAGGTCGCCTTTGATAAAATAACGAGGGGAAACTGTTTGGTCAAAGTGAGCTTTGACTTGCTTCTTCTGTGCTTCGATGACCAAAGAAGTTAAGCGATGAGTTTCATCCAATCTCTCTAAGTAGAGGAGACGCTCTTCCTCAGGTGAAGTATTAGGCAGTAATTCCACAGATAATTTGAGTGAAGCTATTTCACATTCAATCAGAAGAGTGGCTTCCAAACCATACACCAATTGAAATAGGGTGAATCTGGTTGCACTCTTAATCGACGTTAGGAAAGCCCATAGTGCTGAAAACAACATGAGATACCAATTTGATTTATGGATCCCAATCTTTCGTTGAAGCATTGTAACAAGAAATTTGTTTACGGCTTCAACTTGGCCATTAGCTTGAGGGTAATATGGCGTTGAGTTGTTGTGATGCAGACACAACTTAGATGTCAGTTCCGCCATCATATGGTCTAGAAAATGTGAACCATGATCAGTAACGATGGCTTGAGGGAAACCAAATTGAGCAATAACATGATTGAATATGAATTGCGCTACTGTCTTACCGTCTGCAGCCAGTGTAGGCATTGCTTTGGCCCATTTTGTAAAATAATCGATGGCAACGATAATTTAGGCATGCCCCCCGGCCGAGCGAGGGTTACATGTCATAAAATCGATGCCCCATTTGGAAAAAGAACCAACGGTAATGACAGGGTGTAAAGAAATAGGTGGCGCACACATCCTGCGTTGATATATCTGGCATGCATGAAATTTGCATACTACGACAATGTAGTATTTAAAAATGGACGGCCAGAAATAGCCAGCACGAAGGATCTTCTGTGCGATGGCATAACTAGACATGTGACCACCATAGGCGCCACAGTGGCAGTCATTTAAAACTTTCTCAGCTTCCTCGAGGGTCAGACATCGGTGGAGTACAAAATTGACTCCAACACGATAAAGGGTATCTCTGATAATATGATAAGGTTGCAACTGATGCCGAATGCGGCATTGGGCATATTTCGTTACCTCAAACATAAAAGTAGAAGTCTGGAGATACACGATGATATCACCATACCATGGATCGAGGGTGCTAATCAAGAAAAGATTTTCGTCCGGAAAATGATCCTCGGAATAAGAAGGAGTAGAGTCGGCAGGGAGAGAATAAATCAGATCAGCGAAAACGAGTGATTTCTTTGATTTGGTGGTAGTAAATTCCAAATCAAACTCTTGGAGGATAACGATCCACTTTGAGTATTTTCCCCCCAGCAATTGTCGAGACAGAATATAGGTCATGGGGTTACAATACGAAATCACGGTTATCGTGCGTAAAAGGATATAATGATGAAAATGCTGGATGGCTTGGACCGTAGCCAGTGCTAACTTCTCAACATGTGCATAAGCATTTCAGGGTTGAGAAGGTTTCGAGAAAATTAGTAAATAACATGCTCATTACCGTCATCATCATCTTGAACCAAAACCATGGCGATCGTACTGAAGGTGAAAGCTAGATAGAGGGTGAAATCACGATGATAATTCGAAGGACATAATAGAGGAGTGTTGACAAGCAACGTCTTAAGCGTATCAAAATATTGTTGAGCAATCTCATCCCAACAGAAAGGGACATCCTGCTTTAAATGTCGTGTGAACCCTTTGGCTACTTCGGCATAGTTCGAGATAAAACACGTAAGAAATTTGCTTTCCCTTGTAGACTCTAGAGCTGGTGTAACGAGGATGGAGAGGGGAGATTAACAATAGCCTCAACCTTAAGCGGATCAAGGAAAATTATGTCTTTGGATACGAGAAACCATAAAAGTCTACTAGAATCGATGTAGAAGACATATTTATGCGGATTGAGCCGAATGTTGTAGCGTCTACAATGAAGAAATATCTGGTGGAGATGGTCCGGGTGGTCTTTTCAAAAGCTGAATGAGTCGAAAGGTCATCCAGGTATGGTTGAACAAATGAAAAATATTATGAAAGGCATAAGACATTGCATGTTGGAACATAGCCCCAGCGTTCTTCAAGCCGAAAGGGAGTTTCTTATATGCGAACATTCCCTAAGGACAGATAAAAGCTGTCTTGTGTTGATCAGAAGGGAGAATGTTGATATGATTATAGCTAGAAAATTCATTCACAAGGGAAAAAAATCTCACTCCCCGCACAATTGTCAATGATCTGATCGATGAAAGGGGTGGGATAGTTATCCTTAGGGCAGGCCCAATTAATATCGCGATTGTCAACACAGACGCGAATTGCTCCCATATTCTTATCCACAGGAACAATGTTAGAAACCCACTCTATCAAAGGAATCGAATAAATGAAACCCTCTTTGAGAATTTTTTCAACTTCAGCTTTTATGGCGACGACTTTCCGAGGATGCACTGGACGAAGACACTCGCGAACAGGCTTCGAACCGAGGTAGGTGGCAATCTCGTGGACCACAATACTAGGATCAATTCGAGGCATCTCTTCGTAAGACCAGGTGAAAACATCACGAAATGCACGAAAGAGGCTAGTATACACTTGGACTTCATCGGAAGAGCAAGTGACTCCCACATGGATGTTCTCGAAAATTCGTGGTTTCACGGAAATGTCGATAGGAATCGTCTGGGTGATGTTACCCAAGTTACCTTCAGCGAAGACTTCGTGAGTCAAGATAGGTGTTTGAAGTGGTGGAGAAAGAAATTGAGACGCAAAATTCTCAAAATAGTTAGACATTGCCCCGAGGCTAGGCATAAACGAGGAACAATGATGCCCATCGCTCCATGGTAGGTCTTCGAGAGACATGGTTTTCATGATAGCCTCATCATATGGAAACACTTCTTTCAAAGGATCAGGCGAATCTGTATTTTCGAGCCATGGGGATTGAGAATAAACGTCGAGAAACATGCTCAAAGGAGCACCTTCAGAAGGGGGAGAATGTGATGCAACTACAAGCTCACAATAATTGATTTCAATTGGACTAAGCGGCATCGAATCAATAGATGAATCAACTCGTTCAGGTAAAGGGACAATCCATGGGTCATCTGACCGAGAGATCATATTAACTTGAACAGTATTTGGTGGCGGAAGGGGAAAGATACCCATGAGAGCAGGATATTTGAAAAGACTCGGCCCTACGCTGTCAGGGGGAGAAGGAATCTGATCCACGTATGGCACATTGTTCTCAGAAGATGAGGTAAAGAACAAAAAGTGGTTGACAGTTATGATTTTTCCCTCGTATGGAAACTTTAGAAGATGGAAGAGGGTGGAAGGAACGCACAACATAGCGTGAGTCAAACTACAACCGAGTAGAAGATTGTAATTGAGTTTAGCGTCAATGACTTCTACTTCAACATTGATCATCTTTCCTTGCAAAGTGATTGGAAAGCTGGCGAGAACACCCAAGGGTTTTGATTCCCTTCCATCAAATGCCTCAAGGGAATTGGGTGATGAAGTCAAGGCTGGAGAGCCAAAATCCTTCCAGCAAGTAGATGACATGACACAGGTGGATTCACCTTCGTCCACAACGGCTCTATGGATGTTGAGACTGTTAATGCCGACTTGTATGACAAGCGCAGTCGGGTGCACAAGTCGAGGGACGAAATTCTCTAAGTCGAAGGTGAGGATGCTAGAATCAGCAGGATCAATCCTGCCGATCGCAAATAATAACGCCTTCCATTGATATGGACAAATCTAAAGCACTTCTAATGTAGAAATCGCGGATGGTGCCTGTGCTAAATCCTCAACAATACTATAATGCTGAGCAGCACGGGCGTTAGGATTATAAGAATATTTTTAGAGAACACCTTTAGAAGGTGGCCATACAACGGGATTAGCACTGGGCCTTTCAATCTCAAGAGGACCAGAGGCAAGTGGGGGAGGAGGACCATCAGCGATCTCTTTCCTGGCTGCCTGGTGTGATCCAGCATAATCTTTCAACCGAGTAGTGATGGAAACAGGTGCAGAACTGTTAATCATGAATACTTGAGAGCCAAACGGTGCAGATGTTAGAGGTTTCTTCACCATCTATGTTTGCTGAGATGAAAAAGGTTCTTTGAGGACAGCCGGCATTCCCTTAGCACCTTTGAGCAATTGACTAACTTCGGCTCATCTAGGACAATCCTTAGTGTTAGAGTCGGTCTCTTCATCTCTCCGTCAGAGATCAAAATATCTTTCGTTGCATTTCATTTTAGGTGTCTCATTCAGTTCAATCATCTACATTCCATTAGGAGCATCGATCTTCTGACGGAAGGGCCTTGTCACTCATCTTCCTCATGTCATGTACCTGCTGGTCCGTGTCTCTTCATCAAAATCAATTTTAAAGTCATTTACAGTCTTGTTGGTCTCTTGGTCAACAAAGAGTCATTTTAGTCATTAGGTCTAGGGTTTCGTCTTCAAAATGTTTAATAACGTCAGCAGGCACATGAGGGAGGCTTGAAATAAGTTTTCATTGCAAAAATTTCATCGTCATATTGCTTGAGAATGATTTTTCTTCAAAACTCTGTTTTGAATAAAAATCGTCAATTTTGTATTTTGTAATAAATGCCATGTAATTTTCAAAAATTTTCAATTGTCAAATTATTCAGGCACAGCCCTGGTCACCTTTGCCAAATTCCATGTCAGCCATTCCTGCAAAAAATAGACAAAGATTTCATCATTCAGCTCAAAAAATCAAGTGGAAACAAAATCAGAGTTTATATTAAAACGTGAAAGTGCCAAAGTTCTGCAAACATTACAAAAGTGGGTTACTAAATGAAAAATCAAAATCCTTTTGATATATAAGATATTTTCCACATTCAAATTTCATTTGCACACAAAAGATAAGAGAGAAGCCAAGTTAAGTTTGGAGGAGCGAAAGCATTTGTTTAAGGCCGGACTGTGTGTTGAAATCAGCTGCGCGACGCGTTGGGAGGAGGTCACGGTGCATTGGCAAGTCGCAGCGCATAGAGCCGCCATTCACCGTGTTGATTTTAACGTGCATGACACACAAGGAAGGCACGACGCACTGGGTTGTGCGCGCGGCGCACAGGGCCGATAAGCAATTTTTATCACTGCTTCCAAAATTTTTAAAACGACTCAGTCTCCTATGCACCGAGTAAGTTTGTGAACTCTTGCAATTGCTATTAAACGGTGTTTGGTGTGGTTTGAAAGTGGAATATAAGAGTTTGAATGTTGAAAACATAAACCCTATCATATTGTTAAAGCTGCTCCTTAGGGTTTTAAATTGGTGTTTTAAAAAAAAAAACTTTGGTGCCAAACATTTTCACCTCCCCACCTTATTTTTCCCATTTCCCCTCACTGTAATCTCATTACTACAGTCCATTCTCCTATCTCCCTCAAATCCCTAAACCCATTCATACTCATCTCATTCCCATTATCCCTATCCCCATTTGTAAAAATTCCCAAACCCCAAGTTTCCCAAACAGTCAATTGTCTGTCCCTACACTTCCGTTATCACTTGATTGAGGTCCATTGTTCCTACTACCCTATTTCTCCACAGTCCCTCTCTTACCACCATATATTTTGAAATTGAAACGAAAACACCCAAATTCTCATTTTCATCTCATACAAGCCAACATACACCTTGCATAGACTTTGGACTCCATGGAGACGGACACCGATACATCATATGACCGAGACAGTGATTCCACCACTGAGCTACATGCACCCAGAAGGTCAGCAAGGAAAAGAACATGCTCAGGCACATGAATAATGATTATTGGGCGCGAAATCATGTTTGCAAGGCACGGATCAAGATCCTGAAGGCAAGGCTAAGGAGGGCATTGAAGCGTCGCAAAAGGCATGATAGGCTCCAAATCTTGGCTGAAGCTTCTTTGGCTGAGCATAGTACTTGATAAGGGAACTTCAGCCCAAATTTCAAGAAATTTGGGAAACATTTTGTCAATTTTGAAATTTTTGGTCACAAAACAGATTTTCCTGCCTGACGCGTAGTGCCACTTGGTGCGCGCTTATAATTGGCAGCTCTTCAGGGGGAAAACTTTGAATTTTTGGGTTTTTTATCAAAATTTATGCATTCTAATGGATTACCTAAGGATTTCATCAAGTTATAGGTTGCCTAAAGGGTCAAAAACACCCTAAAAATGGCCTTTCTGCCACTTTTTGCACACACATGAAGCAGTGTTGGGAGATTGAACCTTTTGAGGGGAAAATGGAAACCAAATCCAGAAATTCCACTTGGGTTAGAAAGTTGACATGTAGGGATTTCCAACAAGCTATCATGAGCTCAATTTGGACTTTAGGAAGGGCCTCAAAATCAGCTCCAAACTTGTGCTATGCATAGAGATTTTGGGCACGGCGCATAGAGGAATTTGGCCTATTTTTCACTCAGCAGCTCAGAATTTCGCCTAGTTTTGGCCAGTTTCAATTTTTCATGTAACTCTTGATGTAACTTGATGTAATTTCATGATCATGATGTAATTTTGGCACATTTTTACTCATTCTATAAGATTCATTCACCAAAAGGTGGAATGTGAGTGAATGGATCAGTTTCCTAGCATATAGAGGCAAGTTGTTTCATTTCCTATTTTTCAGTTCCTAGTTTAGATATAGTTGAAACATATCCTAGAATGATGAGCTTGACCCCTAGAGGTATGGGGAGGAGTTATGCTTGTCTATATTATGTATTTTCTCAGTCATTTTCAGGGTTGGACACTTGGGATTGCTTGGCACTTCATTGTACATTTCATTTATGCAATTTTGGCAAAGGAATAGACCAGGGTTTGCAGCACTCTTTGGGATCCTTGTGGCTCTGTGTTTTGATGGTGTTTTTCTCTATGTATTTTTAAGTTCACTGATGATTATGTGTACCATTTTCCTTCTTGTTTCTTCTTAGATTAAACAAATCAGTGTTAAAGGTGGAATTCAGTAGCTTGCTTTGCTCTGCCTTTAGTTTTGTTTAAGTTTACATGTTTTCATCTGTTTGAGGAGGACTCTTGAAACCCTATTTCCCTCTTCAGCTCCTCACTAGTCTGATCCATTCATTCATTCAATATAAAGCATCAAAACAATTGCCTTCCTTTCCCCAATCAGAACTCTGCAAAAACTAGGCCTTATCCCCGAATCCAAAACCACCTTTCCCTTTTTTCCAACAAAAAACCCCAAAAACACAATCAAAATCCTTTATTTATATACCTAGCCTAAAATTAGCTTTTACTTTAAGTCATCTCAAGCCCTATTGATTATTTTTGCTGAGATTGACCCAGAGAGAGCCCTCTCCTGTTCTGGTAGGGCTAGCTACCAGACTGAGCATGGTTTGATGTTACCCTGAACTCTGCCTTCCTTCAGCCTGAGGTAGATTTAGGCAATAACACTTAGTGTAGTGTTCCTCATCACAAATCAGACAGGGATACTTCGGCTTGCACTGTGAACCATCATCAGCATGAGGTTTATATTATTCTGGTTTTGGGGCATTGGCTTTTGCCTTGCCTTTGCCCTTATTTCTCCCCTTGGATGTCTTGTTCGTAGGATTGGCCTGAACGGCATTGACCTTCGAGGTTTTACCCAAATCAGGGGTAGGCTGAGGAGTAGAACCATTGGAAGAATTTTATTTTTTCTTCCCAGCGTTGGAAGAGGAAGACTTGCGTGAAGTCTGAGACATGGAACCAATAACACCATCGATGGATGGGGTAGATGGTGCTTTAGAAGTCCCAGGACGTGGAGCATCAGTCAAGATATCGTACAATATACCCGATTGAGAGTACAATAAATCAAGGTACTAGGCACGAGAAATGGCTTGTTCCTCGATTACACATGCCCCCATGGCAATTTATTTCGCAATATGATTGAAAAAAGAGGTAGTGAACCAAGGAGTAAGAAGCTGATTAGGAATTTCGAATTTGATCAGGTGATGGCGACGTCTCCATTCATGAATGTGGTATGAGATATGAGTGGCCTGGTCTTGTTTCAAGGATATTAGGAGATGCGTCCCGACCTCATAATGAACCGGAAACTAGAAATGAGTAAGGAAAGCCATAGAGAGAGTGTTGAAATCTTGAAAGATACCATGAGGCAGCTCGATGTACCACTTTGCAGCAGCTTCGGTGAGAGTTTGCTGAAAAAGATGGAGTCGAATAGTGTCATCCACCCAAGAATTGGAAGAACACCATAAATGGTACATCATAACGTTTGCTTGGGGGTCTTCTCCAGACTTGCCCTCAAACCTGGGGCAATCACTAGGAACCTTCGTTGGAACTGGAGGCTAATATGGATTATGAAGGATTGGATCATTTGTCAATTTGGACACATCCAGTAATTCCAACGTGGCGAGAAAGGGTAATTGATGGTTGAAAGGCATAGTAGGTCCTCGATAAGGACCCGTACCCATATTTCATCCTCGTTGAGTGTAACTCTGCCCCCATTGGTTCTGTCTCGAAGGATTCAGACCATAAGGGGTATAAGCTGGATAATTCGACTGATATTGTGATTGAGGACCAGGATACAGAGGTTGAAGACCAGGGTACTGATTCTGAGTATATGAGGGTCCCGATTGAGCAGCATACAGATTTTTCTGTGGAGTATAAGTATGGCCTGACGGTTGAGGGTAATAAGTAGAACCTTGGGGCGCATTCTATACTGGTCAATACTAACCTTGAGGGTAATAACCACCTTGTGGTTGAACGGGCTACTGATAAGTAGGGCCCTACTAATCTAGATAAATCGGGTGCAGAGGTTGACTTGACTGCGGCATAGAGTAGAGTGGTAGCTGAGCAGGGTGTACTGTTTGTGCAGGTTGTCCCAGCTGAGCAGGTTGACCTGACTGATGAGGGCCACCAGGTTGCCCCTGCGAAGCGGGTTAGCCTGATGGCTGTAGTGGGCCAGGTTGTGCTTGATAACCAGGTTGACCTAGAGCAGGACCATAAAATGGTCTTGGCTGTGCAACATTTGGACCAACTGGAAGATATGGCTGTTGTGGTTGCACGAAAGGTTGTCCTTGAGATGGAGAGATTTTCCTCCTAGGACCGTATGAAGGTCTAGGTTGATATATCGGTTTCCTAGCTAGTCCTTGAGGTTTCCCAGTTTGGATCACAGGCTGAGCTTGTAAAGGTTGATCTTGAGGATTGTAAGGCTGCCCTTGCGGGCATAAAATAATCCTTGCTAGACCGAAGGTTGTCCCTGAAAGGGTTGCCCTTGTGGGTCATACGCATACCCTTGCTGAACCAAAGGTTGTCCCTGAAAGGGTTGTCCTTGTGGGTCGTAAGCATATCCTTGCTGAATCGAATGTTGCCCCTGAAAGGGTTGTCCTTTTTGGTTAGAAGGCTACACAAGAAAGGTAGGTCTAAAACCGGAAAGGAACTGATAAGCCTCAAGAGCAGGAAAATAGATAGGGTTACCATGCTCATCATATTGAAACGAAAGTGAATAAATCGAGTTACCGACCGCGTCATAATGAGAAAGATAAGGATGAACAGGATCTTAAGGGGATTGATAAGTTTGGGAGCTCTGCTGCTAAACAGCCAGCTGATACTCCTTGAAAGAAAGGCCGTCAGGGATTGCCATGGAAATTGAAGTATCTATCAAAGGCGAAACTCCTGACGACTAAGCGGTGACAACCAGTGCCGATGCAACCATGCAGACAATAGGCCTAGTTGGGACAGACGTAACAAAAGGCGTCGACGAGACAGGTGTCGTTGGCGACATCCATAATGATGGAAGGACCGGCCCCCTCGACGGAGTTGATGCTGCCATGGAGGCAATACCGGCCATAATCTGACACAAAGATCTATATACAGCTGGAAGTGACACTGATGGTGAAGATTGAGTAGGCTCTTGATGGATGTCTTCCAGAAAAATTTGGTATTCTTCATCAGAAACAAGAATCCTCTCACTACTAATAGGACCAAACGAGTCCATATCTGAATCCACCGTGAGATGTTGTAAAAGACTACTAGGACTAGGAGGTATGATAGCAACCAAAAATGGCGATCCCGATGTAAAAGGGAGAAATGTTCCCTAACCCCAAACCCAAACCAAGCGTTTGACGGAGGCCAAGTGAACTCAATTGGTTATCTAAAGGGGTACTCTGACAAGATAATAGGCTACTAAAGCTCGGAAGACCTAGAAGTTTGAGAAGTTTCAGATGAATCGTCCGAGAAAGGACTACTAGTAGACAAAACCGATGGTTTTGCCACTGTGACTGTAGCACACCAGAAAAAGGAAAAAAGATTGAAAATGAAGACTCTTGGACCAAACCCAAGGCAAACAAAGACAGGCCAAGTAATCAAACTTTAATGGGCATGTAATCGTAGGTATTTTATTTTACCATATTGAAACCAAAAATATACTTTTTCATGTTTTAAGAGTCAAGAAATAGTCAAAATATGACTCTAGTCTGTTTTAGTTTTAAGCGATCATGAAAGGACACGTAGTCTAGGTAAAAGAGTGTACCAGGTTTTCGTGAACTGCCATATACACCTTGGTAATCAAATGAAAGAAGAATTTACCAAGGACTTGACATACGTGCAGGTAGTCTCCCCGAATGTTGTGTTCGGTGTATCACGGTTACAAGGCAGTAGACTCGACTTCCTATGAATAAAAGGATTGCAACCTAGAGGGGTCTCCCTTTATATACTCGACGGTACGAGGAGTGCAAGTCTGTACTAGTGCTTTCTGAAGCCAGATGGTGAGCGACAACTGTTAGGTTTAAAGATGCCGGAACATGTCTCTAACTTAGATCACTAAATATTTCGTTAGGTTTCAATGTTGCCTTAGGTTAATTGAGTAAATTTTAAGTTGATCTTGTATTTATGTTTCAATTCCAAGGTCCTACCGAATGTTAGATCTCAAAAATCCCTAAATGCAAGCTACATGCCAAAAGATACCATTTCGTTCGATGAAAAGATATCTATGACAAAGTTAGGAGTTTTCAAGTGATAAAAAATAATAAGAACACACAGAAGCATCCACTACAGTATCCGATGCAAGCTAATGAAAATGAGAAATCTTTCCTAGAATTGTCCAATGCTAGATATGCAAAAGACTCTCAATTTCACTATGCAAACAATAATGTAAGCACAATTTTTTATTTTTTATTTTCAATATAATAGGGCAACAATGCACTAAATGACATGAAAAAAAACAAAACACTAGTTCAAGAATGTTAATGCGAGAGCTGAAGCGAAACAATTTCAATCAACCTAAAACAAACATAACAAGACTCAAAACAACGTTGAAATCTCTCAAATTGAAGAAGGATTTTGAAATAGACCATGCAAGCAGTGTGATCTATGCTTGGAGTGACAGGAAGAAAAATTTAATGAAAGAGGCAAGAATCATTCAACCAATGAAATCAATCAAACAGATCAAGGGAGATGAATGCAAGAAAATAAGAAATGAAGTTGACTGTGAAACAAAAAGGCTCCAACTCCTATAGGAGGCTCAGCATACCAAAGCACTTAAAAACCATAAGGCTATGATGCTGACAGGAAATGGACAAACAACTGAAGGAAGGAAGCTATTCACAATAAAAAACAATCCCAAGGCACTCAAGACATATCAAAAAATCACCCAAAAGCACAAGCACTAACCGAAAATCTTCAGAAAATACCAAACCCTAAAACCTACAGGGGTCGGCACACCTGTTTGGCTATAATCAGCGCCAAACAAGGGATGGCATGGGTGAAAAACTAGAAACAAGCGCCAATTGGTGCGACTGTCTGACCCGAAAATGCGCCAAGCCAGTTAACTCAGGCAAAAGAATTTTTTTTGAAAGATAGAGGTCAGATTTGATCCTCTGGGGCTGAACAAGGGTCTTAGACTTAGCATAATAATCAGAAAAGGTAAAATAAGAAAGAATATACCAAGAAGAAGACCTAATGGATGAAAGACAAACTCGCACTGATCCCCAGCGGAGTCGCTAATTTTTTGGTGAGGTAAATCCCCTCTGCGGACAGAGGCGATCCCACTAGCAATAGGGTGGGTCTAGCCACAAATGAAACAAGCTATAATATTGATTCCTAGTTAACGAATAGATGAAGATTTGATAGATGGCTTACCGGAGGTCCTACGCTATTGTTTTCGTCGGAAAGAGTGGCTGCCTCTCGCTCCTGGTTTGACAGATCATGGTCCACTCGTTTTCACACTCGGACACCTGCACACACACAAGAAACAATGACAATATACAACATACTAATTCACATTCGTAATTATTAGTTAGTCGAAGAGGACTAAATCAATTGCATCAGATAATCAACATAACACAATGATGGAACCAACACCATAGTTGAGTATATTAATAAATGAAAGGAAGAGTACAACCAAGCTTCGACGTTGCGATCTCCTCCAATAGGGTTCAAGTGGAGCACGTTTCACAAAGGCTCGTTGGGAATTCAGACGAGACTCTCTCTACGGAGTTCTCCTTGGTTCGACCTTCTTGATGGAAATTACTAAGCTATAGTATTCTTCTCCAAGTTCAGCTCCTTGGCTATATGTTCAGCTAGCTTTCATGAAGGGAGAAGGCCTGTTTTTTATAGAGGGAGAGGGAGAGGTTAGGATCCCTATAATTATGGAAGGGAGACCTATCTTCAAGGAGTGTTCCATGGGTGGTGGAAACCAATACCTAAAGAGGGAGATCCGTGGCTAATCAACTTAACCACTTCCAGTGACGCATCCCTGAGGTGGTTAGAAGGAAAATTCTGCCTCTATTTGTTAAAAGACATTCCTAAAATAGCCGGCGTGGGCACTATATTGAGATAGAGCGCTAGGTGGCGCGGGCTCTAGTGAAAATCTACCACATTAGAGCGAGGGGTGAACTGGCAACCCACGCCAAGGCCAAAACATAGATTTTGTGTGCTTTTTTGAGGAAATGTCTTACAGGAGAAATGATGTCCTTATGCAGAAGTATGCAAAGAAGGTGTTTTCAAAGTATGACACTCCTCACAGGTCACGGGAATGACCCACCAATATGCGGGGCGAGGGATTGCAGGGACAGTGACAAAATGTTGTGTAACAATGTGGCAAACCCTTTATATGATGAAATCTTACAAAGTGTAAGGGATAAGTTAGTAGAATTTCATATAGATGAACATTTCTCCACAATATTATTTTTTTGTTTAAAATCTAGTCGTTTCACACCTGAAAATAAAATTTGTTTTCTTGGTTTAGTCGCTGAAATATTACAGAATGAAATTGAACTATTGGATGTTAAAATTGGATCATATGATTTCCAAGATCTTAAAGAGTTCTTGGAAGGTATTCCTCCTCCAAAAAAGGAGGAAATTGTTATACCATTTGACTTGCAGATAGAGAAAGAATATGGTTATGAGCTTGATATTGTAGAGTTGGAATCAATGTTCAGCCTTGGTGAAGAAAATGAAAAGGATATCTAGGATCAATTTATCATTGAGAGCTTAAAAGGGATATCAATAAATTGTGTCTTTTATGATCCCATAGCTGATTACATGGAAGAGTTCTACAGTCCAACTTTTCAATAATTTTTTTCACTATGAAAAACATATCCATATTCTCTTACCTTTATCATTTTAGAATATAGTTTTCCTTTGGTTCAAGTGCAGTCAATGGGTTCAAGTATCCAATTAGCTAATTGACTGGCTTTATTGGATGTTCATGTTTCTTGAATCAAATATGAATATTCCAGCTATTAGGGTAGGTAGGAGCATGTGTGAATAAGCTCAAGTAGACTAAGTATCTTTTCAGTATGTATAGATTTGGTTTTTTAGCAGTAATCATCAAGATTGAGCTCAAGGAGAAGGCCATAAGAGCTTGGCGAAGTCTTCATCAATTTCAGAAAATTTTCAATTTTTGAAGAGAGAGGCACTGGAACTACAAGTTATTTGTTGTACCATAGTGGCACATCATCCCCACTGGAGCCACTGTTATCACACTCAAAATTTTCAATTTTGTTTTGATAAGGTCACCATAGGTTTTATGTTATGTCATGTTGGGTCAAGTCTTTGATGAAGAATTTACCAAATCATGTTTATTCTATGTCAAAAAAACCACCATGAGTCATGTCATGTTAGTCAAATATACTCCATGTCTTTTTTTTTTCACACCCATGCCTTAAAATTACAAAAGTGAACCACTTGTCAGGTTTTCACAATTTTGTAGCAAATACAGTGCAAAATAGTTAGATTTCGCTATGAAACTACCTGACAATTTTGTACCAAATCTGAGGATTTCTCTGTTTTTTGACTTTTGAGCAGTCAACTTCAAGGGAATTTTCTGGGAAAATAGAGAAGTATTTAAAGAAAATGAGAGAGGTTATTGTCAAGAACATATCAAGTAACATTAACCTCTTTCACTCTTCCCAAAGGTGCTACAAATTGGGAGATTCAGAGATGTCTTTCGGCTCTATTTTCAGAATGCATAATTTTCCTGTTTTATACATTTTTTTCAAATGCAGATTCTGTACAGCTACATACTGACCTACAAAAATATCCTTCAGTTTTTCAACATCTATCAAGGATAGGGAGATAATAGCTCATCTCTAAACCCTATTTTTCAGAAAAACAATCATTTTATTGATAAATAAACTTGCTAAAGGTGAAAATGATGTTTTTTGAAGAGGGTAAGAGGCAATTTTGCATTATCATACTTCATCATATCAATTTTCAGACCTACAAGTGAAATTTGGAAGAAAAAGGGAGAGTTTTTAATTTTCTCCATAATCAGGTAGTTTCGTTGCGTGCTCCACGCTTGAAGGCCGGAAAATGCTACGAAATTTTTGAAGATGCTCTTTTGCCTTTAAATTTAGTTTTATGGAGAAATAAGGAGGGAAAAAAATTGTATTTAGCTCATTAGCCCAAGGAAGATCCTCCAATAGTCAGAAAGGTCAAAGGTTATGCAAAAGGTGGATTTTGGAGTTTGCTACGAAATGAGCACTACAAAATTTCTGTACATGTCTGTTTTAGAAATCAACTTTAAGTTTGATTTATGACCAAATGAAAAAGGATTTTGGAAATCAGAAAGAGGTGTTTCTTCAGCACATGTCCATCTACAAAAACCTCTCTCAGTTTCTACAAAGCCATAAGGGTTTGGAACTTATACACTCATCTTCGAAGCCTATTTTTCAAAATTTTCACTAACCATATTTGTGAAAAATTTGTAAAAAATCGACTTGGAGGAGGTCTAGGTCAAGATCCATGTGGCATAATGACACATCAGCACTCCAGTACACTCATAAAATTATTTGGTTGAAATTGAGAAGGGTTATTAAATAGATTTGTTGAACTATTAATGAAAGAAGACTCCTTTTTGTATTCAAACTCTGTAAAATAGAAATATCCCTAGGAAGTCTCCAAGTGATGGAATCATGTTTGAATTAGGTATCTAAGGTGGAAATTCGAAGCTAGCAAGGTGGAAAATCATTTGTATGAGTCCTCATTCTATAAATGAGATAGTTTGAGTTATAATAGAGGGGAATATGTTACTTGTGACTACTACTATTGTAAATTGTTCTTATCAGTAATAGACAGTGGATGTGGGCTTTCTCCTTCACCTGAGATTCATTTGATGTTTTCATGACCTTGTCCTATGTATCTTGTTACTTTTATTTCAATATATTAATGTTTTATTACTTAGAATTCGTGCTTCTCATGCTCTGAATTCCTTCAAGTATTAAACTATTGTATATCTTTCTCAATATCCCGATTTCAATATCTGAATGTTCATTACTCAGAATTCATGCTTCTCATTCTCTGATTTCCTTTGAACATTTATCTATTGAGTAAATTTTGTATGTGTTGTACTTTCATTTTAATATCTACATGCCTCAGTTTCTACAAGGAGATCCATTGTCATTGAGTTCCCTAACACTGACTCCATATGTCCAATGGTAGCAAATATTCTACATTTTCCAAATACAATAAATCACAATCAAGTTACAGTAATAGAGGTAGACATCTAGTAGAGTTTTCATTGAAAATAATTTGATAAGTTGAAAGAGCCCTCTCAGACTGAAGAGGCTAATATTCAGTAAAAAAGTTGGTTTGAAATAGTAACACCCTCATCCCACGTATACCAAAGTAACCGACCAACCAGGGTAAACATTAGAAAAGAGGCTACTAATATGAGATTCAACCTCCTAGATGACCTTAAGGAAGTGGAACCGACGGAAACCTGACAAACAGACCTTAGGTAACCCAAACTCCCAGAACCATGAAGCCTGAGGGGGAACTTATTTTTGACCCTTTTAAGCCTTAGCGATGGGCATGTAAGGGAAAGGGAGCAGTTAGAATCCTATAGCCGTGGGCATGCCAAGGCAAGGTCATGGCCAGGGACAATAAAAGTTAGTTTTGTGCCTGCAACTCTAGAATTTGTGCCACCTTTTTAGTCCCAGAGCCTAGGTCATTGCCCAAAACTTCATGAAACTTTCAGAGAGGATAAATAACATTAAAAAAAGGCATGGAAGCAATCACATCATTAGGAACTCATCTAGACCCCTCCCAACCATGACAGGAACTTCGTCAAACATGTCACAAACATTGCATCTACAGGTGTAAAAAAAAAATTTAAACATATGGGTTTCATACTTATATGATAATCGCTAAGAAGCTTTTCTCCCTTACATAATAAGATGCAATACCATCTAATTGACCATAGATACATTTTTCTTTCATTTACAAGTAAAAACATGGATGGAGCCATACATCATCACTAATAAAATAAAAGCTTATAACCAACATAATAATAACATGAATACCATGGATACAACAACAATAGAATCCTCATAATAAAAAGTGCAATTATACATAAAACACCAAAGTAATGAGCTTCTCATTAATGAGTTTAAAAACCAACCGGAGATGGGACTTCCACATTCCACCTAACCATAGATTGGTTGAGCCAAGTATCTCTTTATCCAATCACCCCCGTGCCATATTCCAAGCACGAATGTGGGACTCATAACCAAAAAAAATAGAACCAAACAAGAATGAATGATACTATAGTTTTTCACCTACACCATGAGGAATTTGAGTGTCTCCTAGTCTCTCAAGCTTTATCGTAACCCAGAGTCCGATCCAAGGGTCACTAGGCCCTACACTGAGACCATCTCTCCAAGATTTATCGTACATACCATACTAAGACTACTAGGCCCAACTGAGATAAACCCACCTCTTAGATTTATCGTATATCATGTCATTCACCCGCAAGGATTTCTAGGCCCACTAAGGCACACAATCTAGCTTTATCGCAACCCACAATCTAGCTCAGGGGTTATTAGGCTAGTGGCTTTACCATGATCCACATTCTAGTTCACGGACCACTAGGCCATGTGTTTTTCATTTTGGATATCCTCCCCACTCAACTTCGAATCCATCCGGAAATCTAGCTCAACAGAATTATGAGAAACCCATCCCATAAAATATATATGGAAATGGAAAGGTTGTGCTGAAAACATTGTCACACCTGGAAAAACCCATACCGAGACAAAAAGAAACCACATGCAATACCATGCATGCTAGATCTAGCAAGGAAATCACTTATGCAAATCGATACCTGCAAAGAATCTCATTTTATTTGTTTGATCCTTCTCTTCCTTCCTTGCTTTTCCTTTCTTTCTCCAATGCCCAATTTATCCAAGAAAACTCTAAGTTTCCAAGAGTGAGAGAGAGAGGGAATAATTAGAGAGCTCCAAAAATTCACTGATAAAAGTTACCAAATGATCCTCAAAATTATTTTTATGGAAGAGGCATCTATTTTCAATATTTTCCATTATTTTCCTAAATAAATGTGCCAAAAAGATGTTTTTCGTCTTTAATGCCTTAGCCATAGCCTTTGCCAATTTACTTAGCCATAATAAACTGAATGAACACCTGCTAGGATTTTTTCCTAGAATTCATCTTAGAATAAGTGTCCCATCATGATCCAGCTGGATATTGGCAGCCACCCACCTATTCCATTTGGACCCGCACCATCAATTCTTGTAGCTTTTCACTTTCAGCACAACTTACTATTTTTAGCATGTTTTCGGTTCCTGCACTCCTGGAGCTGTTTCGGGGCCCTAATGATCTAGGAAGATATTGGTGGCCGCCCACCTATTCCATTTGAAATTCCACCATTAGTTCCTTCATTTTTTCAGTTTCAGCACAACTTACTATTTTTAGTAGTTTTTCGGGTTATGAACTTCTGGAGCCGTTTTGAGGCCCTAAACGACGTTTTTTTGGCACCGCTTCTCCGGCGAATATGATTCTATTTCAGAAATTATATTCATGATAAAAAAAATTATTCCTTGGATAGATATTTCTAATGATGTATTATGTGCGTCAAACAGACATAGTATGCCAAAGATACGACCCCGGGTAGTTGAAACACCAATTTACCCAAAAAGGGCCTATAATTTTGGTGCTTCATCTCCTACGGTTAGGTTTTTGGATGTTTAGGGTTTTCCATTGTTTCTCTATAATAAATAGGCCCTCGAGCCTCATTGTAACACAATTTAGAGGCATGTATCCACCAGATCTCTTCTCAAAGATAAGCTACCAGCACCTTAGCTATTTTATTTCCATTATGTCTGTAAGCATATTTCAATAATTTTATTTTAATTAAATGAAGTATTATTTCCGATGCATCTCTGTGTTTATGTCTATTTATATATTTTATTGTGTTCCTACATAAATCTGGATCAATGGTATTAGAGGGGTCTGCTCTTTCTCTGTTTTTATTTGCATGTCCCCAATGTGGTTACGGTATAAGGAGTTAGGGCTTGATCTGGTTGAACCCTTGCAAGATAAACCTCACAAACCCCGATGACCTCCCATGGCAGAAGAAAAGAAAGACGAGGGAGCAGGAGATCCTATCAAAATATTTCTTGAGGAGGCCCTCGAGAAACAAAGGAACGCAATGATGGATAAATTTTCTCAGATCCTTCAATGGTTGCCCACCTACGGCGCATCTGCATCCAATAACCACTCTGGAGGTGCCACTCCCTTCAAGGTATAGGTAAACTTTGACATTCTTGTATTTGAAGGCTAGATAGATGCAGACGTCATCGATAGATGGTTGAATTTTCTAGAAGGGTATTTCTCAGTCCATGATTTCTCTGACTGAGAGAATATTATTTTTGCACTCCTCAAAGCCACCCCCCATGTCAAGGACCAGTGGGAAATGTACTGTGAGAAAAAGGACAAGGCGGAACCCTCTCTGTTCTTGGTCGCACCCACTTGGAATTTGTTCCGAGACAACATCAAGGAACAATATTACCCCGTGGGGAGCTATGAGGACAAGTACATCCAATGGACCATGCTGTGGCAACAAAGGGAACAAGATGTGCACGAACTAACAAATTTGTTCCATACCTGTTAGTATGAATCTTTCGTCGTAAAAGAGAACTTTAGCTACGCATAACAAATAGCCCTAACATCAATTATGGCAGCCAAATATCTTTAAATCTGCAATTAGGTGATCCAAATAATGCTGCACAAATCCAGATCTAAGAATAATAGACATTAAGCCGATAAAGTAAAATGTCGCTCCATACATCCAATAGACAAGACAAGAACAATGTATTTGAAAGAATTTTTATATTATATTAAAAAGGGGCACTTCAGAGGAAAACAAGAAGGGTTTTTTCCAGTTCTCCTCAATGGGATGGGTTCTTGAAAGTCCTCAGTATTTCAGATCTAAAGTTTCTCTCTCTTGTTGGTGTGGAAAACCCAGACAAACATAGAACTCAAAGGGAGCTCACAAGGCAAAAATGGAGAATGTGACCAAGTATAGATCCAGAGTGATCTAATGCAATGGAAGGTGACAAATGAATTGGGAAAACCCTTCTATTTATAACAAAATATTAGGGCGTCCTAGAACCTGGTGCATGAATAAAATATTATTAATCATATTCTAGAACCACCCTGTAGGAATATTTTATTATATTTGTTGGAGGGAAAAGGATTTTTGACTTGGGTCAATTCCTTTATTTATAAACAATAAACAAATAAATGATTTATTTATTATTTTAAGGAAATGGTGGGAATATAATTAAATAAATAATGATTTATTTAATTATTTATAAATGATTTAGTCAAATTTAACTAGGAATATTATTTAAATAGGATTTAAATAACTTATTCCTAAGAAATAATCAAATAAATAAGGATTTATTTAATTGATTTCCTTGTTTTGGGTTAAATATGACCAGGAAATATAAACAAATATAGATTTTTTTATTATTTCATTTTGGGGTTTCCTGTTTAGACCATAAACAACTTAATAAAGGTGTTTTACTAAGTTATTTCACATAGTGAAAGCAATTTTACTTAGGGTAAAATTGGTCTTACATGGTGTACTTGGGTTCATCTAATGATAATAGGTTAGATGACCAAAAAATGGTGTAACAGATTTCCCCCCAATGTACGAGTGTTAGGAGCAAATCATATGACCGAAGTACGTTGTAAGAACTCGATCACTAGACATCAAGAGGGAAGTCAGAGAGAGAAATGTAAGATAGTCGAATGTGCTAAAGGACTAAACCCTGAGGAGACGAGACTTACAGGTGCAACAAGTCTCTATTTTATGAAGTGGTACTTGTGCTAAAGGCGGCGGGGGAGGCATACCTATGCTCGCCGAGACAAAGTACAAAAGAATAGTATGTCCAGTAAACAAGGAACTGAATTATAAAGTACATGCTGGCATAAATACGAGTCAGAAAAAAAATAGAATGATGAATCCCACATACATTTTGTGCTTGGAATAATCATCAGGACTGATACAATAATTTTTTAGTACATTAGATACAAATACAACCCAAATGCCCCCTATACACGAGGAAGGGCTCACAAAATCTGACTGATACATGCAAATCTAAAAGGCGCTGCAAGCGGCTGAGACCGACATCATCAAATAGAGGGAGCTGCATCAAAGGCTGAAATGAAGAAGTCATCCGGGCATGTGGGGGACTACCTGCAGGGCCACCCCCTCATGAGGGTTGAGACATCTCACACACACCCGGGAATCACCAATAGCTACTGCGGCATCACTGGACCATCAAGTATACGAATCTTGATCCTACTGAAAAGAGCTCGAACCAAGGTACACCACCCTCTAGACCTGGCTTCTAGAATAAATGAGTTGATGTCGACAGAAGGAGGTTCGCCATAGTTGTGGGAATAATGGATCCCCAACTAAGGCATGAGAGAAAATAGTAGAGAAACGAACAGACGGATACTAATGATGATAATAAAATGGGGAAATATCCAAAGGGGACCATAAATAACATGAGTACAAAATGGTTTCTCATGATGGAAATTGACACTAACAGGAATGAGTATGGAGGCAAAGTGGTGCCCCAAGGAAAGTTGTTGTAAGTGAGAAAATCCGATTTTGAGGGGAGGTGAAGTAAGACTTCGTGGACAACAGGTGTCCTGGTGAAGTAGTGAATTACAAAAACAAACAGATGTTGGCTATCTAAAAGAAAATAAAACATGTATTTTGAACGGGAAATGCTAAGGGTAATATCTCTTAAGATAGAGTGCATTGCGAGGATTAGGAAGGATGTGGCCTTCAAAGTCCTCTAAAAGATATGCCCCCTTACCAAGGTCTTTACTGATAATGTAAGGACCTAGCCATAATGAGTCAAACTTCCCATGACTGAGGCTATCGTGGGCCTGGTCATATACTAGAACAAGGCCACCTTCATGAAAGGTACGAGGGTGTACTTTTTGGTCATAATGAGCTTTGGTGTGCTTTTTGGTGGCTTCAAGAGTTTGCAATGCAACACGACGGTCTTCAGAGGTGTGCTCGAGCATGTTAAGTCGTTGTGCTAGAGGTTGGGTATCAGGGAGAAGTTCGATGGCCAAGTGAAGGGAAGAGATTTCACACTCGATCGGTAAGACTGCCTCCTTGCCAAAGACAAGGTGGAAAGGAGTGAAACCGGTGGTGGTTTTAACAGAAGTACGATAAGCCCACAAAGCAGGGAAGAGCATAAGATGCCAATTGGTTTTGTTCTTATTCACCGTTCATTGAAGCATGGTATTAATAATTTTGTTGACCGCTTCGACTTGGTCATTACCTTGGGGGTAATAGGACGATGAAAATTGGTGCTCAAAACCCAAGAGTGAGGATAGCTCATGCCAAATCTCATCTTCGAAATGTCGGCCATGGTTAGAGACTAATTGTTTTGGAACTTCAAATCGATAAATGACGTGGTTAAAGAAAAAGAGGGCTGCGGTGGCTGCCGTATTATTGAATGTTGGCATAGCTTCGGCCCATTTAGTGAAATAGTCAACAGCCACGATGATATATTTGTGATTACCAGCAGATGGAGGTTGACATTCCATAAAGTGAATGGCCCATTTACCAAAAGGACCAGCTGTGACGACAGGATGGAGGGGAGCGGCAGGGGCTCGTGCCTTGGGGGTGAAATGTTGGCAATTGGAATAGTGTTTGACTGCTTCAATTCAATCGCTGAAGAGAGAAGGCCAAAAATACCCAGCGCGCATGATTTTTTGGGTGGTGGCAAGGCCGGAGAGGTGGTCACCACAAGCGCCGCTATGACAGGCGTTGAGGAATGGCTCAGCTTCAGCATGTGTGAGGCAACGAAGAAGGATAGTATCTACTCCACGACGATAAATGTCGTCACCGATTAGAAGGTAGCGAGGGGCTTGGTGTTGGATACGTCGTCGAGCAGCACGATCAAGATGAAGGGTGAAATTTTGGGTTCGCAAGTAAGTAAGGATGTCACCGTACCAAGGATCGTCGGTGGTGATGGAAAATAAATGTTCATCGGGAAGAGCATCATTAATTGGAGTATCTTGCATCCAGGTAGGCAAGTCAAAAATGAGTTCAGCGAGGACTAAACCTTTCTTACTTTTTGGGGTGACAAATTCAAGGTCGAATTCTTAGAGGATAACGACCCAACGAGCATACTTCCCACTGAGGATGCGTCGAATCAATAGGAAAGCCATAGGGTTGGAATTAGTCACAACCTTGCTGGAACGCATGAGGATATAATGACGTAGTTTTTGGACCAAGAACACGATAGCTAGTGCTAATTTTTCTTCGTGTGATTAGGACACAGGTGGACCGGTAAGGCTCTTACTGACATAATAGATCACATGTTCGATACCGTTATCATCCTCCTGGATAAGGATTCCAACAACCGAATAGGTGGAAGCGGAGATGTATAGGATGAAATCTCGGTCAAAGTCAGGAGGACGCATCAAGGGAGTGGATGTGAGAGCATGCTTGAGGGCATAAAAATACTCTTGAGCGTAGGTATCCCAGACCAATGGGGTGTGAGATTGAAGAAGTCTAAGGAAGCCATGTGCAGTAGTGGCATAGTCAAGAACGAATCGACGAAGAAAATTAGCTTTACCTTGGAGACTTTGGAGCTGGCATAAGGTACAAGGAATAGGAAGTTCAAGAATGGCTTGAACCTTCAAATGGTCGAGAGTTATCCTATCTTTAGATACTATGAAGCCGAGGAGACGACCGGCGGGAACACAGAAGACACATTTTAATGGGTTAATGTGGATGTTATACTTGTGACATCGGAGGAAAATGGTACACAGGAAATGAAGGTGTTGCACCCGATGTTTAGAACGTGCAGTAAGGTCATCTAAATAGGCAAGGATAATATGAGCTAAGTCATGGAAACAATAAGACATGGCTCGTTGAAAAGTGGCGTCAACGTTTTTAAGGCCAAATGGCATGACTCGGTATGCGAAAGTGCCCCACAGACTAATGAATGCGGTTTTAAGTTGATCAGCACGATGAATAATGATTTGGTTGTATCCAGAGAAGCCATCCATAAAGGATAGAATCTCGTGCCCCGCACACTCATGAATGATTTGGTCAATAAATGGTGTGGGGAATTTGTCTTTGGGACAAGCTTTGTTCAGATCGTGAAAGTCGGTGCAAACACGAATGGTGCCTTGTTTTTTCAGGACGGGAACTAGGTTGGACACCCAAGTGGTGTATTCGAGGGGATAAATGAAACCAGCGTGCTGGAGCTTATTGATTTCAGCTTTGATGGCTTCACGTCTGGAGAGATGAATGGGTTTCAATTTTTGATGGACCAGAGTGGCATCAGGCCATGTGTCGATGTGGTGTTCAACAATGGCAGGATCGAGTCCGGGCATTTCTGAGTAGGACCAGGAAAAAATATCACGAAATTGTTTGAAGAGTTTGGTGTAGGCTTCAATTTCTTCCGGAGTGCATTGGGCGCCCATGGTGATATGTTCTTCGATACCTAGTTTGACAGAA
Organism: Pinus albicaulis; assembly: GCA_034641835.2. Taxonomy (NCBI): domain Eukaryota; kingdom Viridiplantae; phylum Streptophyta; class Pinopsida; order Pinales; family Pinaceae; genus Pinus; species Pinus albicaulis. The sequence continues at coordinate 71,602,310 of CM076575.1, forward strand.
ATGTCTATTTTGATGGTAGGAGAGATATTAGCCATATTGCCTTCTTCGAAAGCGTCAGGTGTAGGGATGGGGTTTTTGAAAGTCCTCAGTGGAGTCGCCAATTGTTAGTATGAATATTTCATCGTAAAAGACCACTTTAGCTATGCATAACAAATATCCCTAACATCGATTATGGCTGCCAAATATCTTTAAATCTACAATTAGGTGAAAGTCAACGAATAATCACACACAAATCTGAATCTGACACTTAAAATACACATTAAGAAGATAAGAAGTAAAATGTGGCTCCACTTCATCCAATAGACAAGACAAGAACAATGTATTTGGGAATTTTATTACTGTAAAAGGGAGCACTGAGAGGAAAAAGAGTGTTTTCTAGTTCCTCAATGGGATCGGTTCTTGAAAGTCCTCAATATTTCAGATCTAAGGTTTCTCTCTTGTTGGTGGAGAAAACCCAGGACAAACATCGAACTCAAGGAGCTCACAAGCAAAAAATGGAGATATGACCAGAAGTAGATCCCGAGTGATCTAATGCAATGGAAGGTGACTAATGGTCGAGAGAAACCCTTCTATTTATAACAAAATGTGGAAATACCTAGAACTCAGTGCATGAATAAAATATTATTAATCAAATTCTAGAATCACCCTTTAGGAATATTTTATTATATTTGTTGGAGGAAAAAGGTCTTTTGACTTGGGTCAATTCCTTTATTTATAAACAATAAATAAATAAACGATTTATTTATTATTTTAGGGAGATGATGGGAATATAATTAAATAATAATGATTTAAATAACTTATTCCTAGGAAATAATCAAATAAATAAGGATTTATTTAAATCAATTTTATGTTTTGGATTAAATATGACGGAAATATAAACAAATATAGATTTGTTTATTATTTCCTTTTGGGGTTTCCTATTTAGACCATAAAAAACTTAATAAAGGTGTTTTACTAAGTTATTTCACATAGTGAAAGAAATTTTACTTAGGGTAAAATTGGTCTTACATGGTGTAATTAGGTTCATCTAATGATAATAGGTTAGATGACCAAAAAATGGTGTAACAATACCCTACACACAAATTTGGGTATTAAAGATTCGGAGAGACACTTGATGCTCAAGAACCACAGTTTTCTGCACAGACACATTCAGGGGGGGATGGAGTTCCTCGACATTACATCGCTTGGCATGGCATATCGCTATGCTATCAAGATCGAGCATAAATTTGAGCAGAAGAAGCAAGAATTTGGATCCATGAATCCGAAGCTAGGTAAAGGAGCCCCCAAACCGCAGAACAAGGGGTAAAGAAAAAGAGGGGTGACTTAGAACATCACCAAAAATCCAAAGAAGGACACGGAGAAGTGGAGTGAATTTCATAACAACCCCACTCACAGCAAAGATGAGTGTCAGGCCAAACATTCGTTGGTGGCCAAACTAAAGGCACCCGAATCAGATGGATGTTTTGATCCTGATTCAGAACCAGAAAAAGGCAATGGTAAAGGGAAGTAGAACATTGATTGGAATCCCAATGACATTTTTTCCACCACCAAGATCTAGAGGGAGGATCTCGAGGATCCAGAGGATCCAGAGGAGGGGGAGTGCCTCTTCCATCGCAGATGTGGGTGAAGGGTTCTCCACTGCAATTCCTTGTCGATAGCGGAAGACAAAAGAACCTCATTTCAGCAGAGGTCATGAAGTGGCTCGGCCTACCGACCATAGCACACCCGCAACCATATACAATTGAGTGGCTTCACCCAGGAAGAGATCTCTGCGTCCACTAGCAGTGTCGCCTTCCGTATAGTATCAAGCCATTCACAGATGAGGTATTGTGTGATGTTGCTACTCTTGAAGTAGTTGATGTATTATTGGGAAAACCATACATGTGGAGGTGACATGTTGTGTATGAGTCTAGGCCTCATGCTATTATTATTACTTTGGGAAATAACTTTTACAGGATACCGGAGGTAACACCACCTCCTGTCATCTCTTTGACTACTGCAACACAACGCAGTAAGATTGTTTCCCAAACTAGGAAATTTATTTTCCTTAGAAATCACTCATAGGGAAAGAATAATATTGGGGCCAAAACCTCAAAACAGGGCTCCCCTGCATAGCTGCAGCAGATGGACAAATTCATGGAGGAATACGAGGACATTTTCTCCTCACTCACAGAGGTTCCTCTACATTGTCAGGACAAGCACTCCATTGATTTGACCCTCGATGCACCGCCACCTGATCTTTCCATACCTCATGTGAGTACACATACAAAATCCACACATGTACTGTCTGAGGCTGATAAAGAAACCACATTTATTAATTAACGCATCCAGCATGTCTGCCTGCAGGTTCATGAAATCTTCGACAAATCTAATACCCAATTCAACAAAATTTTCCTCATCTAATGGAGGATCTCAATGCAATGGGAACCATTTCTTCCTAAGGATGGAGGAATGATCCAGGAATATATCAGTGGCGATCACCATTTGGACCTGCACCATTAATTCTTACAGCTTTTCACTTTCAGCACAAATTACTATTTTTAGCAGGTTTTCGAGTCCTGCACTGCCAGAGCTATTTTGGGGCCCTAATGATCCGAGTGGATATTGGTGGCCGCCCACCTATTCCATTTGAAATGCTACCATTAGTTCTTTTAGTTTTTTTAGTTTCAGCACAACTTACTATTTTTAGCATTTTTCAGGTCCTGAACTTCCAGCGTCATTTTTAGGCCCTAAAGGATGTTTTTTGGGCATCGCTTCTCTGACGAATATTTTTCCATTCGAAAATTGATATTCGAAGTAAGCAGTTTTATTCCTTGGATAGATATTTCTAACGATGTATCATGTGCGTCAAATAGAGAGTATGCCAAAATTACGACCCCAAGTAGTTGAAACACCAATTTACCCACACGGGGCCCATATTTTTGGCGCCTCATCTCCTAGGGTTATATTTTTGGATGTTTAGGGTTTTCCATTGTTTCTCTATAATAAATAGGCCCTCGAGCCTCATTGTAACACATTTCAAAGGCATGTAGTCACCACATCTCTTCTCATAGATAAGCTACTAGCGCCCTAGATATTATATTTCCATTATGTCTGTAAGCATATTTCAGTAATTTGATTTTAATAAAATGAAGCATTATTTCCACTACATATTTTTTTTATGTCTATTTCTGTATTTTATTGTGTTCCTGCATAAATCCGGATCACATCAACTGTGGTCTTATATATTTTTACATGTATTTTTACGAGGGTTGTTATAGAACCCTCCCCCTCGGGGGACACCGTGCTTGGTGTTCAACCACACATATACCTCAGCAAAACCATTGAAAAGAAAACATACTACCCATGGAGCTTTATAACATAGCTCATTGTAGTATTGACAATGAATAACCTATTCAAAAGAAAAAATAATCATGACAATCACACCGTGTACTAGAGCTTTATAACACAACTCATTACGGTATCTACAATATTATACACATATACACATTTTCTCAACATCAATTAAAAGTATACGATGATTGTATCATTCAATATAGAAATCCAGAGGCTCACACCCCCACCCTTAAAGTAGTATCAGGATTGAATCCCTTCCCAGAAAGTTCAAAATCCACTGTCATAGTTAAAGTCTGCATCCAATGTCTAGTGCTACAATCCCGCGCTACTGTACCCTCAATGAACATTTACTGGTTCATTATTCTAGGGCACACTCCTAATGTGCATTCGATTCCATCTGGAAATGCTAATGACCAAAAAAAATCCATCCCCTGCCTTCCCTTTTCTGATACATAGTCCCTCAGGAAATCCGGTAATCCCCTTCCATGAAGTCACTCACCTTCCAGGTTCCCCGACATCCCCTATCCTAGGCGATCCATCCCTTGGAAAAGCTTCCTCGCATTAGAAGATACAAAATCAAGGCATATACTTACCTCAAAACCATCATACTGGTCATATCATGCTCATGGAAATCAATGGACACTATTGGGTACTAGTGTCCCACAATGGCCTTGCTCTCGAAGTGATTTACCAAAATACTGATGTTTGTTTCAATTCCTCTTTTGTTGCTGCTAATGCTAGCATTAAGTTTCAACCACCCAACCGAGCATTTCATGCTTTCCTACACCAAGCACATAATTTCCATTAGATTCAAAATAAATTGAAATAAATTCACATCATACCTCATTGGTAGCTCGTCAATAAGGTACACTTGCAATCCTTTTTACCTCCTATCATAACAAGTCAAACTAGATGTTTGATCAAATCATGATGTATAAACATATCACATATGCTTAGCTCAAAACATAACCATCATATGTCAAAACCATGAATCGCATGAGCTCATCATAAACGATAATCATAAATCACATTTAGCCATCATAATTCAGAATCATAGATCACATGCATAATAAAACTAAAATAAAGTATCGATGCTTATCCTTCATTGGTCCTTACTTCTGCTTTTGTTCTTTCTGTACACACACTGGATTGGTTGCCACACCTAATAAGCCCCCAATGCATTTGATTGTCTTCAATCACGTACACATACACACAGTGTACATCGCAACACATACCCACTTGCATGTGACATACAAAACCATACAATACATGCACCCACACCAGTATACGACACATACACCTACACCCGATGTATTATAAAACATAATACATATGCCTACATTGACATGCAACAAATACACCTACACCTGGTGTATAATACAACATAATAAATATACATATACATATATGTACACAGAGTACAACACAACGAATACACATGTCGCGATACCACGACTACACTACGCACATACATAGTGCCTCATGACCTTAACACAATGTGTACAACATGCATACAATACCGCATGTATACTAGTACCATATGCACAACATATATATAGTACCAAGTGAACACAACACTACCTACACAATGTTTGCACAACATCACATGTACATGACACCACCTGCACAACGTGTTCATAATGCCAAATGTACACTACACCACCTGTATAATGTGTACATAATACCACATGTAAACAACACCACATGCATAACATGTACACGACACCATATGTACCAAAAATCACATGCATGACATGTACACAACACCACCTGCACACAATACCACTTGTAAAACATGTACACAACACCCTATGCATACAAAACCATATGTACAATCATGCACAAAACACCAAATGTACATAGCACCAAATGTACATCATGCAAACAGCACCATATGTACATATGTTAGGTCCCTATATTACTAGTATAGTCCCTTATTGTTGTTAGTGTAACCCCCTTATTGTTATTGTTGTACCCCTGTAACCCAAATATTGTTATTATTGTGCCCTTACATTATTATTGTTAGGTCGGATAGGATTATATTGTGACCCCATGGACTCCTATATATAAGGAGGTTTTGTCATTTGTATCATCCAAGAATTTTTCATTTATGTAATGTAAAGGAGGTTTCCCCCTTGAAGTGGATTATTTCTAAGGTTTTGATCTCTCTTTTCCTTTACTTTTGGATTTGGTTTCATAACATTTGGTATTAGAGCTTTGGATTCTTGGGGTTCGCTGCTCCAAACATGCCATCGTGGAATTTTCGCTATAACTTGTTTTCTACAAAGGTTCAAAAGCTGAAATTTTTACAGAGCGAAGATGAAATATGGAGGAACATCGTGTGAAAATTTCAGATCTTTTTTATCAACATTTTTGGAGATATGATCTATGGAAGTTAGGGCTTTTTCAGGCTCCCAAATTTCACCTAAAACAGGTCATCGTGGAATTTTAACTATAATTTTTGTTATAAAATGGTTTAGAAGCTGAAATGTTTACAGAGAGAAGCATAATTTTTGATGAAATTCTTGTAAAAATTTCAGATCTTGGTTCACAATATTTTTGGAGATATGATCTATGGAAGTTAGGGTTTTTTTCAGGCTCCCGAATTTCGTCTCAAAGAAGTGACCATGGGAAAATCATCATAATTCTCTCTTTGAGCGTTGGATTGGAATGTTGTAAAAAAGTGGCCGCAAGTACATGGACTGTAGTTTTGTGTGAATAAATTTGAGATTCGAAGAGGGAACCAGTGACATGTGGCACATTGTACAAGTTCACTCTACTGAACCGGTCCATAATTAGGTCATCATGGGAGATTGGGCGTAAATTTGACTCGAAGAATCCAAATCAGGTCAGACATGTGGCATTCAAAAGAATATTCATAGGGATACTACAAGGCCAAATTTCATATATTGAAGATCCAAAATCACAGAGATAATTCAGTTTCAATATCGAGCTCCTGAAAAGAAAGAAAAAGGTGTGTATTTTTTTTTTCAAATTGCATAAGTCTTGTGTGAAAAAATAGTTTGAAGTGATTCCAAGGGAATATTGAAGCATATATATCAGTGTTGGGTTCTATAATGCCACCTAAAAATAATTGAACACCTATTAAGCCTTCAAAAGTCTCTACTATGACTCATGAAGAGGAAGAAGTGCAACATGACATATCAAAATTGCAAGAGCAAGTGCACCAAATTTTTCTCTTACAAAGAGCAACAAAAATCAAATGGAAGTTTTGAAGAAAGGCGTGGAAGCTAAGATGGATGGTTTGAACAAAGGTGTGGAAGCTAAGATGAATGGTTTGAAGAATAGCATGGAAGCTAAGATGGATGGCATGGAAGCTGGCATGGAAGCTAATATGGATGACATGGAAGCTAAGATCGATGAAAAAAATGAAATAAAACATGGAAGACATGAAGAATGATCTAAAAGAAGAAATGGAAGGTTTGATGACAAGGTTAATACAAGAAATGATCCATAATGGTGAAAATACAGTAGAGAAAACTCATGATGAGAAAAAAATAAATGTTAATTATGATTTCATAAACTCTAATGTTGGATTGAAGAACCACCATATTCGAAATATGGATATGAGGAAGTTTGATGGCAAGGATCTCGTAACATGGATACTACAGAGGGAGAAATATTTTGATCTCAATAATGTGAAAAACACACAAAAGGTACACATTGCAACTTTACATTTAGAACAAAATACATTTGTATGGTATCTATGGCTTTGCTCCCGTAAAAAAATTGTCACTTAGTCAATTTTTACGAAGGAAATGATAGCACATTATGAGGATACAAAGAGAAACACCTTCTTTAACCAATTGATAAAAAAAAAAAGGGTTCAGTGGTGGAGCACATTGATGACTTCCAAAAATTGAATATAAGGGTAACTAATATTCGATAGGAGCACATTATTGATGTCTTCATAGGGACTTTAAAGGATAACATCCAACACGACGTTCGCATTTGGGAACTTGATTCATTGGAAAATGCATTCAGGTTGGAAATAAAAATTGAATGTAAAATTATGGCGATAAGGAAGCCTACCACTCACATCTATAAAGATGGAAGTGTTGCTACTCCTAGATTTCCACAACCTACAAGGTTAATACCACAAAAAATGGAAGAAAACAGAGCAAAAGGGCTTTGCTACAGGTGTTATAGCAAGTACACTAAAGGTCATAAGTGTGCTGAGAAGAAATTATTTTACATACATTGTGAAGAGGAGGAAGAAAATGAACAAGAAACTTCAAAATAAGAGGATATACACCAGGAACCAACCCTAGAATAAGAAGAAATGAGTTTGACCATATCGTGTAATGCATTGGCAAGAATTACCACTCCCCAAAATCTCAAGATAGAAGGACATATCAAGAAGAAAAAGGTAATAGTGTTGATTGATTCGGGTAGTACCCATAATTTTATTCATTGTAAGGTAGCCAAGGAATTGAATTGTTTCCTATACCCAACACCAGAATTTCAAGTGATGGTTGAAAATGGAGGAACTATAAATTGCTTTGGAAAATTCCATAATATCAAGCTAACCATGGGGGAATATGTATTGAATAGTCAAATGCTTTCCATTCCAATGGGAGGTGCTGATGTTGTACTAGGAGTACAATGGTTACAATCTTTGGGGACAATAGCTTTTAATTTTCAAGAACTTTTCTTGAAATCTTTTTCGGAAGGCAAGGAAATCAAATTACAGGGTATCGCAGGGAAGCCAGAAATATAATAAGCTCTAATGTCATGAAAAATTTTCTGAAGAAATAACAATGAGGCATAATTGCACAATTATGCTCACTAGAAGTTCCAACATCAAAATCATCTATTTCTCCAAATTTCCAAAAAATATTAGACAACCATTCCAAGGTGTTTGAAACTCCCAAAGGACTCCCACCTATTCATGATCATGATCATGCTATTCATTTGATTAGAGGAAGTTTTCCTCCAAACATCATGCCTTATAGATATCCTTATGTCCAAAAGAGAGAAATTGAAGGTATGATTGTAAAAATGTTAGAGGCTGGTATAATTCAACCTAATCAAAGTTCTTTCTCTGCTCTAGTAGTATTGGTGCACAAGAAGGATGGATCATGGCACATGTGTCCGGATTATAGGGAGCTCAATAAGATCACTATTAAAGATAAATTTCTCATTCATGTGATTGATGAATTATTGGATGAATTACATGGAGCAATTTATTTTACCAAGTTGGATCTTCATTCAAGATATCATCAAATTAGAATGAATACTGAAGATATTTTGCAAACAAAATTTCGAACTCATGAGGGTCATTATGAATTTTTGGTCATGCCTTTTGCACAGGGGCTTCACTCAATGAACCTATGACATATCGTGTGTGTTCATGGCATACTAAATAATACCCATAATTTGACTACATATTGGAAAATACCTCTAAAAATCACAATATTTAACCCCCTGCCAATGTGAACCAAATACACCTTCCCAATTTAAAAAACCCATACCTTCACTAGATATTGCAGGTATCCATTTTTTCATTAACATTTTTTATACCCAATTTTATTTTTTGATTAACTTTGAGCTCCATTTTTTGCACCTCTAAATATAAAAACCCTTTACCCCCTATATATTCCCCAATATATTTTGTCATTTTTTCCTTAATATATATCCCCCAATATGAACCCACGTGGTATGGAATTTCTCCCCAAGTGAAGCCCCTGTGGCGTTTTGGCCTTACCAATGCAAATTCTACATTTCAAGGGTTGATGAATTCCATTTTTAAACCCTTCCTTAGAAAATTTGTGCTAGTATTTTTTAATGACATTTTAAACTACATCAGGTCTTGGAAGGATCATGTTCAACATGTTGACAGGGTGGTCAAACTATTGGAGGAGAAACAATTATATGAAAGAACATCCAAATTTTTCTTTGGAGTACAAGAGGTGGAATATCTAGGTCATATTGTATCTCACGAGGGTGTTAAGGTAGACCCTAATAAAATTAAATCCATTAAGGAATGGAAAGTCCCCACAACCATAAAGCAGTTGCAAGGATTTCTCGGGTTAACATGATATTATTGCAAGCTTTTTAAGAATTATGGGATAATAGCAGCACCTCTAACAACCTTATTGAAGAAAGATGAATTTTCATGGACTCTTGAAGCAACTAATACCTTTGAACATATTAAAGAGGCAATGTGCCTAGCACAAGTCTTAGCTACTCCAGACTTCACAAAAACCTTTATTTTGGAATGTGATGCCTCGGGATATGGAATTGGTGTTGTTTTAATGCAAGAAGGAAGACCCATTGCTTTTGAAAGTCGTCCAATCAAAGGAAAGTATTTACAGAAAGCTATTTATGAGAAGGAAATGTTGGCAATACTACATGCACTAAATAAATGGCAACCTTACCTAATGGGAAGACACATCAAGGTAAAAAATGATCATGATAGTCTTAAACACTTTTTGGAACAAAAACTATCTTCAGAAGAGCAAGAAAAATGGGTCACAAAGATGTTGGGTTATGAATTTGAAATCATCTACAAAAAATGGAAGTTAAATGTTGTTGCTGATGCACTCTCAAGAAAGGATGAAGAGGTGGAAGCATTGCTTTGTGCCATTTCTATTATCCAACCAGATTGTATAACTGAAGCAAAGGATGAATGGAAGAAGGACGAAGAAGTGTGGACACTCATTCAAAAGTTGCAGCGAGATCCTAGCACATCTGATGCATTTAGTTGGAAAAATGATTCCTTATGGTACAAATATTGGTTATATATTGGCAAGAATTCCCAACTAAAACAAAATATTCTTTTGGAATTGCACACTTCTCCTTTAGGAGGACACTAGATATTTTAAAAAAATTACTACAGGGTGAAGAAATAATTTTTTTGGGACTGTTATACTCCTATACCAATAGGTGTCATATTTCATGATTGACTTGATGGACTATGTAATATGTTCATACCTTTTCTTGTTGCAAAGGTTTCCATATTTTCAAAAAATCAAAAAATTTAAAAAATATAAAGAGGGTATACCCTAAAATAAAAATCAAAGGGTAAAAAGAATAAAATGGTCAAAAAAGTGAAAGAAATGAACCCCAAACAAAGAAAGGCCAAAGAAAGTGTGCAAGTCTAAATGCCACTACTATTTCATTTTCTGTAATAAGAAATTGTGTGCAGCTTGTTAAACTTTTGCCACAATTCTTGAAGAGTCAAACTGTTTAAACTAGACTCATTCATCTTTCAATTTTATGTTTTAAAGAATAGAGAATAAATATCTGGCCAAACAGTTTAATCTTGGCAGATAAGTAGATAGGTAGAGCTCAACAGTTTAATCTGAGCCCTTGGATGTAATAAGTGTAGACTTAGGTAGGCTTGCCATGTAAAAGAAAAAGAAGATTGATAAGGGTTTGCCAGTCTAAGTGCATCCAAATAAAGAAGGAAAAAATGGTAGAGTAAAACAGGTAGGGTAGGTAGATGATGTTGCAGAATTACATGTGATGATCGATGGCTTTAGATGTGTGAAATCTTTTACTTTCATCACAAAGTGCAAAGGCAGACACTCCACTGGAAGAGTTTCAAAACAAAGCAAAGTCAAATTATTAACTTCCCCTCTCATTTTCCCTAAAAATTTCACTAATTTCCCCTAAGTACTAAGGTATTTAAAGATTAGAGGGGCTCAAGGCATTTCCTTGACTTTTGGAGGGACCGGACCCTCGGCCCAATAATTGGAAAAAACCTAAGGACTTAAAATCATTCATCATCACACTCATTTACTTCAAAAAATTATTTCCTAAGTAAAAACCCATTTTACTTAGGAAAATCATGAGATATTTCATAAAAACCCTCAAAATCACTTTCTATTCTAAGTCTAAGTGATGAAGTTAATATAATGCAATTTGCTTGTAAATCTTCACTTGCTTAGTTATATTAATGTATTTTGAAGTTTACCTTGTCCCCTTGTCATATTAACATTGATTTTATATATTAACTCCTTATAGAAATGACCTTTTCCTATTGTATATAGCTCCTTTTTTATATAATATCCCAAAAAACCCATATATTATAGTTTTAACCAAAGTATTTAATCCCCACTTGTTCAAATAAAAAACCCACTATATAACCCCTTTGGTTAAAATATATCATTATATGTTAATCTCACCCCCTATGGTAATTGGATTAATCTAATTTAATTATCATATAATAGAAATACATTAAAAATGATTTGAAACATGTTTTATTACGTGTTTTAAAACAAAAAATAAACCATCCCTTGCATATTTTTCCTCCCTAACCCTTCATTGTACGCAGGAATTAATTAATCCCCACGATTAATTAAGAACCTAACACACCAATCAAATCACTCCCGATGCGATTAATCAATAATAAATTGGTAAGACATCATCAACTCCCGGATGTTGCTCCAGAATAACTGTTAGATCACCACAGCTATGGATCAACAAGCGCAACAATCATAATTATTTATTAAACATCCCCGATACAGAACAATAGCGTCCACGAAATTCGGTGGTTTTCATGATGCCTTGCGTGTATAAACTGTTTTGTGGAATTGTTTGCTTCACTAAACACCTTCCTCATAGCAGGGTGCGATAGAAAAAATTACCTTTCACGCTAAACATATCCATGCTTGTACATCACGTGTCATCCAATAAATATAAAAAAGTTACACCCATTGACTTTGTGAATAAAGCAAATGTAAGCAATGGTGCCTGTTATCATTCTGGAACAGTCTCCCATGCCAGCAGTTTAAAAAATCAATACATTAGTGTGGTGAATATTTATCGTAAAGATAGTGCAAATAAGTGTTCCCAGTTGTTCACCATATGGTACTGTTCAACTCATGCCATTCATTCAAAGCTTACCCACCAATATCAACCGTTTACCTGTTTAAACACAAACACCCTAGTGTTGCTCATTTTCGCCTGATTGTGCAGTAAAACCCTTTGTAACCCAGCTGCGCCACCTGAAGCCTCTGTTAACCAATTTGAGCATGGTTTACCTCCCAAAAATCAATCTGGATTCACTCCAGAGACCTCTCAACATCAAATGAAACCTTTTCGTACTCCACATGACTTCAGTACTTTCTTAACAATTTTGACTTTGTTTTTAAGGTGATGGAAGACCACATCCTTGGATGTGATATACTGGTCATAAGACTTGTTTCACTACGGTTTTCTCTTTGATATTCAACAGAGATGGAGACAAACATACGGTTGAAAGGCAGCTAGGGAAATGTACGGATATTCAACTGGTTCTTTGTTGAAGCAGACGGGAAAAACCAGAACATGCAGGCAGAGAATAATGAACAAATCGACGCTAATTAAAGAGTATCGGTTAAAGAACCAAGTCAAGTAAATGAAAACAACATGAAAGATAAACAACGGGAAAACAGTTAAAGCAGTGTACAAAGTTCATGACAAAGTGAAGACGGATAAAAAATAGAGCGGTAAAAAGTAAAAAGTAAACAGTAAACAGTGAAAGTAAACATGAAGATATTAAGGGTTAAACAAAGATGAAAACACTTTCACCAACCAACATTGAATTTTGTCTAAAGTGAAATTAAAAGTCAAAAGAACAAAAAAGTGAAAAGATGAAAAACACAATAAGAAGGAACGTTTTTGCAGAAATTTCATGTTTAAGTCATTGTTTTGCAGAAACTATTGTGATCAATCCAAGATGAATTTTTAAAAACTGAAGGATTTTATGTTCTTAAGAGGACCATCTACAAAATCCTCTCTCACTTTTCTAATAGCTATTATGGTTTTGGAAATATTAAATAATTTTGGAAAGCACTTTTTGCAGAAAAGTCCACTTAAGTCATAATTTTGCAGAGAAGGTTGTGGCCAATAAAAAATACATCATACAAAACTGAAGGAGATTTTTGTTCCTAAGAGACCCATCTACAAAAACCTATCTCACGTTTTGCACAGTGATTTCAGAATGGGAGATACGTGCACATCTTTACAGGTTATTTTTCAGATTCTGTAAAACTCTGTTTTACACATAGTTTTACAGAGCCTATTGTGCATAGCTGGAGCGGAATTTCAGGAAACTGACAGAGTTTTATCTCACCAACCTATTGATCCACAATAAGCGCTTTCACTTTTTACATATCTATTACGGATTGAGAAATACAAAGATATCATTGGACCCACAGTTTGCAGAATTGTTGGAGCAGAATGCACAAAGAAAGGAAGTAGTTAGTGACTTGGATGCCTCATCATCAACTAAGAGTGGGATCAAATTCGAATTCTCCTCTTTTTCATCACCTATCCATAAGAAATAGTGCCAAATATATGCATTAGTTTGAGTGTCCTTTACTTAAGTTCTATTTATGTAAAATAGTTGGAGAGATTTGTGAACTAATCTTGATATTTTTTCAAGATATTTTAGTTTATAATTTGTATAAATACTTCACTCTTGGAAGTAGTTGGGGTGGATTCTTCTACTTTGCTGTAACATTGACTTTTGGAATAAAGTTCTTTTGGAGAAATTTCTCTGTGGCTTGCTGGATGATGAATTGAAGCTCAAGACTTTTTGCAGGATTCATGTGTCAGACTACAGTTCAATAAGTCATTTCTATCTCATGTTTTAAGTGTTATATATGTTTACTATATCATTGTGTTTCATTTCTGAATAATTAACAAAAATGATTAAATCAGAAATTGCTTAAGTGTACTCTGATTCCAATTGTTATTATTCTAAATGTTTTCTTCTAAACCGTTTATAAACAATGAATTCTTAATTGCTCTTGTTTCTCTGGTTTAAACATTTTGATTATTTAATAAAGAATTATTAATTGCTCTTTGTTGATAATCATTCATTTTCCCTCGTTTAAACATGTTGAAAGATTCTTAATTGCCCTTCATCCATTTAAAAAAATCCATTCCATTCACTTTAAATATCCAAAATTGTTCTTTGTTTTGGCTATCTTGCCCTGCAAAGCCATCTTTAGTGTAAAAAATTAATCCAGTAAAGCCATCTTTTCGACTCCATAGCCCAATGGCTTGAAAAACTCAATCTTTCCCCCAGTTGGCAGATTCCATCAACCCAAACAAAATCAAAACCCCTGGACTTCATAACTAGCCTAATATCTTCCAAAAACAAAGCTAAATTTTATAGAGAGAGCCCTCTCTAGGTACAGATTGGCTAGATTATGTACCTGAAGGTTGGTTTGTGGTTACCTCGGACCCCTTTCCTCTTCCAACAACTTCAAGGAAAATCTGAGTGATAACAGGGATGACCTTAAATATGATATTCAAAAGTTTGTGGCGGAATGTTTGGTTTTCCAGCAAAATAAAGTTGAGACAATTAAGACCCCGGGTCTTCTACAACCTTTATCCATTCCAAGTCAATGTGGGGAGGAGATTTCAATGGATTTAATCACAAGTTTACCTAAGTCTGATTGAAAGAGTGTCATTATGGTGGTAGTTGATAGACTTACCAAGTATGCACACTTTTGTGCATTATCTCATCCATTTAAAGCAAGTACAGTTGCTACTGCATTTATGGAAACAATTCAAAAGCTACATGGAAACCCAAAGATTATTCTAAGTGATAGAGATGCCATTTTTACTGGAAATTTTTGGACGGAATTATTTTCTTGTTTGGGTACTCAACTAGATCATAGCTATCTTATCATCCTCAATCTGATTGTCAAATTGAGATAGTGAATAAATGTTTGGAAGGATATCTTCGTTGTTTTGTATTTGATAATCAAACATAATGGGTCATGTGGTTACCTCTCACTAAATGATGGTATAACACTTCCTTCCATACTGTAGCAAAAATGATCCCATTTATGGAACTTTATGGATATCATCCACCATCCTTCACATCTTATTTAAGAGAAAATTCTAAGGTTCAAGAAATGGAAGATCACATCGAACATCAACAAGAATTTCTCCAACTCTTAAAGGATAACCTAAATTTGGCACAAAATCGAATGAAACAATAGGCAGATCAACATCGCAGCAAGAGAAGTTTTGATGTAGGAGACTGGGTATTTTTATTGCTACAACCATACAAACAAATTTCCCTCAAGCAAGCTAATAAGGATAATAAATTATCGCCAAAGTACTATGGTACTTACAAGGTGTTGCAAAATATTGGTACTATGGCATACAAATTGGAGCTACCTGCTTCTTCGCGAGTGCATCTAGTTTTCCATGTTTCATGCTTAAGGATGGTTATAGGGGACACACTTCCAGTTCAAACAATATTTCTAGAACTTGATGAGGAAGGAAAAATCATATTGGAACCTAAAGCAATCACGGAAACAAGAACTCAATAGCTATGAATTCGATCAATTTCAGAGTATCTCATCAAATGGAAGAACTTACCCACTAAGGGTTCTACATGGGAGGATGAAAATTTTATACAGAAGCATCCAGAGCTCCTCAAGTTTGAGGACAACACTTTTTTAAATGAGAGGGGCATGTTAGGTCCCTATATTACTAGTATAGTCCCTTATTGTTGTTAGTGTAACCCCCTTATTGTCATTTTTGTACCCCTGTAACCCTAATATTGTTATTTTTGCACCCTTACATTATTATTGTTAGGTCGAATAGGATTATATTGTGACTCCATGGACTCCTATATATAGAAGGAGGTTTTTTAATTTGTATCATCCAAGAATTTTTCATTTATGTAATGTAAAGTAGGTTTCCCCCTCAAAGTGGCTTATTTCTAAGGCGTTGATCTCTCTTTTCTTCTATTTTTGGAGTTGGTTTCATAACAACATAGCACCATACTGACACATCACCACAAATCCAACATGCGCACTACACCATATGCACACAACACCACACATCCAACATGCACACAGTATGATATGTACACAGTACCGCATATCAGACATGTACATAGCACCATCTATATCTAGCACTGCATATGCAATATACACACAACACCATATATACATGAGGCATAAAAAATCATATGTACACAATAATACATATGCAACATTACACATCACCATAGGTATAGTCACTGAATATACAACATGCACAACAGATACACAATATTAGTACTGCACATCCATAGGTCACACACTGACCCCGCAAAGAAACCCTGCTTCTCCATGCTGATCTTAGCATGCCACAAATCACACTACTTTCACTTCACTGAAGTACATCTCAACATTACCTGTCCATAACATAAAAAAATAAATAGTATAATCACATAATATCAAATCATACCCACATGGTACTAACTTTGTAGATCTCTCAGGGTTACTCTTCCCACTTGATTCCTCATAGCCATGAACCTCTTCATGCCATTCACATGTATAAGCAATCATTCCTCCACGAGAATGATCCCTGAAAACCCTGTCAGATTGTGACATATATATATATATATATATATAGCATAAAAAAATCATCATACTACCAGAAACTGACATAAATACACACAATATATATACGTATAAACATTAGAATTAACAATGATGATCCATGACGACCCTGCCAAGCAACGACACACATACACACATATATGTATACATATATAAATATCAACATAATCATGATCACAACACAATTTTTAGGTATCATAAGGTCTAGGTTAGGATAACTTCCTTATTTGTGCACAACATGCACAATATTGAGATCAACAGTTCCCAACATAGCCAAGACATATAACACCTCAGATCCATTCACTTTACCTTTCGTGTTACCTTTCTTAATGTACTGACACCAACCATTTACCTCAATGGACCCAACTAATCCAACTAGTTGTCATATTCTTACCTTCAATTGCGCTTTCTCATGCACTGAGCTTCATTCGTGACTTACATTACCTGTTGGGCACCAAAAATATCTCCCCAAGATCAATTAACTTTCCTATTTCCCAACCAATTCCAAACACTCTCAAAACATAAAAGGAAAGAACAAGAGCAAGCAAGAAGAAGACCATGAAAAGCCAAAAGCAATATGACACCTCAACAAAGTGGAATGACCATGCACTAGACACAATCAAGACCACAACTCAAGTGAAAACAAATCACAAAATACCAAAAGCACAAGACTAGCAACAAACACCACGACTCAATCCCAATGGGTCCCCATTTCTTCCGAAGGAAAACTCAACCTGATCCTTCTTCAAGATTTCATGGCAATCTATTTTCCATCCAATCCTTGCATCATACTGTCACAAACACATAACTATCATGCATAAATAAACATACAACATGTTATTTACCTTACTTTGTTGTGAAAATCACGCTGATCTATAACTGAACACACATGTCAGTCATATGTACCAAACATCAAGACAACATATCTATCAATTGGAAATCAAATTTTACCAAGATTAACAACCATGTCATAATCAAAAATCAACTCAAACTCATCAGTCATAATACATACTACTAAACTATCACCTATTTACACTCAAGTACATACTGGCTATCTCAGTGCATATGTATTAGTGCAACCTATTGTACTATTCAACAACCCCCCCATTTATTTTATAATAGTTAATATTGTAGTAATAAATGGGGACCCTTAAAAAAAAATTCAAAAGACTTAGCAAATAAGAGTTTTCCTTTTGAAACCATTTGTAATAAAACCTTGGATAATCTTAAGATATTGAGAAGAATCACTTAGGAGAAAGCATTCTCGCTTTATCGCAAATCGCAGAAACTAAAGTAAAAAAGATTAGTCGCGAGTCAGAATCCATGAAATGCAATAAAAGAAACCCCATAGAAATCCAAACGAAGTGTTGAACTTTTTATTAAACTTAAAGGTTTTAAAGTATTCCTTATAAAATGAAATGTCTGTCTTAATGGAATAATATTCCGTGTAAGGAAAAGCACTTGAAAAATAAACAAGTATGTCGCTCATCGCATATCGCAAAACACTAATTATTTTTAATTGGCTTATTCCCAAATTTGTGATATTTCAATATTGCAATATTGTGATTTATCACAATCGCAGGATCAGTATTGCACTTAAACTCACACCAATTTGAAATATCATTCAGGAACTTGTGATGTGATGTTTTGATAAGACATAAATGGAATCACACATATGCCTTAATGCATAATTAATCATGTTCAACCGCATTTACTCTTTTAAAGGCTTCAGAAGATTCATATCTTTTTTACTCGTGTTTGTAATAAAATATTTTTCCTTATGTTCTTTCAGAATTTATTGTGTTATTGTGTTTCCACTTTCACTCTCGCTCTGTGTTTCATTATGTTTTCTCATTTGCCCAAATTTTAGGAAACAATGCTCTAAAATGACTAAGAAAGGAAAGAAGACTATGGAGACTACTGCATTAGAAGGTTCATACATGCATCCACTCTTCTCTGATACAACATGCACCAAGGATGGAAATACTACAATATGGGAGGCAATGTATGATTTACTAGAGGATGAAAACCCAAGGGTACTGGAAACAAAAGCAAAATTTGATGCCAAGGACTCATCCGAGGCTTCTTATTTTGAAGTAGCATGTTCTTTCCTGCATAGGATAGGTTCAAGGCCCAAAATATTTCCATACACGAATATGGTAAGATGGATTATTGATAATGTGGACATTTCAGATAGAACATTCAGAAATTCCAGGCATGAAGTCATGGGCATTAGGGGAATTTTGAGGTCTAAAATGGGCCTCCTAAGGAAAATGTACAATCAAAATTCATTTTATGAGAACCAATCACATTTTAGGGGTGACATCATCCCTAATGGTTGAGGTGGCATTGATTGAGTTAAAGGTACTTACTTGTCACATTCTCAATGGTGGATAAAAACTCATGGTTAACCATGGTAGTGCTATAAGTACTTTTAAATTCAAAGTAAAGTATTCATAATAAATATCATTTCACAATTTTTGAATAAAAATATATTATTGTCATTTCATATTTCTTGAAAGAAACAATGCATATCCCTATACATTTATTATATTATATTATTTTTATATAGTATATTAATTACATGTTATTATACAATTTAAATAATACAATTTTTAATTAATAGCATATAATAATTAAGAATTTATAAATTTATATTTATATTTTATTTTAAGTTATTTAAGTACAAAGAACAAATGCATTAGTTGTTCATTGATAATGAATTTTTCTTGAAAAACTCATTCTAATTTATAGTCACATCAATACAATTTTTTTATTAATTTTATTTTAGTACAACTTTTGAATTGAATTTAACTATGGTTACATGGATTGTGGTGCAAAAAGTAAATTTCAAATTCAAAAATATTATTTTATTGGTTTAGCTATTATTTTATTATTTCCTTAGGAGGCCCATTTTAGACCTCAAAATTCCCTAATGGGTCATTCACTCTAGACAATTTACGCCGAATGTACCACCTGGAATAACCATAGAATATCTGTGATAAATCCTTCATTGAGAATTTCAAGAAAGAAAATTAAGACCCAATGGACGTCATGCAGAATTGGAGGTCTGGCTCCAGCAAGTTCAAGTAGGAGAAATCTATTATGCACCCAATTTCACCTCTATCAGCCCCACATATTTTTGCAACTACAATGAGGTGTAGGCTATTTTCAAAGGCTGACAGTACCAATTTTTCCATGGAATGAGTTCCATTGATTGATGCAGCTATTAATGCTACAATTATGAACTGGAGTATTATTTTGTCAGATAATTTGGTTATGGCCATTAGACATTACAGGCACAATAGAATTGTCTCCACTCGAGTTATCCCTCCCTTTTACATGAGTGCATAAGTAATGTATGCTATATGTTTTTGTTTACATTTTCCAAACATGGGTTGGAATTGGACTCTAAAGGACCCTAATCCCATCCATGTTTATCATAATTTTTTTTGGGAATCACAGTTTCACCCCCATTTCTACAAAAAACTTCAGGGCATTATGTTTCCATTTTACCAAACTTTTTCTTATGTGAAAGCCCCGAGGCTATTAGAGGAAGAAAAAATAGACATCTTGCTGGTGGCGGGATGGTTTGGCGAGGAATCATTCACTTATGGCAGAGTTTTTTGGAGTATTACACCTCCACATGTTCTTCCATATTATGTTCCTGATAACTATTGGCAAGAGAGATTTCCTATCAAACAATGGGGGATGGTATTACCAAAACCCTTAAAGAAATGAAAAAATCCACCTGGCCAATCTTCCTAGTGCAATGTGGTGCTTTTGCATTACATGATTTTGGGCACACAGTAAAAGAGATACAAAACATTACATCCTTGAATTTGGCTACTATACTAGGCAGATAGTATGACCCTGACAAGGTCGTGCAAAACTTCACTGTTATGGTCAAATTTAGACAATTTATTCATGAGGAAGATAAATTTGATGATCTCTTTGAAAAATCCGAGACATTTTCACAGGTCTTACATTTAGCATGAATAAAAATAAGCCCAACCAACCTCAAATGTTTCCACATATACATAAATAAAATAGTGACAAAGGTCCCTTTGGACCTATTACAAATTTAAGAAATAAGAGAACCCACTCCCAATGTAAGCTTGGAGGAAAGTTCCAAACACAATTTTGATGAAGAATCTCCAGAAAATTTAGTTCAAGGTTCAGAACAACATGAACATCAATCTTAGAATAATGAAGAAATCCCCAAGAAAGATCATGAGAAGAATACAAAGGAAAATTATGGATAAATGACCAAAAATGCCTCGACTGAAGAACACATGGAGACTGAATCCACACAAGTTCAAACAGAAAATATCATAGTGAATGATCTAGATAAAGAATGGGAGAAATTTAGAAAAAAGCTCCAAGTTCAGCAAAATAGAGACAGGTCTTGAAAGAAATTCTGAATTTTAGACCCCTAAACAGACTCAACAGGTTATAAATCCAGAAACAATAACACAATGAGTTACATCTACTCAAGATATTGAAATCATCCCGACCTACCCAACTTTAGGAATTACTTTAAAGACTGAGGAGATACCCCCGCTGGATATATTCTACAACCTAGCACATAAATTAGTAGTAAGGAGGCAAAGGAAGAAAAGGAAACTTGATGTATCAACAAAATCAACTCTAGAAAACGAATCAATGGAGGTAGTATGGAAAGACACCCCCATTGATCCATCAGAAAATATTACAAGACTATCACAATTTGCAGGCGCTTATGCATCGACAACAATGGATAAGGTAGCGGAATTTCATCTTTTGCTTAAATAAAAAGAAGAAAGAGTTAAGCTGTTGGAAAAAAAAATTGAACATGAAAAACAGAGCACCAATAAGCAAGAGCTGCAAATGGCACAATTTCAAAAAGAGTTTGAACAAGTGAGATTACAACATCACACAGATATTGCAGAGAAGGACTCACATATTCAAAAAATACATAATGAAATGGATAAACTCAGAGATCACCCTCAAACAGAGGAATTCATTAAAGAGACACTTGAATTAAACACTCATTTGTCAGAGCAACGAGAAATATTTTGCTAAAAAATATCATTGATCACTCCATATTGTGAAACAAGTAATTCATTAGCCTATCCAGTGGTTGATCAAAGATTAGAATAGGAAGAGGTCAATAAAAGGATTTCAGAGTTTATTTCTTGGCAAGAATATGATGAAGGTAGAAAATCCGATCTACCAAAGATCGAGGAATCCCACAAGGATATCTTATTCACGGATTGGGACATATAGTTGAAGCAAGAAGAAAGACCAACAACCAGAGCAGCTAGTACATCAAACAATATAATTGAAGTTGATAACAAAAAGCTTCATAATATAAATGTTATCAAAGAATGCAGGCCAAGAGTTCTCCCAGACATCAAACAGTTAGAGAAGCAATGGAAAGAGGCCGATGAAACTCAAATTAAGGCAGTTAAACAACTATCTAAGCTTGACCGTGAAACTTACTGGCAGTTTTGGGTGAAACCAGACAGTCAATGGATGGCTCTGCACTGTCTAAAAAATTACACAAAAAGATGGTTCCATCACTCTTTGATGTTGTTTTTACGAGACAATTAAGATCTAAAATCAGCCAGCCAGCCTAGGTGAAGTCAAAGATAGATACCTGTGAACTTAAGGACTTAATGGCTAATAAGGACTGTTCAATTTGAGGAAGCAAGTCATCATTTTATTTTATATATTTTTTACTTTTTCGCATTCTAAGGAAGGTTGTTTGAAACCTCCTCATATTTTTATGTAATAATCTATTTTTGATACATATGTTGTATTATTTAAACATCTCTCGTGCATTTTGAGAGGGGTCCGTAATTTTATCAAAAACACTTTGGAAAAGCTTGCACTTTTGTACTTTTTTTTATTGTTTTGATGAGATATTTGGAACAAGATCTTGATTTTCTTAAAGATTGAAGCATACTCTACTGAATTTTCATTTTTTTAACTCTTAGAGTATATTTAGTTGAAGAAGCAAGTCAACATTGCTGATTTCATGAGTAGGACCTTTCATATATGGCACTTCTATCTTTGTGATTGAGTTTTGTTTACGAATTAGCAGTAATGTTTCTTATATTGTATTATGTATGAAATCTGAGTTACATTTTTTCATTAAAGCAATTTTGTATAATGTTTCAGCTGTAATTCCTTATTGAGTACATAAGCAATCGATATAGTTTTCACAATTAATTTTCCTAATTATTTAGTAAAAAAAATTATCATCAATAATTTCATCTCTTATAGAAATTTAATGATATTTATTACCTGTTGCTCTAAGATATCTTTGTAGATCGCATGATTTAAGTTATTCCCGGGTTTATATTAAGATAAATATTAGAAT
This sequence comes from Pinus albicaulis, assembly GCA_034641835.2. Lineage (NCBI taxonomy): Eukaryota > Viridiplantae > Streptophyta > Pinopsida > Pinales > Pinaceae > Pinus > Pinus albicaulis. The sequence continues at coordinate 71,625,380 of CM076575.1, forward strand.
AATTAGATGCATGTGATTTTTTTTTAAATATATCATTTCTTTTAGTTAAAATAATTTTCCATTACACCTTATATCTAACCATCATCATCATATCAATTCTTGTTGGGAAACTAGTCCCATTATCCCCAGTCAGAGCCACCATACCAAACGGAAAAGGAGTTGTTTCTAAGGTCCATACCAGGTGGTTATCCCCCATGTTGTTGCAACAAAATTCCAAGGCTTCAACATTTTGGTTCTAGAAGGAGGGCCTGAACTGTGAATGGAAAATAGAACTGATCATAAATAAAAAAAGCCATCCTAATAGTGTTCTCCCTCTCGATCTCATCCAACTTTTGGATCCCTATATAGAACTACAATTTTTAGATCAGAAGTTGAACAAACCTCTCCTAAATATCCTAGTAAATATCAGAGAATACTTTCTTCAAACTACAACCCTGAATCACCAAAAGTTCAGACTTTGGTAGAGAAGTTAGAGAAAATCTCTATTTCAACTGAAAAGCCTATAAAATCTCATTCATCTGAAGGAAGTGTTTACTCTGTTATACAACCAAGATGAATCTTGACTCATTCTCAAAGTGAGAAGATTTGAATTCCTCCTTTGGAATTTCCCATTAATTATTTCCGAAATAATAACACAAAATCTAAATCACAGAAATCCACTAGCGAGGTTTTATCCAATTCTCCAACTCAAACCCATTCATTCCCTCCACTCATTTCAAAATCTTCCATTTCAACTATTGGTGCTAGTTTTTCTAGTCCAAGCACCCAACCTGCCTCTTCTTCAACTCAAACTCCACTCATATCCTCATCCATGCATACTCCTATCATCTCATCCACTCAAAATATAATGGCAAGACAACAACCACCACCATGAGTACAACCATGGAATAATCCCGGTGTTGTATAAATGGCAACTCCTCTTCACCCTATTCCTAAACATCTTGAAATATGGTTGTCCAAATTTAATCTTGATGATGACTGTTAGGTCCCTATATTACTAGTGTAGTCCCTGTTGGAACAAGGTCCCCTAAAAGCTGCGATTTTGTATAATTTTTGTATATTTTGGTCTTAATTAGTCTATCGCAGGGGTTTTGGGGTGGGTCAAAGCCCCTAATTCATTGTAACGAGTAAAGGGTAGACCAAGAGTCCGCAAACCATGATTTGTGGAACATTGGCTGCATAGGCTAAATCGGTATAAATAGATGAACCTTTTTGAGTCATAGGTAGGAAAGAATAGAGATTGATGATAGTTGTGAATTGTTAGATCTATTTGGGTTGCTAGGGAAAGGACTCCTGCTGGCTATGTGCACAGATATCCTCAGTCCTGCTATGTGCGGACCCTGCTGGCTGTGTGCGCAGGCTGTATGGGATTGTATTGGGTTTTGAATGATAATATATGTGGATCTAGTTAGAGTATCTCTGCATTGTCTAAATTTTATGATGCGAACTATTGAATCTATTATTGGTTATCCATTGTTGATACGTTTATGATATTAAATGTGATGTTGCTGATACGAAGGTGTTGATTAGATATATGACTGATAGTAACTCTGGTAGCTGTGGACTATAGTGATTAGCAAACCTGTGAATAGATCTATTTTATAGCTGTGAGAGTATCCCGGTTTTTGTTATATAAATCTATGATCTGTTGATTACTGCAATTATAGCTGTTGTACTGATATATTGATGTTACGCAAGTGGATGCGAAGGTAATTAGTAGATATGAACTCTGCGTTATAAGTATGTATCTAGATCTGTTAATTACAAAGCTGATAGATTGGGAACACAACTCTGTTGACTTACCTGCTCTCTCTCAGGGTGCGGAAACCTGGTTCCAGCACCCTCCCATACTGCTACGGGTGAGACTTTGGCCTGCGCAATAAGGTCACTATTGAAAGGGCCAGTAGTATAGGGGTTTTTTGGCAAACCTTAGCCTCTGAACCTGGGTCAGGACCCCTCAAGCCAAAAAATGGTTCTGTTGCTAGGACCGGAAGCACTTTGAGAGAGATCGGGTAATTCCAAGAACACATTGGAGACTTGAGAAGAAAGAGATCGACAAGTGGTTCCAGAAGAAAATTCAGGAATTTGCAATAAGAGAGAATCACAGTACAAGGCTAACCATAAAAGAGTGGAAGAATAAGTACATTTTCACAAAGATCTATGAAATTTGCTTCGTGACATTTGTGATCAAGCTTCAGGAGTGGCTCACAAGGCTCGTAGATTTCCAGAAGTGTTGAAAGGATGAAAGGGTTACACAGTGGACTCTAGAACTGAACCACCAATTAGAAAAGACCAATAACACCATCATGCGCATGGTAGATCACTGGATGGAATTTTCAATTGATAAATTTGTGTTCTACTCTGAGGCAGAGCGAAGATTTTTTAAGGGGTTTCGGGGTAAGTTTCTAAAAAAAATTCCATTACTGATTAAGATCTTGCTGTGCAAAAAAAGAATCTTGTGTAGCCACACAGAGTGAATGAGATATGATCAGAGTGAGGGTACAACGCGCAGTGGTAAATACTACAGAACCAATCAGGAGGGAGATCTATCTATCTACAGTCCAGTAAGAAATTCCGCTGCGCGTAGCTCTCTGTCTACGCCACCATCGAACCCTCATAGGGGTAAGAAATCGCCGCCTCCACCACCGGAAGGCAATATGGCTTCGCACATGAAGCTACCCACCTTCAAGGGTGTAGGAGATGAGGATATGGATTGGTTTTGGTTCGTCATAGAATCGGTATGGAATGCGCAGAACGTAGCTAGTGATGTGGTGAAAAGGGCACAACTATCCCTTGCCTTTGAAGGAAGGGCCTTGGACTGGTATATGGGGTACATCAACCAACATGTGAATGCAACCATTGAAGAGATTAAGAATTATTTGAAACAACAGTTCAAAAAGCCCAATTCCTTCTCGTAGATAGTGAACAATCTGAAGGATTTCAAGTAAGGACCATCCGAGTCCATATGGGAGGCTGACCAATGTTTAAAGAAGGTAATTAGAGAAGGGGTATTTCTGTACAATGACATGTAGAACAAGGAGTGGTTCATTGCTATGCTGCTACTCCATCTGTGCGTGCAAATGGGACATCAAGCCATTGAATCATAGGAAAATGCCTTGGAAATTGCGATGAAGCTAGAAGTTGCGCCAAGAGATGATACCCAGTTAGGAGTACAACAGATACAAGGCCAGCTAGAAGCAATGCATATGGAGATCCAAAATCTGCGGAAGGAGCGAGGAACAAAGGCTAGCCCTGAAAGATGGTGCATACGATGCAGGGTGAATAGACACACCAACGATAACTATCCTCTCCTAGAAGACTACATACACGCTAGGGAATCCAGTCTGTTGCGACCTAGGGAAGCTACAGGACCCAGTTCAGTGCTTTGGTGTGATGATTATCGCATTGCTAGGCTGCACGATACCAACCACTGCCCCAGCCTTGCTGCATATGTCCTAGAGATAAAGAAACAATGATGCAGGTTCTGCATATCTATAGGCCATGATGAATAGAACTGTCAAACGTGCGATCTAATGATAGATCGAGGAAATCTATATAGGGTATAGGTGAATCCTTCATCACGAAGATCCCCCTCAGGCATAGGTGGTTCTCTAGCCAGGGGAAGGGGAGGGGGCTGAGGTGGAAGCGCAGGTAGGGGGAGAGGACAACTGGTTTGATATAAATGTGGAGAATTAAGGCACTTTGCAAGGGACTACGTAAACCCTGCAAGACTATCTTACAGATACTGTAGACGTCTGGATCATGTGATCGAAGATTGCCCAATTACGATGGCCAAAATGCAAGAGAAGCAGCAGACACCTACGCAGAATGTACAAAGGGTCAAGGTGAAACCTCGAGATGAAGGAATAAATGTTAATGTTATCACACACGGTGACATGGCCACTGGGGCAGCTGCGGAAAAAGATGAGGTAGAGCCTCTCATCCATAAAGCGGCTGTTAAACAAGAAGTTTTGTACTTACAGGAAGAAAAAGAAGCCTTTGTCGCAGGTTGCCAAGAATTTGCTAAGGCTGAGGCACCTACTCCTTAGGCCCCTGTAGATGATGAGGTTAAACCATTCCTATAGGCATGTGTGAAGCTAATGCACAACCAAAGGGCCGTAGAAAACCTCCAATATTTGATAGATAGTTGTGCAAAAAATACAACCACAACTATGGAGGATGTACACAAACTCTATAACCATAAGAGATGCATTGGAAGGGAGATTAGGTTAACTGCACAGATTGGTGACTATGAGATTGATCAGGTTATTCTGGACCTAGGCTCGGATGCAAACGTACTACCTAAGAAAACTTGGCAGTGAATGGGAGAACCTAATTTGGAATGGCCCACTATCCAGCTGTGCATGGCTAATCAACAGAAGATCATACCTTTAGAAAGGTTATCAAAGATCATGGTAGACATCGCAGGGGTCAAAGTTCGGGCTAATTTTTATGTAATTCATATTATAGAAGATGTGAACCCCTATCTTGTTCTCCTAGGATTGGACTGGGCCATAGATATGGGTGGTATTATCAACTTAAAAAAGAGGAGCATGGTATTTGAAAGTGAAGGAACACAGGTGATAGTACCACTAGATCCTGTAGAAGGAGAGAGGTATACAGAGTCGGTGCATGAGGAAGAAGAGGTCGATCACATCTATAATCTAACTATGAGGGATGAATACTGGGTCAATCCTATGGTTATTGGTATGCTTTGTTGGGAAAGAGATAGCGAATGCTTCTCCGACTCCGATGAGGAAATGGAAAATTGGAAAAATCAGCTGCATGATGTCTCTGTGTTGCGCTGCCTGGGAATTAAAAGGGACTTCCACTGCACATATTTAGAGGTAATAGCACTACCCTACTTTGATGGCTCTTGTAGTATAAAAGAGTGCGATGAGGACCCTCGCAATGTCTCTATTCCCGAGTCAAAGGGGGAGCGTGTAGTTGCGGGACCTCCACTATAGGCTGTGGATGCGCCGAAGCATTAGAAACATCTGAGTTCAATCCTTGGAATTATGGGCTACTACATAAAATTAATTCCGGGATACACACTAACCACTGCACCTCTGGACAAACTCCTTAAGAAAGATGTTGTAATATCCCTTTTTCAGGAACAACTACAGATTGGGAATAATATGAGTTATTAACAATGTGGAGCTTCATCCATGTACCTCATTCAGGTATAAAAACACTTAAAATTCAGTAAAATACACAGCAGCAAAGTTATACAACGTTTTACAAGGAAAAAGGTGGGGAAAAGTGAGGATTTTGGACCTAAAACGAGTTTATTAAGAAATTTGCGCAAAATTAAGATGGGAAAGTGGTTGGATATGATAGATAGGGTTATTAGGGACTCCCATGTTCAATTTAAACAAAAAAAAAAAAAAATTATAAGTTAAACAGTTCCTCCTTTCCTAACTAGGCTAGAAAACCCTAATTTCCCAAGACTAGATTTATGCAGAAATTTACTGAAGCGTGTGAGCATGGTTTTCTGAAGGGTATGACTGAAATAATGTCTTAAAATTCAAAAATAAACTCAGGGACATAGCTCATACACTTTTCAGGAGAAGAATGAAATAATATAGAAGAAATCCTCAAGAAAGAGGTGCTACAACCATGTAAAAAGACTGCATAACAGTGACAACGTTATTTTTTAGGGATGAAGAAGCAGTTTATTGAATCTTCAGATCTAGATCATATTTTTATATAAAATGATAGATCTAATACAGATCCATGTACAAGGAAAGCTGATCTATACATTCCCCTTGGGGATTTTCTCAAAACATGAAGCACTGGAAGTAGATCTGAGATCTAAAACTTCAGATCTGCAGAATGATTCAGAAATTATGAATAATACAAGTACATAGCAGATTATATCTGAAACAGAACATAGATTGGTTAGCCAATCTATGGATCACCACAGTGAGAGGAAAAACCCCAACACTAGAGATCTCTCCTCCAAAATGCAAGCAAAGCACCCTGCAGTTGTAGATGTGAAAATAACACTGTATTAGGGAGAGAGATAGCACTGTAGCTTCTGAAGATGATTTGGCCTGATGCCAAGATTTGGATCTGGAGTATATTTAGAAAATGAACTCTTCCAGGAGGTTAAATGACACTCTCACTGAAAAGAGCCACTGCTATCATCTAGATCTAAGCAGATCTAGATCTCCACTTACTGAAACTCACAAGACAGCTCAACCCTCAACATGAGCAGCACTGTAATGTAAGGTGAAACTTGGACCAAGCCTGATAGTGGATAAGTTTAGCACAATTCTCCTCCAAGAGCTTCTCAAGGAAGGAGGTGGGATTCTTGAACAGGAATGCCCAACAAGGGATGTCTAAGAAGACAGACCTTCAGAAATAATATCTTCAACAACCCTCTCCTTGCTGCCCTCCTCTTCCTTTTATAAGATAGGAGTCTTGCCAAACCCTAAACCACCTTGAATCTCTTAACCCTTTTCATATTACAACCTCCTTCTAGAACTACGATGTCCCTCAAAGAGGTTCAATGCATCTAGACTACGATGTTTGACTTGGTCAAAGATGACCCATTCTTGTGATTTAACCCATTCATACCTACAGGAGTTTATTTGGATAGCCCAGGTATGTCTTTTTTCACATAGGCATTGATTTATTCTTGTTTTTCAGGAGTTTTACATGTCCTCGTTTACAATTTATTCATCAATTATGAAATGCAAAATTAAACAAGGCAAAATTAATGTTCCTATTAGTTGAATCTAATTTAGAAACATTACAGATGTTTCATTCTTTTGGGATGACGAGTGCCAGAAGAGCTTTGAGCTACTCCGGGAAGGAATGGTATTTTCACCTATTCCTAATTGTCCCAATGGGGTGAAGGAATGTTATTTACATGTTGATGCATCAAGGATTTCCCTGGAAACAGTCCTTACGTGGCCTGAAACCAGAGACATTGATCACCCAATTGCATTTGCTAGTCAATAACTCTCGAGTACGAAGAACAATTATGCCATCGCGGAGAGGGAAGATTGGCCATGATCTATGCACTACAGAAGTATCGACACTATCTGTTGGTAGGACACTTTAAGATGTTTAAAAATCATTCGGATTTCAAGTCCTTGATGAATAAGCCTGTGTTGGGGGGGAAACTCTACAGGTGGCTGTTGATGGTTCAGGAATACGATTTTGAAGTCATAGTCAAGCCATCAAAGCTGAATGCGGGGCCGGATCACTTGTCCTGACTTGAGACGGGTGGGGAAACCACTAACTTGAGGGAAGGATTGCCTGATGCACAGTGGTTCACCACAAGGGTCATTGATGTGCACTTCGCTGATATCATTTAGCCCCTGACTACATGTAGGGCATCTACAGAATATTCGGTACGATAAAAGAAGGAGTTGGTTACCCAAGAATCAGATTTTACCATTATCACAGGTCCTTTATATAAACTTGGCATTGGTGAAGTGTTTTTCAGATGCATTCTAGAGCATGAAAGGCAAGCTATCTTGGCAGAAGCTCACAAAGGCATAGTAGGAGGTCACTACGCAGGCAAGGCAACAGAAAAAAAAATATTGTGGGCTAGGCTATGGTGAGGTAGACTTACATTTGGAAGGAATAAGCTCATGCTACAGCCAGTGCACTGGGAGTGCAGGGGGTATGCTCCAAGCACAGAGATGCGTTGGGAGCATAGTGGTATGGTGAGTGCACCCATGGTATGAAAACTAGCCATTGGAACAGTCAAATTGAGTAAAAATAAAAAATTACCGTTGGATGGGATGGGCGGCCAACATTTAAAGAGGTGATTTCTGGAGATTTTTTACTGTTTACTTGATGGTAAGTTCCACGTGAATTCTACCCTACCTTTGGGTGATCACCAAAGCTATAAAAAAAGTGGGCTAAAGCAGACAAGGGTTATGTATCACTTGAATAGCTCGTACTTGGAATATTTGTCATGGATGAAGTTGTGCTGTAAGAATCTATGTGCCCCTAGCGTCTCTTTCCTGTATGAGAAACCTACTCCCTTGGACAGTAGTAATCCTGAGTTTTCCCTTCGCACCAGGATGACAACTACGAATCCTTCTGAACCCTTAGAACCAAAAATCTCGGCGGAACTGGGAACTGAGGAAGTGGTGGAAATTGGGTCTGAGGTTGAAGAATGTTTCTCCACCCCAATCACTAAGAAGGGCAAGGAAAAAGCAGAAGACTCTGGGAAACCTCTAAAATGGGTTAAGGGGAAACCTCGTACTTTCCTGCAGAATGTACCATCCCCGAAGGCAACACCCCAAGCGTGAGCTGCTCAGGAGGAGGCCCAGCCTACTGAACCAATCAACTAGTTACCTCCCTTCGTCTGGCTGCGCAAGACCTCAACACGCACGCTAAAGAACCTCGACGACCTGATCACTTATTTGCAGATGCTACTGACCCCGGGAGAAGTCCCTATCATTGGTGACCCTATTGGGAAGCTGCACGAGATCAAATTTGATGATCATGACATGGCTAGTTTGGAGGCCTTCCCTGAGCTGGCACCTGAATTATACCTTGACATGATTTAGGAAGACAATGGGATAAAAAATTTTCCTTAGCACTGGGTACATAGATTGGCCAGGTCTGGGCTCTTGAACTTGCTAAGGATGCCTCACTTTGGTCACTACAATGTTACAGACTGACAAGCCCAACAATTTCTTGCCCTAATTCATGATGGCTGCATGTGGATCCAAGACAAGATCCCCATCAACGCTGCACTAGTTCACAAAACTACTGGCCTTCCCATGCACAGCCCCAACCCTCTGGAGTGCGTGGGTAAAAATTATGAGGCAGAAATGACTGAGTATGTGCACAAGACCTACCATGTGGAGCGCAATACTCGGGCTTTTATAATCAATTATATCAGTGACCAAGACACGCAGCTGGGCATGATGTTTTTGGCATGCAAAATGATGAGGAAATGTCAGGTCTCCTCTGTCTTAGCCTACGTAATTCAGTTAGCCAGAAAATGCGGGAAAGGGGTACGGTTTAACTGGGCCTAGTATTTGTGTAATGGGTTTCTGACTAATGTTCGCGAGTCCTAGGAGCAGGGCCGCACCTTTTGTTATTCCTGGTTATTGTTCCTCATAGTGTTGGTTTCTTGGGAGGCCCCTAAGGAGTCAATCCTTCCTAAACTTACCTCGGACATGTGCGAAGTGGCTCGCAATGCACACTTGTGGGATTCTAAGGACCTGCAGCGTCTCAAGGATAACCAAGTTTTTTGGGTCCTCTTTCAAAGTAGCTTGGCTGCAGCCATTAACTCCTAACCATGGTTGTCCCCTATCATGTATGACAGATACAAGGATATTGTAGCATTTCATATCACTATGCACAACATCCAAATCAAAGCACACAAGTATAAATCCTGGACTTCGCTCCCTTATATGGTGGTGGATGAAGAAATTGACAACGTCATTGCGCTCTGGCCTCCTAAATGGAAGATTGGCTTCAAAACTGGCGCAAAGGGCTTGAAAGGAACCAACACATCAAAAGTCACCCCCTCTGTCATCCTCAAGGATACCAGAGGTGCGACCAAGAGTACCAGACAAGACATGGCTGCGGCCACACAAAAGGAAGTGCAACAGAAGCAGACCTTTGAGAAGGACATTGAGACAGAGACTCAGGTAGATTCACAGCCAGACCTAGGAACAGAAGGACGGGATGTTGGAGGTCCTACCTCCCCTCGCGACATGAAGCGAACAAGCAAACTTGTCAAAATGCCTTGCAAGAAGCAACGCTCCTAGTGGATGGCACGTGACGAGACGATCACATTGACTGATGGAGACCTTGAATAGATCACTAATGCGGTGATTCTAGCCATGAAGGACAGATGGGTAGCCTTAGAGGAGTAGCAGAAAGCTGGGGTTGACACAATCTAGGTTGAGCTCCAGGCGCTACAGATGAAGAAAGATACATTGCAGAGCACCGCGGAGCACGCAGAGCTCGAAAACGTGATTCACCAAGTTTGCGTAGATGTTACTACAGAGATCCCGACCACAGCCACCCCTCAGGCGAAGGTTGAAATGTTGGTCGCAACACTGAAGGCCTCCCGCGAGGAAGTTTAGATGGTCAAGGCACAAATGGAGTAGCGGATCGCCGACCTCCATGCTAAGTTTTAGCCTGAAACACCTCCGGAGGTATGGGCCCTAGCGAACTACGCTGGTCACTGAGGCTAAAACCGCCATTACAAGGAAAATCATGTAGGGTGCCCAATTATTAGAAATGGCCATGCAGTTATGGACCAAGGTCCAGTGCAACACGATCCTATGTAGCATCAACCAGGGCTTGCAACAGAAAGAAGAAGAGTTTGAGACGTTAGAAGCTACCCTGCCCAATTTAGTTCTTGCTCAACACTTGACACGGCTGCAAACTAGTCACGCCCTCCAAGATGATATTGATGAACTTTGGAAAAATAAGAACTCCCTTGGTGACTGCCTGAAGCCTTGGGCTGTTGAGGCCCTCAAGATTTCACAAGATGTGGATGTCGCGGTTAAGCAGCTGAACTAGACTCTGGAGAGTGTCACCACCATGACGAAAGGCTCGATTTTAGAAAATTTGGTCAACATCACGTAGAATTCCGCTGCTCAGACTGAAGGCTTACTTCCTCCATTAGCCAAGGCAATTTGATTGTTACAGGTGCAGGTGGAGAACCCACCATCTCCGTGACTCGGGACGAGTCACAGAATTGTGTTGGGGGACTGTTGGAATAGGGTCCCCTAAAAGCTGCGATTTTGTATAAGTTTTCTATATTTTGGTCTTAATTAGGCTAACACAGGGGTTTTGGGGTGGGTCAAAGCCCCTAATGCATTTTAACAGGTCAAGGATAGACCAAAAGTCCACAAACCACGGTTTGCGGACCATTGGATGCATATGCTAAATCTGTATAAATAGATGAACCTTTTTGAGTCATAGGTAGGAAAGAATAGAGATTGATGATAGTTGTGAATTGTTAGATCTATTTGGGTTGCTAGGGAAAGGACTCCTGCTGGCTGTGTGCATGGATATCCTCAGTCTTGCTGTGTGTGGACCCTACTGGCTGTGTGCGCAGGCTGTATGGGATTGTATTGGGTTTTGAATGATAATATATGTGGATCTGGTTAGAGTATCTTTGCATTGTCTAAATTTTATGATGCGAACTATTGAATCTATTATTGGTTATCCGTTGTTGATACGTTTATGATATTAAATGTGATTTTGCTGATACAAAGGTGTTGATTAGATATATGAATGATAGTAACTCTAGTAGCTGTGGACTATAGTGATTAGCAAACCTGCGAATAGATCTATTTTATAGCTGTAAGAGTATCCCGGTTTCTGTTATATAAATCTATGATATGTTGATTACTGCAATTATAGCTGTTGCACTGATAGATTGATGTTACGCATGTGGATGCGAAGGTAATTAGTAGATATGAACTTTGCGATATAAGTCTATATCTAGATCTGTTAATTACAAAGCTGATAGATTGGGAACACAACTCTGTTGACTTACTTGCTCTCTCTCAGGGTGTGGAAACCTGCTTCCAGCACCCTCCCATACTGCTTCGGGTGAGACTTTGGCCTGTGCAAGCAGGTCACTGTCGAAAGGGCCAGTAGTATAGGGGTTTGTTGGCAAACGTTAACCTCAAAACCTGGGTCAGGACCCCTTGAGCCAATAGTCCCTTATTACTGTTAGTGTAACCGCCTTATTGTTTTTTTTTATATTCTGAATTTAAACTACTCTATTAATAATACAAAAGTTTACATCTCATCCTGACTCACCATAGAGTTTTCTCAGGGAATGGCGGTTTTACATAGCAGATCTGGGTTCAAAAAAATACCAAACTTGCGAGCAGAACATGAACGTAGAAAAACTGAGATATGCCACCCACACAGGGGAAACCAGCTTCGAAACAGGAACATAGTAGCAAAAAAAATAAGAAGTTCCGCCCTCGCAGGGGAAACCAGCTGTTATATAAGTTAAAAATAACAAAGCACAAAAACATATAGCTTGTAGTCATGAAAATCAACAAAAAGTTCCCAGCCATGAGCTGGGGAAGAGAGAAACAACAGGAGCTAACCATGTTCGTTGTCATGAGAGACCGGGGGTGGTTCCTCAACCACACGACAACCGTATGCATAGGGGTCATCCTCCTCCATATCCTTAGCTTCGTTACAACTGGTTCTGCCTCATTTGGATTCGTTGGGGTCTGATCCAGGATCTTCACTGCAACTGGGAGCCTTGTGCTTCAAGTCAGCACTTTGGGTAGTGTGTTGCTAGTCAGGAGCACCCACATCCAGCCCAGTGTTTGTGTACTCAGTAACGAAACCAGGGGGTTCCTCCATGACTTCAATTGTTATGGTATCAATGATGGTGGGCCAGGTCAGAGTGCTGGGGAGGCACAGATGGGAGGTGTGGAAATGCGAGGTGGTTATGGTAATGGGCGGAATAGGGGGGTGGGGAGAACCCAAATTGGAAGGAGAAAACCCGCGCCCGCAGCCTCTTCCACTTCTTATTTCAGGATAGCGCCTAGAGATATAACCTGAGGAAGGGGATGATGAATTGGAGACGGAGGTGGAAGTGGAAGGCCGACGCGAAGCATGCCTACGGCAACTACCTCTTCGGTAGCACATGCGCTGTCTGAGACGCGACAAGATGAAATGGGTGGAGCAATGGTCATGAACAGCAGCAGGGTGAATAGGAACCAAGGGAGCGGCAGAGTGCAAGGGTAAGCGAGCATACAGGGTAATAGAATTGTCGATGGGTGGGTGGAACCTCCAATTACAGAGCGTGCTCTGCAAGAAATGGAGACCTAGAGCCAAATTGAGATAGCATGAAATGGTACATCTCCTCCCACAAATGGTTCGAGTGCTTGGCTCTGCCGTAGCAGTGGAGCAAGTCGAATGCAGAGGAGGTGGAGCAAGGATAAAGCTTCAAGAGCAAGACATGGTTGATAAGAACGCTGCGTTACATTGGTGCTTGACTACATTAATGCAGTGTAAAGGCCAACATCCCGTGACTTTAATGCTGAGCTCGAGCAAGTGGGGGTGGCGGTGTGGTTGTACCATGCGCCAAACCCAAACCCACTCCACGTACCCTTACCTTGGATCGCCTGCATCCAGGGGATGGAGATCCTAGTGCACCATGAGAGTGCACTCTTGAATAAGTTGATCATCATCAGAATTGAGAAATGGACCTGCAAAGAGAGGAAGATGTTGAACCGTGCCTTTATTGGCGAGCCTGTCCACAACTTTGTTTGCAGTGCGCCTGATGTGCTTGAAGGTGATGGCTCTGAGGGTTATTAGCCATCTTTCAATTTGTTCAAGTCTGCTTAAAAGTCTCGAACTCAAAGCCACTTTGGCCATAGTAGCGCATGTTTGGATTCGAATGGCAGCCTCAATTAGGATCTGAGAGTCCCCTTCAACCTCCAAGGGGAAATTTTTTTCCTGTTCTGCAAGACACAACCCCTACCATAATCCCTCCAGTTCAGTAGCATTGTTTGAATCTCAACCAACAGATCCATAATATATGTGATGAATAGTACCATCAGCTGCTCTGAAGATATCGCCATACGCAGCTATGCCTGGGTTACCGTTAGCTGCCCCGTCGAAATTCATCTTGTAGGAGTGGTCCAAAGGGGGAGACTATAAGGAGGGTGATTTAGGATGGATTGGAGTGTTAGTCTTGGCCAGAGAAGTGTGCGCGAGATTGAGGTTCCAACTTTCCAGTACTATTCTTTCTTAAGGAGAAGAAGGCAGATTAGAGTCTTGCCAATTCTGTAGCGCTAGAGTCTCATGCAAATTGTGTTTCAGATTGGTCCACAAAACATCAATAGGCGTACACTCATTTTTGAATATCCTTTTATTGTGCTCCTTCCAAATAGTCCAATAGATGAAGCCTGGTAGTAGATTCCAAAGAGAGTTAAGCAGTTGGCTTTGGAAAGGCTACGAGGGCCAACTTCTTACAGCAATGATCGTATCTCCAATTTTTCTTCCTGTTCTTCTGTTACAGATGGCTGAAAGCTCCCATAGTCGTTCTGCCAGAGGGTAGGAATCTAGGAGATGTGTGATGGTTTAAGAGTTATTGTTGCAGTTGGGGCACCTCGATGGTCCTATGAAGCCGCATTTCAGTAGATTATCCCAAGTGAGGAGTCTCTTTTTGTTGAGAAGCTAGAGGAAGGTTGAAATCTTTGGCCATATTCCAGGTTGCCATATTTGGTCCCATAGGCGATCCTTCTGAATCTGAGCAGGGGAGAAGAGCAGTTGATAGGCCTCTTTTGTTGTGAAATTTCCCCTAGGAGTGTATCCCCATCTAAGATTTTCGGCTTGGTCAGAAACTTTTATTTTCCTTAACTTGAGTTCCTGGTCGATCTCATCATAATTCTCCTCCTGCCAGTTATCTTGCCAAGTTTCTGTTGGTCTCCATTGTTGGAAGCCATGCTTTGGAGGCTGTTGCCAGAACTGATTGACTTGGTTTTGATCAGAGCGCTGGAGAATGTTTTGCCAATTGGGCTTATGGAACAGAGTGGAGAGTTTGGGTAATTGTTGCTAGGAGTCCTCCTAGAATCTAGCAACGGCTCCTGAGTGAATTTCCCATAAGCTGTGGGCTTGAATGAAGGCACTATGAAGTTTAGCAGCATTCCATATCAATGAGCCAGGGGTGTTCGTGTTGATATGAATTAGATCTGCCTGAGGCCTTCCTGGAGCATATTTGGCTTGCCAGAGACGAGCCCAAGGAGTGTTTGGCTTGGAGAGCCAATTCCACCGTATACGAGCACCCATAGTGATGTTACTGTGCTAAGGATCTCTCAGTCCTAACCCACCTGCAGCTTTGGGAAGACACACCTCAGTCCATTTAACCAGTGCCCATTTTTTGGTGAGGCCCGTAGATCCCCAAAGGAAATTCCTTTGTAAATTGCGGATTTGTTTCAAGACCTATTTAGGAGCAGCTAGGATAGAAAAGAGGTAAAAGGGCATGGCCTGAAGAACGGATTTGATTAGGATGAGTCTGCTGGCCATATTAAGCGATCTAAAAGTCCACGAAGAAAGTCTGGCCTCCAGTTTATCGAGAAGGGATCACCAAGAGGCATGCTTGATAGTAGAATCTATGAGGGGTGCCCTTAGATACTTGGAAGGAAGAAAAACTATAGAATAGCCCAGGATCCTTTCTTTGTTGCGTTGAGTGATTGCTAGGGTATTGAAGAAAATTTTTTGGGATTTAAGGGCGTTTATGGTGGTGCCAGAGGCATCGGAGAAAGTATCAAGCAGGGATTTCAAGGCTAGAGCTTCTTGAAGAGATGGATGGCCAAAGAGCATATTTTCGTCAAAAAATTGTTGGTGGGTGGTGGGGGGTCTATGATGCAAAGAAATTCCTTTGATAGTGTTGGTGGAGACAGCATGGTGAATGAGACGGCTGAGACCTTCAGCCATGAGAACAAACAAGAAGGGGGACAAGGGGTCTCCCTGACGGATGCCACGCGAGGAGCGAAAAGGTTGAGAGGGGGTGCCATTGAGAAGGATAGAGAAGTTGGGAGTAGATATGAGATTCAAGATCCATCTAGACCAAGTGGTGCTGAATCTAAAGGCTAAAAGCATATGATGTATATAATTCTAGCTCAATTTGTCAAAAGCTTTAGAAAGATCCAGCTTGAGGAGCATACCTTCTTTCTTGAGGTGCTTAAGAGAATGGATTACTTCATGCGAGAGGATTATGCCATCCAAGATCTTCCACCCTTCCACATAACTATTTTTCTCCAGCGATATAAGAAGAGGGAGCAAAGGTTTGAGCCGGTTAGCAATGACCTTGGAAATGAGTTTGTAGATGACATTGCAAAGCGTAATGGGCCGGTATTTGTCCGGTGTGCTTGATTTTTCCTCCTTTGGGATTAGAGCGAGGAACATTGAGTTGAGAGAAGGGAGGATCCAATGCATGGAGCGTGATTCTTCCACCAGGGCCCAAACCTCTAGTTTGATCTAATCCCAAAAAGCATGAAAGAAGTTTGTCGTAAAACCATCAAATCTCGGCACTTTCCCATCTTTAAGCTGGGAAATGGCTTGTTCCACTTCCTAAAGAGAGACAGGCTGAAGAAGCATATCATTGTGGTCATCAGTGATAATTTTTGGAATATGCTTCATGATGGCTTGAATGGCTTGAGTTCGATTTCCCTTTGGCTCTTTAAGAATTTTCTGAAAATTGTCTTTGAGTTCTTTTTCAATGGCTTCATGTGGCTCTAGACGATCTCCTTGACTATTATTGAGGAAGGCTATATTGCTTTGCATACGCCTTTGAATAGTGGATTTGTGGAAAAATTTAGTGTTTTTATCTCCCTCTTGTAACCATCTGACCCTATATTTTTGACGTCATAGAGTTTCCTCTTGTTGCCAGTGCTCTTCTATTTTGGTGAGGAGAATGTTCTCCTGACTATCATACTCCTCCGTTCTTCCTTCAACCATGATGCGCTGCTATAGGGCACTCATTTTTTGTTCTAGCTCTTTCTGGTGGGAAAAAATATTGCCAAACTGAGTGCGATTCTAAGTTTTGAGAATGTTCTTGAGATAGCGCAACTTTTGTTGGAACTGATACATCTTGGAGCCCTCAGGAAGTGCGTATGAATTCCATGCACTGATAAAAACTTCTTTGAAGTCCCGGTGAGTGAACCAAAATGATTCAAATCAGAATGGTCTGTTACATTTAGAGCCAGGCCTAGACCATTGCAATAAGATCGCCCAATGATCCGAACTTGCGAGGGGCAATATGGAGGCGTGGAAGTCTCCACCTAGATGTATGGCATTATCGGACATGAGGAAGCGATCAAGACGAGAGGCGATGTGTTGCATTCCTCTTCTCTTATTGGTCTAAGTATGCAGTCCATTTTAAGTTTGAAGATCCATGAGCAGGTTATTTTGAATAAAATCTTTAAAGCCAATGCTGTCTGGCTCCAACCTGGTTCTACCCCCAGTTTTTTCCTCCAAATCAGTAATCATATTAAAATCACCCCCGCATATCCATAGTGGGAAGCTTCTGGAGGAGTTAAGAACTGTTAGAGTGTCTAGAAATTTCATTTTTCTTTGAAATTATTGAGGGAAATACACGTTGGTGAGGTGACCATGAGTATTGGAGCCCACCAAGTGGAAATTAGTTTGAATAAAGTAGTGCTATGCATGAAATTCATATAGAGAGAGGACTTGCGGATTCCAGATAATGGAGAGCCCTCCTGAAGTGCCCGAAGCATCCACTGAGACTGAGCGGCACCCAATCCAGGATTTATTCAAAAAGGTTTCTAGAGCTTGGCTATTACACTTCATTTCCTGAAGAAATAATATAGAGGGTTTGACTTGCTGTATCATATTTTTTAGCATTCTGTGTTTGGCGGGGCTGTTGAGCCCTCTTACGTTCCATGAGATGAGCTTCATGAGGAACAGTGAGGTAAAGTCTTGTAGAACTTAGTCAGCTTGGGAAACCTGCTAGATTCCACAAGATTTTCGCCAACAATAATAGTTCTCTGCAAATCTGATTTGCGCCCTCATTTTTTTGTTTCTTTCATTATTTTTTTTCCATCCCATAAACCCCCAGCTTGTATTCCTAGAGGTTTTTTTTGTTGTGCTCTGGAAAGGACCACTTCCAGGCTATCTGTTTGTCTAGGAGGTATTTTGATGTATTCTCTTTTATGACAGGAAGTCTCCAAGCCAATAATATCCAGATCCCCTAGATCTATGCTCTCTGGTTCTTCTTCCATGTGAGTCGGCACATTCTGTTCTTCACTTTCAGTGTTGGGATGTGGGATAAGAGCTAGGGAGCCATTAATTTCCATTTGTGATTCCTTGAGGACTAAGGCTTTGTTTGGATCTATGGTGGAAGACGAGGCAAGAGAGCTGGATTTGGTAGTATCAGAAGACGGAGGCGTAGGATGGGGAGTGTGAGTTTTGGGGGGCGGATTTGAGGCGGAGGGTTGGGCTTGCTGACTTTCCGTGGTATCTTGAGTGGCAAGTGCCTCAAAGCTATTACTAGTTTCAGGATGATTGGTGGCGATGGTGGAGGCAGGGGTTTTCTTGGAATGTCTTCTTCGGTTAGTGACTTTGGTAAAGCCTTCAACATCTTTACCTTTCTCAGGTGGGGGGGATTTGGTTTTTTGATTCAAGGGGAAGTCACGGTATAGATGACTGTTCTCATGGCATTTTCTACACCTGAAAGGAACATGCTCATAGTCAATGGTTTGAACCCACTCAAAGTCATCATGAAAGAGACTTATCGAGTCTATAAGAGCTTTGGCTAGGTGCATGTAGACACAGATCCTTTCATAAGAGGTGTAGCATCTGAGCTTCGTTTCTTCGACAACCTTTATGAATTATCCCAAGCCATTTTCGATGTCCCTCAAGGTCTCTTCATCCCAGTATTCCAGAGGTAAAGAGTACATGCGTATCCATACTGGCACCCAGTTGAAGTCCTCTTTTTCCGGGTTGAATCTTTCCACCCAGTCTTGAAGGTACAGGCCTACAGAGTTGAAGAAGTATGGGCCTTTGTCAAAGATATGGGTCCTATCTTCTAGGCAGTTGAAGATAGCTGTGAAAAATCCTTTGGGGCCAAGCTGTAGGGTAACTTGCCCCTTTGGCTTCCACTTGGAGATTATCCAGCCTTGCAGAGATTTTTCAGTCAGCCAAAGTCCAATGAACTTACCGATAAGTGCATAGTCCTTCATATATTGAATGTGGCCGTTTATTTGATGACTAGGGAGGTCGATTTTAACTCTTTCCGTAGCCTTTGGAATGCAAGTAGCAGAAGAAGCTTGTGGCTGTTGCGCGGCAGCATCCTTGCCTTCATTGTTGTCTTTTGGGCCTTCATTTCCAGTGATAGCGTCACCAATATTGTCTGTAGCGAGGACATGGATAGAGTCGACCTATGGATTCTGTCCAGGGCCGGCCGCTTGGACAGCAGCGGCAGATTTGTCAGAAGATGGAGAAGTGAGAGGAGGGGGGGGGGGGGTTTCCCACCCCTCCAGTGGGGGTATTCATTGGGGGGAATCATAATGGAATCACAGAGATGCATTAGCCTTCGTTGTAGAGTCCTAGTGGAGAGAGGACTTAGGGGCGCCGCAGGGTTATCAGAAACCCTAAAACCAGCATCGCAGAAACCCGTCTACAATTTCCAAAAAGGATGTTGAGAAAACCACCTTATTTTTACTGTTGTACCTCTTTAACCAATATATTGTTGTTATTGTACCCTTACATTATTATTTTTAGGTCGTCTAGGATTTTATTGTGACCCCATGGACTCCTATATACGGAAAGGAGGTTTTTTCGTTTGTATCGTCCAATAATTTTTCATTTATGTAATGTAAAAGAGGTTTCCCTCTCGAAGTGGCTTATTTCTAAGGTGTTGATCTCTCTTTTATTCTATTTTTGGAGCTGGTTTCATCACATTTGGTGTCAGAGATTTGGATTCTAAGGTTTCGCTGCTCCAAACAGGTCATCATGGAATTTTCTCTATAATGTTTTTTATAATAAGGTTCAGAAGCTTAATTTTTTACCACGTGAAGCTAAAATCCTAAGGAACTTCATGTAAAAATTTTAGATCTTGGTTCAAAAAAATTTCAGAGATATGATCTGTGGAAGTTAGGGTTTTTGCAGGCTCCCGAATTTCATATAAAAGAGGTGACCTTGGGAAACTCGTCATAACTCTCTCTGAGCATCGGATTGGAATGATGAAAAAGTGGCCAAAATTACGCAGAATTTAGTTTCTTGTGTATCAATTTCAGCACCGAAGGAGGAAACAGTGACATGTGGCACGCCGTACAAGTTTTCTCTACTGATCTAGTCCATAATTAGGTCATTGTGGGAGATTGGGCATAACTTTGTATTGAAGCATCCAAATCAGGTCAGACCTATGCCATTCGAAAATAGATTTATAGGGCTACTACAAGACTGAATTTTAGATATTGAAGATCCAAAATTACATAGATAATTCAGTTTCAATGTCGAGCTCCTCAAAAGAAAGAGAAAGGTGTGTATTTGTTTTTCAAATTTCATAAGTCTTGTTTGAAAATTCAGGTTGAAGTGATTTTAAGGTCATATTGAATCATATATATCAGTATTGGGTTCTAAAATGCTCCATAAAAGGAATTCAACATGCATTAAGCCCTCATAATACTCCACTATGAATCATGAAGATGAAGAAGTGCAACATGATATATCAAAATTAGAAGAGCAAGTGCACCAAATTTCGCTCTCGCAAAGAGCAACAAAAAATGAAATGGAAGTTTTGAAGAAAAGAGTCGAAGCTAATATGGATGGTTTGAAGAAGGGCATGGAAGCTAATATGGATGGTTTGAAGAAAGGCGTGGAAGCTAAGATGAATGGTTTGAAGAATGGCATGGAAGACATGGAATATAAGATCGATGGTATAAAATAAAAAATGAAAGACAACATGGAAGACATGAAGAGTGATCTAAAAGCATACATGGAAGTTTTGACAAAGTTGATACAAGAAATGATTCGTAATGGCAAAAATATAGTAGAGGAAACTCATGATAAGAGAAAAATAAATGTTAATCGTGATTTCATAAACTCCAATGTTGGATTTAAGACCCACCATATTAAAAATATCAATATGAGGAAGATTGGTGGCAGGGATCCTGTAATATGGATACTACAGATGAAGCAATTGTTGGAAATATGATGCAGGGTGTTGTCCTTGATGGAAATCCACCTGATGAAGTTATTCTTGACGTAATGGACTTGGTAAATGATGTTTGTTAGCAATATGATGATGAATGTTGTCCTTGAAAGGCAACCCTCTTGATGAAGATAATGGAAACTTACCTGACGAAGTTGTGCTTGATGTATGTCTTGCAAGGTATACAATGAAGAAAGGAATTCGTGCGTACGTGCTGATCTATGATGAAAAGAGCATGTCCTTAAGGCATACGGACCGTTCATGGAAGTCGCGTATGCACGCGGGAAACAACGTTCCAAGTCGCGTATGGGCAAAAGCGCTCATAAAGTGGGGCCCGTGGTATTGAAGGCTCATGGTATTGTTTTGACTCATGGTATTGAAAAAGGGGCCCGTGGTATTGAAGAAGTATAAACCTATATAAAGAGAAGAAATTCATTATGAAAAACAGGAGAGTGAGAGCAAGATGTCTGAGCTTGAATGAATACTTTTCTATGAAGTATATCTGTATGGAAAGGGTAAAGGTTTGATGATAGATCTGAATCTATGATGCACCTATGAAGAAATGATGAAGCAGGATATCTAGATATGAAATGTATCTGTATTTTCTAGATCTGTTTATGGAGTGATTAGATCTGAAATGAGGCGAACATTTGTCTGAAGTAAAAGGGTAAATCTGAAATGAATATCTGATCTGAAGAAGTATGCTACTCTATAATGATTGAAGATCTATACGCTACTTCGCCGCAGAGGAAGCGCATATATACGCGGCTTCGCTGAAGAAAAAGCGCGTATGCGCAATGTAATTTGTACTGAAGTATACACTTGTTTATGTGGACGGAAGCACGTATATACGCGACATCAGTAAGAGGAAAGAGCGTATGCAAACTAGGGTTTGCTGAAGTCTGTGTTAAGAAATGTCTGATCTGTTCTGCTGGTTTACTGATATCTGTCAGTGAGTTATATGTATCTGTTTCATGGTTGACTGTGCTTAAAAGTATGGAAAGGGTCCAAATTTAAAAATATACTGATGAAACGTGGCCTGCAAGTTGTGTTCTATTGAAGTTGTTGGATCCAGTGTGAAAATTGATGAAACGTGGTCCATAGAGGTGCCGAGGGTGGTAGCCTTCAGTCAGGGGGTTGAAGCTCCCTTCCAGGTAAGGCTGGTAAACGAGATCAGGGGGTCGTAGCTCCCTTCCAGGAGAGGCTAGTAAACGAGTCAGGGGGTTGGAGCTCCCTTTCAGGAGAGGCTGGTAAACGAGCGCAGGTGGGTGCCAGTGGGTTGGTAGAGTCTGCACCAGCACATATATTGTAAGATTTTTTCTCTATAATAAAATTTGAAGGCTGAGCAACCGTAGCGGTGGTTTTCTCCCGACTTGGGTTTCCACCTAAAAATCCTGGTGTTCATGTGTGATGCTTGGTGTGATGGTTTATTCTGTTCTTACTGCACATGTTTACTGTTTATTGAACATCTGATGAATGAATAATGGAATGATATAAGCAAGAAATAATGACATAATTAGATCTCTGTGTATACGCGAGTTTTATGAAGGATATCCACGTGTATACGCTAGTTGGCTTCAGAAAAGTAGCGTATGGATTTTAGAGCATGAAAAAGTAAAAAGTTTCAGTTTGCCTTAAATACTGATTCACCCCCCCCCTCTCAGTATTTTTCCCAAAAATTGGTATCAGAGCGGGTCCTTCTGCAGAAGCTTGATCGCTTGAAGGAGATCCGTCGCAATGGGAAAGAAGCAAAAGAAAAAGGTTACTCACAGAAAGAAGATGCCTTAGAAATCATGTATAACAGAAATTGAAGGAGATGAAACAGGTATTGATCGTTGCTCTTGTATTTTACTTAACTGTATATGCAAATATTATGATAGTGAAAGTGAAGAGGAAGAAGATTCTGACCAAGCTCTACAAGTGCTCATGGCAAAGAAGAAGGATACTCAAAGTAAGGAGATGTCTCAGAAAACCGGTTTAGCAGAAATTCAAGAAGATGAATCAGATAGTGATTGGGGTCATCCTTTGAATGATCTTCGTGGTGCAAACAATGATGAAGATAGTGAGAGAAAAGTTGTGAATCTAGAAGAAGTTATCAAAGATCAACAAAGAAAATTTAATGAGAAGGAATCTGTAACAAAGCTTTGGTATTTAGACTGAAAAGGATGTTCGATGATGTATACAATCGAAGTAAAGGATATGAAGCTGGAATCATCTCTCTACAAGCAGATCTTGAAGAATTAAATAAGAAGAATGAAGAACTTGAAGCAGAAGTCATCTCCCTCAAAGCAGATCTCGAAAAATCAAACAAGAAGAATGAAAGACTTGAAGCTGAAATCATCTCCCTCAAGGAAGACCTGGATAAATCAAATAAGAAGAATGCTGGACTTGAAGCAGAAAACATATCTCTGAAAGAATATCTCGAAGCATCGAAGAAGAAGAATGAAGAGCTGCAACAAACATGTGAAGAAAATGAAAATTGGTTGAAAGAAGAGATTCTAAATCTGAAGGATCAAGTAGAAGATGAAAGAAGGAAAGAGGAAAGCATGACAAAGCAATGTCAAGCCCTGGAGGTTGAGGTAAACGTTCTCAAAGGTAAATTAGAAGAAAATGTTAAACTTTTGAGGTTTCAAGATAGTACTAAGATTCTGGACAATATTCTTAGTAATCAAAGGTCTCCTTCTATCAAACTTGGTCTTGGTTTTCATGAAACTCTTAAAGGAGAATTTAGTTCACAAGGAAGTGCTAAAGATTCAAAGGAAGTCAATGCAAAACCTGAAGAGTTGAAAGAAACAAAAGGTCAACCAACAATGATGAAATCTCAAAGGAAATCATTCAATAATGTTGAATGTTTCAAATGTCATAATTATGGGCATGTTGTAGCAAATTGGGTGTATGTCTCAATTCGGCCACAAAACAACTTCTTCTACCGTAAAGGTACTTCTAGTAGCTTCAAGGGATATTGTTTTTCATGTAACAAGTATGGACATAAAGGTACCGATTGTAAAAGGAGGAAGAATAGAAATACTCATTATGATTCTTATGTTTATTTCTCCTCGGCCACATGAGATGTTATGCTTGTAACAAGTATGGACATGTAGAAAAAGAATGCAGGTTGGACAGATCTGAGAAAGTGGACAACTTTCAGCACAAAGTTAGGAAGTTCAAGCAAGTTTGGAAAAAGATGGAGAACCGATCAGAAACGTAGGGAATTCTGACCCTACTGCAGTCATCCGCTTATGAAGCTGACTTTTCTTATTGACTGCAGGAATGATGTGGGATACATTATGAGATTTAGTAATGTATCATCACAGGGGGAGTAATGCATGATGACTCTCATGGTTGATTTGATTATTCTGGTTATGTTTACTTCTGACAGTGCATCTGACAGGAGGTATAAACTCAGGAGGAAATGAAGGAAGATGGAAATTTTCTATGCTTCACTTTCCATACGCGGGTTATATTAACAAAAGTCGCGTATACACGCGAGTTCCAGCAGACACAGTCGCGTATTCATTGATGATAAGAGAATTTATATGATAGCTGAGGATCTGGAGCAGAGGTTCAGGGGGAGCATCAGTCTGACTGTTAATAACTGTACTATTGACTCAATATCAGATTAGTTTCTCAGTTCTAAATAATGATGATATGATACATGGTTTCTTATGTTGAAGATTGTGGATAAGTCCTGTTTGCTTTTTGATGAAGAGAATTCATTGTTGAGATGAAAGTCTTATAATTCGGAGATAAGGGCAGTTCATGCAGAGATTGTTGCTGATGACTTACTGATGAACGTATTCAGGTTGCACAAGTTGGTTAAAGAGTACCGGTTCAAAGGGGTAGCAAAGAAGTTGAATACTAATGATTGCATTGTCGGGTACATGACTCCGTTATTCTTTGGTTTTTGAGATACTCATACTCAAATGATGACTTGTACATGGTTTATTATGATGAGATTTTTGAGCCTTGCTGATAAGTATCTTTTGTGATCACACATGGATGAGTTGGATGTCGTTTGATTCAGAAATAAGAATAGATCATGCAGAGTTGGTTACTACGGTTGAGATCGTTTGCTTACATATGTTACTTCATGTTAAATATTGAAGATCATGGTGATATTGGACCACATGGATGATTGCTTGACACATATTTGAAGATGCTGTTCTGGTATGATAATCTCTTTTGGAAAGAATGTATTGATGCTGCACGAAATATGAAGACTTGGTTACTGATGCGCTTATGCTACCACCATTGGATGACGCTTGAAGACACAACTACTCTGTTCTATCCATCTGTAGTCCAGGGAAGCATTCAAATATCTCAGAAAGAAGCTGAACATTGTCTTTGCCTCACAGAGAATCAAATCTGGTTGAAATTTAGAAGATGTCTTGGGATACGCGGGTTTCCTGAAACACAGTCGCGTATATACGCGAGTTACTGCACAGAAAACCGCGTATGTATGATTGCTGACAATTTTTGGTTTCGGAGTCGATTTCTCTTTTCAAAGACAAATGGCATAGTTTCGTTTGGTATCTCTGATACTGTTTGGTATCTCTGGTGGTGTTCCAGTTCTCATAATTCCATTTCTCATGTTTGATAAAAATGCCTTGATGATTTGCTGGTGAAAGTGTTCAGGATGCACAAACTAAGGGGGAGCCTTAGTCATATGAAACGGACGTTCGGATGCACATTTTCAGGGGAGCATTAGCGTTGCTGAGTATATTGCTTTGTTGGCATTATGATGGTTATGAAATATGTTCTCTTTCTTGAGGATTTTCTAGGTGTTGGTCTTGAAGTTATATGTGTATTTGGATGAAAAGGTCTTGTTGAGACCCATGATGTAAACTTGTAATATTCAGTCATGAAAGGACTTTTCAAATTGTAAACCCACTTGGTTGGGTAGCTGAGTCAAATTTTGTAACCCCACTTGGTTGGGTACTTGAGTCTCATATGTAAATCCACTTGGTTGGATATTTGTTGTAAGTATGAGTCATTGGTGATAGGAAAGTCATAGAGTCATGTACTTCTGTGGGAAATATGTTTGAAGATTCTGCATGAACTCAGGGGGAGCTTGGTCACTTCAGTATATATCAGATCTACAGAACGCTTCTTCCACGTGAGGAGAAAAGGGGGTGAGTGTGTTGGTTTTGATCCGCCCGTTGCCCTTGATGTCAAAGGGGGAGAGTGACATGGTGTTTGAATGCAGATAATGGTGTCAAAGAATTGGGAGAGTGACATGGTGTCAATGTACTTATTTGTTGTGGTAACCAAACACCATCGTGGTTGCCATCAAGTCCAAAGGGGGAGATTGTTGGAAATATGATGCAGAGTGTTGAACTTGATGGCAACCCATTGAATGAAGATGAAGACATGCGACTGTTGACATGTGTTGTCCTTGATGGAAATCCACTTGATGGAGTTATTCTTGACTTGATGGACTTGGTAAATGATGAAAATATGATGTGATATGATGTTTGTTGACAATATGATGCTGAATGTTGTCCTTGAAAGACAACCCTCTTGATGAAGATAATGGCAACTTACTGGATGAAGTTGTGCTTGATAGAATATGTCTTGATGAACTAAATATGATGTATCTACAGTGTGAACAGAAGGTAATGAAGAAAGGAATTTAGCATGTGCTAGATCTATGGTAAAAAGAGTATGTCTTAAAGCATACGCGGATCTGTCTAAGGGAAGTCGCGTATGCACGCGGGAAACAACGTTCCAAGTCGCGTATGGGCAAAAGCGCTCATAAGTTGTGCTTGATAGAATATGTTCTTGATATGATGTATCTACAGTGTGTACAGAAGGCAGTGAAGAAAAGAAGTCAGCATGTGCTAAATCTATGATGAAAAGAGTATGTCTCAAGGCATACGCGGATCTGTCTAGGGGAAGTCGCGTATGCACGCGGGAAAGAACATTCCAAGTCGCGTATGGGCAAAAGCGCTCATAAAGTGGGGCCCGTGGTATTGAAGGCTCATGGTATTGTTTTGGCTCATGGTATTGAAAAAGGGGCCCATGGTATTAAAGGCTCATGGTATTGATTTGGCTCATGGTATTGAAAAAGGGGCCCGTGGTATTGAAGAAGGATAAACCTATATAAAGAGAAGAAATTCATTATGCAAATCATGAGAGTGAGAGCAAGATGTCTGAGCTTGAATGAATACTTCTCTCTGGAGTATATCTGAATGGAAAGGGTTACAATTGAATGAAGGATCTGAATGTATGATGCACCAATGAAGGAGTGATGAAGAAGGGGATCTAGATCTGAAAATGTATCTCGTATTTGCTAGATCCGTTTATGGAGTGATTAGATCTAAATGAGGCGAACATCTGTCCGAAGTAAAAGGGTAAATCTGAAATGAATATCTGATCTAAAGAAGTATGTCGCTCTATAATGATTGAAGATCTATACGCTACTACGCAGCAAGCGCGTATATACGCGCTCGATGAAGAAAAAAGCGCGTATGCGCAACAATTTGTACCTAAGTATACGCAAGTTGATGTGGACGGGGCGCGTATACACGCGATACCAAGAAGAGGAAAAGAGCGTATGCAAACTAGGGTTTGCTGAAGTCTGTGGTAAGAAATGTCTGATCTGTTCTGCTGATTTACTGATATCTGTCAGTGAGTTATATGTATCTGTTTCATGGTTGACTGTGCTTAAAAGTATGGAAAGGGTCCAGTTTGAAAACATGATGAAATGTGGCCTGCAAGTGGTGTCCTAAAGGAAGCTTTGGATCCAGTGTGAAAATTGATGAAACGTGGTCCATAGAGGTGCTGAGGGTGGTAGCCTTCAGTCAGGGGGTTGTAGCTCCCTTCCAGGTGAGGCTGGTAAACGAGATCAGGGGGTCGAGTCTTCCTTCCGTGAGAGGCGAAACAGCTCGTGGGTCGTAGCCTTCCAGAGAGTGGGCCGGGTAAACGAGCGCAGGTGGGTGCCTGCGTGCTGGTCAAGTCTGCACCAGCACATATGTTGTAACATGTTTTCTCTATAATAAAATATTAAAGGCTGAGCAACTGTAGAGGTGGTTTTCTCCCGACTTGGGTTTCCACCTAAAAATCCTGGTGTTCATGTGTGATGCTTGGTGTGATGGTTTATTCTGTTCTTACTGCACATGTTTACTGTTTATTGAACATCTGATGAATGAATAATGGAATGATATAAGCAAGAACTAATGACATAATTAGATCTCTGTGTATACGCGAGTTTTATGAAGGATATCCGCGTGTATACGCTAGTTGGCTTCAGAAAAGTAGCGTATGGATTTTAGAGCATGAAAAAGTAAAAAGTTTCAATTTGCCTTAAATACTGATTCACCCCCCCCCCCTCTCAGTATTTTTCCCAACAGCAATATTTTGATCTGAATAGTTTTCAAAAAACACAAAAGGTACGCATTGCAACTTTATACTTAGAACAAAATATATTTGTATGGTATTGATGGCTTTGCTCCCGTAAAAAAGTTGTCAGTTGCTAAATATTTACGGAGCAAATGATAGCACATTATGAGGATACAAAGAGAAACACATTCTATATCCAATTGATAAATCTCAAACAAAAGGGTTCAGTGGCGAAGCACATTGAGGACTTCCGAAAATTGAATATACGGGTAACTGATATTTTAGAGGAACACAGGATTGATGTCTTTAGAGGGACTTTAAAGGATAACATCCAACATGAGGTTTGACTTTGGGAACCTGATTCATTGGAGAAGGCAGTCAGGCTGGCAAGAAAATTGAATGTAAAATTATGGCGACAAGGAAGCCTGCCACTCACATCTATAAATATGGAAGTGTTGCTAATCATAGACTTCCAAAACCTACAAGGTCTACATCACAACAATTCGAAGAAAAAAGAGCAAAAGGGATTTTCTAAAGTTGTGATAGCAAATACGCTAAATGTCATAAGTGTGCTAAGAAGAAATTATTTTACATAGATTGTGAAGAGGAGGAAGAAAATGAACAAGAAACTTAAAAATAAGAGGATATATACCAGGAACCAACCCTAGAAAAATAAGAAATGATTCTGACCATATCATGTAATTCATTGGCAAGAATTACCACTCCTTAAACTCTCAAGATAGAAGGACATATGAAGAAGAAAAAGGTAATAGTGTTGATTGATTCAGGTAGTAACCATAATTTTATTCATTGTAAGGTAACAAAGGAATTGAATTGCTTCCTATACCCAGCACCAGAATTTCAAGAGATGGTTGCAAATAGAGGAACCATAAATTTCCTTGGAACATTCCGTAATATCAAGATAACCATGGGGAAATATGTATTGAATAATCCAATGCTTTCCATTCCAATGGGAGGTGTTGATGTTGTACTAGGAGTACAATGGTTACAAGCTTTGGGGATGGTAGCTTTTAATTTTCAAGAACTTTTCCTGAAATTTTTTCAGAAGGAAAGGAAGTTGAATTATGGAGTATCACAGGGAATCTGGGAAAGATAATAAGCTCTAATGTCATGAAAAATATTCTGAAGAAAGAACAATGAGGCATAATTTCACAATTATGCTCACTAGAAGTTCCAGCATCAAAATCATCTATTTTTCCATACCTCCAAAAAGTCTTGGAAAATCATTCAAAGGTGTTTGAAACTCCCAAAGGAATCCCACCTTTTCATGATCATGATCATGTTATTCATTCTATTCCAGGAAGTATTCCTCCAAACATCAAGCCTTACATATATCCTTATGTCGAAAAGAGAAAAATTGAATGCATGATTGAAGAAATGTTATAGGCTGGTATAATTCAACGTAGTCAAATTTCTTTCTCCGCTTTAGAAGTATCGGTGCACAAAAAAAATGGATCATGGCAGATGTGTCTGAATTATAGGGATCTCAATAAGCTTATTATTAAGTATAAATTTCCCATTCTTGTGATTGATGAATTATTGGATGAATTACATGGAGCAATTTATTTTACCAAGTTGGATTTTCGTTCAGGATATCATCAAATTAGAATGAAGACTGAAGATACTCTGAAAACAACATTTTGACCTCATGAGGTTCATTATGAATTTTTGGTCATGCCTTTTGGCCTTACCAATGCACCTTCTACATTTCAAGGGTGGATGAATTCCATTTCCAAACCCTTCCTTCGAAAATTTGTGTTAGTATTTTTTGATGATATACTAATCTACAGTAGGTCTTGGAAGGATCATGGTCAACATGTTGACAGGGTGCTCAAACTATTGGAAGAGAAACAATTATATGCAAAAACCTCCAAATGTTTCTTTGGAGTACAATAGGTGGAATATTTGGGTCATATTGCATCTCACAAGGGTGTTAAGGTAGACCCTAACAAAATTAAAGCCATTAAGGAATGGAAATTCCCCACAACCATAAAGCAGTTGTGAGGATTTCTCTGGTTGATAGGGTATTATCACAGGTTCGTTAAGAATTATAGGAGAATAGCAGCACCTCTAAAAACATTATTGAAGAAAGATGCAGTTTCATGGACTCTTGAGGCAACTAAGGCCTTTAAGAATCTTACAAAGGCAATGTGCCTAGCATGGTCTTACGTACGCCAGACTTCACAAAAACCTTTATTGTGGAATGTGATGCCTCAGAAAATGGAATTGGTGTAGTTTCAATGCAAGAAGGAATACCCATTACTTTTGAAAGTTGTCCAACCAAATGAAAGTATTTACAAAAAGATATTTATGAGAAGGAAATGTTGGCAATACTGCATGCACTAAAGAAATGGCGACCTTACCTAATGAGAAGACACTTCAAGGTAAAAACTGATCATGATAGTCTTAAATAATTTTTGGAACAAATTCTATCTTCAAAAGAGCAAACAAAATGAGTCACAAATATGTTGGGTTATGACTTTGAAATCATCTACAAAAAATGAAATCTAAATGTTGTTGCAAATGCACTCTCAAGAAAGGATGAAGAGGTGGAAGCATTGCTTTGTGCCATTTCTATATCCAACTAGATTTGATAACCAAAGCAAGGGATGAATGGAAGGAGGAAGAAGTGTGGAAACTCATTCAAAAGTTATAGCAAGATCCTAGAACATTTGATACATTTATTTGGAAAAATGATTCCTTATGGTAAAAAGATCGTTTATATCTTTGTAAGAATTCCCAACTAAAACAAAAGATTCTTTTGGAATTGCACACATATCCCTTAGGAGGACACTCAGGATTTTTAAAAACTTACCAGAGGGTGAAGAAAGAATTTTATTGGGATGGCCTTAAATCTAACATTCAAAAGTTTGTGGTAGAATGTTTCGGTTGCTAGAAAAATAAAGTTGAGACAATTAAGACCCGAGGTCTTCTATAGCCTTTATCCATTCCAAGTCAACATTGGGAGGAGATTTCAATGGATTTTATCATAGGTTTACCTAATTCTGAAGGAAAGAGTGTCATCATGGTGGTAGCTGATAGAATTACCAAATATGCACACTTTTGTGCATTATCTCATCCATTTAAAGCAAGTAGAGTTGCTACTGCATTTATGGAAACAATTCAAAAGTTACATGGAAACCCAAAGGTTATTGTAAGCGACAAAGATCCCATTTTTACTGGAAATTTTTGGACGGAACTATTTTCTTGTTTGGGTACTCAACTAGCTCATAGCTCATCTTATCATCCTCAATCCAATGGGCAAACTGAGATAGTGAACAAATTTTTGTAAGGATATCTTCGTTGTTTTGTATTTGATAAAAAAACACAGTGGGTCAAGTGGTTATCTCTCATTGAATGGTGGTATAACACTTCCTTCCATACTGCAGAAAAAATGACCCCATTTATGGCACTTTATGGATATCATCCACCATCCATCAGATCATCTTTAAGAGAAAAATCTAAGGTTCAAGTAGTGGAAGATCACATCGAGCATCAACAATAAGTTCTCCAACTCTTAAAGGATAACCTAAATTTGGCACAAAATTGAATGAAAAAATAGGCAGATCAACATCGCAGCGGGAGAAGTTTTGATGTAGGAGACTGGGTATTTTTACGACTGCAAACATACAAACAAATGTCCCTCAAGCAAGCTAATAAGGATAATAAATTATCACCAAAGTACTATGGTCCTTACAAGGTGTTGAAAATTATTGGTACTATGGCATAAAAATTGGAACTTCCTGCTTCTTCTTGAGTGCATCCAGTTTTCCATGTTTCATGCTTAAAGAAGGTTATAGGTGACAAAATTCCTGTTCAAACAATATTTCCATAATTTTATGAGGAATTAAAAATCATATTGGACCCTGAAGCAGTCACAGAAACAAGAACTCGACACCTATGAAATCGATCAATTTCAGAGTATCTCATCAAGTGGAAGAACTTACCCACTGAAGATTCAACATGGGAGGATGAGAATTTTATACAAAAGCATCCTGATCTACTCAAGAATTGAGGACAACACTTTTTTGAAGGGGAGGGGAATTTTAGGTCCCTATATTACTAGTGTAGTCCCTTATTGTTGTTAGTGTAGCCCCCTTATTATTATTTTTGTACCCCTGTAACCCCCATATTGTTATTATTGTGCCCTTACATTATTATTGCTAGGTCGGATAGGATTATATTATGACCCCATGGAATCCTATATATAGAAAGGAGGTTTTTTCATTTGTATCATCCAATAATTGTTCATTTATGTAATGTAAAGGAGGTTTCCCCCTTGAAGTGGATTATTTCTAAGGTGTTGATCTCTCATTTCTTCTATTTTTGGAGTTGGTTTCATAACAATGACCTACTAGGGGAATAACATCTCCATAACTATATGTTGGTCATCAATTTAAATGAAGTTACGGAAGAAGATTGCGTAGTCATATTATTTCCATATACTCTTACAGGATTTGCAGGATCTTGGTAA
Source organism: Pinus albicaulis (assembly GCA_034641835.2). Lineage (NCBI taxonomy): Eukaryota > Viridiplantae > Streptophyta > Pinopsida > Pinales > Pinaceae > Pinus > Pinus albicaulis. The sequence goes on from CM076575.1 coordinate 71,657,872, forward strand.
TTTTCATTACCCTCTTGCTCCATAACTAGATGGGATATGTTCGAACAACAATTCTTAGCTAATTTTGGAGATGATAGAACCATTGGATCGCCCGTCAATGAATTGTCCAATCTAAAGGCTAAAATGGGAGAAAAGATCAAATATTTCAATTTTAGGTTCAACAAACTACTCAATAAATTCCAACTGTGTTAGCCCCTGGTGTTGATGTTCAAATTGAGTGGTACATATCTTATCTTCCTCCAATATAGCCATTTTTGTAGATAGAGTTTAGTTTCCCACATTAGTTGATAACATGAAGGAGGCCTTATATGTAGAGAAACACATAATTTATTTTGAAAAGAAAATCTCTCAGGAAGACAATAAATCTAAGAAATTCACTTTCAAATATGACTCAAAAAATAAAGCCCAAAAATATCCTTTTAATCCTGAAGGCCTTCATAAAGTACTAAAAACCATGTCTAATGGAATGGTTGAAATAAAGAAAAAAGTTGTTGAATCCTCTCCTGCTAAAAGACCTTTCATATCTTTTAGGAGGAATCATTCTTCTATTTCTCAACCACCAAATGCCATATCTAATGTTGAGTCTGACTTAGAAGAAGAAGAAGAAGAAGAATAAACTGAAGATGAATAAATTGGAGAAGAATAAATAGTCGAACTAAATGGGATGTGGAACTTTATCCTTCCAAATGAAGAAAAATAAGAATATTTTCACATTAGCACCAGAAGAAAAGGGCCCATTGATACAACTTAGTCAAATCAAAACAAGAAAACCCCAACTCTCACTAGTAAGGAAAAAGAAATTAGTAAAAACTCATCTCCTAAGACTTCACAACCAAATCCATCTCCATAAAATATTCCATCTACATCAAAGACCCTAGTAGTTATTGATACCATGGAATATAATATTTTGGAAGATATGAAGAAAAATAGGGCCAATATTTCATTACATGAACTTCACAAATTGAAGCAACAACAGACAATACTACTTAGAGAACTAAATGCAGTTCCTGTTTCGCCCTGACCTACTGATGTTGTATCCCAAGTTGCTAAAGGCATGGGTAAACCCCCAACTTATTCAAACAATGTCGACCCTATGGATGTCATCCTAATCGATGGCATATCTAATTCACATATGCCTCCTTTCCTCTTAACCTATGAAATTTTCAATAAAAACCTTCATAAATGTTTGATTGACTTGGGAGCCTCTTCTAATATAATGCCAAAAACAGTCTGTGCTAAGTTAAACATCACTCCTCAAAATTTTTCCATTCACATAGTACAACTTGACAAAACTAATCTAGAGGTATTAGGGGAAATAAAATCAGTTAGCATTTGAATTTCATCAAATCCCAAATTCTGTCGAATAATAGATATATTAGTCGTTGATATTCTTGAATTCTACGGTCTAATTCTAAGTAGAGACTGGTATGAGAAACTCCATGGAAATTTTGCTACAGACTCGTCTCACATGTGGCTCCCTTACAATGGGAAGCCAAATCAAATTTGAGTTGACTGAGAGAAACACCTAAAATATACAGTGTCTGAATTTGAAGGTCATAACGAGCCAATAGCATTCAATAATAGCATTATTGGGAATTATTCGGCTAAATATTTTTTAGAAAACTTTAACACAAAAATGTATCCCTTTCTAGATAATGTTGTCATCTCACAGATTGAAAATTTCTCACAAACAGATGCTTCTAAGTGCAAAACTTTTGTAAATAAACCAATAGTTAAAAATTTATTTTGGACTTTGTACTTTGATGGTTCCAAATCTAGCGATGATGCAGGAGTTGGTTGCATTTTAATTAGCCCAGAAGGAGAAAAGACTGTGTTAGCTTGCAGATTAGAATTCAAATGTACAAATAATACTGTGGAATATGAGGCATTGGTATAAGGATTATACAAAGAAATTGACCTCAACATCGAATATCTGCAAGTTTTTGGAGACTCATAAATTATCATTAAACAGTTAAGAAATATTATTCACTTCCTTTCTGGACATCTTAAACATTATCAATGATTAGCCCAAGATCTTACATCTCATTTTTTGGTATTTAATATTTCTCATGTACCTAGACTACAAAATGTCAGTGCCGATCTGTTAGCTAATGTTGCATCAAAACTCATGCCATCTTAGGATTTTAGGCTTGATATATTTTCCATTGAATTAATTTTTATACCGTCCATTCCTGATCACTAATTGGTGAGTCTTCAATGATGGTTATGATATTGTATATTTTATAACATCAGAAGGGTCATACAATGACCAAATCATAGATAAAAATGAGCATGACATCCAGTTAAAGCAAAACATTGATGAAAATCCAATACCCAAATCTGTAGTTAAATTAGAAGATATTTATGATCTCAAAGTTATATTTAAAAAGGTAACTAATGCCAAAATCCAAAGCTTGACCCTGAGATTTGAATTAGTGAACCTTGGAACTGATGACAAGCATCAGAATATCAATCTAGGTCTCGATCTATCCTCTGATGAAAGATCATCATTCATTCGATTGTTAAAGAAATACAAAGATAACTATTCGACTCTCTCATCTCCTCCTTTCCTCTATTTATTTCCCTAATCTCTTCTTTTCTCAACAGGTTTGTCCTGATGACGGGTCTTTATTTAGACTCGAAACGTTGACTAAAAATGAAGACTGTGGATATTCTGAGTATTGCATCCCAAAATACAAAGGTATATTTTCTTGGGATTATTCTGATCTCAAAACCTATGATACCTATGTCATACAACAAACCATACCTATGACCTATAATGATAAATCGGTGCAGTGGAAACTAATGAAAATTCATCCGAACCTCGAGAATCAAATCAAATCGGAGTTTAATAAACTCCTTAAGGCCAAAATCACATTTCCTGTTAGGAATTCAAAATGGGTGTCCAATTTAGTGCCTATTAGGAAAAATAATGGTGACATTCGTATATGTATAGATTTTAGAAATTTTAATAAAGCATGTCAGAAAGACAACTTTCCACTGTCGACCATGGAACAAGTGTTGCAGTTAGTAGCCAGTTCTAAGCTCATGTCTTTTCTTGATGGATTTTTGGGATATAACCAAATCATAGTCCATCCAGATGATAGATTGAAAACCAATTTCATAACTAAATGGGGAACATATGCTTATCGAAAAATTCCTTTCGGTTTGATTAATGCAGGTGCCACATTCCAAAGAGCTATGGATATAGCCTTTAAAGGAATCATTAAAAAATCACTTTTTATTTACCTCTATGATATCATTGTCTATTCCAAGAAGAGAAGCAGCCATTTAAATGACCTTAAGTAGATCTTTGAACGATGTATGAAATATGGGATCTTGCTCAATCCAAAAAAGTCTTATTTTGCCTTAAGCGAAGGTAAGCTTTTAGGATTTGTTGTATCAAAAAAGGGTATTTATATTGATCCATAAGGGAATTTAGAAAATCCCCTTACCTCATAATAAGAAATCAATGCAGTCTTTCCCTGGTCAAATAAATTTTGTAAAGAGATTTGTCCCTGACTTTTCACAAATAGTTTTATATTTACAGTCTATGGTTAAGAAAAATTGAGTTTTCAAATGGGGTCACAATGAAAGAGAAGAATTTGATCTAATAAAACAAGCTATTGTCAATGCTCCATCCCTAACAACTCCCAATTTTTCCAATCATTTTTTTTATACACATTTGTGTCAGAAACATCATATGTTGTCGTTTTCACACAATTCAATGATCAACAGATAGAAGCACCCATCTCATTCTTTAGTTCAAATGTACAAGGTTCTGAATTAAATAACTTCGTTGTGGAAAAAAAAGAATTTTCTATCTTTAAATTGGTAAAGAAATTCATACCATTTCTCCTTAAAACTCACACCAAAATCATAGTTCCATTCTCAGCAGTAAGGTGATTATTGATGCAAAGGGAGGTAGGGGAAAAAAGGGCCAATTGGGTAACTTCACTACAAGAATACGATGTCCAAATTAGACCAGCTAAAATTGTTAGAGGTCAAGGTTTTTGCAGAATGTTAGCTGGATCATCCAAGTTACCAGCAGAAGAAAATTCTGGTAATGATATACAAACATCTCAAGTAAGCATCAACGATACTGAATCTCAATATGTTGATCTCATTTTTTATTTAAAAAATGGATATTCCCTATGTAGCTTAGTTACAAAAGAAAAAGAGATTTGAGATTGAAAGAAAATAAATACCAAATCATCAATGATGTTTTATTTAGAAAAAATTATGACCGTATTTTGCTAAGGTGCCTCGAAAAATATGAGGCAAAAAGGGTTTTGCAGGAACTCCATGATGGACTAGCTAGTGGAAATTTTGGAGGAGACACAACAACACATAAAATCTTGCATGATGGCTATTAATAGCCAACCTTGTTCAAAGACGCACACGAATATGTAAGGAAGTGCAAAACCTGTCAAACTGTTGCTGGAAGACAAAGGAAACATGCATTACCATTACAGCCAGTCAACATTGAACGACCATTTGAGCAATGGGGACTGGACATAATAGGTGAGATCGTTCCTCACTCTTCAAAGAAACATAGATACATCCTTACATCAACTGATTAATTTACTAAATAGGTGGAATCAATTCTACTAAAAGTAACCAATTCTGAGAAAATTATCGAATTCATTGATAAAATTATCATTAGAATATTTTGTCTACCAACTGCCCTGATGTTTGACAATGCATCTTATTTCACATGCAACGCTACGACCGAGTTTTCTCTAAAAAGAGGTTTCAAACTTAAGTATTCTGCTAACTATTATCCCCAAGGAAATGGTTTAGCAGAATCAACCAAAAAAAACCTCATCAGGATCATTAAAGGAACTATTGATCCAAGTCAAAGAAACTAGCATAAATCTTTAACATTTTCTCTATGGGCATATCGAATAACACATAAGGCCTAAATAGGCACTTCTCCATTTAATCTTCTGTATGGGAAAGAAGTTTTTCTTCCTAGAAATATGGCTATTCCCTCTCTAGGCCTCTTTAAATTTATTGAAGAAAGTCCTTCTTATTTGCAATTAAGGCAATCACAAATCCTCAAACTCAAAGAAGAGAGAGAGAAATCCAAAATCACACATGCTCATCATCAATAGTTAGTTAAATCTTCCTTTGATGCAAATTATGTTAGCACAAAATCATTTCAACTTGGAGTCCTTGTATTGAAATGGGATAAAGCACATGAAGAAAAATGTAAGCATACCAAATTCCAAATAATATGGCTTGGACCATTTCAGATTGTAGAACAAATCAGCCCATCAACGTTTCTATTGCAAGATTTATCGGGCAAGAAATATTCTCTACCTGTGAATGGGCATATTTATAAAAAAAAATTCATAGGAGATAACTTCTTGTATTCCTTGTACATTATCTCCTTTACTTTTCCTAGGAAAATAAAAGTTAAATAATATAATTGTTGGCCTTGCAATAAAATCTCTTGAAATATTTTGTTTTTTCGCTTTTATAAATAGTTATTGTTAAGGAAATAATTATGACATTTGAAAATTAACTAGGTTTTGTCTCTCTTAAGTTTCTTGTTTCTACCAAAATTATTTATTCTTTGAGAAACTCCAACTTTATAAAAAAAATTGTTCTACTATCATTCAAGAAAAATAACTTTAACCAAGTAAAAGACTCTTTGTAGATAAGCATATTTAACTCTATAATTTTCATCCAGAACTCTTAAAGAGGCAATGATTCTCTCCATCCAGTAAAATTTTATATTTTTAGAGTGTAATTCTAAAAAATATACTAAAACTTAAAAGAGAAGAGGTCTCATCCAGAGCCTTCTTACCATATTCATAGGGAAATAATAGACTGACATTACCAATACTGCATACCAAAAGAGGGCAATGACTTGAGATTATTTTAATCAAAAGACAAGGGGTCTCATCATGAGCCATATTGTTCAGTTGAATTACAACCATTTAATGGCATTGTCACTATCTGGCCATCAAACCAAGACAATGACTTTTAAGCAATAAAAAGAAAAAAAAGTTGCAAAAAAATAAACTATTTAAAAAAAAAAGGAGAATAAGTATATGATTTTGGATTTATGTCTAAAATATGCTCTCTTATCTGGATGGGACACATAATCATTTTTGGTTAAAAGGTAACCCTATCGAGGCTATGAGCGCCTACTGGTAGCAGAGGCTCTACTTGTGACAAATGAGTACATTTAAAAGTTGATCTACAAAAGCCCGCTACCTTATCTTTAAATTAAGTAATGGCTGATATAGACAAAGGGATTTTCCTCTTTAAGAGGATATCAAATGAATTATTATTAGGTGATTTTGTTTTTTTATTCAGAGAAATATTACTTATCTTAAATTTCATTCAATTTCTATTTAATGAACTATTTTTATTTTGAAAATTTTAGAAATTTCAAAATTATCAGAGATAACTAGTTCTTCCAGTGAATAGCCAATTTTTGTACTATACAAAAACCCCTCCCCCCACCCCCCCATTTATTTTATAATAATTAATATTGTAGTAATAAATGGGGACCCTTACAAAAAATTTCAAAAGACTTAGCAAATAAGAGTTTTCATTTTGAACATTGTCGAAAAAACAGAAAACATTCCAGACATGGAAGTTAAAACACTAAAGGTTACAGGGTTATTTGAAGCACAACAAAAAAGGGTTGTTATCTGCAGATTTAATGGATTTTGGCCAAAAAATGAAGAGCTACATGCCTGGATTCACCAAAACTGGACCCAGAATTGTGACATATTTCTTTGTGAAAAAGGTTTTTTTGTTGTTCAATTTGATAATATAGAGGACTATTGCATCGCACTCTCAGATGGACCATGGTTTTGGGGAAGAGAAAGGATCTTTATAACCCCATGATTCCTGAGATTCAATGCCAACACGATGGTGGTTTCAAAAATGCCTGGGTAATATTCCCAAATGGGAAAAACAACAATACATGTAGTAAAACGCATTTTTCAGAAATGTATGCAATAATAGTTAAATGGAGACCATGTATCCATTCATTTATACATTATAACATCCATGTACAAAAGGAGATCTAAAAAAAATCATGGTAGCTTAGTTAAACAAACCTCCTGGGCCATAATAGTCCAGAAATCATGCAAAAAGAGGGGCTGCAACCATGAATAAAAGTTGGAAATACCCCAACAGCATTGTTTTATTTCCTCTGCAATAGTAGTAGGTTTTACATCATATCTAGAGCTTCTATCTACATAAAAATTTAGATCTACATCAGATCCATGCACTATACAAGCTCCTCTAGTGAACCCCCTTGGGGTTTTCAGCAAAACACAAATTACAAATTGTAGATCTGAGTTTTAAGACTACAGATCTACTGAAAATTATATATTTGGAAAGTGGATCTGATATGATATGAAAAATAGCATGACTGCCTCCAATAGATCTCCAAAGTGAAGGGCAGATCCCCAACACTTAGCAAATCAAATCTCCAAATGATGTGTTGAACCACCCTGCAACTGATCCTTCAGAAATTATGCAGATCTGGATCTAGACTGCACTATAGGGGACAAAATGTAGCTGGCTTGATGCCAAGATTTGGAAATGAGGCTCAAAGCCTTCAATACTAACCTCCCAATGGAGTAGAAACGTCCTCCACTGAAAAGGAGCACTGAAATTGTAATGTTCCAAATGGGGAAAAATAAGCTCAGTAAGGAATATCTTAAGATATTCCACTATGGGATCATAGCAGTATGGAAAAAATACCAGCAAATTTTAAACCAGAGATAGAATGGTAGGGAATTTATTGATTATATCACCTCTAAGAAGAGGATGAAAACCAGAGGCTTCTTGGCCCGTTCCAGACTCTGTCTATATAAGGCTGATGAAACATAGAAAGTGTGGGAATGAAAAAATCCTCTTGGATTTTTCTGCCCTTGGGAACCTTATATCTATAGATCTAAATAATGGATCCAAATAGAAACAAAAACCAAACAAGTGAGAAGCGGGAAATTCCACTCTCAGGAAAAACTGCAAGAGGCTCAAGGGTAACGCTGTATAAGAAACATGGTGCAAGAATAACACTGCACAGGGCTTGTTTCCCTTAGTATAGGCTATGTGGGAACTCCATGCTTAATTTAAGGAAAAAAAATGATTTTAAGGGCCTTATACAAATCTCCCACGAAGCTGACTAGTTAAAAATCAGCTAAAGAGAAGAGTTGATGGAATGAAGGAGAACCCACTTCAGAATTGCACAGTTTCTACTGGAAGTCACTGGAAATAAGACATAAGACATATATTACAGTATAGCATCAGAAAATCATACTTTTAATGGATCTTATCAAAGAATACAGTGAATTACATGAGGAAATAAGCAAGAAATCTTCAGAAATAGGAGCTGCAATATATGTAGAAAGTGCAGAAATGAGTAGACAACATCCCTCTAAGTGTGCTTCAGCAGTGTGACATTAGATTACAGATATACAGTAGATTCATGGCTGAAAAATCAGATCCATATCATATTTTGAAACTACTCAGCCTTCCATTCAAGATCCCCTTGGGGTTTCTACAAAATAATGCACTAGGAAGTTTAGATCTAAATTTTTATACACATAACTGCAGAAAGCTTCAGTAATTTCTGAATATTAATTTATTCATAATATACATCAGATATGAACAAGAGATATCAGCAATATACTTCATAAATATTCAAGGTGAGAGGCGAGCCTCAAACACCAAAAACAAGTACACTGAAAGATCTAGACAATAGAGAAGCAGTACATAAGAAATAACGCGGTAAAAAAAGGAGACTGCATAGTAGCTTGAGTAGAATATTACAGCAGGTAAAATATACAGATCTGAATTCAAAATACAATATATACCCTCTTCTAGGTGGTCACAAGACACCCTCCCTAAGAGGAGACTCCAAAAACAACTAGATCCTTGCAGATCTAGAATTCCACTTACTACACTTGCAGCAGTAGCAAAACCCTGAATGAGCCAGCGCTGCCAATACAAGCATAGCTTGGCCTCCAACCTAATAGTGGTTCAATCTAGCACACTTCCCTCCAAGAGCTACTCAATAAGGATGGAGGATTCCTAAACAGGAAATCCTCTCTTTCTCTTGCTAAACAACAAAGAGAAATGGAGTTGCCTTAAGAAGCTCAGAAAATGAAATATGATCAATAACCTCCTCATGAGCCTTCACCATCCTTTTATAACATTTGATTCTCTTGGAAAACCCTAAACTACTTTCATCCTTTAGTTCTTTTTACACTTGGAAACCCCTTCTAGAACTGCGCAGTCCATCAAGGAGGTTCAATGAACCTAGACAATGCTGTTGACTTGGTCAAATAGGATATCCTTTGGTGGTCTTGGCTCTTTCACACCTGCAAGATTCTATTCCAATGGCCTAAATATGTCTCTTTTCACATAGGCACTAATTTATTCTTAATTTGCAAGAGGATTGGACATTCTCCCTTACAATTTATTCATTAATCATGAAATACAAAATGAATAAGGCAAAATTAATGTTCCAAATTAGCTGAAGCTAATTTAGGAACATTACAGTCTCCCCCTCCCAAATGTTTCTTGTCCTCAAGCAACTACAAGGGTGCTACAAAAATCCTCCTTCTTCTCTTGTGGCCTCCTCATCAAATAGTCTCCTCCATTGCTCTGAAATTTCTGCAATATCTTTGTCTTCCCAATGGTCATTCCTTAAGATGCAAGTTTGCCCTTGATTAATAAACTCAAAGGCTCTCATCATGAAGAAATGGAAGGTTGTTGTGGAAACCTTCTTGCTGATCCATGGCCTCCTCAATGTAGAAGTGATGTCTATCATGGGGTTTTCATGATCCATGAAAGACTCCCATCCCCATGCTATCATCAAAGTGAAGTGGATTACCTCCTAGCTTGGAAATCCATGGAAGATCTCCTCCCCACTACATGTGAGAGGCATGCCACCATTCAACATATGACTGACCTTACAAAGAGACAAGTTATTTATCATAGTGGCCATACAAAATCTCATTCTCCCATGGAAGCATGCAATGCAAAAAGAATAGGGAACTCCTTCCCCCAAGGGCACATTCAACTAGTGTGCCTTTCTTCCAACTATGCCCCCAACAAAGATAAGGACATCTTCAACTTTTGGGATCATGATTAGAAGCATGCTAGCTGCCATGTGTGATAGATAATAAGGAAGATGTTCCCTCATGTGAAACCAACGCAATTTTACCCTTAACTGCCATAGAATAAGATATGACAAGTGCCACCCCCAACCCTTATTTGTTGCCTCATGTATTTGGAATGCTTGGAGAATGTACATCATGGTTGGTGTGAAAGAAGCACACCATAAGGAATATAATATATTCCCAAGTTTCTCAAAGTAATGGCTTGCATCAACATAGTTCATGGCCTTAGATGGCCCATGAAACCCATCATACTTAGTGCCCCATATTGGCACCATGCCCTGCAAATGAGTGTTAGAAAAATATAAGCATATAGGAGATACAAAATAATGCTCAAGAGGATGAGCCTCTCTATATACTTGTTTTACATCAGTGGGGTAACTCATGGATGAGTTCCCTTTCACACTCAAAGGATAAGGAGGTGTGAATGGTGGTCCTTCCCAAGAGCTATGTTCCTCCTCCTCCACCAAGTAGTCCATGCACTTCTTCATATGAGAGTACACATATTCTTTGTATCATTCCCATATGAATCCACCCAAGAGAGTATGATATGCTTTGACAAAACCAGTGGGTTTGGAAATAAGGATTTCATAAATGGCATCAAATAGTCCCTCTTTGAGTTTGGAGTCACCAGCCAAAAGAATACGATTATAGAAATAGATAACTCCATCTACCACCTTGAACCTTTCATCCTTTACTTCCCCTTCAAGAACCCCCCATGTGAAAAGGTCATTGGAGTATTCCATCTTGAGTTGGGAATCCCAACAAGGATCCAAGCTCTCCAAGAATGACAACGCTGTAGAGGTTTGAAATGCAGCCCTTGTCTTCTCATGGCTCCCTTCTTTGACATCCTTGATATCAAGGTCACATGTTGGAGCATCATAATATTCCTTTTTCTGCCCCATTTGTAGCTGTTCTTGCACAAGACAAGATTGAAGCATATGGAAATCAACTTCCCCTTGGAAAGTCCTTGTTTTCCAAAACCTCTTCCTTTTGTCCCATGTATACAAGAGGGTGAGGATCCCCTTGCCATCTTCAGAAATTTCCTTTGTGAATGAAGAGATCATGGGCTGCCCCAAATATATGGAGTTTCCATGTGCCCTCATGCTCATGCCATCATAGATATCTTCTCCTTTCTCAGCGCAGATATCTGAGTGGGAGTTTGCAATGTCCCTTTCAGGAAACTGCTCATGTCTCTCCTGAATGCTTGAGAGATTCTCTGCGATGTGCTAGCTTCTCCCAAGGCTCCCTCCTTAGCCAAGTATGCATATGCAGCCCAGAGTTGAGAGAACACTTTAGATTGCCTCCTATCAAGAGGTTCTCCTAGTAGAGGACCTCCTTGCAAAGAGGTGTCAAGGCATAGAGTAGAATGTGGATGTAGGCAGTCAGCTTTGTCCCTACCTTCAATACATAAGTCCTCTTTCCTTTTTCGTGCTTCCAAGCTCTGAAGTAGAGTAGGGTTCATGCTCTCCACCTTGTGATGCCCTTCCTCCTCTTCTACCTCCCCTATCTCCAAGACCTCATCATTGATCAATGATAGTGCATGCTCCTCATGCATGAGATCCTGTGGGACTCTTTGCAAGGGTGCAAGAGTCTCTTCTCTTGGAGCAAGTGCTCCAACCTCTTCCTCATGAAGTGCTTGAGGTGCCCTTGAGGTGACTACGTTCTCATCTCCCACTTCCTTCTCCTCCTCTTCAATAACTGAAATTTTCCCATCATCAATGAGAGACAATAGATATTGATCAACTATTGAAGGAGAAACCTTCATGCTTTCCTCTTGAGATGAAGACTCTTCACCAAATGGAGATCTTTCCCTTGGAAATGCATTAATCAAGCTCACACCTTATTTTTCCATATTCATGAAGGAATCACTGTCAAAATTCTGAAGCTCTGATGATATGGTTGAGTGCCCATATCCATGAGTTGAGGATTCAGAATGTTCCTCATGCACAGATCTTGTAGATCTGATTGGAAGATCTTATTTTTGAAACTCCTTGGGAGCTTCACTGTTGCTTCTATTTTCTTCTTGCACATCCTCCTTGGGGAGGCTCTTCTTAAATCTAAAAATATATGATATTAAACTCATCTTATTCATGTTTCCCTTGCTCTTTATTTCACTAATAGCTTGATCTCACAGGCATAGCCAGAGATCATGCTCTGATACCACTGTAATATTCCAAATGGGGAAAAAGAAGCTGAGTAGGGAATATCATAAGATATTCCACTATGGGATCACAAAAGTATGGAAAAAACACCAGAAAATTCTAAACCAAAGATAGACTGGTAGGGAATTTACTGATTATATCACCTCTAAGGAGAGGATGAAAACTAGAGGCTTCCTGACCCGTTCTAGACTCTGTCTATAGAAGGCTGATGAAACACAGCAAGTGTGGGAATGACACTATCCTATTGTATTTTTCTTCCCTTAGGAACCTTATATCTACATATCTAAAGAATGGATCCAAAGAGAAGCAAAAACCAAACAAGTGAGAAGCGGGAAATTCCACTCTTAGGAAAAAATGCAAGAGGCTCAAGGGTAACGCTGTATAAGAAAAATGGTACAAGAATAACGCTGCAAAAAGTTTGGTTCCCTTATTATAGGATGTTTGGGACCTCCATGCTGAATTTCAGGAAAAAAAAATGAGTTTAAGGGCCTTATACAGATCTCCCATGAAGCTGACTAGTTAAAAATCAGCTAAAGAGAAGAGTTGATGGAATGAAGGAGAACCCACTTCAGAATTGCGCAGTTTCTTTTGGAAGTCACTAGAAATCAACCATCAGACATATATTACAGTATAGCAGTATAAAATAAGAATACAATGAATTACATGAGGAAATAAGCAAGAAATCTTTAGAAATAGGAGCTGCAATATATGTAGAAAGTGCACAAATGAGTAGACAACATCCCTCTAAGTGTGCTTCAGCAGTGTGAAATTATATTACAGATCTACAGAAGATTCATGGCTGAAACATCAGATCCATATTAGATCTAGAAACTACTCAGCCTTCCAATGAAGATCCCCTTGGGGTTTCTACAAAATGATGCACTAGGAAGTGTATATCTAACTTTTTATACACAGAACTACAGAAAGCTTCAAAAATTTCTGAAGATGAATTTATTCATAATATACATCAGATTTAAACATGAGATATCAGCAAGCTACTTCATAAATCTTCAAGGTGAGAGGCAAGCCTCAATCACCAGAAACAAGTACAATGAAATATCTAGACAATAGAGAAGCAGTACATAAGAAATAACACAGTAAACAAAGGAGACTGCGCAGTAGCTTGAGAAGAATGTTACAATAGGTACAATATACAAATCTGAAGTCAAAATACAATAGAGACCCTCTTTCGGGTGGTCACAAGACACCCTCCCTAAGAGGAGACTCCAAAAACAACTAGATCCTTGCAGATCTAGAATTCCACTTACTACACTTGCAGCAGCAGCGAAACCTTGAATGAGCCAGCGCTACCAATACAAGCATAGCTTGGCCTCCAACCTGATAGTGGTTCAATCTAGCATACTTCGCTCCAAGAGCTACTCAAGAAGGATGGAGGATTCCTAAACAGGAAATCCTCTCTTTCTCTCGCTAAACAACAAAGAGAAATGGAGTTGCCTTAGCAAGCTCAGAAAATGAAATATGATCAACAACCTGCTCATGAGCCTTCACCCTCCTTTTATAACATTTGAGTCTCTTGGAAAACCCTAAACCACTTTCAACCTTTGGTTCTTTTCACACTTGGAAAGCCCTTCTAGAACTGCGCAGTCCATCAAGGAGGTTCAATGAACCTAGACAACGCTATTAACTTGGTCAAATATGATCTCCTTTGGTGGTCTTGGCTCTTTCACACCTACAAGATTTTATTCCAATGACCTAAATATGTCTCTTTTCACATAGGCACTGATTTATTCTTGATTTTCAAGAGGATTGGACATTATCCCTTACAATTTATTCATTAATCATGAAATACAAAATGAATAAGGCAAAATTAATGTTCTAAATTCGCTGAAGCTAATTTAGGAACATTACAGAAATGGCCTAGATCTGGAGATCTAGTCTCCACTTAATACAGCTTACTGAAACAACCAAACCATCAATAGGATCTGTGCTGTCAAAGAAAGGTGAAGCTTGGCCTTAAGCTAGATAGTGGACAATATGGTGCAAGACTCCTCCAAGAGTTCCTCAATGGAAGAGGTGGGATTCCCGATCAGGAACACCCTATGCTAAACATCATACAATCTCAGCTAAACAGTAAGAGAAAGTTATATGTCTAAACAAAACATATATTCATAAAATCATAATCATATGATAACCCCATATGGCTGCCATCCTCCTCCTTATAAAAAATTTGAGCCTTCTCACCTTGGGTCCCAATCATTAGGGTTTCCATCTTCATGCAGTTAATCTCCCTCCAAAACTGCGTTGTCCCATCATCAATGCCACTCCTCCATAACAACGTTGTTGGATTTGGTCAACCTTGACTTAATATCCATGCAATGCCTCCTTCCATACTCAAGGTGGATTTATTATAACTATCTAGACTGATCCATATTCCCACTGGGTTTTCTCCATTAATGTTCCCCTTCCTCCATACTAACGTTGTTGACTTGGTCAAACTTGACCTTGTCCACAAGCATTAGCCTTTGTTCACACATGAAGGTGTTTTATCCAGCTATGAATATGATCCCTTTTCCCTTAAGAGGGATTTTATTTCTGTTAGAAATATTTATGGGCCTCCCTACCCATTTATTCATCTAACTATGTGTTAAGAGCAAAATTAATATTCCAATTAGCTGCATGCTAATTTAGGAATATTACAGCATGTTTGGGTGTGATTGCACAATTTTCCACTCCCATTCTAGCACCATCAGGTCCTAGAAAACATTGGAAACACTCTAGGAAGGTTCAAAAAGCTGGACTAAGAGAGAATGGACAAAGGGATATTTACCTTTGCAAGGATCTGCATGGAGATGGACCTTAGTAAAGGTTTGCCAGACTGCATCAATCTAATCCACAAAGAATTCAAGTGGCCACAATATTTAGACTTCTAAAACACAATGTTTCGATGCAGGGTGTGTCACCAAACTGGGAATTTACAAAGCTCTTACATCTTATCACGGAAAAAAAAACAAATAAGAAGCCACAAAAGAAAAAAGGATGGAAATTTCTAGAAGAAACATCGCCAGATGATGAGGATGCATATATGGAAGAAAACCAAAGGCAAACAGATTGAGAAATTTCACAAGAAAATAAGACAAAAACACAAGAAAAAAGTGCAGGCATGGTGGCAGAAAACAAACTATCGATGACAAATTGGCACAGTATACAGAAACAGGTCCTAATCAGGATGGGTCAAACAACGATTGTGGTGTGATTGGCATGAAGCATGCACATTATTCTGAAAGCTCTGACTCTAACCAATATTTCCAACTCTCAATTGGGTTGGAGTTGGCCATGATAAATCCTATTCCTTCCTTGAAGGGTTGGAAAAAAGTAAATAAGAAAAAAAGGCAAAAAATATAAGTCCAGTGTATCTGGGTAATATTTTCTTGTGGTTTCTCTAGCCGTTGTCCTGCTTCATAAAGAGCAATTCTCTCATATGGAATTCTACGGCATATACGATGTAAATTTTTGTTTAGTTTAATAAAAAGTTCGATTTTTTCATGGGGAAAAAAAAAATTCCCTTTTGAAACCATTTGTAATAAAACCTTGCATAATCTTAAGATATCGAGCAAAGTCACTTAGGACCAAGCATTCTCACTTTATCAAAATCATAGAAACCAAAGTATCAAAAATTAGTCGTGAGTCAAAATCCATGAAATGCGATAAAAGAAACCCCTTTAGAAAATTGAACGAAGTGTTGAACTTTTTATTAAATTAAAGGCTTTAAAGTATTCCTTATAAAATAAAATTTATGTCTTAATGGAATAATCTTCTGCATAAGGAAAAGCGCTTGAAAAATCAACAAGTATGTCGCTCATCGCATATCGCAAAACATTGACAATTTTGAATTTGATTATTCCTAACTTTGCGATATTGTGATATTGCTACTTTGCGATATTGTGATATTGCAATTTATCACAGACATAGGATCGGTATCGCACTTAACAAACACCAATTTAAAATATCATTCAGGAACTTGCAATGTGATGTTTTGATAAGACATAAAGGGAATCACACATAGGCCTTAATGCATAATTAATAAGGTTCAACCCCATTTACTCTTTTAAAGGCTCAAGAAGATTCATATATATTTTTACCCGTGTTTGCAATAAAAGGTTCTTCCTTATGTTCTTTCAGAATTTATTGTATTATTGTGTTTTCACTTTCACTCTCGCTCCGCATTCCATTATGTTTTCTCCATTGTCCAAATTTCAAGAAACAATGCTTAGAAATGACTAAGAAAGGAAAGAATATATTGGAGGCTACTGTGTTTGAAGATTCAGACATGCATCCACTCTTCTCTGAAACAACTTGCAACAAGGATGAAGGGACTACATCATGGGAGGAAATGTATGATTTACTAGAGGATGAAAACCCAAGGGTACTGGAAACTAAAGCAACAACTGATGCCAAGGACTCATCCGAGGCTTCTTCTTTTGAAGCAACATGTTCTTTCTTGCACAGGATTGCTGCAAGGCCAAAAATATGCCATACACGGATATGGTAAGATGGATTATTGAAAATGTGGACATTTTGGATAGAACGTTAAGAAATTCCAGGCATGAATTCATGGGGTCATTCACTCCAGATAGTTTACGCCAAATGTACCACCTGGAAGAACCATAGAAGCTCTATGATAAAGCCTTCAGTGATCATTTCAAGAGATAAAATGAAGATTTGATGGACGTCATGCAGACTTGAAGGTCTAGCTCCAACACGTTCAAGTGGGAGAAATTTGGTATGTACCCAATTGCACCTCTATCAACCCCAAATATTTTTGTAGCTGCAATGATGTGTAGGCTATTTGCAAAGGCTAGCCATACCAAATTTTCCATGGAATGGGTTCCATTGATTGATGCGGCTGTTAATGCTACAATTATGAACTGGAGAAATACTTTGTTGGATAATTCAGCTATGGCCATTAGATAATACAAGCACAATAGAATTGTCTCCACTCGGGTGAGTG
Organism: Pinus albicaulis; assembly: GCA_034641835.2. NCBI lineage: Eukaryota > Viridiplantae > Streptophyta > Pinopsida > Pinales > Pinaceae > Pinus > Pinus albicaulis. The sequence goes on from CM076575.1 coordinate 71,675,166, forward strand.
TATATGTAAAGGATGCTATATTTTTTTGTTCACATTTTCAAACATGGGCTAGAATTGGAATCTAAAGGACACTACTCTCATCCATGTTTATCATAAAATTTTGTGGTAATCACAGTTTTTCCCCCATTTTTACAAAAAATTTCAGGGAATTATGTTGCCAATTTACCAAACCTTTTTTTATGCGAAATCCCCCAGGCTATCAAAGGAAAAAAAAATAGACATCTTGTTGGTGGCAGGATGGTTTGGCGAGGAATCATTCACTTATTTTATATTTTTTGGGAGTATTACACCTCCACATGTTCTTCTAGATTATGTTCCTAATAAGCTATTGGCAAGAGATATTTCCTATGAAACAGTGGGGAATGGTATTACCAAAACCCTTAAAGAAATGAAAAAATCCATATGGCCAATATTCCTGGTGAAATGTGGTGATTTCGCATTACATTATTTTGGGCATGAAGTAAAAGAGATACATAACATTACATCCCTAAATCTGGATACTATACCAGGCAAACAATATGACCCTAACAAGGTTGCACAAAACTTCATTGCTATGGTCAAAATTAGACAATTTATTCATTAGGAAGATAAATTTGATGATCTCTTTGAAAAAGATGAGACATTTTCACAGGTCTTACATTTAGCATCAATAAAACTAAGCCCAAATGACCTCAATCATTTCCACATATATAGAAATAAAATACTGACAAAGGTCCCTTTGGACCTACTACAAATCGAAAAAATAAGAGAACCCACTCCTACCGTAAGCTTGGAGGAATGTTCCAATCACAATTCTGATGAATAATATCCAGAAAAGTCAATTCAAGGTTCAAAACACTCTGAACATCAATCTAAGAATAATGAAGAAAGCCCCAAGAAATATTTTGAGAAGAATACAGAGGAAAATGCTGGAGAAACGACAAAAAAGGCCTCGGTTGAAGAACATGTTAGTGTGAGTCTTTACATACTTCCACCAGGGATGAAAACACATTCGCATGTGCACCTTAGGTGTCTAATACTGAATAAATTTTTCATCATTCCATTAGGTCATGATGTAAAATTGTTCCGCTGGTGGTTTTCCTTGTCAATAAACTCCATCCTCCCTCCAAGATTCATATTGCTGACTCATTCCTATGTCCCCTTGAGCATAATAACACTTATGGAAATGCTCGTTTCACATGAAAGTCTTTTGAGTCAAAATCTCATTCAAGGTCAGGTCAAAGGGCAGTCCCGTTAGGTCATTAGGGTTTCAGATTTTTCAAGGTCATTCCTTCATTCTGATGAGTTCATCACATATATGAGAGGGATTGAACAAGATCATCATGATACTTTCATTATACTTTAAAGGTTGTATTTTCAGTTTGAAGACTTTTTTTTATCAAAATGCCATTTTGATAGAAAGGTCACCTATGTAATTTATTTTAATTTTTTCTAAATGTAATTTCATGTTATTATATGTAATTAATAAAATCCAAAAACCGTCAAAGAAATCATGTCAAGCCTCAGTGAGCAAAAGAAAAATCCAGCTCCAAGTTGATCAAGCCTGCAATGCAAAAAGAGTCAAAGAGTATCATTGATAAAGGAAAAAGACTTCAAACATTAGAAAAGTGGGTATTTCAAAGTTAAATCAAAATCCTCTTGCCTATAAAGCCTATAAAACATTTCAAATAATACATTGTTGACTTGCGAAATATTAGGAGTATTCAGCAAAGAAGAATTTTTGAGTTTTTGAGCGAAATTGGGCCAAATTTCCCGGCACTGTGCATTCAGAGGGTTGGCGTTGTGCGTTTGCACCGACGTTGCATGCCTGCCTAGTGGCGCTGCGCCCTTTCCAGGAGATCCCAGTGTAAATTTCATTGGCACTGCACGCTTAGACAGAGGCGCTGTGCGTTTGGATAGGTGTTATGCCCTCAGCCAGTGGCATTGCGTGCCTGCACAGTGAAGACTTGTGAGGGTTGTATAACTTCAAAAAAATTCAAACTACTTCCAAATTTTTCCTAAAATCCTCCAAGAGCCCTAAAGTAGTAAGTACATATCATATACCTTGTTTCTAAGTTATTTTATGGCTCTTGAATGAATTGAAATGAAACCCTAATCTCAGTTTATGGTCATTGTTCATACTCTTGGTTCATATTCTTAAAACATATATCAGTCACAGGCAGGGTTAATTTCATTCACCTAGGGTTCTCATTGATCAAGTTTTTTCATTCACTTCATTCCCTTCACTCATTCCCTTCACTTGTTCAAGCTAGCCATCTCATCCCCTTCCCTTTCATCTCATTTCATTGGTACCCTAGGGTTTCATAAATCAGAGTTTTAAATGTCTAAGGAAGAATATAGTGTTGTTGAGGCACAAAGCCAAAGAAGAAATGATCACAAAGGAGGGAAAATTAATAGGTTTGAACCCATAACCACAAGATAACTCATGGCCTCTCCTCTCACTGTGTCTTGTTTCAAGCATGTGGGTTGTTTTGAGTTCTGTGAGAGAGTGCAAAAAATTCAAAATCACCCGGGGTTAGCAAGATTATTCATCCCTAATTTACATGAAAAATAGGTCACTCTTGTTGGGGTCACATTTGATATGTCCACCAATGCCATTGTAGCTGCTACAGGGATCCCTCGTGTGGGAGAGAGGTAGTTTAAACCAGCAAACCTTGATATGAGTTATTATGAACCATACCTTAAACCTAGGTACAAGGATGACAAGAAATCAATTTTCCCTTTCTCTCATCTCCTTGATCGGTATGCCCCTATGATGAAAATAATAATGAAGTATTTCACTTGTGAGGGGAGGTTTACCCAACTCTAATCATATCATATTTGACTCCTCATGCATTTCACTAGAGTTAGAATGCTACACATACCTTACTATCTTTTCTGCAACATTGAAAAGATGGCTTACATTGTGAAAAAGAGGGATCACAATTAAAAAATGCAGAGTCTTTTTCATCATTCACTCGTCAATATGGTGGTCATGTATCACCTTTAGCAGAAAAAAATTTCATGGGATACATTCATTGAAAATGAGGTTTTCACTACTCCACCTAGTCATCATGAGCAAGATATTCCTTCTTCATCTCATCCTCCCATATCCACCTCTCCATCACATCCCACTATTCATACATCACCACCAAGTCAAAACCATTCACCTCATGTTGATCCTACCTCATCACCTTTCCATAACCCTTCACCATCACATCATGATACTAGAGCATCAGGCAGTGAAAGGGATATTGAGGCAGCTTGCACTAAGATGGCCGATATTGAGCCATTCACTAGGAATTATTAGAGAGGCCACAGGAATCTGTTTGCTTCACATGGTGTGAAAGGAGCCATGCCTTCTTCATAAAAAAAATAGGTAGACAAGGGCAAGGAAAAGGCTACAGAGCTTATCATTGTTGAGCAGGAGGACAAACATGAAACTGAGAAGGAGTTTTAGTTGATTGATATTGATGATGAGAATGAGGAAAGAGCCAATATTGCAGTGATTAGAGGCAATGAGGCCAAGATTAGTGAGCTTCAAGATAATCTTGATAGAGCACAGTACGTGATTGAATTTATTGAGCTATAGAATCAGTAGCTGAAGACTAAGCAAACCATTATTGAGGTCAAGACAATCAGAGCTCAAAGAGAGGCAGGAAAGGCCAAGGCCTTGCTGGAGGAAACCTTGGGTAGATGTGATGATAGTGATGATGAGGAAGATTAGCTTCTGAGATATAGACCAAGGATAATTGGGCTAAATAAGGCTTTAGCTCGGGAAAGGAAAAAAGTGGTTGAATTGGCATAGCAACTCACTCCAAATGAGTTTCTTGCCATAGAGATTAGCAGAGACAAAGAGTCTTGTCTTGAGAGAGCATATTTGCATCTGGAGGGCATACTAGATAAGGCAAAGAAAGACATTGACATTCAGAAGAAGATGGCAAAACACTATGCCATGAGAAACACGATTGCAAGGGCCAAGCTTAAACGAGCCCATGCAAAGATTCGGGTTTTGACTGAGTCAAAGGAGAAGGATAAATTGAAATTTTTTGTTGAGGTGTCCCTCCAGGCCTCCAACCCTTGATCAATAAGAAAATTCCAATTTTGGCACACCTTGTGAAAATTTTGATTTTTGACAATTTAGCACATAGGAAATAAGCTAAACGCACAGTGCCACTGGCACTACGCTCTTTTCTGGGACATCCAAATGGAACATGGTCAGCATCCTCATGTTAATAATTATGAGTACATAAAACTCAGCAAGTTTCAGGAGATTTGGAGCAGAACTGGTCCCTCAAAGAGGCAAAAAACCACCAAAACATCATGTTTATGCCCTCTTTTTTACCCTGGCGCTGCGCATTTACTAGTCCTTAGAGAATAGGTCTTTTGCATGGAAAATGGACACCATTTTGGAAATTGAGGCATATTTGGAAACTAGACTCAGAGAGCTTTCCAATGAGCTATCATGGAGCTGATTTGGACAAGGGGAAGGCCTCGAAACTTTGGCTACAAGACATGCCATTATTTCTGTCATGGCATTGCGCGTTTACCAAGGAATTGGCAATTTTCATTGTTTTCAGCATTTTTGAATTTTTGACTTTTTGATTGGGAAAATGGGAAAATTGCTGATGTAAATGATCAATATGGATGTAAGTATCATGTTTTCACTTTTATCTAGGGTATATGCATCATATAAGTCGTATAGGAGGTAAAATGAATCAGTTTCCTCTCTTTTAGAGGCAAATTGTTGAGCTTTCCTATTCTTCAAATTCTATTTAGGATTAAGTGAAAAAGCTCCCCCTCTCATGGATTCGATTCCCTTAGGCTAGGGAGAGTGGTTTTGAGGTCTATTTGATGTATTTACTCATTCATTGTAATGGTTGGACTCACTTGGAGCCTTGGCATATCAAGAGACATTTTGTATCAGTTTGGCTTGGACATTAATAGAAATTTGCAGTTATTTTCTTGGGATCCATGTGGTATGAGTTTTAGACATATTTTTGTCTCTGTTATCAATTTGTTTGAATTTATTTTTAATTCATAAACCATTATCATGTCTATAATATACTAGATTTCAAGTTTGAAAGGCAGAATCCATATGTATTTATGCTATGTTTTGGGAAATTTAGTATAATGTGTTCATTCTCTTTAGTTTAGGGAAAATACATTCCAAATGATTTCCCAAGCTCCTCACCAGTCTCTTCACCTCACCATAAACACATTTTAATATCTAAACCTTATACCTACCTTGCCCCTTGTAACCCTTGCAAATTTTGACCTAATTTCTTTGCCCTAGCTATTTGACTCCTCCTGATCCAGCAAAACCCTACAAAATCAAAATCAAAACCTTGAGCTACTATACCTAGCCTAAAATCTTCTTTTCTTAGTCATTTTGACTGTGTTATATATGGATAGAGCCCTCTCCTGGGCTAGTATGGCTAGCTACTTGGCTAAGCGTGGTTTGAGGTTACCTTGGGATAGCCTCTCTCAGCCTTGAGGTTCAATATGAGTGATAACAGAACACATGGAGACTGACTCCACACAGGTTCAAACAGAAAATATCATAGTCAATGACCTAGATAAAGAATGAGAGAAATTTAGAAAAAAAGCTCCAAGTGCAGTATACAAAGATAGGTCTTGAATGAACTTCTGGATTTCAGACCCCTAAACAAACTCAACATGTTATAAATCTAGAAACAACAATATAAGGAGTTACAACTACTCAAGATATTGAAATCATCCCAGCCTACCCAACTTCATAAATTGTTTTAAAGATTGAGGAGATACCCACACTGGATATATTCTACAACCCAACACATAAAGCAGTAGTAAGGAGGCAAAGGAAGAAAAGGAAACTCGACGCATCAATAGCATCAAATCTAGGAAACGAATCAATGGAGGTAGTATGGAAAATCACCCCATTTAATCCATCAGAAAATATTACAATACTATCACAATTTGTAGGCGCTTATGCAATGACAAAAATGGATAAGACAGCCGAAGTTCGTCTTCTTCTTAAAGAAAAATAAGGAAGAGTTCAATTATTGGAACAACAACTTGAACAAGAAAAAAATTGCACCAATAAACAAGAGTTGCAAATGGCACCATTTCGAAAAGAGTTTGAACAAATGAGATTACAACATCAGGAATATATTGTAGAGAAGGATTCACAGATTCAGAAAATAAAAAATAAAATGGATAAGCTCAGAGACTAACCTCAAACAAAGGAATTCATTAAATAGACGCTTGAATTAAACACTCAGTTTTCAAAGAAACAAGAAATATTTTGCCAAAAAATCTTATTAATCAATCCATATTGTGAAACAAGTAATACATAATTAGCCAATCAACTAGTTGATCAGAGATTAGAATATGGAGAGGCCGATAAAATGATTTCAGAGTTTATTTGTTGGCAAGAAATGATGAAGTCAGAAAATCCGATCTGCCAAAGATCGAGGAATCCTATAAGGATATTTTATTCACGGATTGGGAAATACAGTTGAAGCAAGCAGAAAGGGCAGCAACCAGAGCAGCTATTACAACAAAAAATATAATTGAATTTGTTAAAGAAAACCTTCATAATATTAATATTATAAAGAATGCAGGCCAGGAGTTCTCCCAGACATCAAACAGTTAGAGAAACAGTGGAAAGAGACTGTTGAAACTCAAATTAAGGCAGTCAAATAGCTATCTAAGCTTGACCTGGAAACTTACTGGAAATTTCTGGTGAAAACATATAGTCAATGGATGGATTTGTGCATTCTAACAAATTCCACATAAAATATGGTGCCACCACTCTCTGATCTTGTGTTTATGGGACAATTAATATCTAAAATCAGCCAGCCACCCTAGGTGAAGTCAATGATAGATATCTGTGAACTCAAGCACTCAATGGCTAATAAGGACCGTTCAAGTTTAGGAAGCACGTCATGATTTTATTTTCTATCTTTTTTACGTTTTCGTATTATGAGGAAGGTTGTTTGAAACCTCCTCAGCATTTTATGTAATAATCTATTTTTGATACATATGTTGTGTTATTTAAACCTCTCTCTTGCATTTATAGAGGGGTCTAAAATGTTATCAAAAACACTTTGCAAAATCTTGCACTTTTGTACTTTTGTGACTGTTTTGATGAGATATTTGGAACAAGATCTTGATTTTCTTGAAGATTGAAGCATACTCCACTGAATTTGCATTTTTTTACTGTTAGAGTATATTTAGCTAAAAAGAAGCAGATCAACATTGCTAATTTCATGAGTAGGACCTTTCATATCTGGTATTTCTATCCTTGTGATTGAGTTTTGTTTATGAATTAGCAGTAATCTTTCTTACATTGTATTATGTATGAAGTCTGAGTTACAATTTTTCATTAAAGCACTTTTTTATAATGTTTCAGTTGTAATTCCTTATTGAGTACATGAGAAATCGATATATGCGATATGTTTTTCACAATTATTTTGCCTAAATAATTAGTGAAAAAAATTATCATCAATAATTTCATCTCTTATAGCAATCGAATGATATTTATTACCTGTTTCTCTAATATATCTTTGTAGATCACATGATTTAAGTTATTCTCGAGTTTATATTAAGATAAATATTGGAATAAATATATGCATGTGTTTGTTGTTTAAATATATCATTTATTTTAGTTAAAATCATTTTCCAGTACACCTTATATCAAACCATCATCATCATATAAATTCTTGCTGGGAAGTTGGTCCCATTATCCCCAGTCGGAGCCACCATACCAAATGAAAAAGGAGTTGTTTCCAAGGTCTAGACTAGGTAGTTATCCCCCATGTTGTTGCAACGAAATTCGGGGGCTTCAACACAACCATGTCAAACAAGATCATTCCTTCATGCAACCTTATAAATACAACTCATATCATGTAACTGGTCTAACATTAAAAAAAGAGACAAATGACATAATAGACACAAAACACTCAAACACCAAATAGGTGACCTAATCAACATTCAAGCACCAAATAGATGACATAAGAAAACCCATACCTTAATGTACCTCAGGGGAGGCTATCTTGTCTACATAATCAGACTAGTTAGCACAATATAACTTCAGAACACATCAGCTCAAACACAAATAAGATCAGGATATCCATAACAGTAACTAACTAACATGTCACACCATAAGCTCATAAAACTTTTTCATTCATGCACAACAATCACATATGCATAGTCAACCTAGATTAGTCTGACCTAACATCACAATATATTAACTCATACCAGAATGTCATAGCCATAATCAATTGCATAGGTCAACCCCAATTAGCATGATACATATAACATCAAGATTTAAATGTAATAACCCTAATCATCAAGTTAGCTAACATATAAAAAGTTAACCTACAACATACTCATCGACGAAACATAACATAACTAACATAAAACAACAATATAAATGCATAGTCATACCACCACAGGTTGCTATCATTCATGAATATCCGACACATGTACATATAACTGCACTAATCAACTAGCATCTATAATGTATGCAACCATAACATCAATAGAAATAAAGGAATACGCATAACCATAATGCATATAAAAATTCTTAACCTACATTCCTTCATGCCAAACATGTATGACGACATGATCTTGCCTCGAGGTCCAATGTTGCAACTTCACTTTACTGGTCTGCATCTCCTGTTATCTTAGCCAACACATTAACATCATAACATACCAATATCATCATGATAACCTAATTGCATACAATGACCTTATGCACAACAACCTTCACCTAACTAATGCAAACTTGACCATATGCACCCACTTGACATGTATAACCAATCATGAATGACCAATGCATGTTCAACATATGACATCACACGAGAAAGCATACACAGATATCACCGAGACATGACCAATATGTAACCCTAGCATAAGTAATAAATGCATGTACAATATGTAAAAATATGTAAGCACATGTGTACGAACAATACATAAGCATGAAAAACACATAATCAGTTATACACTCATGACAACATGTTTACAACAACACCATTAGCACTTCCATGGTGAGACCAGTACCACCATGGCCAACATAAAACATATGTGAAAATCACATATGGACTACAAGAATACTAAACACATATGCAACAAACATAAATGCATGATCAAAACACCGCCCATCCAGTCTGAGGGTTGAACAATACTCTGGTACCACTCTTTAACACCCTATTCCCACATCAACCCAAGTAACCAACCAAAAGGGGTAAAGATGAGAAGATAGGCTACTAATATGAGATTCAAACTTCTAGATGACCTTAAGGAAGTGGAACTGACAAAAACCTGACGAACATACCTTACACAAACATCAACAACACATCTAGGAGGTAACCAAACCTCCCAGACCCCTGAAACTTGAGGGGGAGAAAATTTTTGACCATTTTGAGCCTTAGCCATAGGCATGTAAGGGAAAGGGAGTGACTAGAAGCCTATAGATGCAGGCATTCCAAGGCAAGGTCATGGTCAGGGCCCCAAAAAGTTAGTTTTGTGCCTGCAAGTCCGAGATTTGTGCCACATTTTTAGCCCTAGAGCCCAAGTCACTGCCCAAAACTTCATGAAACTTTAGGAGAGGAAAAATAACATTAAAACAAAGGTATGGAAGCAATCACATCATAATGAACTCATCTAGACCCCTCCTAACCATGACATACATTTCATCAAATATGTCACAAATATTTCATCTACACGTTTAAACAACATATTTAAACAGAGGGGTCTCATACTTATCTGAGAATCTCTATGAAACATTTCTCCCTTACATCATAAGATGCAATACCATCTAATTGAACATAGATACATTGTGCATTCATTTACAAGTAAAAACATGGATAGATCCATACATCATCACTGATAAAATACAATCTTATAACCAACATAATAACTACAGAAATACCATGGATACAACAACAATAGAATCCACATAATAACCAGTGAAATTATAAACCAAATACCAAAGTAATGAGCTTCTCGTTAATGAGTGTAAAAACAAACAAAATATGGGACTTCTATGTTCCACCCGACCATAGATTGGTTGAGCCTGTTGAAATTTGCAACAAGAAAGAGTGAAATTGGAAACCAGAAAGGAAAAAAATTGACCGCATACTAGAGTGGAATTTCAGTCACGCATTGGTGAGAAATTCAATTACACAATAGTTCTAAATGTGGCCATCTAATTTATTTTTCCCTTAAATAAATTCGACAATAAATTGTAATTTCATCTCATAACAAATTTAATCAGTTAATTAAGTCATGAAGACTGAGTTAGCTCAAGAATTTTGAGTTGAGGGTCTAAGATGAGGCATGTAGATTGATTCTATTATTTTGGGGGTCCAGTTACAGTCGTATCACTAGTGTGGTGCGAGTGTAATCATTTAACTCATTAATTGAGTTAAAATCAATTTGACTAGTTCTAACTTAGCGATGAGAAAGTGAGAGGTCCAATGAATTAAATTGGATTTAATTCACAAGTAGTGATCAATCAGATAACTGATGATTCAATATTAATAGTTGCATGCATGTCATTTTTTATGAATACCTAGTTGAGACAGAGGTTAAAGAGAAGATAACTATCAGTTGTTTTATTAGAAAATTGCTCGGGCACAATTATAAAGCCATAGGAAGGCCATGATGGATTGCGCAATTAGGTGAGACTAATTTTCCCATTTAATAGAGGCCTAATTCTTTATGATTGTGTGATCAAGGCTGGGCTTAGTAGAGGCTAATAATTGGCTAAGTGTTTGTCAAATTTTCCTAAGAATTGCAAGCCAGTTTTGAGTAGGATCAGAGTGTAATAGTCATGAGAATGCAAGATTTTATTGGTGTGAGAAAGAGTTGTATTGTTTCGTGATTCTTTGACTTTGTAAAATATATGATAGATGGGTTTTGAGCATTTTCTTTCCCCATATACATCATGTGTTGTGTGATTGATAATTTCTTTCTCTTACTTGCATGTGATTGAATGATCGTGTTTTATATTATGCAAATATTGTAGAAGGATTCAATATCTTGTTTTAGTACATCACAAGATAATATTTAATCCATTTTATAGAATTTATATATAATTTCTACATGGTATCAGATTTCCAGGAATCACAATAGAAGAGAGGAAATCGAGTTTGTCTTGAACAAGTTCAAATTTTTAGATGTATTCTTCAGGATCTAGCAACAGATCAAGATGTCTTTCAATGGCTTGAGACTCGAATATGCACTCGAGGGAAATCATAATTATATTGCATGGAAGGACATGATGGAGGAAGCGTTGGAGGACAACGGGTTGAAGGAATCCATAGATTTTGATATTCCCAAGCCCACAGCACCAAATTCCCAAATTCTTGATGCATGGCAGAAGAATGTAGCAAAGGCAAGAAGGATCTTGTTAGAGGGAGTTCGAGATCATATTTTCTCAAGTATCCATGGGAAGGAGACTCCATATGCTATATCGAAGGCCTTGACAGATCTGTTTCAGAATAGTAGTGACCACAAGAATTTTACACTGAAGGACAAGCTCAGAAAGATCAAGATGGAGGAGGATGAGACAGTACCAACATACTTGGTGAAGTTCACTCAATTTCGAGATGAGTTTGGATGTATTGGTGTGACCGTATCCGAAGATTATTTGGTGAGCCTAGCACTTCTAGGCCTTCCCAATAGTTGGCATAGTTACCAAGACTCTTTGAATAGGAGGAAGAAGTTACCAGATTGGGAGCGTTTTTGGTCTGACTTGGTAATAGAAGAGATAAGGCGAAGCACCAGAGAAGAGACCTCCAACACCAACAAAGAATAAGATTTTTTATTGGTCAGAAAAGGAAATAAATCCAAGGTAAAGAATTCCCAAGGCGAAGAGAGCAAGAGATACTTTTCCAATATCAAATGTTTTCACTATCACGAGCATGGGCACTATGCCTCGAATTTTCCACGGAAGAAGGCAAGCAAGAAGGAGCCAACAGTCGGTATGAGTGAAGCATTGGCTTCAAAACTCTAGCTTGATTTTACTCTCATTTCATGCATGGCCAGCACTCTAATAGGATTCATGTGGTATCTAGACAATTTTGCCTCGTTCCATATGATGAGGAATAGATATCTCTTCAGTGACTTGGAGGAGAAGTACCTCCAACAAAACATAGACGTTGAAGGTGATGGGAGGTATAGCACGACCTAAATAAGTACAATAAACTTTTAAAGGGATTATGGCTCCCCTCTTGGACTAGAAAATGTTTTGTATGTTCCAGGCCTAAAAAAAATCTTGTCTCTGTAGCGGTATTAGAAGACCATGGTTATGATGTGATGTTTAGAAAAGGAAAGTTTTTCCTTAAACACATAGCCACAGGGCAGGTGAAACAAATCAGTGTAAGAGTCAAGAACCTGTATGAGCTTGAGGTACCAGATGCATGGAAATATTTGAGGAGAAAAGAAAAGGTTAGTGACTTGGTGGTTGAGAGGGAGCAAAATTACCTCTCAACATGCAGTCTCAAAATAAATATCAAAAGGTTGTGGAGCAGTCACAATTGGAGAATCAAAGAGGAGACCGAGTGGAAGAGTCCACTGAAGAATAAATTTGGGCAGGGTCCACTGAGATAGTGTGTCTCATGGATTGAACCTCACTATGAGGAGCCCACAATACAACAATAGCAGAAAGGATCAGTTGTATTGATGCAGTCAGATGTCAAGAAGACAGAAATCAGAGTGAAAAATGTCAGATATTGGAGTGAAAATTAGAGTTTGCAACAATGCAGAGGGAATAGGTGCAGATGTCAATAGGTGCATAGAGAGTCGAGTAGACAAGTGCAGTAGGATCCAGCACTCAGAAGATTTTGATGACAGATGCATTATATTGATTCATTTTTTCGCAGGCTATTCAGTTTCAGGAGTGAAGGTGCAAACAACACTAGAGAATTCTTCCATGTAGAACATTCCAAAGGTACCATCGGGATAGATTGAATTCCTTTCTTATTGAGAGGGAGTATTGAAATTTACAACAAGAAATAGTGAAATTGGAAACCAAGAAGGACAAAATTTGACCACATACTAGTGTGGACTTTCAATCACACATTGGTGAGAAATTCAGTTACACATTAGTGCTAAAAGTGTGCATCTAATTTATTTTTCCCTTAGATAAATTGGACAATAAATTGTAACTTCATCTCATAACAACGTGTATCAGTTAACTAAGTCATGAAGAATAAGTTAGCTCAAAAATTTCGTGATGAGGGTCTAATATGAGGCATGTAGAGTGATTATATTATTTTGGGGGTCCATTTGTAGTTGTAGCACTAGTGTGGTGTAAGTGTAATCAATTAACTCAAATTAATTGAGTTAAAATCAGTTTACTAGTTCTAACTAAGTGATGATCTAGTGAGAGGTCCAGTGAATTAAATTGGATTTAATTCACAAGTAGTGATCAATAAGATAACTAATGATTCACTATTAATAGTTGCATGCACGTTATTTCTGATGAAGACCCCTTTGAGACAAAGGTTAAAGAGGAGATAACTATCAGTTGTATTATTAGCAAATTTCTCAGGTGAAATTATAAAGCCAGAGGAAGGCCATGATGGATTGCGCAATCAAGAAAGGCTAGTTTTCTTATTTAATAGGGGCCTAATTATTTAGGATTGTGTGAGCAAGGCTAGGCTTAGCAGAGGCTGAGAATTGTGTTGGGTGCAGGAATTTCACTTAAGCAAGCTCCTTCAACACATAATTGTCAACTTGGGCGTTTCATAAACTTAGAGATGAAGAACACGTAATGCCAGAAGTGGTATGAAATTTTCCTATTCCTATTCCTACTTATTAATTTAAATATTGTAGAATCAAACATAAAACAATTTCAAAGGCAATTCACACCAAAACAATTCTAGTCATGGAATGTAAAAGAATGTATTTGAAAAGAAATCAATTAAATGAAATTTCACACAGCTAGAAACAATCTTAAATGCTGAAACAAAACTCTATGTTTATCTTCAGTATAGATGGTGGCAGTTTAACAAGCGGGCCCTTAAAAAGATCTAACTTCTAAATGATTTTCCTTTTACACTAAGCAACCGTTCCTGTACTCTTGCAATCTTCTTACACTAGTGGACGTACAAAAATTATGTTAAAATTATACTTTACCCTCTTATATTGAAGACTTATGTCTTCATGTAGGTGCTCTAAGCCTTAAGGCTTAGAGCACTATGTTCCTATGACAAGACACTAGCTCTTGCACTGGGAAAAAGCTTCCTACACCAAGGTTTCCAATTTAATTTTCAAAGAATCGAAGGACATGTTGAAAAGAATTGCAATTGTGAGCATAATTATGAGATAAATTACACACGGAAAAGAATTCTTTAATCAATTGAACTTGTAATAAAAATAAACTTATAAATCGAAACAATCTTCAAGAGTGAAAGCAAAATTTCAGGCAAAGGAATTTGTAGGCAATCAAATCTAACTCTCAAAAAGTTCAATTATAATGTTAATGATTAATTTTAATCCCTTTCCTTAAATTGTGAAGTGCAGACATGAATTAAGACGTTGCAATGGCGTTCTTTCTCATTTCATGAAGTCATTCTTAACCTTCAGAAGTTTAGCTTTTAATATTAGGAATGATTTCTTCTAATGATAACGCTTAATTTCATAATTAAATTAAATAGTATACAGGAAAAGGAAAATAACACTTGCTATAAATGAATGAGAAAACCATAGTGTAGAATCCTACATGCACTGGTGCAAGAAGAATCTTCTTGTATGATCCAAGTGGAAGAAAATTAGGAAAGAAATTGCAGGAAATAAATAAATTCAATTTAGACTTCCACACAACGGATCTGTTCACACTTTGACTATTAAATGAAATTAAATTAGAACCCTAAAGCAAGAACAAAATAAAGACTTAAGCCACACATCTGCAAGTAAATAAATTGACAAAAAAACCTTTTAACATAGCTAAAGCACGAGGGTAAATGAGCTGGGTTGGTTGGTCCCTAGCCAATGAGCTCGTTTCCTGTTTTAGGAAACGAAACTCGTCAGCACTTTAATCAACGCATCAATAAAATATTATATGCAATGTGAGAAAATCATGGCACATTTCCTTGTATTAACTTCGATCAGAAAACATACATTATGGTTCAAGTCTAGCCCAGAGTAAGGGCAATAACAAAATTAAAAATTAAGCATGATTACAGTCATGCTGCTATTGCTAACCTAGTTCTATTTAAGAGTTATCCTTTATACAGTCCTTCTACCTATGGCCATGATTGCTAATTACATAGTCGTTCCCAAATCAAGCCTTTCGGCTGAATGTACTAAACTATAATAAGGCACGAACTAATCGCTGGCCGTAGACCCTATCTTTGGCAACATCCCTGACTATAATTTTCCTGTTTTAACTTCAGATAATCTGCAACCAAACTAGAAGACGTGGACCAAAACGCCCATGTGGAGTGATCAAGCTGTTGCAGAGATAACAGAACAATGATTGTTGGTGGTGCAGAAATCCGCCTGCACTAGATCACGCTAACATAATGATTAATACTTAGCTTAAAGAATACTTGTAGGAAAGTAAATATAAGTTACAAGAAATATTTAAAGGCACAAAATCTATTTAAAATGATTAATAAAGCACCTAATAAACCTTAATAATGAAATATGAAGTTTATGTAGGAATAGAAAGTTTTCTTGGACTAGTGGATGAATGAGAAGGTTTATGGAGATAAACAGAGGTTAATGATTATAGGAAGGGGGTAAAAATAGAGCATTTTGGCACACCAAAATCCTCCCATCCCTAAGATGTTGTGTGTCCTCACACAAAATTTTACCTGCTGCAAAAAATATTCAAAAATAGGGATCCATATTTCAATCCTGCACTTCGATATTGATTCCTACTTTCACTACCTTTGTCTTTGTACCTCGGGTTTTCTTCAATTGTTTGATCACCTTCTTGAGGCACTTGTAGCATTTAGAAGACTGTAACTTCCATATTTTCACTTGTCATTTCTATTCTTTGACCTCTGCAACCAACTCTACCTTGCCTTGCTTTTTCTTGTTATTCTCCTTCACGACCTGGTTCAAAACCTCCAAGTCATGAACCTATTGTTTTAGGTCTACTATCCAGTTATTGAGGTAGAGGGTAGAGGTCTCTCTGTCCAAGTCATTTGGTGCAAGCACCTTTTTTGCAATGGATTGAAAACATGTACCATCATTTCCAAGATCAAAGTCATCCAGCGTTTGCATCATGACATCTCCAAGGGTTTATGTGTTAGGATCTTCCATGTCACCAAGGGTTTTAGTACCCTCCACGTCATTTGTGCCAAGGGATTCAGTACGCTACGCACCTAACTCATCAGGGACTTCAGTACCTTGTTCGTCAAAATTGTTGAGGTTCTCTATGTGCTGCTCCTTATCATCTTCTTGACCCTCTGCTGGGTTTTCTCTTACACTCGGTGTAATATTTTATTTCCTTAATTTTGTAATGAAGGCCGAAAAATATATGTCATCATCCTTCTCTACATTTTCTTCATTCACCACGATGTGGGTTGTTTCATCCGCAAGAACTGAAAGGTTATGATCTCCTGGTGAAACCTGGGGTGATTCGTCAATCACAATCAAGGAGCTTGACTGATGCTAACTTGTCCCCAAAGAGAGAGTCATTTTCTTATTCAGGGCCCTGATCGCTTTTCTCTTTGCTGAGGGTGGAGTGTATTCGACAAAATTTCCCTCTTCTTGCACCTGCTTACTTTTTCTCTTTTTGTTGGCAGGGGACAAAGTCTCTGCCTTCCTTTTCTTGCTTGCACTCGTGCCGACTAACTTCCCTAAAATTATTTCAATAATCCCTCCCAGGTCACTTCCTTTTCCTCCATCTCTTTCTTGACCAATATTTCAATGAGCTCGTGATGGTATAGCTTATATGCAACCTAGATTGCATCCCCTTTCTCCACACCTTTCGCCATCTTCTCTAAACTTCAAAGCAGGTAATAGGTAAAATTGATACGTTTCTCTTATTCGAAGTGCAGTAATAACTGAATGTGGTACACGAATGTTAAATAATAATGTCCTTTATAGGTCAGGAACTTCTGTAATATAAAGAGGAGGTCTCGCCATTTTCCAAGGATGGCGTTGCGCAGAAGCCCCTTCTTCCAATAAACTTTGAGTTTTCTGTCGACCATAAACCAATGCCATATTTTCTTTTCAATCCTCTCCTTTTTGAACCATTTTCCCCCTACGGTTGACAAGCTTGTAGCTCTCACTATATATTCCTTCATGACTTCAAATTATAGTGAGCTGACTTTATCTAAACCTCCCTCAAATGTCTTTGCAAACTCCGTAGCCATGGCCATATCGAACCCATCAAATTTCTGCAAAAACAGGAGAAAGCCCAATTATTGCAATATTGAAAGACTATTTCGATATTTTGTGGTCTTCTCTATCTCCCTCAAATACGATGGTCATTTCTCATGGGTGCCATATTTTTTTGAATCCGCCTCAATTATCTTTCACAGCCTTAGAAGGATTTCATAGTGAGAAATATCAAAGGTTGTTGATAATTTTATGTCGGAGGTTCGTCCATCCACCGCCTTATTGGTCCCATCCATCCAATCACATTCAATCATTAAAAACAACTCCTCAGATCAAATGCATGCACATATCAATCTTCTACGAGCAATAAATAATAATTGGAGGAAGCGGAGGTTTTTAGGTGGCAGTGTAACGGTCATGGATGATCGGGTTATGAGGTAAGGTTATGATGAACAAGTGATGGAGGATATTTTCAAAGGAGGTAAGTATGGGGTTTTGTGTAGATATGTACTATCCCACGTTTTGCATCATAATTACTTTAAGATGTACTTCTATACTTATTAAAAATATTAGACTTCAAAACCTAAAATACCTTGAACTTAAATAATTTATCCCTAAGTCAGTAAATGATAAAGCAGAGTGTTAACCAAAATTTAAATAATGTAATGTTATGATATATTAGGGAAGTAGTCATTCATATATAAAAAAAGTCCATAAGCATTTTGCATCAAGTGCTCCTATACTGTTTTAAATATTTTTACATTGTGCTTTCACAGTCAGGCGCGTTCTTACACTAGTCGTGCCTGCACTGATCCTACTTGCACTGCAACGTGCTTACACTGAACCTGCTTGTGCTACTCTTTTCTGCACCAGGGACTTCACCGGAATAAGAAAACTCTGATAGAACACAGTTCTTTGGCTGGACTAAAAAAATTTCCTCAATATACAAGAGAAGTTTTATTCACCATCCTTTGGTGTTTCATGAGCATGCCTTCTGATTTGACTACATTAGATCTTGCAATCAATTTATGAGGTAATAAAAAAGTGGGAAGGGGGTAATTTTTAGAATGGGTAGGAACATTATGGCAGGGATTCCAAGAATAGTACCACCAAGGGGGACAAATGAAAGGGGATGTGGAAAAAAATTCAAGAGAGAGAGGGATTTTACGAAATTAGGTAAGGGTAGTTTTTTAGAAAAAAAAGGAAGCTTAATTCATTATGGGATTAAGAAAATAAAAATAGTGGGAATTTACGAAATGAGAAATAGAATAAAGGCATAATTGTCCCTTCAAATATGTCTGCATTAGAGGTGGAAAAAGTAAATGCAGCAGGAATTAGGAGTTACTTGGATAAAAATTTCCAGGCTAGTTATCCCAAAATTGGGTAAGGGCTTGGCTCCTTGAACCTGCCTCTTCTTGGTCATAGCCAGCATATCTAAAAATCAAGCAACATTTCATTTTTATTGAAATTTCAATCGTCTTGCCAGCATGCTGGTTTTCAGGTTAATCCTTCTGCAATCATGCGAGTCAACTAATTTTCATAATTATAGGGATTTTTTCTTTTTATATATATTTTTTATTTTTGTCATTTTTTTCATTTTATTATATAAGGAAAAGAAAGAATTAGATCTTCAATAGGTCAGTGTTTCCACCTACCATCTCCTTTTCAGATGTTTGTTGGACTTGCTGCATAAAATCTCCTTTAGTAAGGGGCTGAAAATACACCTTTAGTCTATGCCCATTTACCAGGAACACGGAATTGTTTCCATCAATATTTTTTATTTCTACCGCTCCATTATCAAACACTTTACCTACATCATAAGGTCCCATCCAGTGTGTATGGAATTTCCCTTTAAAATATTTAAATCTAGAACTGTTGGAACTAATTCTTCTGGATAGACTTATCATGCCACTTGTTGCACTGATGTTGAACCAATATGTTCTGCTGAATAACATCCCTTCGGAATTCATCTAACTCATTCAGCTATAGGAGATGATGTTGGTGTGCTTCAAAGATATCTAGCCCCAATTGGACTTCAATTCTAAAAGTCTTGATCTGGAGCTCTATCGGCAAGAGGACTTGTTTCCCGTACACCAGCTCATATGGTGTGTGCCCTGTGTTATTCCTCCAAGTGGTTTGATATGCCCACAAGGCTTCTGGTAATTTATTAGCCCAGTCCTTTCTATGGATATTTACTGTCTTTGTGAGGATGGACTCAATTACTTTATTTGTGGACTCCACCTGACCATTTTCTTGCGGGTGATACAGTGTATATTTCTTGTGCCGAATTTTGTATTTATCCATCACACCCTGTACTAGATTAGAAATAAACTGCGGACCATTGTCAGAAAAAATATCTCTAGGTACACTAAATCTAGTAAATATTTCGGTAAAAACAAAATCAACAACAACTTTTTCAATAGCAAAAGAAACAACTTTAGCTTCTACCATTTTGTAACGAAATTTGTACAAACCAAAATATGATTTTTATTTAATGATGTTGGATTTATTGGTTCTACAAAATAAATGGCCCATTTTTCAAAAGGTTCAATAATAACCTGAGGACATAAAGGCATTTCATTTGTTTGATTAGGTTGACCAACTCGCTGACATTTATCACATTGCTTGACATATTTTTTGGCATTCTTAAACAAGGAAGGCCAAAAATAGCCAGCTCGTAAAACTTTGTATGCAGTCCTCTTATCAAAGAAGTGACCTCCGCAAGGTTCTTCATGGGAATATTTTAAGATAACAAACACTTCTTCCTTTCTTACACATATGCGGATAATAAGGTCTTGTCCTGTGTAAAAGAGGTCGCCTTCAACCCAAGAATATGTAGCACATTTCTGTATGATACTCCGCTTGTCACGAGTAGATAAGTGAGGTAGTGTTTTCCCGATGACTAAATAGTTGGCTATGTCAGTGAACCATGGGGATTCTATTGACAAAAAAAAGAGATGTTCATCAGGAAAATCATCATTAACGGGAATTGCTTCACCAAGATTATTTAATCTTGAAAAAAAATATGCTACCACATTAGATTTTCTTGGTCTATCAACAATAGCAATATTAAATTCCTGCAACAATAATAACCACCTAGCCACTCTAACGTTGGTTAATGGTTTATTCATTAAATATTTTATTGCGGAATGATCAATATGTACAAAGACTTCATATCCTGTAATGTAGTGTCTGAATTTATTAATGGAAAATATTACAGTTAAAAACTGTTTCTCGGTAACTGTGTAATTCAGTTCAGCGGGTGACAATTTTTTACTGATGAAGTAAATGGCATAGGATTTTTTATCTTCTTCTTTTCCTAAAGCTACGCTAATAGCAGTATCTAAGGCATCAAAGGAAATATGAAATGGCAGGGACAAGTTTGGTCCTCTCAAAACTGGTGCCTGAACTAGTTTTTCCTTCAATGTCTCAAAGGAGTGTTGGCAAGTTGTAGACCAAGAAAACTCACTATCCTTAGCTAAAAGTCAAAAAAGGGGGGTATATACCCTAGAGAAAATCTCAATGAATCTCATATAGTAGGACGCATGTCCTAGAAAACCTCTCACTTCCTTTTTATTTTTGGGTACAGGAAGACTCAAAATAATTTCTATTTTTGCAGGGTCAACCTAGATACCTTTGTCTGAAATAAGATGGCCAAGAACCACTCCTGACTTGCACATTAATCTACACTTTTTGTCACTTAAGGAAAGATGAGCTTCTTGGCGACGAAGAATCACTTTTCTAGATTTTTGAGGGCTCCCTGAAATGAATCACCAAACATATAAAAAGCATCCATATAGATTTCCACACAGTCAAGGTCAGCAAAAATGGCCAAGACTGCCCTTTGAAAGGTATTCGGGGCATTACACAACCCAAAGGGAAGAACTTGTTAAGAAAATGTGCCCCATGGACATGTAAAAGTGGTTTTTTCTTGATCCTCGGGTGTAATTTGTATCTGGTTATAACCACTAAAGCCATCTAAAAAATAAAATTACTTCTTACCACCAAGGGTATCGAGTACCTGATCGATAAAAGGAAGGGGGAAGTAATCCTTAAGAGTGGCTTTGTTCAATTCTCTATAGCCAATGCAAATATGCCAACTCCCATATTTATTTGAGACTAATACCAATGGAGAGACCCACTAGATGTCAGAAATAGGATAGATAAAATCAACATCCAAAAGTTTTTGCAATTCTTCTTTTACAACATCTCTTAGAGCTAGATTCATATGACTTTGGGGTTGTCGTACAGGTCAGGCTCCATCCTGAATATATATATGGTGAGTAAAATCTTGAGGATGGATGCCTTTCATATCTTTGTAACCCCATGCAAAGACATCAAGATGGTTTCGCAGAAAATTCACAAGCTGCTCTTGTTGGGATGAATCCAAGTCTGAACTAATATGCAAATATTTTCCTAGACTGATCTCAACAAGAGTAGTATCAGGATCAAGAGTACACAAAGGTGTTACTAAATATGGTGGTGAGGGAGGTAGAGAGTCGTGGCTTTGTTGAAAATCTAGACTAAAAATTTGACTCAATGACTCAAAATTGGGCATGGTGTCTATATTTTTCAAGAAGTCCTAAATCTCACCCTCCTGTGAGGACTCAGCATATTGATGTATCATGGAAACAGACTGAGTCTCCTCATCACTACTGTAGTCTAAAAAAAAATTGTCTCGAAGCTCTTGAATGGATCTATCGGGTTGATACAAGGTGACCTCCTTCCTATAATCTCCATGGGAAATATACATGTCACCAGAACGACATCCAATATAAGCATCAGCTGTAGCAAGCCATGTTCATCCCAAGATCAAGGGATGTCCTCCCACATAATTCTTTGGTTGTAGCACAATAACGTATGTTGGAAAAAATTGTGAATTATAGATAAAACAGGCTTCCCTAGATAGATGACAGTCTAGAACAATAGATTAAATATTATATGACTACCTTTCCTAACTCAGAACAGGCACATAGAAAGGATTAGAAAATTACTTGTAATCCAAGTGCTTCTAAATGGCTCCCTCTGTCGCTTCCGTTGTAGCTTCAAATTCAAGCGGTTTGTGTGAAATTATTCCTGCAAGAAAGAACACTAAAACAACAAAAGATAGCAATAATATAGATGTCTATTCAAGTGATTTAGCTAAATCAGTAAAGCATAAACAATATACATCAACTAAGATCTTACAATATGGAAAATCAAAGCCAATATAGATGCATATAGGGAAAAGTAAGTTGTATTCTTTATTGATGATAGAAGGAGAGTTACAACAGAATGACTGATTTGAAGTGACCCTTCCAGCAATGATCCTCAGCCCCATCACAGTATAAATCTCTCGAGCAACTGTTACACAAATCTAACTCTCAATTGAAAATCCACTAGCATTTCTCAACTCAAAATATTCCTTCTAAGACACTCAGATTTGTGTTCAATTTATAGAGAGGCTGAAGGTTGTTTTACAATCTATGAATTTCCAATAATAGGAAATACATGTTTCCAATCTTGTAGATGTCAAATGGACACTTGGATTCGAAGCTTGACACATGTGAACTCTTCTAGAAGGCACTGGCTAAGTGGAGATTCCTGAACAATGAGAATTTCGCTCCCAATGTGACCAACGCACCCATAGATGTCGGGAAGTGCTTGCAGAGTAGCCTTGCATGGGGCTACCTGCATATGCAATGCACTTAGTCCCCTTAGAGGCAGTGTTAGTGAGCTCTCATATGCTATATAATAAACTTCAAGCGATGGAAACCTTTGCTTGATGAAAGTCATGCTTGATTTGTCTTGTTTTCACCTTAGGGCATGTAGCAACTTGAAATGATAGGGAATGATAGAACCTTAGTCATTGGTCCTGGAGATGATGCCCAGTTAACCAGGTCATTGGGAATGATTCCCAAATTGACCTATAACAATTGCCCCCTAAAGCATGAGGTCAAAATAATAAAAACATTTGATTGAGATGCTTTACACTGTGATGGGTTGGAGATGAAGCGCAGTGGTCACCTGCATCAATATTAGAATACATTACATCATGATATATCCTCTTTGATCATAATTGTTGAGGGTAGGCATTCCCATGTTCAACACATAAAAAATCTAATAACATGTACATAATTTAGAAATTCGTTGACACTGTAATGTTGCCCAATGCAGACATGCCTATAGATGTAGGCCCATGTTCGGATGACAATCTGTATGTAAGGTCACCGTACAAATGATGTGTACACCAATCCTAAAATCGCAGCCTGGATGGCTGAAACTAGATCCAGGGTCTTCTTATCTCGTTCACTCGATCACGCAGGTACAAGTCTAGCCATGCGAATATATGATTTGTCGTCGAATATGGAAAGACATAATTTGATTACCAACCAATTATGTGAGCTGTTAACAAACACGAGTGAACCACCATTAATGAAAATGGCCCTCAAGGTATTGCAGTAAATTTCGTAAGGCGTGAATAGATGACTTGATGTCGAACACCAAACAAAATCTTTCGGTCAAAGGTCCAGAATCGAGGATATTGTCGATGTTGTAACAAGCCTAATGGTACTGGAATCTGATGTTTCTAAGTGAACTTCCTAGATCTTTATTTGTTATCAACAAGAAGTCACCTTATTTTGAAATGGGAGTTACTAATTTCAGAGACAAGGGTATGACTTGATATAGAAATTTTCAGGGATGATGGTCATGAGAATAAAGGTTTACGAGTATTTCAGAAGAATGAGTGTATTCAATGGATGATTTCTCTTAAACATATCAGCGACACTATGATGATTTGGCAGCATTGACCCAAAATCGAATTGAAGGTATGATGAACCATAGGTGTGAATGAACCGTCAAGATGATTACCCAACCCAAACAGTCATGGTCATGGGGTGAAGGAAGTGTCATGTTCAAGAGCAACTTGCTACTATAAAGAAATTTTGCTCACTTTTCCCAAATTTTCCTCAGTCATTTGTCGACTAGTACCTCTTTATTTTTTAACAAGCTTGAGGAGGATAACATTTGCTTGATCTATGATTCAACCCTTCGGGTGAATAAAGTATCGCTATTTAATAATTTAACGAGTCTAGCGATGAATGAAACTCAATTCTTCCCATGATCGACAACCTCGTCACTATTTTATGTTTTAACGAGTTTAACGATTGTGATAGCCCGATCCTTTTTCATATTTAGAGAGTTTGAAAAAGAAGACGAAAGAAAACTCCATAAGTACTTTTTTGTAAATTTATCACTCAGATCCGAAAAAGTGTAAAATAATATCTAAGAGAACCTCTTTGGTCATGTTTAACCAAGGTATTCTTTTTTCGTAAATAATCTATCTCAGTCTGGAAAAGGGTTAAACTTATACTGAGTAGATATAAATTCATTTACTTTTACAAGCTCAAAAAGACAAGTGCTCGACAATAGTTTCATATTATCGGAGTCTGAAAAGAGTTGAAAGAAGACTCCGAGGGTTCCTTTTTCATTGTTATCGAAGCTCGAAAAAGAGATAAAAGTATGCTTCAAATCCTTTATCATTTTTAACAAAGCTCGAAAAATAAGGAGAAAAGGTATGCTTTGTGGTCAAGTCATTCTTTGAAATAAATCTGCACGACTAATCTGTTCATTAGTTGTATTTCCTCTTCAGAACAACATCAAATGGGTTAAAAATACCTGTTTCATGATAAAAACATAATAAAACTATAGTCATAGCAATAAATTTAACTTGCAAATAATTAAATGACTATTTAAAAGTAGTTTCACTATTCATTTTTACCATTCCATAGTTACCATTTGTATTTTGGAGCTTTAAACTTGATTTTGCCCCCAAACTTCAGCTATTTATTACAATCGTTTCTATGGACGGATTCCATCGCCATTTGATCTAGGTTAGTGCCATGAAGCTCCTCTTTCCTTTGGTATTCATTTCATCTCCAATTTCTACAAATTTTTAGGGTTTAAAGGCCCCTAGGGTAAATTCTGCGAAAAATGAGGGCAACGCACCCTTGAATGTTGAAACCTGCATTACATAGCAGGTACAATGAAGTGTACTTGCATGTGCAATACACTGTCTCTCTTCAGGGAGTGCGTTGGGCATAGTTTAAGTTTTTTATTTTCTCATTATGCCCAAAATTGACCTATTTTTTTGCAATGAATGGAATCTAATGGATCTTATAGTTGTATTTCAGGTTCCATCGGATTATAATGATGATTACATGGAGGGAAAGAGAACATGAAGAAAAAGATATGATTTCCTTGAATGATCCGGGTACTATGGACTGCTTAAGTAGTTCAAATTATCTAGGATGAGGCAACAAATAGAACTCTTGGAGTTCTTAGATCGAGCATGGGATTCGACAATAGAGGAATTTCATATTAAGAACCAAGTGGTTCCCATAATAGTTGAGGATGTGTATTTTCTCACAGGTTTGTCGAGGAGAGGTTTGCCTATTTCACTCTCAAGGTCTACTGTTGGAGGAGAGACAGTGAAGGATTATATTCTACAGTATTGTTACACTAAAATTTGTCACCATGACGTTTTACTGTCTATATGGGTTCATCATTACCCATATATTACTCCTTTATAAGTATACAACATCAAGCTCCTAAAACCAAGCCTTGAAATTGAGAGAAAAGCTTATAAAATTCATAAAAATACTTGTACCGCACTTTCTCTTAGTATTACCTGCGGTGCCGCATCTGTTTTTTCTAGAACATGCAGAACTGGCCGCACTTTTTCTTTAAAGGTGTGGATTCTTGTAAAAGGTAAAGTGAAGGTGGAAGTAAAATTTGGAAGCCCAGTTGGTTGAATCTGGAAGCTTCTGGAAGCAATTATTCAGTGGAAAGTCCGCTCCTTTCATGTACATTCATCCCTCCATTAAAGGATCCTACCCCTTGGTATGTGGAACTTAATCCCTTTGAAAGAGGATTCTATCCAATCTTATTTGGAGCTGCAACCTCTTCTCTTTTGCTATAAATTGAGGCCATAGTTCAACCTCAAGGGGAGTTAGGCTTTGAGATTTTTTTAGGAGAATTGCTGGAAAAACTCAGACTCTCTTAATTGATTATCATATGGAAATGATTACACACTCATGTGTATGTTAGTCGAGAGAGTGAAAAGGCTTGTCAAAGTAGAGGAAATGCTTGTTCTGGACCCCGGAAGGACCTGTACAACATCAAGGTGAACACGGTTGTAAGGCTCCTTCTTTTATCAAAGATAATACAAATGGATCCTATTTTCTCAATGGGTTTTTTATTTAAATGGCTTATTTCTTGAATTCCTTGATCATCAAGATAGATTTTTGGTTTATGAATTAATCTATATTATGTGGGTGTTTCTGATTCTTTCATGTTTTTTATTGCAGATCCCAAAAGGAGACGTATTCAAAGCGATAGGAAAGAAGACTACGATCAGCGCTGGACTACAGATAAGTCCTAAATCCTTCATTATAGATAATTCTAGATCAAATATAATCTAGAGAAATTAGTTTACATCTGTCTGTTTGTTGCTAGTTATCGTAGGATACTAGGGAGATATGTCTTGTCCGCAAGAATGATTTATCCGTCCAACAAAATGGCGACTCCGCTGGGGAATGGATTTTGAACTTAGTTTTCTTTTATTTTTGACTTGTACAAATATTTTTCTGATTTTGATTGATTGATAATGGCTTGGGTAATTTATTCCTATAGAATTCCTGAAAAGTGATTTAGAATTATTTTATTTTTCTTTAATTTTTCTAGTCTCCGCACTTTGTCCTTAGGCACAGTGCGGTCATCTCCGCTGTTTTTCTGTATACATAGTGTGGCACCGCACCTATGTACACTAAAACCTATGGAACCTAAGAAAATTTTTGAAAAAATTAAAATTCTCTTTTCTAGGATCAGCTTGCAAGATTCTTAGTATATACCCAGACTTGTATTTTTTGTCAGAAAGCTTTGTGTAAGAGTTTCTTTCAGCTTTTTTAAGTTTTGAATGATTTTCTACAAGATCTGCATGTCATAAGTGATTTTTTCTTTGTCTTTGTGTCACTCAAATATTAGAAACCTTTGTATACCTTAGATCAATGGTATTTCATTGTTTTCTTGCTGATTCTTTGACTGCATAGCAGAAATTTCTTTATGAGAATTAGATTCCATTTTCTCATTTGAAAATATTTAACAACTTTTTCATTAAGTTTTAAATTTCACTTAAAAACCATAATTGGATGTTTTGAGTTTTTTCTGATTTCAGAAAAGGATTTCTTGGTTAGATTACAAACTAAGCAAAACATCCTCAAAATATTTAAATTTTTTATTTCAAATTTAATTCTCAAAATTTTTAGATCTCGAAATTAGTGTTTTTAGTTTTGAGTGTTATTTCTAGAAATTGTAGTTTTCTTTTGGAGAATGTTTGATTGTATTTTTGATCTTGAAGAATAAAGGGATTTCTTTTTGTAATATTCCTACTTAGCCCTAGCTAAGATGAATATTAATTTTTTTTTTATTTCCTGTTGCATGAATAAATGAATAAAGGAGGACATGTAAAACTCCTAAGAAGACTGAATAAATCAATGCCCATATGAACACAGATAAATCAGGGCCATGTAAATAATCACTTGCAGGTGTGAAATGGGTTTGAGCTGTGAGACTGGGTCAACATTGACCAAATCTACAGTCCTGTCTAGGTTCAATGCATCTTCAAAAGGGACAACGCAGTTCTAGAAGGAGGACCCTCATGTGAAAGAAGCTAAATCATCAAGGTGGTTTAGGGTTTGCAAAGGCTTTCATCTTATAAAAGGAATGGAGGGGCAACAAGAGAAGGTTGTTGATTGATCATATTTCCGAGTATCTTGTCTACTTAGAAAAATACTATTCTCTACTGTTTAGTAGAGAATTGTGTTGCTTAGCACTTGGACTTCCTATGCAGGGATTTCACCTCTTCCTTTGAGGATTCTTGGAGTAGTATTTGCTGATTTGATCCACTATCAGGCTTGAGGCCAAGCTCTACTTACAATTGTTGCATTGATCCATTGAGGGTTTTGCTGCTTTTACAATTTGCAGCAAGTGGGATTCTAGATCTACAGAGATCTAGCTTGTTTTGGCAGCCTCTTCTCATGGAGTGTGTCTTTTAACCTCCTGGAAGAGTGTCTCTTCTCTTTGTGCTTCAGATCTATAACTTAGCAGTGGGCCACTTATGTTAATTGAGCTACAATGTTGTTTCCATTAAGGAACTGCGTTATTTTGATATGAGGTTCTTTCTAGTGTTTTTATCACTGTTTTGATGAGAGATCTCTAGTGCTGGGCTTTGCCTTCCACTTAGGTGATCCATGGATTAGCTTGTTGATCCATGTTCTATTTAGATCTGATATATTGTAATGAAATGTAATATTCAGAAATTACTGCAGCATTTTACAGATCTGTAACTTGTAACTCATATCTACTCTTATTTATGCATGATTTGGTCAAAACCCCAAGGGGATCTTGTAAAGAAAATTATCTAGTTTCCAGATCTGAAATAGATCTGATGTTTTATCCACAGATCTATCCTAGATCTGATTTGTAATATGCATCTACTACAACTCCTAAAAATAACAATGTTGAGCCATTTCTACTGATATATATGTGTTGTAGCTCTCTTTTCTGAAGATATCTTGCTCTATTATCTCATGTAATCTACTGCATATTGAAAGAGCTTCACTTTGCTTCTGATTTGTTGTTGTACATTAATTTGTTAAACATATTTAATGGAATCCTGCTCATATTTTCCAAGACTTTGTTATTCTTGAAGCAGTTTGTTGTGCATAGTTGCAACCCCTCTTGTAGGGTGTTTTTTAGCTAGACTAGGTTGTGGGAGACCTGTTTACCACACCTAGTTTGATTTTTCTTTGCTCCCCTTGTGGATCTAGACTCCAGATCTGCTGATATAAGGGATCCAAGATTTTTAAACTCATTTATGTTCATCAATATTTCAGGAAGTGCGTTATTTTCCAAGCTTGTTGTGCAATCCCCATTTTGGGATATTACAGTGGTATCAGAGCTCCTTTCTTGGCACAGTTTGTGCTTTCCTTGGAGCCTCACTGCCGTGTTGCATTCAGAAGAATATGAACCTATTACTGAGAGGGAGAAGAGGTATCAGAATAGAAGTCATAAGAAGTATGACTACACTACTGAAGATCAAGACAATGGTAAAGCCCCTAAGACTGCAAGTGACAAAGAAGGGGAAGAGTTTGTAAGAATTTTTTTGGTGGCCATGCAATATCTTACTAGAGAGATCAAGGAGATGAGAATGGATAGAATGAGGGAATATCCTGGGATATTTCAGCTGGGAGAAAGCTCTAATATGTCTCATCATGGGACTGGTCAACCAGTGAATCTACCACAAGTCTCACAACGCTCCACTATGCCTACTTTCTTGGCTGTGGAAAATGAAGGACCACAAGAGAAAGCCTCCCTTGAAGGTTACTTTATGGAGTATGACTCTCAGAGTCAGAGATTCAAGGATAACCTGAGTTTCCAAGATTTTTTTCACCTCAAGGGTAGAAGAATACTAGAGAAGCAGTATAGATATGGTGGATTCTTTCATGGGAGACACCACTCTATGTGCAGATTCTTTTTGCCCAAGTTTGATGGATCATCCTCCAGCTCTGCCAAGGCATGGGTAGAGAAGTTGGATATCTATTTTCAGTTGAACAAAGTCCCTGAGGTTGAAGCCATCAAGATTTCAGTGCTGCACTTTGAAGGTGAAGCACACAATTGGTGGTTCCATGGGTTGTCTACATTGGGACACATCAATGTGACTCCCTATGATGAGTTTACTAGAATACTGGTGGAGAGGTTTGATAGGAATGATCCTGAAGCACCCTTCATAAGCCTTGCAAAGCTAAAGTAGTCAGAAGATGCAGAGATTTATATCTTTGAGGTCCTGAGATTATCAGTCATGGTCCCTGATCTATCTGTAGCAAGGAGGGTCTACATGTTCATCGATGGCTTGGAGGAACATTTGCATGGGCTAGCTAAATATACCAAGCCCATCACTTTTAATGATGCCATTGAGAGGGCTAGAGACCTCCAAGATGCCTTGCCAAAAGCAAAGGCAACTTTCCAAAGCAATGCCCCTAACTTTTCTAAGGGGAAGGAAGGAAAATTTTCTCCTCCCAAGGAGAACTCTTTGAAGAAACCTCTTGATATTGATCTCAGGAGGGAATTAAGGAGGAAGAGATTGTGCTTCACTTTCCAAGAGTCATGGGCACCATGACACAGATGTGCTGCTAGGAAAGCACACTACATTGAAGTCTTCTCATATTTTGAGGAGGAAGATGAAGGTGATGAACCTAGGATGGGTCACAGCACTGATGATGATGAAGAGGGAGATCAAACACCATCCAGAGATGGGAAGGGAGCCTTTTCTCATAAAATTGGGACTCTTGCCTCTTTGAGAGGAGTTCCTAAGTACTTGACTCTAAGAGTACAAGGTTCAGTAATGAATCAGAGAGTATCTATCCTGATTGACAGTGGGGCAACCCACAACTTTATTGATGCTCATCTTGTGCAGAAGAGAGGAATCCCCACTGATAATTTTGAGGGATTTTTTGTTTTGGTTCTAGGAGATAGGACCATGCAATGCATGCAATATTTCCCATCACTCTTTGTCACTATGGGATCCTACACTTTGGTGGATCACTTCTTTGTAGTTGACATACCAGACACCAACATCATTTTGGGTGTCCAGTGTTTGATTACCTTGGGGAAGGTTACCACTGATTGGAAAGCTTTGCAGATGGAGTGGGTGGACTTGAAGAGTGGGAAACCATAAATTATTCAAGGCATGCACACTTATCCTTCACCTAATGTTTCCACACAAGCAATAGAGTTGGATTTGCGTAGTGGAAGCAGGGATCTCACAGTTACTTCTCTCATGTTCATGAGGATGCGGCAAGGGACATTCTTATATCATGGAAAGCCACTTGGAATGCCATCAGATTCAAATCTTGTGGGGGAGGCTCCACAAATTGTTGCTACAAATCTAGATCCAGAAAGGATTGGAGCAATGAAATATCAAGCTTCAGCACTATGGGAGGAGAAGAATGGGAGGATCAGCCTTCCAACAAACAATTTTTGCATGTGTAATGTCAAAAGGGGAACCAGAAACATGACAAGAACTCCCATGGATGTATCAGCAGCACTGTCATTGTTGAGAAGTGTGGATCTTTATTGGAAATCTCAACTACTTGTAGAGTATTCCAAATATCTCCACATAGGTATGATATTAGATGGCATGCATCAAGAAGAGGGCTACTTAGTCCTAGGAGGAGTCATCTATTATCATGGTAAGGTCTTCTTGGCTAGAGCTTCCAAGCTCAAGCAGAAGATCCTACAAGGAGCATATGAAGAATTCTTCCTCAGCCATATGTATTCCATGAGGATCTACACCTTGATCATGAAGAGTTTTGATTGGGAGAGCATGAGGGAGGACTTACATCAGCACTTTCAAGAGTGAAATAGCTATGGAGGATTGGGGCATCCAATGGAATATTTGCAAGATTCACCTCAACCAGCTCTTCCTTTGCTTGAAAGGAGGGGGATGCTCATGCACAACTCCATGTGTATGAAGGACTATGATGGGAAAGGATTTGATCATGATAAGAAAGTTGTATTTTCTGATCTATTACATTCCTTTGCCATGTTTTTGTAGGATATGACTCCTAGAGGGAGTGATAGATCATGTGGATCTCATGGGTTGTTGGGGGCCAAGGGAAATTATGAGCTTGGCCACTCCCTTGACGTGCAAAGGGAGATTACTTTTCATGATGGGTGCTTCCAAAGGCACCAAAATTATGTAACACTTTCAGCCATGTTAAGATGACTCATGAAGTAGAAGTGTGGTGGGAATGCTACTTTCCACACCTAGATCTAATGAAGACAAGAGGTGCACTACGCTGGCATCATATGTGGGATTTGGACCCACCTCCTGAAGTTCAGATTTCAGTTTGCATCTATGTAGTCTTGCTTCCATACATTGATGATATAGTTGTATTGTTTATGGGATTGTATGGACAGAGGATGAGCAGTGTGTATGTACCCCATGATATGGAACTCCAACTTGTACTTCATGATACATGTTTTAGATGTAGCATTGCTCCAACTATGTTTATTTCTATTGAGTTCTTCACTCTTGAAGGGTTGGACTATGCACATATTATGTTAGCCTTGGAGGAGAAATTTTTGATGTATTGACTTGATGAGCACTTGGCCCATGATGAAAACTTGATCCTTGATGGTGCCATCAATGGAGAAGGAGAAGAAATATAGCTCTTACCCTATCAGTTTCTTGAGGAAAAGCAACATTTTGGAGGGGAGGATTGTGATATTCCTACTTAGCCCTAGCTAAGAGGAATATTCATTTTTGTTTTATTTCCTATTGCATGAATAAATGAATAAAGGAGGACATGTAAAACTCCTAAGAAGACTGAATAAATCAATGCCCATTTGAACACAGATAAATTAGGGCCATGTAAATAATCACTTGTAGGTGTGAAAGGGGTTTGAGCTATGAGACTGGGTCAACCTTGACCAAATCTACAGTGTTGTCTAGGTTCAATGCATCTCCAAAAGGGACAACGCAGTTCTAGAAGGAGGCCCCTCATGTGAAAGAAGCTAACTCATCAAGGTGGTTTAGGGTTTGCAAAGGCTTTCATATTATAAAAGGAAGGGAAGGGCAGCAAGAGAAGGTTGTTGATTGATCATATTTCTGAGTATCTTGTCTGCTTAGACAAATACTATTCTCTCTTGTTTAGTAGATAATTGTGCTGCTTAGCACTTGGAGTTCCTATGCAAGGATTTCACCTCTTCCTTTGAGGATTCTTGGAGGAGTATTTGTTGATTTGATCCACTATCAGGCTTGAGGCCAAGCTCTACTTACAATTGCAGTGCTGATCCATTGAGGGTTTTGCTGCTTTTGCAAGCTGCAGCAAGTGGGATTCTAGATCTATAGAAATCTAGCCTGTTTTGGGAGCCTCTTCTCATGGAGTGTGTCTTTTAACCTTCTGGAAGAGTGTCCCTTCTCTTTTTGTTTTAGATCTGTAACTTGGTATTGGGCCACTTATGTCAATTGAGCTACAACGTTGTTTCCATTGAGGAACTGCGTTATTTTGATATGAGGTTTTTCTGGTGTTTTGATCACTGTTTTGGTGAGAGATCTCTAGTGTTGGGCTTTGCCTTCCACTTAGGTGATCCATGGATTAGCTTGCTGATCCATGTTCTATTTAGATCTGATCTATTGTAATGAAATGTAATATTTAGAAATTACTGCAGCATTTTACATATCTGCAACTTGTAACTCAGATCTACTCTTATTTATGCATGATTTGGTCAAAATCCCAAGGGGATCTTGTAAAGAAAAATATCTAGTTTCCAGATCTGAAATAGATCTGATGTTTTACCCACATATATTTCCTAGATATGATTTGTAATATGCAGCTGCTACAACTCCTAAAAATAACGCTGTCGAGCCATTTTTGCTGATATATATGTGTTGTAGCTCTCTTTTCTGAAGATATTTTGCTCTATTGTCTCATGTAATCTACTGCATATTGAAAGAGCTTCACTTTACTTCTGATTTTATACTGTACATTAATTTTTTAAACATATTTTATGGCCTCCTACTCATATTGTCCAAGACTGCGTTATTCTTGAAGCAGTTTGTTGTGCATAGCTGCAGCCCCTCTTGTAGGGTGTTTTTCAGCTAGACTAGGTTGTGGGAGACCTGTTTACCACACCTAGTTTGATTTTTCTTTGCTCCCCTTGTGGATCTAGACTCAAGATCTGCTAATCTAAGGGATCCAAGGGTTGTAAACTCATTTTTGTACATCAATATTTTAGTAAGTGCGTTATTTTCCAAGTTTGCTGTGCAATCCCCATTTTGGGATATTACACTTTTTGAGCAATTGATCATTCTGAGTTCTCATAACATAAGATTTATTTTCATATGTTCTTGTTCTAAAGGAAATAATTGTTTTAAAATATTTCATTTCTCAACTCTTTCTTTTAGATAGAATTCATCGAAAGGAAATGAATTGTTTCTCATACTAGATGCATTTTTACTATGTTTTGAGTCGGGTCACTACATATCATCA
This sequence comes from Pinus albicaulis, assembly GCA_034641835.2. Lineage (NCBI taxonomy): Eukaryota > Viridiplantae > Streptophyta > Pinopsida > Pinales > Pinaceae > Pinus > Pinus albicaulis. The sequence goes on from CM076575.1 coordinate 71,709,533, forward strand.
AAGTTTCACTTTCGCACCTATTTTCCTAAGAAACAGCCTATTACAATCAACTCTTAAATTAAAATCAATCTAGTAATTTTTATATTTCTAGGACTCTTTTCACCAACATAGCTTAGGCTGGTGTCTTGGAGTAGGGAGTAATTAACTCTTTGAGATAGTTAAAACAAACAAGTAGTCAATCTTGCGGTAGGAAAAATAAAATAGTATATTGTATGCTCTGGGAAGCTCCTCCTAAAGGATTCAAGCATGAGATCATATCTGAACCAGTGAAGTGATCAATTCTATCTCATTGGGAAAGATAGAAGATGTGTGCGTATTAACAATGGTAAACCTCGGATTGACCATTGTCGAGGAGCCTAGGGTCACTTGTCGGTATACCTTGGATTATGTCAAGGAGCCTTCAAGGGGATTGAGCTTTTTTACTCTACCCTTGCGCATATATTGGATCGTAGACTATTCCCCTAGGTATATTTGTTCTTGTTGGTGACCTTAGTGGCCATAAACTTTAATATTTTTTCCTAAGGTGACAGTGGAGGAAAGATCCCACTGTACCTGGAGCAGATGTCGACTAGACTCACTTGGACTCTCCGGAGGGTTATCTTCACTCAAGATGGTTTAAGTGGAGAAACTTGCACCGGTCTGTTTCATTAAGCAAGTTGTCAGGGTAACAGTTCCAACCGCCATTTCTACATTAAAATACTACGACGTTGGATTTCATCACCAACTAGTGTTTTTAGTGTGGGAATCTACTGTTTGTGTGTGGTTTGATCTCCTATATTTTATAAGTGTGTGATCATTTTATTGTCTCCTTAGTGAATTTAGGACTTTTGATTGAAATTTTCTTTGATTGCGTGTGATTAATAATTTTTAATAGTGGCTGAATTACCAAGACAATCACGTAGACTTCAGGGGAAACCCCCTAAGTATACACCAAGCCAACTTGAAGGACTGAAAGCTCTGGTGCCACATAGTATCAGCATAATTAGATCAATAGAACCAGGAGAATCATCCATAATTACTCATCCTGATTATCATGAAGTAAATCTATCACAAACAGCAGAATATATTCAAGAGCCAATTTCAATTTCCGAAATCACTGACATTGCTTCTGCAACCAGTGAATTAGCTGAAGAACCTGAAATTTTTGAGCCAAAAACTGAACCTACTGTGTTGGAATCATCTTCAGGTTTTGTTACTCCGACTTCTAGTGATCTTCATTCACCTAGAGTAAGACACCACATTACCGAAAACCTTCCTTCTGATCTCATATGTATTGAAGAACTTGTTGGTCCAGACGAAGACGTAGTTATTCTCGAAACCCAAGAAAATTTAAATCTTAGAGAGCGTGAATCAATATTCTATAGTCCTTTTAGAACTTACACTTGTTATTTATCATTGATAGATTTTTTACAAAACGTAGGTCTTACTTATTCACCACCTCGAATTCCTTTTTACCCTACACCGAGAGGTTATCAACCTTCATTAGCTATGTCGGGTGAGTCATCTATGTTTTCTAAATCTCTAGAAACTTTTTTATATGGTGGTTCATCTATTCCTCTGAGATACCAGTCGTTCTCTGGTACCTTCTCAGGAGCATCTCCTCAACCAATTAAACAAATGTTATCATCTAGTGCAAATGGAACAAACACTAGAACATTGAACACAAAACAATTTTTTATGATGTCTGGCAATATTCCAAATCCTCAACCTCAAGGAAGTTAGTTACCGCCTAGGGGGCAACCTCAAGGAAGTCAGTTACCGCCTGAGGGGCAACCTGTAGGACAACATTTACAGCCTGGGGAGCAACCTCAAGGACAGTACATACCTCAAGTTCAATATCAACCTCAAGGACAATACACACCTCAAGGTCAATATCAACCCCAGAGTCAATTCATACCTCAGGATCAATATCAACCCCAGATTCAGTACATACCTCAGGGTCAATATCAACCCTAGATTCAGTACATGCCTCAAAGTCAATATCAACCTCAGGGTCAGTACCCAGTTCAAGGTTTTCAACCTCCTTCAGGTCAACCATTATTACAAGGAGCTGGAAATTTTCCAGTTAATTATCAAACTTATGTTCAACCTGGTTATGGTCCTTCATATGCACAACCTTCTATGGGTGAATACCCCGGAATTAATATGGTGTGGGATCCATCTCAAATTCAACAGAATTTCCAACCCAATGTGTAGTTACCTAATCAACCTGGACAGCCCATAGGTTCTGGTCCAACCCAACAACCTATCCAGCCTACCATTCAAGTCTCTTCACCTGGTTCTGTTCAGCAGCCTGGGCCTAGTACACCTAGAACTCTGCCTCAATCTTATTTTGCTGCTGCAACTTTTGTTCAACCTACCACACCTATTTCTAGAATATATACAACTCCTGTTTCTACGACCCCTGTATCAATACAAATTCCTCAAGTATCTATGCCACAGTTAGGGCCTACAATTCAGACTACGGTCCAGATGCCTACAGGAAAATCTGGTACAAGTACGATTCTCACTATTCAACCACAATTTACTTATCAATCGTACCAGGGGTAGTATCAATTTGGACATACTACACAAAATCCAACATATCAGTATCAGCCGTATCCTGGGTATACTTATCAAGTACCTCAACAACCCCAGTATGGTCCGATTAATCCTGGTTATCCAGGAGGTTTCACAATTCCCAATGCGCATCCAATTCCAGGATATCCTGGATATCCTCCTCCTGGAACTGGTTTGATCACACAAGGTTATCAAGACCCTATCCTCTGGTTACCATTCATAACAACTTTATATTTACCTGATCTATCGCGTCTTACGAATGATCCCATATTTTATCTTCCGTATTAGCCGTTGATGCCTAATAAGTTGCCCAGTGATATTCCAAAGTCTGAAGGTAAGTCAGGAGAAGGTCCATCTAATCATGTTATGACTTATCACCTGGTGTGCATCCAATTCACTAATCGATGATTCGATTTGATTTTGTCTTTTTCAAAGAACTCTCATTGGTCTAGCTGCAAATGGTACATTGAGTTACCACGAGGTTAATTTAATAATTTTAATGCACTAGCTACTGCTTTCTTAACCCATTTTTAGTTACCTGTCAGATACGACAATGGTACGGAATTGTTGACCTCATTAAAACAATCTATGTCTACGTACATATCTGATCACATTCATGAATGGAGACGTAGGAGACGTTTAGTGAAAGTCTTTATTCCGGGTCAAATTTTGGCTGAATGGTTTATCAAATCATTATTGCCCAAAATTACTGAAGATGTGGCCAAGGGAGGCATTGTTATAGAAGAGAAAGTCATTGCTCAAGCTCAGTACCTAGACCTTTTATATACACTACTACATTTGGTGTAAATTCCGACACTTGGTTCCGACGCTTTTGACCAAATGTCGGAAATTTCCCCAAATTTTTTCCATCCCGCCCAAAACCGTCGCTATACCGACGTTTATAGAAAAGTGTCGCAATACCGACACTTAGAAAAGTGTCTCAATTGCGACTTTTGGAGAAAGACGTCGCAATTGCGACACTATGGCCCAAAGCGTCGCTATTGAGACGAATCCAATCGTCGCAAGTGCGACACAATGTCTAGGTGTCGCCATTACGACGTTTGGAGGCACCCATCGCAATAGCGACGCTTTTTCCGCCGTCAGTATAACGACACTTATATGCGCACTACATAAAAATACGAAACTTATATGCGCGCTACATAAAAATTCGAAACTTATATGCGCGCTACATAAAAATAATTTTATTGTTTCGTATCCATCGCAATAGCTACATTAACGTCTGATATCATGCACGCATTCGCCCTCTGCTCTTGTAGAACAGCATTCGCCCTCAGCTCTTGCAGAACAGCATTTTCCCTTAGCATTCGCCCTCAGCGTTTGCCCTTAGCTCTTGCAGAACAACATTCGCCCTCAGCTCTTGCAAAATGGTAAGTTCTTACTGCAGGCCCTTCCTCCTATAGTAGGGTTGACTCTATTTGGGTTTTTTTGGTCAATTCCATTGGATTGTGTTAGGCTGTAGGGTTCTCTCTAGATTTCAAGAATCAAGATTCAATACTCTCTATTATCTTCATCACCCAATACAAGATTTAATTTTTTCCCAAAGAAACGCTTATTAATTTGGCAGCCATTATTTCTCCCTGCTTTAAAAACCCTGCATTTAAATGAAAATAAGCATTGCATTTCAACTACAAAAATCTATTAGTGTTCAAATGTACATGTGTGCTACATTAACGTCTGATATCACGTGCGCATTCGCCCTCCGCTCTTGCAGAACAAAATTCGCCCTCAGCATTCGCCCTCAGCTCTTGTAGAACAGCATTCGCCCTCAGCATTCATCCTGAGCTCTTGCAGAATAGCATTCGCCCTCAGCATTCACCCTGAGCTCTTGCAGAACAACATTCGCCCTCAGCTCTTGCAGAACAGCATTCGCCGTGCATTCGCCCTCAGCTCTTGTAGAACAACATTTGCCCTCAGCATTCGCCCTCAGCGTTCGCCCTCAGCTCTTGCAGAACAGCATTTGCCCTCAGCTCTTGCAAAATGGTAAGTTCTTACTGCAGGCCCTTCCTCCTATAGCAGGGTTGAATCTATTTGGGTATTTTTGGTCAATTCCATTGGATTGTGTTAGGCTGTAGGGTTCTCTCTAGATGTCAAGAATCAAGATTCAATACCCTCTATTATCTTCATCACCCAATACAAGATTTAAATTTTTCCCAAAGAAACGCTTATTAATTTGGCAGCCATTATTTCTCCCTGCTTTAAAAACCCTACATTTAAATGAAACAAGCATTGCATTTCAACTACAAAAATCTATTAGTGTTCAAATGTACATGTGTGCATCACTTGTGTAGGGTATTCCTTTTCCACTTTCACATTATCCAAGAATGTGTGCAGTATAGTTCATATTTTTTGTGATTTAGATTATCTTGAAAAAGGAAAGGTAAATTATTTCCTATGGAAAAAGAAGGTTTTCCTTTTTTATAGGTTGTTTGGACTTACGTGGAAAACTTTATGGTAGGCCTTTCATATTATGTAGTTTAAATTTGAATTAACATATTATTATACATGAAAATATAATTACCTATGTGATGTCCTTCATCACTAATTAAAATTATAGGGTTTCAATTTCCTAGACTCTAACTCATCTGATGCTAAATTCTAGGTTCTCATTGGTGGGTCACTCTTCCATTGATTTCCTTTCCCTCTGGATCTTGTCATACTTTAAAATTCATCAATGATACATATATTATTTCAGGTATCCCAAAAGGCTTTATAGTAGAACATATTGTGAAGTTTTTTTGACACTTGAGGATTCTTTTTAGAACCGCAACGCGGTCTATGCTATCGAGTTATATACCAAGCAACTTGTCCTTAATAACCACACTATGAGGTAGGTTCAACCAGTTTGAACTTGTTGGGACATAGCATATGAAGTTGTGTGATGATTCCATATCACAGGTCTATTATGGTGACAAAAGTGAAGACACGTAATGATAGTTATTATGTTAACATTACTAGAAACATTTTCAAAATTATCCATGCTATCAAGATGTCAAAATTCCAGGCATTAGGTGTCAATACTTGTAGCTAATAGATAATAATAATAATATAAAAAAATCACAACTTTATTCTTGAAATATGATTGTTACACATTGGCAACCTAGTTCATGAGTTACTATCACCCAAAGATTGCAAAACAAACTTAAAATATAAATTAAACCAACATGAGAATCCAACTAAGGGTTTCTCGACAAAATCATGCCATAACCTGGCATTTTGAAACCCAAATTTGAATCCATCATAAGGAATACAATGCAAACTCAGATGGATTTTCAATGCATGTTTGCATGCTACACTTATTCTCTGTCTAGATATCATTTTTTAAATGGAACCATTAGTCAAGCCCACCGTCCTTTTTATGTGAAAAATTTCAGCTCTATTTGAGCTCTTTTTTGCTCCACCACCTCCATAAATATATGCAAACATATATCATGATCTTGGAATTCCATTACATATGTATGTGCCAATGTTCCATAATCATGCCCCATCATAAATTTAAGAAATTTCCATTGAATATCAAATTATGGAGGGGGGGAACTTTTTGCTGCAACATTTGGCTCAAAATCAGGGACCATCTCCGTATGAGGTGAATGAGAACTATAGATATTTGAAGAAGTAGATTAGTGCCTTTTCCTCTGGCCATGGAGTCATATACGGTCATCCATCACAAAAATTTGTCTTTGTTCATTCTCACCTTGAAAGTTGCAAAAATTCATGCCCTAATTGAAACGACACTAAATTTGAAAGATATAATAAAAATGCAAGCTAGAAGTGCCCTATTAATACAAAGGGAAAACCTTCCTACCTACCCTAACTAAGATAAATTTTGATTGATAAGAAACATGATATTTCCAATGGAGTTGATCCAACAACTTGTTAAATGTATGGGACTAAATCATGCATTTGATTTCCAGGGAAACATGCGCATGAAGGGAAAAAGTGCAAAATTAATGGAAAATCCATACATGCCACTTATAAAAACTACACCGAAAGGTAAAAAAATACTTAAGGCCTTAACTTAATTTGAATCCAAAAATGACAAAACGGGATTAGTGAAAACACGAGAGTGGTGTGGGTGAACAACATAAATAAAAAGTGAAGATACCTTTCCCCAAGATGCCTTTGTCACCGTTGTATGAAAACATGTTTTCCTTTCCCTTTATACATGCAAGTGAATGCATTATAGGTATGGTGTTTTCCCAGAATAGGAGAAGACTACTTAAATATATCATTTGTGGATTGAATGTTTGGGTGCCTTAATGTGCAATGACATGTTTCCAGGACTGAATTCAATGCAAGGCATATTTGAAACTCTAACTCTGTCTTCCGGTGTCTTATTAGAAATTATTTCAGTTTTCATTTTGTGTTTTCAAGTTAGATAGTGTTTTCAAGTTTTTACATTTATAATTTTATTTCAATGTGGCAGACTGATCAGAGCAGTGCAGGAACAACCCCGAGACGGGATGATCGCGGAAAGAGGCCAGCGGAAGAACATGTAAAGTGCCAGCATTGCTCTATCTTCAGGTATTTTAGTTATTTACATAATTGAAATAATATTAATTTTGTTCAAATATGCACACACCTAGCCATGGTACGCCTGATGATTCCCTCTTTGAGGAAGAGCTTTCTTCATCCCTATCTCCAGTGTTCTTGTTGCAAAAAAAGGCACGAGATGCAAGGTCGGAATTTAATACTTTGATAGACGCGACTCAAACACCTGAAATAGAAGAGAGGATACAACATCTTATGAGGCAGCTAGAAATATATCAGGTAATAATAAAAATTCAAAAGAATATTTTTTTGTTCTGCATGAGATGAATTGTGATAGTTTGATTTTTAATTTTTACATTGACTAAACTAACAAAAAGTTCTTTTGTATGTAGCGTTTTCTGGCACTTGCTAAATCCGGTGTTGGTGGTAGTGGGACACAAGGGAAAGAGATTACCCAACAACCCTCTCATACACCTTCTACTCCTTTAGGTGCCAGCCAAGAAACACACCCTGCCCAAGCAGACACCCAGCCAACCGCTGAACGTGTTGGAAATGATGAGGTTGATATGGCCAACTACATTATTGCATTTCCTAGAGCTACACGTGTCAGCTCCACAGGGACCATTAATGGCATGTTGTTGGTGAACGATGAAGGTGTCCCTATAAATCATGTACAACTCCCAGGTAAATTTTAATATTTTAACTATTTCATGTACTTTATCTAAAACATATTTATCATGATTTTTATTTTTAAATTAATGATAATATCTTCTTTTTCTTTTGGTTTTATTCTGTGTAGGAAACAATGAGTTCTACAGAATTCTGGAGAGCCATGCCTTGGTAATTTTTGGCTCAACCATACGTACAGGGTGGAATTCCCAGAATTCCAACCTGAAAAAAGAACTTTTAGATTATCTAGAAGCCCTTTTTGGGGTCGGCACATTTGACAGAAAAGGGGTGGCTCAGGTAGCCGGCAAATATTTGAAATATACCAGGGACACCTATAGGACGCAATTGCAATTTACCCCTAGATATGAGCGTCCTCTCGCAGTTTCAGAGAGTGAGTGGAGAGCACTCATCCATGACGGAAAAGAGAAAAGGGCAAAGAAAGAAGGAAAAATGCCAACTGGACCCGCAAGGTAAATTACAACTTTAGTTCAATAGCTTTAATTTTCTTTATGTCTAAAATAAAAGTGTGCTACGTCATATCTGACTTCAATCTTTTGATGCTAGGTTGCCTGACACCTCAAAGGCAACCAAAGCTAGGATTGAGAAAAAGGGCTATCACAAGCTAGGCCAGGGTGGCTACTTGAAATTAGCTGCAAGAATTGTAATTAAGTAGCTAAACATCTTATAATTAATTTTATCGCCTTCCAACATTTTTATAATCCTATCAAATATGATTCAAAATACACAATCATATGTAATGTAGGGTGATGAATTCGGAACAGAAAATAAAGAGGAAGATAAAAATATCGCTCTCTGTTTCGGCTATCAAGCTGTAGTTGAACGTCGCAGAAGCTTGGGGCAGGTCCCAAGATCTAGAATGCCTGTTAAGGTAAAACATTAACCTTTCAATATTTTTTTTTTCCGTCCATAAATTTAATGTCTAACAACTTTGTTTAAATCAGGGGAGCAACACTACCGAGGAGGAAAATAACCCAGTTTTAGAGCCAGATGTAGATGATCCTCACGTGCAACCTGATCATTGTAGTGGGGACCAGGCCGACAAAGCTGCTATCAGTGAGGGCCGTGACGGTAATTAATTTCCACTTATAATTTTTTCTAATTATACCTTGATGGTTGTCCTTATAAAGTTTTTTGTTTAAATAACAGAGAATGTTTCCCTTGAGGATCTTACCACCAGAGAGGAAGACAGGGCAACAGTCTCAATGGCGACAACTAGTGCACCAGGTAAATAATCTCATTGCAATTTTTTTTATTAATATTACCGAACTAGTTCAATGATATTTAAAAACTGACAATTAAAATTTAATATTATATGTTTTTGTAGGCGATGCCCCGTCACTGGATGAGACCAGACATCGTGACTACGCAACTAGGTCAGCGGCGACAACTGGTGCACCAGGTAAATAATCTCATTGCAATTTTTTTTATTAATATTATCGAACTAGTTCAATGATATTTAAAAACTGACAATTAAAATTTAATATTATCTATTTTTGTAGTCGATGCCCCGTCACTGGATGAGACCAGACATCGTGACAACGCAACTAGGTCAGCGGCGACAACTGGTGCACCAGGTAAATAATCTCATTGCAATTTTTTTTATTAATATTACCGAACTAGTTCAATGATATTTAAAAACTCACAATTAAAATTTAATATTATCTATTTTTGTAGGCGATGCCCCATCACTGGATGAGACCAGACATCGTGACAACGCAACTAGGTCAGCGGCGACAACTGGTGCACCAGGTAAATAATCTCATTGCAATTTTTTTTATTAATATTACCGAACTAGTTCAATGATATTTAAAAACCGACAATTAAAATTTAATATTATCTATTTTTGTAGGCGATGCCCCGTCACTGGATGAGCCCAGACATCGTGAATACGCAACTAGGTCAGCAGTGCGGGTTGAAAGGCACGAAACAGGAGCAGAGCACGATGATATTGATGATGTAATTAGAAGCTTTAAAAATAGGAAGAAGAAAAAGAAAATTTGACAATGTAAAATATTGTATTATTATAAGACAAACGTTACCATACTTGGAACATTTTTTTGCGTTATATAAAAAACTCATTTATCATACTATTTTTATGTCAAGCATTAATTGCAATGTTTCCTTGCGTACTTCTTGTTGAATTGTTTTTTTATTAGTTATTGAATATTTTTTTTTATGCTCATGAAAGTAAAAAATGAAATATAGATTGGGTATTGGGGAATTGAGAGTGATGTGAGGGGGGGGGGGAGGGGCCATAAGAGCTTCCACCTTCACGTGGTTGGCCCTGTTTATTAGAGAATAATTTATTGGAGCGATTTAATCTTGGAGCAAACCTCCCTCGATCCAGTGTAGCAACAAAAAAGTCACTGTTGACTTAGTTGCTACTCTTTCAGATCGTGGGAGGCTTGTTCCAAGTTCATGCGAATCCAATAAATTGTTCTTGAAATGAAGAGGAGCTTATTCAGGTATGTTTTTACATTTTCAACATATGTTCTAACATTATCATAAGAATGAATCTTAGAGTAAAAAATACTACATCAATTACTTGTATTTATTGTATAGATAATGATGGATTTTGATTGACTTGGCAGTGCAGGTACAAATCCTCTTGCATCATGAGCAATACAACTTGTCAACCAGGGTCATGTCTAGGATATTTTTGCTTATGCGCTTGACCAGGTTCATAATGTCACATTTTGTAAGTTCCTTTACAGTTCATAATTCAATATTAAGCTTGTTCATGATTATTATCTAGGTTTTTTGTATGTGTTTTTTCAATTATTTGATTGTAAGCAACTCTGCATGTTTCCTATTGTTCACTATGATTTATCCCATTACCACTCCCAGGATGAATCCGAATTTATTGTTACATAGGTTACTTTATTGTTACTATTATTTCTCCATTTACGATTTCATAGGTTACATCATGTAAAGTTTTCAATCTCAGGTTGGTGATGAGATTTAGTTCTCCAGATTTGGGGCTTTTCTGATATTTTCTCCCTCATGTCATTCCTGCATCACCTCGTTGTTTGAGCATGCCAATTTTCTACCACTTGTACCAATTGGCACATGTCAATCTCTGAGTGGTGCCACATTTCACCCATTTTCAGTGAGAGTTTAGGGTTTCTCTAACATAGCTTCAGAAATCCGATTCAGTGCCTGCTTGAATATTGTCACATAATACTTATGGTTTGGATTGATGAGCATGTTCTGAATGGTTGGTTGATTCATAAGAACCACCCATATAGTCATCCTGAGATATTTCAGAAGATTTCTCGGGTTTCCTTTTTCACCGTTTCTAGTGGGTGGGATGGTGTGGGGTGATCCATCAATACTGGTGCTCTTGTAGTAGGGAATTTGTTTTTGGGGATATAAAGGAGAAATTGATGTAGATATCCCATTGGATGCATTCATATATGGGCATGAGAGGTCAAGAATTTAAATTAAAAATATGCAACCTCTAGCATGGCAACCTGAAGGCCGCGAGAGACACTGGTTAAAGATTGTTTTGTGTTGGCCTTAATATAGTCGTGATTTCTTTCTATTATCTTAATGCAAATATATAGTCCGGTCTCATTAAAATGAGGATTGTGGATGTATTTCTCTTTGGTTGTTTCTCTCTTAATGCTCCAAAAGTTGCCAAAAGTTGCGATAGTTGTTTAGTTTGCCTGTTACAACTTAAAAGTGGTTTTTAGCAATGGGAGTCATGTTTTTTAAGGTTCATACTAATATGAAGATCTTGCAATTCTATATTCAAGATAAGAGAAGATGGCCTCTGCGTTGGGCAGTATGACAACAATTTCCACATCTACCTCATTGGGTAACAATGGAAAGGGGAAGAAGTTGGGTGCAATGTTTGATAATTATGGCAAACAATTGTCTTCTCTTTCAGTTTTTTCACCCATTTCCTTTAATCGCTCAAGTAGAAGAGGGACTCTGAGATTACGCGACAGAGAGAAGGTATTTAATACAAGAGATATGGAAAAGGAGTTGTACTTCAACAAGGATGGCTCAGTGACAAAAAAATTGCAGGTCAGAGAAAAAATTATGTTTAAAGGAAGGTCACCTGCACGTGAAACTTCACCGCGGTGGATCTTTCCTTGTCCACTTATATTCGATTTTAATGTGTTATTTTAATTTTTCATGGAGGGTTGTTTTGGCATATGGTCTGGCATTCAATTGCACACTTATTGAAAGCATTGTCAATTTGTCTTGCAGGCAGTGTGAACAAACTTGCTGATCTTGTTGGAGTCACCCTTGGGGCGAAGGGAAAAATGTTGTCTTGGAGAGCAAGCATGGTTCTCCGAAAATAGTTAATGATGGTGTGACAGTAGCTAAGGAGGTAATTTGTAGATGTGTGCTCTGGTTTTCTTTTTAACGTTGTATTAGTTCCCCCTCTTAAATGTCTTAGATTTCGTAGGCATAATTTGAAAACTCAAAGGTGAAAGGAAACATATTTGTTACCCAATGGTCTACTTGGCCTATGGACTAGCCACATTAGAGTAATGCATAAAGCTTTTCACAACAATAAAAGGAAAGGGTTATGGCTGAGTCAAATTTTATTGTTATTGACAGTGTAATGAAATGTATCTCAATGCTATGGTTTGGCCTTTTTATTGGTTGAATTAGAGGACCCAGTTGAAAATATTGGGGCCAAGTTGGTAAGGCAAGCTGCGGCAAAGACAAATGATTTAGCTGGGGATGGAACCACAACATCTGTTGTTCTTGCAGATGTTGGAATATTGAAAAATTCCAGAACAATGAATGGAGAATAAATCTCCCTTCCTCTAACACAGAGAAAATAAAAATTTCTTTGACAGGAGACAAAGTTTCAATACTTTGAAAACAAACTTCTATTCCCTTCAATAAAAAAAAAAAAAACTATTACACTTGTTCCTCACTGAGAGGGATTACAAAATTATGACCGCTACAAAACACAGTGCATAAAACCAACTCACTGTCTGTTCAAAAAAAACATACTCTGTCTCTAAAACACTCTGCTGTGTTTTTCCCTTTCGCACTGCTGTGCATACACACTTAAAAAGTTACACTCAGTCTTTCACTTTTTACACACTGCTGTGCAATAAAAAATTTACGTACTGTCTATAAAAAAAACTACCAAGCTTTTTCGTCCTTTTTATTTTTATATGCCATAACATATAAAACATATTATAATAAACCCTCTTTTAAAAAAAATAAAATTAAAACTAAATTCTATGGCCCACCTTTCATTTCGCATATGATATATATATAACATATGGTTAAAACATATGTATATATTAAACTATCAAAACATTAAAGAACCCTTTCCATCGGACTTCAAAAGTCTGAATAGATTGAATTTCAAACCAAATTCACGTTCCAAAATGGGATGCTGACGTCTGCCTAATTTTAACTCGAATTCTCAATCCAATGTGCCCTATAAAAAAATCGGGTCCGGTTTTCAGGTTTTCAGATTCCCTTCAATTTCATGCGATCCAATATTAATGCTCCACGTGTCCTCCTTTTGAATTTACAAAACTGTCGGGTAAATTTCTGTTTGTTTAATTTCTGGTTGGTGAATTGCGTTAATGTCGGTTGTTGTGTTTAAATACAATCCTGTACAGAAATATGGCTGCGGCCGTCTACAAAAAAAACTTGCAGGAATTTTAAATGCTGAATTAAATTTCTGGATGGCATGCAAGCAACCTCCAAAAAAAAATGTTGCTGCTGCATCCGTCCTTCTGCTGCAGCAGTTGAAGTTAAAATTCAACAACACATGGTTTAATAAGTGAGGGTGTAAAGGTAACTTTTTGTCGATAGTACTGGATTAAGATCATCTATTCATTTTTGTAGGGTCTTATGGTGTTTGGTTTTTTAGTTTTGGGTTGGGATTATTGAGTCTAAGATAGTTTTTGAGTGAAAAAATTGCTATCAGGTATTAAAAATTTTTGGTTCTTTTGTCAAAATTTATGAGCTTGTTAGGAAATACAAAACTGACAATGGTTGTATCTTAAATTTGTGAAAAATAATTTGAAATGAAACCTTTTTGTTTAGGTTGTTGCAGCAGGTGCAAACCCCATTCAAATTACTAGGGGCATTGACAAGACAATAAAGGCCCTTGTTTCGGAACTCAAAATTTTTTCAAAGGAGGTAAACGCTTGCCTTTTGAGTAGGCTGGTTTTCCTTTTTGCTGATGGTTTGGTGTATCTAATTGAATTATTTGCCTAAGGTATTTTTGGTTGCAAAATCCTTTTCATTTTTCATACAGTATTGGCCTTGTGGAATACATTTGATTGTGTGGTCTTGTTAGATCTACAACATTTGTAGTTGTTTAGTCTTATGGCCGAGGTGCACTTTTATTATGGAAATAGTTGATGCAATATTGTCATTTAATCCTTACTGCAGGGTAGCATGTTGAGAATTTTCTTGTGAAACATTTTGTATTCAAAATGACACTTAATCCTATACAGCATCATGCACTTGACTTCAAAATTCATATTCAAAGTGTGCCAGACAATTCTTGCAAAATTTCAAATATTTATGTTGTTTTAAACCATTATCTTTTCATGTATTGGATGCTGAAAATGTGAAAAATACTTTGGTATGAAACCAACTGGTGAATAATTTCCAGCAAAACAACCACTTCCAAGACATGATTTAGAAGTAGAACAAATTTGCTTATGAAGCATAGAAAGATATCCTTGATGCATTGTCAATGTTTGGCTAGGGTTATTTTTGGAGAAAATAACTCCTTATTCCTAGAATAGTGATCTTCAATACAAGTAAATGCCAGAGAAGAGAGATCATCGTGTGACGCAACAAAACCGAAATTGGACCCCCAAGGAGAGCTGGTGTGTCTACAATCGCTGTGTCAGCATTTTCCCTTGGTGTACCCCGTTCTTTTCCTCCAGCCTGAGTCTTAATTGACTTCTTCTTTCTTCGGGTTTATTTATCAAATTCGTAGAATTTGATAAATAAATACTATCCACAATGGTTGGATTTTAATTTATATTCCCGACTTTATATTATCTCCAATCCTTATAACCAATGTTTAACTTTCAACACTTTGTATTTATACTCCACGTTTCTTTTTAAATAAATAACTTGTAATGAAATTTCGGCTCTATATTTCACCACCCAACCTTACAACAATCACGCTCCATACTTATGCTAATTATACGCCAATCGTTTAATTAAACAATTTCATTATACTCCGGCCCCACCTATATATATCAATAACCAATCAAACACTCGTATCGTACCTGGCTATCCTCCGCACACCTTAGTTAACCTCCGGGCAAGTTCAACGTGCGACCACTGTCCGATGGCCCTTCTCCAAATCAACGACTCTTGGAAATTTCGCTCAGCTTCCAACGTCGGGCTTTAACGTGCGATGGCGCATGTTAAATGGTGGTTTTCCGGGGGTCACTTCGCCACGTGTCGCATTCCCTATGGAATCGCTCGCGAATAGGAAATACCGCCTACTCCGCAAAAGCGGTGCGATATGGGCAACTCGCTTTTGTGATTCCGCTCGTGGTTTTGGTAGAGGGCTTGACCATGGGTGCAATTCTGGTTCCGCTATCATTTTGTTTGTTAACTCATGTCCAATCCTCGGGTCAGGTTTTGAAAGCACAACAATTTTTTCTCTTTATTAAGCGAGATTTTTATATTTGAATAGTTTTCACGACCCCGGTTCTCTACACAGACCTCGCCTTCGGGTGGGGTGAGTTCACAGGGTTATCCAACAATTTACGGGAATTCAAAGATAGAAGAATGGAATTATCAGTACCCAATCACCTCACAGTTAAACAATTCTTCACAATTAGCAGTTTGAGATAATTCAATGGCAACTAAGCTTGGAAATCATTTAACTGGAAACAATTGTTCACACACAGAGGTTTATTGCAGAAATCCCCTCTCTACTCTCCTCTTCCCTCTCTACTTTTATTCATCCGAGGAATTACAATTTATATACATAACATATGGCTCTTCGGTTCCTCCGAGAGGACCGTTCTAGAAATCAAAAGGTCTAATTATAATAATTCAACTAACTGAAACTGTTAGACTCCTACAACTCTAACTAGTCTAAGTAATACAGTCAGCTGAGGTATTGACACCTAGCTGTTACAACTCAAATGTTTTCGAACCCTCCTAGCCACAACATGTGGAAAAAACCTCCTACATTGCTGGCTAGTACCTAATGCCCCTGCATCATTGTGTGACATAAACCTATTAACAAAAGTGAATTCCTTGAATTTCACCAAACATTTTCTTTGAATTCCTTGCTTTTAAAAGCCAATGATATCTCTTATTGTGTTAATGTTACGTAAATTCCTTGTCCTAGTGCCTCACACTCTACTATGAATGTTTTACCAAAAGTAGGTGCAACCGATGTTGGTGTAGAAGACATGGCATCCATTGAAAGAGAGAATGCCAAAGTAGTCTCATCATTCCATATAAATGATATTTTCTTCAAGAGATATGTGAGTGGACTTGAAATGCACTAAAAAATCTTCTAAGAACCTTGATTTTCTTAGGAATAGGTCATTTTGTAATAGCTTGCATATTTTGAGGCTCCAACTTCACTCCTTCCTTTAAAACAATATGAGCCAAATACTCAAATTCTTATTTCCCAAAAGCACATTTGGATATTTTTACATAAAAATGATTGTTCTCAACAATTATTTATATAACTTTTCCACATGTTTAGTGTGGTATTCCCATGATTTATTATAAATATGTGTATTATCAAAGAAAACCAACACAAATTTTATAAGATGGGATCAAACAAAATTGTTCTTAAGTCGAGCCCGTCAGACTTCAAACGGCGATAAACCATAATTCAAACCAAATTCGCGTTCCAAAATAGCCTGCTGACATCGACCAATTTTGTGATGAAAAAACCAAATGAATTCCACCCTAATATTTTTCGGGTCTGAAGTTGGGCTGGCATACAGAGGGAGATTTGTGACGTGAATTTCTTATCAAATTCGCCCTAATATTTTTCGGGTCCAGATTTCCACTGCGTGAGCGGCCCAAACAAAGATCCGCTCCAATTAATTTCTGCCACATGTCCTCAATAAAAACTTGCCCTGCTCCCGGCTGCGGGTGCATTCGATGGCGTTTAAGGTGATGGGACATGGATATGGAGATTTCATATCAATCGCATTAAAATTTAACACTGTTCAATTAAGTTTTCACATCAAATCCGCATTAATTAATTTTTAACATTGTTCAAGATCGGAGCTCCACTCCTCTTAGCGATTCTGCACGCTCCAATATGATTCGGCCTTCGGCTCTCATTATTAATGATCAGAGATTAATTATTACGGGCATCCTTTGATTGCATTGCAGTCGGGTCGACAAAATGGCATTTAGCTATGGCTTTTCAGACGAGCCGATTGCTGGATTACACTGCCTGCTAACTGTGACGATAAGGAGAAGTGGCCAGTTGAACTGCTGCCTAGAC
The DNA here is from genome assembly GCA_034641835.2 of Pinus albicaulis. Lineage (NCBI taxonomy): Eukaryota > Viridiplantae > Streptophyta > Pinopsida > Pinales > Pinaceae > Pinus > Pinus albicaulis. The sequence continues at coordinate 71,726,742 of CM076575.1, forward strand.
CTTGCAGCATATCTGCATTTCTCTCAATTCTGTCTTCCTCTGTTAATTGGAATTCTGCTTCTCCGTCTCCTCTTGTGCCCACTGCGCCTGAGACTGCACCCATGCCTCACGTGCATCATAGGATGCGTTGCCATAGGGGGAGCACTAGAGGTCAACCCCTGCGGGCTCCCTCCAGCCCCTCAACAGAGTCAACTTCCGGCCAGTCCAGTGATTATTACGCAGGTCGATATCCAAATAATAGGAGTGGGCGGGGTCGAGTTGTAGGATCTGGCCACCGTATGGATTCCCCTGCTCCTCGCTTCCCCACCGCTAGTTCACCTTCTCCCACGACGCGCACTGCGCAACTTTCCTTTAATTTCTCTCTCAACCGCCTACGAATCACGGCTTTAGTCACTGTGGTATTCCGCGAGGAGGCCCAAACGGAGGAATAATGCACCCATCCAGTGGGTCTGAGCTCGGAAAAAGCCGGCCAGCATTCGGGCCTTCAGGAGGGGAGCTGTGGCATGCATGTGGAGGTAGCACCTAGCGATCCTGGACCTTCCGAAGGATGGTGCCGAATCGTGGAGGAACCACCGGAGGAGTAGTTTGGTTAATTTGTTTTTCTTGCTTAGCAGGCCCACTTAATTGGGCTGCTTTTAGTTTATTTTACTTTGCTGGACCTTTGTAATATTTTTGAATTCTGTAAATTAAACGTTCAAGACTAGTTTCCCCGTATGAGGGCAGTCTTCTTAATTTTTTGATTTTTTGATGACAAATTTGCCATGAGTATGGCCAGGAAATGTTTTTGACTTCGGTGTAATTTTATTCGCAATGTTAATAGATTAACTTTACTTTGAATTCTCACATGATTAGCGTTTTTCTTGATCTGTTCAAGGATTTTTGGTACTTTAATTTGTATTTGGAACAATGGACGTCGGTACTCTATCTGTTGCTTTACTGTTCTACATACTACTATTTCACTTTCTTATAGATGCCTCGGGCACATTTGAATGCTTTCTCAGATTGTCGATAATCTCCATGTGGACCGTTACTGGATTTTATATCATGTCCCTGTATGTGACATGGGGTATTTTTCTATCATTGTCTGGGGTGGGACTTCCACTTTTCTGGATGGATATTTGGGTTCCAATCATCAGATGTGAAAATGTAATGACTTCATGGACTGTTTTACTTCATATAATATATTCAAAACAACATTTTTTCTCTTGTGAAAAAAAAATGATTAATGTTTATCACTCTGCCTTCAAAACTAGCGATGCTGGTCTATGTTGCTGGTTTATTGATATGGTCTGATGGTATTTTTATATTTTGTACATATCACACTCCTCACATGATTAGCGTTTTTCTCTGTTGCAGGATTTTGGGTACTTTAATTTGTATTTGGAACAATGGACGTCGGTACTCTATCTGTTGTTTTACTATTCTACATACTGCTATTTCACTTTATTATAGATGCCTCGAGCATATTTGGATGCTTTCTCAGATTTGTCGATAATCTCCATGTGGACCGTTACTGGGTTTTATATCAAGTCATTGTATGTGACATGGGGTATTTTTCTATCATTGTCTGGGGTGGGACTTCCACTTTTCTGGATGGATATTTGGATTCCAATATTCAAATGTGAAAATGTAATGACTTCATGGACTGTTTTACTTCATATAATATATTCAAAACAGTGTTTTTTCTCTTGTGAAAAAAAAAATGATTAATGTTTATCACTCTGCCTTCAAAACTAGCGATGCTGGTCTATGTTGCTGGTTTATTGATATGGTTTGATGGTCTTTTTATATTTTGGACATATCACACCCCTCACATGATTAGCATTTTTCTCTGTTCAAGGATTTTGGGTACTTTAATTTGTATTTGGAACAATGGACGTCGGTACTCTATCTGTTGCTTTACTATTCTACATACTGCTATTTCACTTTCTTATAGATGCCTCGGGCATATTTGGATGCTTTCTCAGATTGTCGATAATCTCCATGTGGACCGTTACTGGGTTTTATATCAAGTCCCTATATGTGACATGGGTATTTTTCTATCACTGTCTGGGGTGGGACTTCCACTTTTCTGGATGGATATTTGGGTTCCAATCTTTAGATGTGAAAATGTAATGACTTCATGGACCGTTTTACTTCATATAATATATTCAAAACAACGTTTTTTCTCTTGTGAAAAAAAAATGATTAATGTTTATCACTCTGCCTTCAAAACTAGAGATGTTGGTCTATGTTGTTGGTTTATTGATATGGTCTGATGGTCTTTTTATATTTTGGACATATCACACTCCTCACATGATTAGCGTTTTTCTCTGTTCAAGGATTTTGGGTACTTTGATTTGTATTTGGAACAATGGACGTCGGTACTCTATCTGTTGTTTTACTATTCTACATACTGCTATTTCACTTTATTATAGATGCCTCGGGCATATTTGGATGCTTTCTCAGATTTGTTGATAATCTCCATGTGGACCGTTATTGGGTTTTATATCAAGTTCCTGTATGTGACATGGGGTATTTTTCTATCACTGTCTGGGGTGGAACTTCCACTTTTCTGGATGGATATTTGGGTTCCAATCTTCAGATGTGAAAATGTAATAACTTCATGGATTGTTTTACTTCATATAATATATTCAAAACAACGTTTTCTCTCTTGTGAAAAAAAAATGATTAATGTTTATCACTCTGCCTTCAAAACTAGCGATGCTGGTCTATGTTGTTGGTTTATTGATATGGTCTGATGATATTTTTATATTTTGGACATATCACACTCCTCACATGATTAGCGTTTTTCTCTGTTCAAGGATTTTGGGTACTTTAATTTGTATTTGGAACAATGGACGTCGGTACTCTATCTTTTGTTTTACTATTCTACATACTGCTATTTCACTTTCTTATAGATGCCTTGGGCATATTTGGATGCTTTCTCAGATTGTCGATAATCTCCATGTGGACCGTTACTGGGTTTTATATCATGTCCCTGTATGTGACATGGGGTATTTTTCTATCATTGTCTGGGGTGGGACTTCCACTTTTCTCGATGGATATTTGGGTTCCAATCTTCAGATGTGAAAATGTAATGACTTCATGGACTGTTTTACTTCATATAATATATTCAAAACATCGTTTTCTCTCTTGTGAAAAAAAAAATGATTAATGTTTATCACTCTGCCTTCAAAACTAGCGATGCTGGTCTATGTTGTTGGTTTATTGATATGGTCTGATGGCATTTTTATATTTTGGACATATCACACTCCTCACATGATTAGCGTTTTTCTCTGTTGCAGGATTTTGGGTACTTTAATTTGTATTTGGAACAATGGACTTCGGTACTCTATCTGTTGCTTTACTATTCTACATACTGCTATTTCACTTTCTTATAGATGCCTCGGGCATATTTGGATGCTTTCTCAGATTTGTAGATAATCTCCATGTCGACCGTTACTGGGTTTTATATCATGTCCCTGTATGTGACATGGGGTATTTTTCTATCATTGTCTGGAGTGGGACTTCCACTTTTCTAGATGGATATTTGGGTTCCAATCTTCAGATGTGAAAATGTAATGACTTCATGGACTGTTTTACTTCATATAATATATTCAAAATAGTGTTTCTCGTCTTTTAAAGTTTCATTTTTTTTTTTAAATTGAACCCGTCGTCGGTATACTGATGCCTTTTAGACGTCGGAATTGCGACAACTCAGAAACGTCGAAAGAGCGACAGTATAAAAACGTTGGACCACATTTCGTCGGAATTGCGACATCTTACAAACGTCGGAAGAGCGACGTTCAAAACGTCAGACCACATTTCGTCAGAATTGCGACATCTTACAAACATCGGAAGAGCGACGTCCAAAACGTCGGACCACACTGCGTCGGAATTGCGACCATTTAAAAACGTCGGACCACATTTCTTCGGAAGTGCGACCGTTTACAAACGTCGGAAGCGCGATGGTTCGTGAGACGTCGGAAGAGTGACGCTTGTTCGGAAGCGACGGAAGAAGTGTCGATAGTGCGACACTTTTTAGGTGCATCAGAACTACGACGGCATGACAAACCACATTTTTTCTGCCCTCAAACTGTCGCTCTTGTGATGACTATGTGTCGGAATAGCGACGAATTGGCCGTCAAAATTTTCGCCAAATTTTCTAGTGATACATAGTCAGGTACTCTGTATGAAAAAATCCCCGATTTACCAAGACCTGATCAGTTAACTACAACTCCTTCAGGATCTCATGTTGCTGATGGTGTAATCGGTTATGTTAACACTGGCAAGAGTAAGAAGAAATATTCCAAGAAAACTTCTCCTATTATAACTTTAACCGATTCACCAAAAGGAGATTCTTCTGTTGAAACTTCCGCCGATATTCATGTTGTATAATCATCTACAGCCAAACCTAAAACTGGTGGTAAGAATAAAGGTAAGAAAAAAAACAAAAAATCATCTTCAAAATATAAAAACGATAAAACTAAACCAATTGACGATAAACGAAAACCTCGTTATCCTTGTCTGATCTGTAATGAGGATCATTTTACTAAAGAGTACCCGCATAGAGCCGAGGTATCAAAATTCGTTAAGGGTTTTCCCACACCCGTTGTCTTGAAGGATCCCTTTCTTTCTTATTAGTAATATGATTGGATATTCCTTGAATACGCCAGAAGATATCTTGATGGTTGCGACGCGATCGTAGGATTATGGTAGTAAAAGTCATGTTGGTGGTAAAGAAGTAGAAAATTCTAATTCAGCATCAACTACATCTCCCTCAGTTTCTGATCCGCTACAGATCGAGAAACAAAATCATGACTTAGTAATAAAACCGCCTGCTAAAGGTGTGCTTCATAAATCAGCTTTCAATCCACATGCGAGAGCTACTCAAAACTACAATATTGTTGAAGACTTGGTGATTTCCCCTTCAACAATGTCACCTTTGGAAGTGCTGCAGTCATGTCCAGCCCAAAGAAAATTACTATTGTCAGCCATAGGAGCCATAGATCTTCAGGATTTGAACCTAATGATCTTTGATTTGGAAAATTTTACACCCGACCTACCTCATCAAATGGCTTTTCAAATTCCATTATTATTCAAAAACAAACGTTGCTTTCGTACTATTATTGATGAAGGGGCTTCTACGTGTATCATGTCGTTAAAATGTTGGAAATCACTTGGTTCTTCGACACAACCAATTGCCGACTATCCTCAAATATTTTGATGGAAGAGGATTCCATCCGTATGGTATTTTATAGGATCTACCTATAGAGGTCGAACGAAAGACTGTTAATCTAGATGTGGAAGTGGTTGATGCCCCTATAGATTACAACCTTCTCCTGGGTCATATTTGGTCTTACGCCATGACTATTGTTGTATCATCGGTCTTTCGTCTCATCATTTTTCATCATAAAGGAAAGATCGTTAAAGTAGATCAACTCTCATATTATTCATCCAACCCATTCTCTACTGATAGCATCCAACATGTCGAAAAATCAACTATCCCTTATAAAGATGTTGGAGTATGTTTGCTTAGAGATTCTGCTTTACTGGGAACTTTTCCCCTGCCTGCTCCCAATGTACTACCTCCTATTGCTAATATCAATATGATTACATCAAGTACTATTTCCTTTGATGATCCTTGGATAGTACCTTCAGGCTCAGAACTAGATTATTTCGATGGCGCGATGCCTTTGAGTCCTTTTGAATTATCATCTCAGGCGGTACAGTCATTTTATGATACTCCTTCAACTAAACCTAATCTAGTGAATGTGATCAATGAGGAATCACTTTCGATATCAAGCTCAGCTTCGCCATCAATTCCTGATCTTGTTCAACAAGTATTCAATACTGATGAGAATATTTGTGAATTTTTGTCTATATAATAATTACCATGGGAAGATCTACAACATCGATCTTCATTTTTACTTGATCTCGATCATTTTGAAACTGATTTTTCCTCCATTTTTACCACTGATTATGTCAACGAACCTTAGAATCCTCTCACGAATTCTGATTCTGAGTTGAACTTGGCAAACATTTCTATGACAGTTCCTACTAACATCTCAGTGAAACTAGGAATTGTTGAAAACATTCATATAGGTGCTTCTTGTACGCCAGATGAAATCCAAGCATATAAAGCCCTATTTCAAGAATTTTGTGACATTTTTTCCTGGTCATATGAAGAAATTCCAGGAATCGATCCATCAATTATTGTTCATGAAATTAAAACATACCCAGATGCTAAACCTGTCCGACAAAGATTAAATCAGATACATCCACGAAAAGCTGCCGCTATTAAAGCAGAAGTTGAGAAATTACTTCGTGCAGGTTTTATTTATCCAATTCCTTTAACGGATTGGGTATCTAATATTGTTCCTGTTAATAAAAAATAAGGGACGATACGAGTATGTATCGATTATAGGGATATAAATCGTTCTTTTCCAAAAGACAATTATCCAACCCCTTATATTGATCAAATTATCGATGATTGTGCTGGAAGTGAAATTTTTTCGTTTATGGATGGATCTTCGGGCTACAATCAATCAACATACTCCCTGTTGATCAACCCAAAACAACTTTCATTTGTCCGTGGGGGAATTTTTCTTACTGAAAATTACCTTTTGGACTTAAGAACGCTGGTGCAACTTTTCAGAGGGAAATGTCTTATGCATTTCATGACATTGAACACATTGTGCAACCCTATCTCGATGATTTACCTGCTCATTCATCGCGCAGAGCAGATCATCTTACTCATCTACGAGCTATCTTTATGAGATGTAGGAATTATAGGATTCGTATGAATCCTCACAAATGTGTCTTTTGTGTTGAATCTGGATGATTGTTGGGATTTTTTGTCTCAAAGGAAGGCATTCGTGTCGACCCATAGAAGGTTGAGGCTATCATCAATTTACCTCCTCCTTCTACTCTTCGCCAACTCCAAAGTTTGCAAGGGAAAGTGAACATTTTACGCCAATTCATTCCTAACTATGCTGAGTTAACCAAAGGTTTTACCAGGTTGTTAAAGCATAATGTTCCTTTCTTTTGGGATGAAATCGCTGATTGATCTTTTGATTCTCTTAAACACGCGTTGACCCATGCACTGTTATGGCATCCTCCCAATTACAATTAGGATTACTTTTTATACCTAGCAACCTCCAATTCTACGATTGGTATGGTCTTAGTTCAGGAAGATTAATTCCACAACAAACATGTGATTTATTATCTCAATCGCAATTTTCATCCAACCGAAATCAAGTACTCACATGTGGATAAATTGGCCTTGGCATCCATTCAAGTTGTCCAACGATTTTGTCATTGCATACTGTTACGCAAAACAATAGTGATTTCTGATTGTAACCCTATGATGTATATTTTGACCAAACAACTACTAGGGGGAAAATACTTCAAATGGATTGTTATTCTACAGGAGTTTGATTTGGAATTTGAAAAATCCAAATCAAAGAAATCATTGGTATTCGTTGAACTTATGTGTGACTTCCCAAGTACGAACACAGAAACTGTGGCAGAAAATCTGATCATGGATGAATCTTTGTTTCTTATTAGCACCATCGATCCTTGGTATGGATATATCATCATTTATCTCCAAACCCAAACTTTTCGGCCCGAAATTTCATGGTCACAATGACGAAAAATATGTTTCCAGTCTCAGCAATATCATATTGTTGGTGACACACTATACTATCGTGGTGTGGACTCTATTTTTCAATGTTGTCTAACTCTTGAAGAAGCTGAAAAGGTTTTAAATGACTATCACTTTGGAGCATGTGGTGGTCATATGTCTGGGTATGCCACAACCCAAAAAATATTGCGCATTGGATATTTTTGGCCGTCCTCATTTAAAGATTGTATTTCCACTATCCGAAAATGCCACAACTATCCAATCTTTGATCAAAAGATGCGTACACCACCTGCTCCTCTTCCCCCTATAATTTTTGTCGGTCCTTTTGTAAAATGGGGCATTGACTTCATTACATGTAACCCTCACTTGGCCGAGGGGCATGGGTATATTATTCTCACAGTAGATTATTTTACCAAATGGGCCGAGGCGATGCCTACATTTGCGGCAGATGGAAAAAATGCAGCTACTTTCATGTTCAATCATGTGATTGATCATTTCGGTGTACCCCAAGTGATAATTACTAACCATGGGAGTCATTTTCAAAACGTCATGATGATCGAACTGACTGATCAACTTGGTCTGCGCCATGACAGTTCTACACCATATTACCCGCAAGCTAATGGTCTGGTTGAAGCTATCAATAAATTTTTAGTCACCATGATCAAACGAATCATTGGAATTCATAAATCGAATTGGCATACCATGTTTTTTTTAGCACTTTGGGCATATCGAACCTCAGCAAAAACATCAACAGGTTTTACCCCTTTTCAACTGGTTTACAGTTTAGAAGTAGTATTACTGATTGAATGTGAGATATCGTCACTCCAACTAGCCATAAAGTTACTACCAACCACTTCTGAAGAGGAGAAATGATTTTTGTACTTAGCTCAATTAGATGAGAATCGGCGCACCACTGCATTAGCCACCAAAGCTCATGTGAAACGAATGAAATCTCAGTATGATAGAAGTGTTACACCTCGTTATTTTTCAGAAGGAGACCTAGTCTTGGTTTATGATCAAGCTAACGATAAGCTAGGGGCTGGGAAATTTGAACCCATGTGGCATGGTCCTTATATTGTCAAGTGACAACTTGCAAAAGGGGCCTATGAACTGATTGATTTTGATGGGGTCTCTTTAGGAAAACCTAGAAATTGGCTTTATCTGAAGAAATATTATGCTTGATTCTTGTGTGGAGATCTTCCTTATATATTAGTTATTTTCATAAGCTGGCGTGTTGTATATTAGAAGAGCTTTCCTAGTTTAAGTGTGTTTTTACTACTATCCCTGCTTATCTGGATCACTCTTGATTTTGTAGATGTTGACATCCCTTCAAACATACATTGGTTTTGCTGATGGTGCTTGTCGTAGTACACGGAACATTTTTTCCGCAACTTGGGTTATTTATTCACCCACTGATGAGTTAGTATTTATGCATGGGTAAGCCTCGGTCAAACGACGAAAAATATTGTAGAGTATAGCGCAATTATTGAGTTATTGTCTGAGTCCATTTCATTTGGAATTTGAATTTTAATCATTAGGTTAGATTCTGAACTCGTTGTATTAAAATTGAATAGAGTATACGCAATTAAAAACCCATTGTTGTTAAGATTATTTTTGAAAGTTCATCTCTTGGAACGAGAATGTGATTATATTGAGTATCGACATATTCCAAGAAATTTAAACACATTAGATGATGCAGTAGCTTCTAGTGTTATAAACATACATGTGCAATAATTAAATCAGTAGATCAAAATAACATTCGATAACATGTTAGACAGATAACTGGAAATAGTAGTAATATCATAGCATAAGAGTAGTGTTTTCAAAAATATTACATCGTCCTTGATCATAGGTTCAAAACACCTTATGATCGGAAAAAAGTGATACAAAAAATGATATAATTCTACAATGTCAATCATCCACTATCCATGGTGATGATCATGATAAAACACTACAGCCCGTGCCACCTTGCTCAGAAATATCCTGAATGGTCCCGGAACCCCGATAACATATCTCTGTAAGCAGAGCAGAATGTCATCTATGGTAGTCCCTGGAATATCTAAAGTCAACCGCTCCAGATGGTTTTGCAGGTCGGTAAGGACCTCTGCTATCTGATCCTATGGTGGTGGTGGTGCTGCAGCTGTCTTCTTGTCAAAAGGACGGAGAGTGGCTGGTCAAGGTGGACCCACATCTGCATTTGAAATTTTTGTCATCAGTTTTGGACGATTCAAAAAACAAAATAAAAATTAGAATTTAGAACATGTCAAAATGATTCTTACCTGAGTCATCCCACTATGTCCCTGGAGGAAGAGACATCTCTCGATCACTGCGGAAATCTATCCCAACATAAGGGAAATCTTCTATCATGAATATTTGGTTCTCCAACCAATGAAAATAAGTTGGAGTGAAATGAAAAACCTCGCCGCCTTCACTATGACGGGCCATCAATGCAACCCATTGGACCATCTGAGGCTCTTTGAATCTACCATGATCAACTGAAATCAGCTGTGGGACAAGTGAAGGAATTATTTCTAGAGAAAATGTGACCACGATCGCTCCATACTCGAATTTTTTCAACTTCGATTTTTTTTTCTCTAGTCAGTTGGCCTTTGACATTGGCCAACACTACCTCACACCAATTAAAAATGGTGCCTCTAAAGCAGTCAACAACATTTTGCATTTGGGATCTTGTAGCAACATGTGGAGCTGCACTCCCACACAACCAGGTTACAGTAAACACAACCACTTTGAGCTCGGGAAAAGTAATGGTTTTTATGTTAATGCGTTTATTTTTGGGGTCTGCTTCTTAATTGAAAAATTCTTGCTGCAGGCTAGTGACAGACTGGCCACCTGCCCTAGCCCCAAACAAAGAGAGTGGCTCACCCCTCTTTGATAAACTAGTGAGAAAGTATATATCTTCCTGCTCAATTTCGAGGCAGTGATCTCCAATGATAAAGCATTGTTCCTAGACATACCTTTTGTTTACTAGCCAGGTAAGTAACTCTACTTGAGCCCTCATACCCTGAATGGCCCAAAATTTGTAAAAATCTCATTCTCTAAATACACGTAATGTAGGCGGATGTAACATGGCTGCATCATAAACCTCTTCATGCTCACATTCTCTCCATTCAAGCATTGTAGATATCCTGCAATGGACAAATTTAAAGGTCAGAAATAGTTTGAGTGAGAAAATTTGGTTTAATTTGGGAGATTATTCATTTTATTTTTACTTACAGTGCCTCTGCACTTTTTGCATAAAAATAGTGCGTGTATCCAAATGTATCATATGCATAAGGTGTGGGACCGTGAAAATTTTCCCTTTGTAAACTTTTCAGGGTCCGCAGGTTTCATGTGTTTTACCTGCGGATCCCCGTGAGCGAATTTTTGAACATATTTTTCTCCTTAAAAATCAATTTAAGCCCTAAATTAAGAAATTAAATGGACAAAAATGAAGGTAAGGATGATGTGGATTACCTGGAACTAACGGTTTTCGATTCTGACGAGTGAATCTTCCGTAATCTCCTCCGGAACGTTTTTTACCAAAAGCTCTCAATTTTCACTCTGAAATCAAATGGTAAAAATGATTTAGAAAAAATCCCTTTTATAAGATTTTTTGAATAAACAAAATATTATTTTTTTTATTTTTCACTTTGAAAAGTTGTTTTCCAAATTATTATTAATCATAAACAGGTATGTTTAATTTTTTAAGTTTTTGTGCAGAATACAGGGTTTTTTGGGTGAAATGGTCCTTTTGACAAAGGAGCATACTTGTTATCACTTTTTTAAACTTGGTAAAAATTATGAAAAATGGAATGAGTACATTTTTATCACTTTTTCAAACTCGTTAAAACTTACAGAAAAGCGAAACTACTAAGTATACTTTATCACTTTTTCGGACTCTTGAAAATTACGAAAAAGCGAAATCTTGGAGTTCTCTTTTAAGCCCTTTTCAGAATCTCTAAAGATGAAAAGATTTCTGAGTAATTGACTATTCAAACTTGTTAAATGAAATGAACAGTTGTCCCTTCAGTATAATTTTACCCCTTTTTCAGACTGAAATGGACTATTTACGAAAAAGGTATACGTTGACTAATCATGGTCAATAGAGTTCTCTCCTGTATTGTTTTATCCTTTTTTAGGCTTGAGAGACTAAATTTATGAAAAATTACACCCACGAAGTTTCCTTAAGTTTTTATTTTAACTCCCTAAAAATGAAAAACACTGAGTTTCTCCTATACTGGACTCATTAAAATTTAACAGTAAAGGAACTTTCGATTACAAACAGGAACGAACCACTCCTCCTTAAGGTTCGATTTTAAACTAAGTTGGACTCATCCGAAGGATGAGCTTATATAACAATAAAATGTTATCATCCTCAAGCTTATCAAAAATAAAGAGGCACTTGCCAGAAATGGTGGGGGAAAAAAGAGAAAATGAATCCGTTTGTCACACTTTATTTAAAAAGTAGTTTACCACTCTTGAACATGGCACTTTTTGTCACACTTCTACCTAGGTTGGGAAAATCCTTTGCCTGTCAGTTAATCAAACCATATTGAAAGTCTTCAGCCAGTTTCTGGGTATTATCTTAGGTCAATTTTCACCAAACCATCTGCAATGTCATTATGTGTTCAAGAGGATAGTTCAAATAAACCAATCATTTGAAAACATATGTCTCCATTCGCGTTGACCATCCCTGAGTCAGTCCTTGCAAAATATTTCTACAAAACTTGATCTAATGGTTTCGTGTCATGGGCTTTCCTACGACGGATCACTTTCTATCGACGATAGCTCATCATCTAGGAAGTTTATCTAGAATCATTCAGTACCTTGGAATATGCATGCCTTAATGGCAGGTTTCTCGCCTTTGACGACAGGCTACATCATTGACCTTCGATCAAATGATTCCGTGAAATGTTCGACTTCAGATCATTTATTCACATTTCATGGATTTTACTGAGTGCTTTGAGAGCCATTGTCATTATTGTTGGTTTCTCTCACACTTGTTAACATTTCACACCATTAACTAGTAATCAAGTGGTCTACCATGTTTGACTTCGACACAATCAATCACATGGATAGAATCGTACTAGTTCGGGTAGCAGGAAATCAAGACCCTGGATCTATTTTCCACCATCTAGGCTGTGAAGATTTTTATTATTCATTATGCAGTAGACTATTCATAAACAGATGGTTGCATCCATACTGTGTCTACATTATTGATGTGATAGTAAAATCATTTCTACATCAGAAAAAGTTTTAGTTAGTATTTGATCTGAGTATGGGAATGCATATCTCAGCGATAATATATACATATATATGTTTTTCATTGAATTTTTTTACAAGATTCTGACTAGGGTGTCCACAAGCTAACACTCGAAATGATAAAGCACATCACTCTTCGAATGGTCTCAGACTTCGCGCTTTAGGGGGCAATATGTTACACTAAAATTTGTCAACATGAAGTTTTACTGTCTATATGGGTTCATCATTACCCATATATTACTCCTTTAGAAGTATACAACATCAATTTCCTAAAAACAAGCCTTGAAATTGAGAGAAAAGCTTATAAAAGTCATAAAAATACTTGTATCGCACTTTCTCTTAGTATTACCTGCGGTGCCGTATCTGTTTTTTCTAGAACATTTGGAACCGACTGCACTTTTTCTTCATTAAAGGTGTGGATTCCTGTAAAAGGTAAAGTAAAGGTGGAAGTAAAATTTGGAAGCCTAGCTGGTTGAATCTGGAAGCTTCTATAAGAAATTATTCGATGGAAAGTTTGCTCCTTTCATGTACATTCATCCCTCCATTAAAGGAGCCTACCCCTTGGTATGTGGAACTTAATCCCTTTGAAAGAGGATTCTATCCCCTCTTATTTGGAGCTGCAACCTCTTCTCTTTTGCTATAAATTGAGGCCATAGTTCAGCCTCAAGGGGAGTTGGGCTTTGAGATTTTTTGAGGAGAATTTTTGGAAAAACTCATACTCTCTTAACTGATTACCATATGGGAATGATTACACACTCATGTGTATATTAGTCGAGAGAGTGCAAAGAATTTTCAAAGTAGAGGAAACGCTTGTTCCGGACCCTAGAAGGACCTGTACAACATCAAGGGGAACACGGTTGTAAGGCTCCTTTTATCAAAGATAATACAAATGGATCATGTTTTCTCAATGAGTTGTTTATTTAAATGGATTATTTCTTGAATTCCTTGATCATCAAGATATATTTTTGGCTTATGAATTAATCTATATTATGCAGGTGCTTCCGATTCTTTCATGTTTTTAATTGCAAATCCCAAAAGGAGACGTATTCAAAGCGATAGGAAAGAAGACTACGATCAGCGCTGGACTACAAGTAAGTCCTAAATCCTTCATTATAGATAATTCTAGATCAAATATAATCTAGAGAAAGTAGTTTACATCTATCTGATTTTTGCTAGTTATCGTAGGATACTAGGGAGATATTTCTTGTCCACAAGAACGATTTATCCGTCCAAAAATTATTGCTATCCAGGGGAGGAACCTAGAAAATATGGAAAAATAAACATTCAGGATGTCAGATAATTGCCTTTGAGAACTATCCTTTTCACAATCGCTAAACTTGCCGACACCGTTACACTAAATGTAGTGAATAGATCGTATATGCAGTATGTGCTAGAGTGTATGGAGCCAATAGTCTTCAACTGGTCTGAAGTTTTTCTATCTCAGATAAAGGAACAATTGAATAAAGCAAAGGGAGGAAGGAAGAATAATTTCAGTTATGGCTCTATCCTTATATCCTTCACCTTGGAATGGATTCCACTGGTGCAGCCACAACATGTGACATTGGATATAGCTAGCCCTAGAGATCCTCGGATGCAAAGATGGGTAGAACTCATGGGTCTTCATGCAGGCCAATCGACTGTTGTGTTCTCTACTACTTTATTTTCTTGGTTCCGGTGACAGATCGTCGCCATCGATGAGTACGCATACACAAGCGTTGATTTTTTAGGAGATCCATATTTAGCATTACCAAAAGGCGCTCAGTGGGGTGCAATAGGTAAGAATGTTTTGACCATGTTTTTTTATTTTCCTAAGGTTTATACAATGTTTTTTGTGTTTTTTATTTCTTCCCAAGACTAAACTACATGTTTGATGTAATGCAGATGTTGGTCATGTTCAACCAGTAGTGGAACCAGAGAGTGAAGCAGATGTGCCAGTAGAGAAGATTTTCGGGAGAGCAATCCTTCAGGATCTTGATTTGGCTGAGACTTTGACTGAGCTTTAGCAGCATATAGAAGGCTTGAACTTCAGGATTCTGGATTGCCGAATTGAAGAGCTTCCTATGCGACTGCAACGACACACTATTGGGGTTCCTAACCATTGGATGCAGTTACTTCGTAGGATAGCTAGATCTATAACATGTTATCATGAGCACCACTAGTTTACTCATGAAATTTTGCATACATTTTGAGGTCATATGACCAATGTGTCTCGGGAAAAGTTTTTGTATAAACATATAACTCTCTATCTATATGATTTCAGAGTTTTTCATATGTTTATTACGCAAACCTTTTCAATGATGTGAATGTTTTTTTATATATGTTGCAAATGTCTGTCTAGAACTTGTTTAGCTAATGTATCAGCCAATGTGTTCAGATTTCTGGAAATGTGTTGATATTAAATAAAATCAAAATGTCTTTCCAAAAGTCAAATTCTTAGGAACAATCTAAGAAGTGTTGGATTTCTAACAGTATAAACACTAGTAAGTTGCAATACCACAAGTTGTGGGTCTAACCTTATGATTATGCGGTTAATACCAAATGAAATGGCATCAGAGAGAAGTTTGATCAATGCACTATACTCAATGATATTTTTCGTCGATCTACCAATACAAATCCCTTGAAAACTCACTAACTCGTCGTTCGGAGCGAAAATGGCCCACGCTGCAGAGGATAGATTCTGCGTACTACGATTAGCACCATCAACATATCCAACAAATGATTCCGAAGATTCATACATCTGCGATGAAATGTAAAGCGGATTACTAACGTCAAGAAAACTTTAAAAACAAATTAAGAAAGTGAATGCAAATCAACAACATATATTTACAATATAATACAAAAAATTACTATGCTCATGATTAAGCATAGTAACATTTCCAATACAACCCATTTCTAAGCTGTGCCAATGGAATTCCATCGTAATCAACTAACCCATAGGCACCCTTAGCAAGAACTCTTTTGAAAATATAGGGGCTATGCCATAATGGCTCAAATTTTCCTGTACCTATTACATCAGCTTCTTGATCGTAGAGAAGGACCAAGTCACCCTCTGAGAAAATGTGAGGCTGGAAACTTTTGTCGTATTGCCTTTATACGTCTCTTATGTGCTTCGTTGGCCAATTTGGCTTCACGACGCATTTTATCAAGATGGATGAGGTTAAGGAGACACGCTTCTTCTTCTAAGGTGTCAGGTAACAAGTGTATTGCGAGCTTTAATGATGATATTTCACATTGGATTCGTAAGGTAGCTTCCAGACCAAACACCAATTGAAAAGGAGTAAATCTGGTCGTGTTTCTCACCGAGGTTCGATACACCCACAAGGTGGAGTACAAGATCAAATGCCAATTCCTTTTATGAACTCCTATCATTTTTTGAAGCATTCGTTTAAGAATTTTGTTAATCGCCTCAACTTTTCCATTTGATTGTGGATAATAAGGAGTAGAATTATCATGTGACAATCCTAACTTGGCAGTCAATTTAGACATCATATGGTTGAAAAAATGCTTCCCATGATCTGTAACTATAGCCTGTGGGACCCCAAACCATGCAATAACATGGTTGAAGAAAAACAATGCAGTTGTTTGTCCCGTGTTGTTGAATGTAGGCATCGCTTCAGCCCATTTGGTAAAATAGTCGACTGCGACAATAATATAACCATGCCTCCCAGACGAAGGAGGGTTACAGGTCATGAAGTCAATACCCCATTTCGTAAATGGTCTAGCAGAGTCAAAAAGATGCATTGGCACTGGCGGTTTGTGGATCTTACGATAAAAAATCTGGCATGCATGACAACTTTTGACTGCGAGGATGCAGTCTCGAAAAGTAGTAGGCCAAAAGTAACTGGCGCGGAGTATCTTCTATGCGGTAGCATATCCAAATGAATTTCCACCACAAGCCCCAGCATGAAAATCATTTAATACCTTTTTGGCCTCCTCATGAGTGAGGCACCTCCTTAAAATGGTATCGACACCATGACGATAAAGTGTATCACCGATGATCAGATAATCTTTGGCTTGGTATCGAATACGTCGTTGTTCAGAGCGAGAGGTATTAGGTCGAAAAGTTTGGGTTTGGAGATAAATGATGAAATCCCCATACCAAGGATCAGATGATCCAATCAGAAACAAAGACTCATTTGGAATGGATGGTTCCGACGTATTTTCAGTACTATCAGAGGGAAGGTCACAGAGAAGCTCAGCCAAAACTAAAGACTTCTTTGACTTGGATTTGATAAATTCCAAATCAAATTCCTGTAAAATGAAAATCCATTTTGAATATTTTCTCCCCAGCAATTGACATGATAAGATGTAATTCATGGGGTTGAAATCTGAAACTATTGTTGTTTTTCAGAGCAAGATATAATGGTGAAATATTTGGACAGATTGGACTACTGCCAAGGCAAGCTTTTCTACGTATGATTACTTAACTTACGTATCATTGAGATTGCGACTCAAATAATAGATCAGATGTTCAATTCTGTCTTCTACTTGGACTAATACCATAGCAATGGTCGTTTCGGCCACGAAGATATATAGAAAATAATAATTTTGATAATTAGGAGGATACATTAATGACGCCCAGACAAGAGTGTCCTTGACAGCATAAAAAAAAGCTTGCACAACTTGGTCCCAATGGAAGGGAACCCCCTTTTTCAAGGGTCGAGTAAATCCTTTAGCCATTTTGGCGTAATTTGGAATGAATCTCCTTAGGAAGTTAGCCTTTCCTTGAAGTTTTATCTGAATTAAGTTTGACGACACAAGAAAATCAAGAATGGCTTGAACCTTCAAAGGGTCGATTTGAATCCCTTCTTTTGAGACTACGAATCCAAGAAAATTACTGGAACCAACACAAAACACACATTTATCTAGATTTAGGCGTATTTTGTAGTGTCGGCAACGTAAGAAAATGGCTCTCAAATGCATCGGGTGATCATTCTGATTTCGTGAATGCACTGTTAAATCATCTAGATATGGTTGAACAATGTGTTTTATGTCATTGAAAGCATAATCCATTGCTCTCTAAAATGTTTCCCCAACGTTATTTAAACCAAAATAAAGTTTCCTATAAGTGAATGTGCCCCAGGGACAGATGAATGTTGTCTTATATTGATCATCTGGGTGGATATTGATTTGATTTTAGCCAAAAAATCCATCCATGAACAAAAATATTTCACATCCAGCACAATCGTCAATAATCTAGTTGATAAATGGAGTAGGATAGTTGTCTTTTGGACAACCATGATTAACATCCTGATAATCGACCCACACTCTAATGGTTCCTTGTTTTTTCATGACAGGAATGATATTGGAAACCCACTCAGTTAGCGGAACAGGGTAAATGAAACCAACACGCAAAAGTTTTTCAACTTCTGCTTTGATGGCAGCGGCTTTCTTCGGATGAATAGGACGAATTCATTGATGTAGAAATTATATAACTTATTTGTTATATGTCCAATATTCGCTTGATCTCACACTATTTTAACTTCATGCAAAATACATAATCTATTCCACAATTGATCATTTGCAGAAATTAAATCAAGATTGCAATGCACACATGAAACAATAAAAATTCACACACATTAACACAGTTGTTTAACAGGAAATATTGAAGCTGAAAACCCCAACTATCTGTATATAATATATGTCATAGAGATCATGTAACAATCCTCATACAAAGTTGATCATATCAAGCTCTCAGTACAATACTATCACTACACACTAATCAGGCCCGATCTTGCAAATCCATGCATCGATCTTTGCCACCTGCTAGCCCACCTCTACTGCGCAATCCTTGCTGAAGAATGGCTCTGAATGAGTTTGAATTTCTCCAACCTTGCTCACGCAATCCTCATTGGCATCTCCACTGAGTGTTGGATGCAATCAATGCATCACTATAGTCACAACTGATAGTCACACTTGCTCTTTCACCTATCTCTCCACCGGTCTCCACTGAAACTGCCATGCACTGTAGTTAACTGATGTATTCTTTAGTTTATTAATAATTTATTATTTTTGAATTAATTAACTAATTGATTCACTCCACTCTCACTAGTGTATCAATCATTTAGACTAGATACAACTTGCTCAACTGAGTCTTACTGATTTAAACTAAATACAACTCCACCAACTACTTCTCCAACTCCACCAAACTCTGCCACTTGAGTTCTAATTCATTCCTCCATGAAATAGCTCACTAAACCCTCAAGAATAGTGTAATCCCTTCTGTCAGCTGTTGTGCCACATCTGTGCACTGAACTGAAGTGCTCCAATAGAATAAGATAATGTTTAGAGTCCAAATATTATTAAGAGCTAATAATATCCGACATATCTATATTTAGACTGGCAGTCTAAAAATAGAGTTCCATCTATTTTTCCAACTTGACCAACCATCCAAAAATAGCATCCCACAACTCATAGAATATGATCGACATGTCTAAAAATAGACTTTGCGCCAAAAATAGCTTGCGGGCCCACTTAGTGAAGGCGACTCTTTTCACTAAGCTCATCATCTTGTTGAATCTCAATACTCCCTCTCAACAAGATAGGGATTATCTGCCACCCCGATCCTATCTCTATGGTATTCGAATTTTGTCCTGGTGAGTGCCTTCGTCAGAATATCTACATCTTGATCTTCCGTAGGAATGTGAGAAAGCAACATGATCTTCCACTACACACAATCTCTGATATGATGGTACTAGATGTCAATATGTTTAGATCAATCATGAAATACTGGATTAACCGAGAGTTTAATGCAACTCTGATTATCACAATATATCACAGTAGGATCTAAATGAGAACCGAACAAACTGACCAGGATCTTCCTCATCCATATAGCCTCGCATGCAGACAAACTTGATGCCATGTACTCAGCCTACGCTGAACTGAGTGCCACAGATCTTTGTTTCCTGCTGTACCAATAAACTGTTGTAGATCCGATACTGAAAATCCCTCTAGATGTGCTCTTTCGGTCCGTTGGGTTTCCTGCCTAATCTTCATCCGTGAAGCCATGCAGCTTCACCTCATCCGACTATCTGTACCACAATCCATACCCAGATGTGCCCCTGAGATATCTCAGGACATGCTTGCATGCCTTCCAAAAGATCTTGGTAGGCTTAGCCATCGCTTGTGAAAGTTGGTTCACAACATAGCATATGTCTGGTCATGTATTGACTAAATACATGAGTGAACCAACCAACTGTTGATGAACAGTGGCATCCACTACCTCTGTCGATGTAGCATCCTCCTTCCTCCAACCACCAGGAAGAGGAGTGTCGATGGGCTTGCAGCCTTGCATGTGAAAATTCTCCAGTATCTCCTAGGCGCACTTGCCTTAAGACACAAATAGTTCACCTTTCCGCTGCCAAATTTCCAATCCCAGGAAATAATGAAGGATGCCCAAGTCCTTCATCTTGAACTCCTTTGCAAGATCTGCCTTGCATGAGTGTATCAACAGTTCATCACCCGTTAGTATTAAATCATCTACATAAAGCACAATGATCAAAAGCTTACCCTCCACCACAATCTGGTATAGGTTTGGATCCGCCTCACTCTTGGTGAAACCAAGTCCGGTGAAATAACTGTCTATCCATGTGTACCAAGCATGAGGTGCTTGTTTCAGCCCATACAACGCTATTTTGAGCCTGCACACATGTGAATCGCTGTTGAAGATTTTGAATCCTTCAGGCTACTTAATGTACACCTCCTCCTCAATGATTCCATTAAGTAACGTAGTATTCACATCCATCTAATGAATGTGCAAACCCATCTGCACTGAGAGAGCAAGGATGGTCCGTATGGAAGAATACCTTGCGACAGGTGAAAATTTTTCTTCATAGTCGAACCCCTCGATCTATGAGAAGCCCTAGGCAAAAAATATTGCCTTATACTTCTCAACGCTCCCATCAGCAGCTTGCTTCACTTTGTAGATCCATCTCGAACCTACCACTGATTTCCCTTCCGGCCTTGGGACAATCTCCCATGCACTATTTCTGACAATCGAATCATACTCTTCCACCATGGCATCTAACCATGCGAGATCCTCCACATGGCTTCCTCGATCAGAGCCATGTATCTAGTAAATCGTTCAGGTGACTGTCTCTGTCTATGCTGTAATGTAGGAACTCCTACATTCTGCACTGCATCAAGATTCAGTCGCTCATGAGTGGTTTCTTCCACTCCATTAACCTCCTCTTGTGGCTGATCCACATCTTGAGGCTCATCTTTAGGAATAAGTAGCGCCTCCTCTGCATGCAAGTGTAGCTCCCTCTCAAGCGACAACTTCATGGCTTTCTCCTCATGAAATTTGATATCCCTTCGCACAACAGTCATCCGACTGTCTGGAAAATACACACGATAATTTTGGGGTGTTTCTGTGTACCCCACAAATATCCCAACCTCTGCGGTCAGCTCTAGCTTCTTCCTGGCATCATTCGTCACATGAATGTAAACAGGTGAGCCAAAAATATTCAAATGAGAAATATCAGGCTTCTTACCAGAAAACACATCTTCGGGTGTACTCATGCCAAGTACTCTATGAGGACAACAATTTTGCACATAAACCATAGTGTTGCATGCCTCATACCACAAGCGTATGGGAAGGCCCTAATCATGAAACATCATCTGTGCAGCACCCATGATCGTTCTATTATTTCTCTCTGTGACCCCATTTTGCTGTGGGTTATGAGGAGCTATGAGTTCTCTTCAAATTCCTTCTTTGCTACAGAAGTCTTTGAATTCACCAGAGATGTATTCACCACCATTATCGCTCCTTAGAGCTTTCACCTGCTTCCCCGACTCTTTCTCAACTAGCGCCTTGAACTCACAGAACTTTGAGTATGTCTCGCTCTTCTTCTGCATGAAGAAGATCTAGCACTTATGAGAAAATTCATCGATAAATATAACATAATGCCTATGCTTTGTTATTGAAGAAACCGAGAAAGGTCCACACACGTTTGTGTGAATTCTCTCAAGGATTGTCGAAGCATGACTATCCTTCTCATGAAAAGTGGTCTTCACAAATTTTCCCAAAGTACATCCCTTGATCTGACTATGCAAGTGTACCTTTGGGAATCCCAGTAGAAATCTGCTGTAAAATTTTCAAAGCGCCATGGTGAATATGGCCCAATCTCCTGTGCTACAATTATCCCTCATCTCGGCTCACCACTCCTTCTGCTTTGCCTGCCATTGTAGCGTAGCCATCTACCTGCAATTGATAAAGATTCTTAACTCGAATCCCTATCCTCCTAGTTTGACCAATTGTTTTATGGCGAAGGAAGGCTTTTCCCTCACTGAAAACAACATCATAACCCTTGTCTTCCAACATCGCCACAGAGATCAAATTCTTTTTCAATCCTGGAACATGCATGACATCCTTCAAGATGAAAGGTTTACTGGACTCCCTATCAAAGGAAATGGTCCCGATACTATTCGTACTGTATCTACCATCATCGCCCATCTCGATGTGCACTCCAATATCCTTTTCCTCCAGATCGCTAAACAAATCTTTGTCTCCGGTCATATGGAAAGATGCACCACTGTCAAGAAACCACACCGATCCCATCACACTTGAGACCAAGCATGCGATCAAAGAAAATTTGAGGTCAAAATGTGAGGCTAAGGCCTCTCCTACTTCATAACTATCAGTGCTCTTATTCTTCTTCTTTTGTGGACAATTAGTGGCGAAATTCCCGTGTTGGTGACAATGAAAACACTTCACCTTGGACAAATCCTGCTTCTTTCCTTTAGCTTCGGATTTGGAAGATTTCTTCCCTTTCCCTTTCTGAGCTTTGGCAGCCAAAGTGAAATTTTCTTCATATTCATTCTTTGATGAAGATCCATCCCTGGTACCCCGCCTTATCTCCTCCTGCACAAGATCTGACCAAAGTCGCTCCCATCCTGGCAATCTCTCCCGTCCATTGACAGAGTCTTCGTAGCTATGCCAACTCTTCGGAAGCCTAAGGAGAGCCAAGCTCACCAAGTATTCTTCATCAACAGTAACCCCCAAACTTTCCAGCTCATCCTTGCAGTGGACAAACTTCGTGAGGTATTTTGGTATACTGTCGCCTTTCTCCATTTTTATTTTTCTGAGCTTGTCTTTAAATGCCAACTTCCTCTGGTCACTTCTTCTTTGGAACAAATATGTCAAATCCTTCCACATTAAGAATGGAGTGGCTTTCCCATAAAGTTTGGACACAATGTGTTCCTTCACACCTTCCAATAGAATCCTTCGACACTTTGCTACCTTCTTTTGCCATGCGTCAAGTGCGGCTACATCGCTAGAAGTCGGCTTAGGAACATCGTTATCGATGAACTCCTTCAACCCATTATCATCCAGCACCGCCTCCATCATGTCCTTCCATGCTATGTAATTCAAGCTTCCATCAAGAGCATAGTCCAATCACAATCCTTTGAAATACATTTCAGTGAATGCTCAACTTGGACACCAAGAAAACACTCCAGCAATTTCGAATTCCACCAGCACAAAACCCAACCGCTTCAATAATTGCAATAACCTCCAATGATCAATACAGCTCTGATACCATGTAGAAATTATATAATTTATTTGTTATATTTCCAAGATTCTCCTAATCTCACAC
This sequence comes from Pinus albicaulis, assembly GCA_034641835.2. Taxonomy (NCBI): domain Eukaryota; kingdom Viridiplantae; phylum Streptophyta; class Pinopsida; order Pinales; family Pinaceae; genus Pinus; species Pinus albicaulis. The sequence goes on from CM076575.1 coordinate 71,750,226, forward strand.
TATTTTAACTTCATGCAAAATACATAATCTATTCCACCATTAATCATTTGCGAAAATTAAATCAAGATTGCAATGCACACATGAAACAATAAAAATTCCCACACATTAACATAGTTGTTTAATAGGAAAGCCTGAAGCTAAAAACCCAAACTATATGTATATAATATATGTCATAGAGATCATGTAACAATCCTCATACAAAGCCGATCATATCAAGCTCTCAGTACAATACAATCGCTACACACTAATCAGGCCCAATCTTGCAAATCCATGCACCAATCTTTGCCACCTGCTAGCCTACCTCTATTGCACAATCCTTGTTGAATAATGGCTCTGAATGAGTTCAAATTTCTCTAGCCTTTCTCACGCAATCCTCATTGGCATCTCCACTGAGTGTTGGATGCAATCAATGCATCACTATAGTCACAACTGATAGTCACACTTGCTCTTTCACCTATCTCTCCACTGGTCTCCACTGAAACTGCCATGCACTGTAGTTAAATGATGTATTCTTCAGTTGATTAATGAGTTATTATTTGTGAATTAATTAACTAATTAATTCACTCCACTCTCACTAGTGTATCAATCAGTTAGACTAGATACAACTAGCTCAACCGAGTCTAACTGAGTTAAACTAAATACAACTCCATAACTACTTCTTCCAACTGTGTCATAACTCTGCCACTTGAGTTCTAACTAAGTCCTCCATGCAATAGCTCTAGTAAACCCTCAGGAATAGCGTAATTCCTTCTGTCAGCTGTTGTGCCACATCTATGCACTTAACTGAAGTGCTCTAAGAGAATAAGATAATGTTTAGAGTCCAAATATTATTAAGAGCTAATAATATTCGACATATCTATTTTTAGACTGGAAATCTAAAAATAGATTCCGCCCAATATGTCTAAAAATAGAAGTCCATCTATTTTTCCAACTTTACCAACCATCCACAAATAGCATCCTGCAACTCATAGAATATGATCGACATGTCTAAAAATAGACATAGTCTAAAAATAGACTTTGCACCAAAAATAGCCTGCGGGCCCACTTAGTGAAGGCGACTCTTTTCACTAAGCTCATCATCTCGTTGAATCTCAATAGTTGACGCACCAGTTTGACATCATGATACATATTAATAGTGTGTTCAACTATACTAGTATCTATGCCTGGAATTTCCTCGTAAGACCAAGAAAATATGTCACAAAATTCACGAAAAAGAGAGCAATATGATTCGAGTTCTGATGGAGAACAAGAAACACCGACATGAATATTCTCTACAATGCTGCTCATTTTAAATATCGATAGAAATTGTTTTTTCGATATTTGAAAGATTTCTCTCGAAATATTACATTAATGGGAAAATAATTCGAATATAAATTTGTGATGGATGGGTGATATAGTTCACCTGGGGACAGTTTCTTCATAATCGTGAAGATGAACGATGATGATAATCTTCCCATGGTTCTCCTTCGACATCATGGCTTCCAAAAATATTCTCATCTATTAAGAACGTTGGAGGAAAATGGATCGTATGGAGTACCAAAATCTAAGGAACGATCAACTCCAAACATCGACGATGCTGATTTCATATTTGCTGCCTGAAGCCAAATGGATTGATTGCTATGCCATCTCAATAAGGCTAGGCGACAGAAAATCATCCAACGTAGAAATATTAGAATCACTCGTACTCTTCCTTAAGCGTATAGTTTGAAGAGATCATGTAGAAGATCTCTATACTTGCAATTTCTGCTGACGTCGCTGGTGGCGGTAATGAAAATGTTCCCATTAAAGTGGAATCCTTTAAGATTCCTACACCAATGTTCTGAAGTTCTAGTTGGGGTATGTGAACAAACGAAACGCTTCCAGTTACCTGTGAAGCAGAGGCAAAGAAGGATAGTTGATTAATGACTGTAATTGTACCTTTAAGTGGAAAGGAAATCATTCTAAAATATGTAGAAACAATAGCAGTCATCGCATATACCCATGGCCTTCCAAGTAAAATATTATAGTCAAGGGGTCCTTCAACAACCTCAACATCAATATTCACTGTTTTCCCCCCTAGTTCAACATGTAGGTTATTAATAATACCACAAGGTTTATATGTACGTCCATCAAATGCCTTCAACGTCATTGATGATTTTGATAAGCGTGGAAAGCCAAGTGACTTCCAACAGTTTAGAGACATAATGAATTTAGATGCTCCCTCATCAATAATAGTGTGATGAACAAGGTGATCGAGAACATTTACCTATATGGAGAATGCCAATTTTTCTGGTAGTTGTGGCACATAGCCTGTATGATTAAAGACGACAAGATTAGAATCAGTCAGATCAATTCCACCAATAGCTAACAATAAAGCTTGTTTTTGGGAGGGACAATTTTTTAATACCTCAAGAGCAGACATAGCTGAATGGGATTGAGCCAAATCTTCAACTATATTATGATTTTGTGCAGCTCTTGCTCGAGGATTACATGTCAATTTATGAATTACTCCCTTTAGTGGCTTGATTTTCAATTCAGGAATAGCAGTAGGTGGTACTGATTCTGTAGATGGATTCATTGTCGAGGTAGTAGGTTGATCAGTGGCCGGACTACCATAATATTTATTTCACGTCGACACCAAAATATCTGTTGAAGGTTTTGTGACAGATAACAATAACACTTAGGAACTAGGAGCTGGATCCGTAGCAACCATATTTGTGTCCGGATTTGGAAATGGGTCTGTCAACACAGCTGACGCATTGGAAGTCTTAATGATTTTTGAGACTTCAGCGCGGTGAGTACACTCCCTAAAAAAGTGTTTCTCATTACAGATTATGCATGAATAACGAAGATTCCAAGGTCCATATGGTTGATCAGATGATCTTTCCCGCGGGTTAGAATTTTTCTTTTTCTTTGATTTCCCCTTTTTCTTACTTCCCGGTTGCTTGTCACTTTTGCCTTTGTCAAATGACACAACATTAATTTCAGAAGTAGGAGCAGGATCAGATGCAGTAGTGTGGTGTGTGTTTTCAGTTCCTATCAAGTCGTCTCTGGCATGAGAGTCCTTTAATTGAGGAGGAACTTTGAAATTAGATCTCGACGCATTAGGGATTTTTTCATAGAGCGTGCCAGACTAAGTGTAAATCAAGTCTAAATATTGTGAACGAGAGATAACTTGCTCTTCTATGACGATTCCACCCTTAGCCACATCCTCAGTTATAGATGGTAATAGGGACTTAATGAACCATTCAGAAAGGAGATGATCTGGAACAAATGTCTTAACCATTCGTCGATGACGACGCCACTCATGAATATGATCAGAAATGTGAGTAGCATTAGTCTGTTTGAAATTAGTCAAGAGTTCTGTTCTAGTTTCATATATGATGGGTAACTGGAAATGCGTCAAAAATATGGTAGCTAGGGCTGTGAAATTATCAAAAGAAGCTCTAGGTAATTCAATGTACCATTTACAGTCGGACCTGTGAGCGTACGCTGAAAAAGGTGTAGTCGAACAGAATCATCATTCAAGGAATTTGATGAACACCATAAATGATAAGTCATAACATGAGTCGATGGATCTTCTCCAGGGTTTCCATTGAACTTAGGAATATCCGAGGGTAATTTATGAGGTATCACTGGCCACCAAGGAGCATAGTTGATTGGATCATTGGTTAACCGATTTAAATATGGTAACTCTGAAGTTGCAACAAATGGAAACTGTTTATTAAGGCAGGTTGAGCATAGCCAAGGTAAGACGGAATTTCTTGAGCAACAGGCCTTTGAGCACCAACATAAGGAATCTGTTGTTGGTAACCCAGATAGGGGTTGTTTTGCATAGCAAACGCTTGAGGATTTTGTTGACCAAAACCTGGATATGATACTTATTGAAAAGAAGTTTTGAGGCATTTGCCCCTATGGCTGCCAAGGGTCCGTCCACCAATGTTATAACCTGAATTAGGATAACTTGGATTGAAAGGAATACTCAATCAACGAGAATTTGAAAAGGAGTAGATCAACAAAAGAAAAAGGTGTCGATTTAGAAAAAGACTCGTATAGGTAAAGGTCCTCTCAAAAATGGTTAGAGTTAACTAGTAAATTGTCTTCGTGACTTCCTTCATTCGCAATTAAACTGTGTGGAAGTATTTTTATTCGTCAAAGCCCAAAGTATATTTCGTACGGTTGACTGTGTGATATAGGAGTTTCAATGGCTATAGAACTTTGTGGGATGACCAAGGTAGGAACAACTTCTGGTCGTTCGACTTTAGGATTCAGATGTGTTGGCAAATAAGAGACAGGATCTGGATCAATTTTTGGTTGAACAACATCAGGTCCAGGAGGTATGGTCTCATTGATTGGATGGCTCGTGACCATGGGTAGTTGTGAAGACTCTGTTTCAACAATAGTAGACGAACCAGGATTAGTAGAAATAAATTGAGCTAACTCTGGTTTATTGGAAAATTATGTTTCACCAGAGGTACAAATTGTACTTGATTCGACAGATCGTGATCGCCTTCGCCTACCAGAAGTAACTTCTGGTGGTAAAGATGGTTTTAAAGCTAATCTACGTGAACGACAAGGAAAATGATTTTTTTCTTCCACGATTACTGATTTATTTTAACCGAAAACAAATAAAAAAAAAAAGAGAGTAATGCTAGGCAAAAAGGGTTTACCAAGAAACTGTGAACTGCAGAATACCTCATGGCGAACCAAGAAGTACAGCAGTAACTTCTAATTTTGTGTTTGGTATCAAAATTTACAAGGCTACCGACTTGGTTACCTATGGATGGATAGCACCTAAAATGTTTCCTCCCAAATATACCCGAAGATATGTAGAAACCCAAGTCCGTATTGGCGCTATCTGTATGCAAAACCGCACAAAGGAGAGTGCCCCTTTATACTTACTGTACCGTAACACCTCCCGATATACATGTGGAAAAGCTACGATATACTTACGTACATGCGGAGTGAGGTATCACACTTGGAATGTATCGCATGAAAGTTAATGACAACTGCTATGTTTTGCGACGCCGGAACACGTCTCTAGCCTAGACCTTCTAAATGTTATCGTTATGGTTCCAATGCTTTGTTAGGTAAATTGAGATTAATTTTATTATGATCTTGGTTACAATTTTCCTTTCAAAGTTTCACCGTGATGATGTATTGGAAAATTCCTAAAATGCAACTAAAAATGATAAGAAATCTTTCACTTTCAGTTTTTCAATGAAAATCCTAGCTACTAGAGGGAAAGAGCAAACAATTTGTGAGCAAACAAATTAGAAAACATAAACTAAATGCAGATTTTTATTTTTCAGTTCAATTAATGTTATAAATGCAGAAAAGAAACTAAGTGCACTAAATCAATAAAAATCAAATGCCTTTTACTTTTGAGAAATGAGGAATATAAACAACAATTTCTCTTTTGGAGGAAAAATGAGGAATGCAACAACAATTTCTCCTATCAGGAAATGAAGATTTTACGAAAATTTCCTTTTTCAAAATAAAATGGATCTAATGCAATAGTAAAAATACTTTGAAATAAACTTGCAAATGATAAAGAAAAAATCTTTAAACAAACATTGAACAAAATTTCTTTCAAAGGAGGAAGAAATATATAGATTCACTGGTCAATATGAGATTCAAACTTTTCAAAACATAGTAGAAAACAAACTGAATCAACTTGCAAAGACAAATTCAATGGAATCTAGATGGCTTCAGGAGTCAACGCAATCTCTTAGGGGAGATAGTGCTCTGCAACACAAGCCTGAAAGGGAGACAATGCTATGCAAAGCACTGTGTCCTGTCCAGGAGTACGTTGAGCGCAGTGTATAAGGAAAAACACTATTGTTTAACACACTTATTTTGAAAATTAATATCTGAAAAGTTTGATCTTTGTGAATAACAACTACTGGGTGGATAAACAAAGAAAATCATAGGCTAAGTCACCTAGATCTAAGAGAAATTTTCCCCAACGGAGTCGCCAATTTTTTGGACAAAATTGTGAATTATGGATAAAACACGCTTCCCTAGATAGATGGAAATCTAGAACAACAGATGAAAGACTATATGACTACCTTTCCTAACTCAAAACAGACACACAGAAAGGATTATAAGCTTACTTGTAATCCAAGTGCTTCTAAATGACTCCTTCTGTCACTTCCATTGTAGCTTCAAATTCAAGCAGTTTGTAGGAAAAATGCTTCTTGCAAGAAAGAACAAAAACAACAGAAGATATAAATAATACAGATGTATATTCAAGTTAGTTAGCTAAATCAGTAAAGCATAAAAAATATACATCAACTAATATTTTGCAATATGGAAAATCAAAGCCAATATAGATGCACATAGGGAAAAGTAAGTTGTACTCTATATTGATGATAGAAGGAGAGGTTACAACCAATTGACTGATTTGAAGTGACCTTTCCAGCAACGATCCTCAGCCTCATCATAGTATAAATCTCTCCAGCAACTGTTACACAAATCTAACTCTCAATTGAAAATCCACTAGCATTTCTCTACTCAAATTATTCCTTATCAAACACTCAGATCCGTGCTCAATTTATAAAGAGGCTGAAGGTTGTTTTGTAATCAATTACTTTCCAATAATAGGCAAGACATGTTTCCAATCTTGTAGATGTCAAATGGACACATGGATTTGAAACCTGACACACGTGAACTCTTCTAGAAGGCACTGGCCAAGTGGAGATTCCAGAACAATGAGAATTTCGATCCCAATGTGACCAACGCACCCATAGATGTCGGGAAGTGCTTTGCAGAGCAGCCTTGCATGGGGCTACCTGCATATGCAACACACTTAGTCCCCTTAGAGGCAGCATTGTTGAGCTCCCATATGCTATATAATAAACTTCAAACCTTGGAAACCTTTGCTTGATGAAAGTCATGCTTGATTTGTCTTGTTATTGCCTTAGGGCATGTAGCAACTTGAAATGATAGGTAATGATAGACCCTTAGTCATTGGTCCTAGAGATGATGCCCAGTTAACCAGGTCATTGGGAATGATGCCCAAATTCACCTATAACAATGTCTGCGGGGTACTCCCAAGAATCTAATGAAATGACCACATCATCCAACACCCCTTCCGACTTGAAAATAGATATGTATGCCAATTCAGGCAAAATGGGAGTAGGACGAATATGGAAAATCCAAGTTGATCCATGTTTTTCTTGGTCATGAAATTAATTGTTTCCCCTAGGTCTATAAGTACATTAGATACAATATCACCTTTCTTAATAGAAACAATCGTTGATCAGCTATTGTCATTAATGTCAACCCAAGCAAGATCGGAACTAACAAAATATTGCATGGGAGTTTTGACGTACCAAATTAATATATTCTCGTTCAATAAAGCTTTTGATGGTTTCTAATTGTTGAGATGTTTCTGTTGATATATGGCATGCCATGTAATTCTTCATGGTTTGAGAGATATTCATGTTTGAAGTTTGTACCCCCAGTTAGTGGGCTAAAACCCCATGGAGTTGGGGCATGGGTCATTGAAAAGTCATAATTAATATTTTTTAAGCTCCTAAAATCCCTCCCACGTTCACTTGTTGAAGCCCCTCTCAACCTAAGCATTTATATAAATTGTGATCATCATTTCCTCCTTACGCAAGGGATTTCACCATCTCGAAACAAAGTCATCTGGAATTTTCAATTTAGGATTTTTCACGATAGTTCAAAAGATGAAATTTTTATGAGGTGAAGCTGAAATCTAGAGGAAGTTACAAGAAAACTTTCGATCAGCAGCAAAAATATTTTTTGAGATATGATCTGTGGAAGTCAGGGGTTTTTGCAGGCTCTTGAAATTCATCTCAAAGAATTGACCGTGGTAAAATAGTCATAAATCTCTCTTTGAGTATTATATTGGAATTTCATAAAAAGTGAAAAATTGTGCATAGATGGTAGTTTTTTCTCTATCAATTTTATAGTTGAATGAAGAAAAAGTGACATGTGGCATGCCGTACAAGTGCACTTTGCTGAAACAGTCCATAATTAGGGCAATGTGAGAGATTGGGTATAAATCTCTCTTGAAGAATCCAAATTGGGTCAGACCTATGGCATTGGAAATATGACTCAGAGGAATACTGCAAGACCAAAAATCAATTATTGAGGATCTGAGATAACAGATATACACCAGATTCAATTTCGAGCTCCTAGAAGGCAAAGAAAAAGCTAGATCATGTGTTGTCAAGGGTTGCAAAGGACCATACTTACTACAGTAAAAGAAAAGAAAGGGGAAGCAAGAGGGGGGTACATGACAAGAGCAGCAACCAAGGTGCATAACAAAGAATAAGAAGCTCATCATATGAAGTCTTCATAAGTATCACTGCATACAATCATTGTAAAGGTATCATTATACTTAGTCATTGTAAATAAATTATTGTACAAATTGTACTAGTGTCTATCTGCCAAGGGTTGAAGAGGCAGTGTTGGGAGGTCTAGGATCATCATTAGGTGGTTTTGTCAAAGTTGGGGTTATGGTCTAGTATATCTTCTTATTCTACATCATTCTATATCATTGTAAAGTGGACCATTTTCTTTGTTACGGGAGTCCATTCTTATTTTATTCTTCAATAGGGTGGTAGGGTGGTGCTAGGGTGAGTTGTAGCTCATTGGGTGTTGGGGAATCCGTTCAGTGACTACTGAAGAATCTCAGGCGTTGGAGCGTCCATCCTGGGAGCTAGAGAAGAATGCTTTTTTAGATTCTAGGAAGTTAGAGCTTTATTTTCAATTGGAGTTGAATATTAAAGAATTATTAGAAAAACATTAGGTGGTTTTTGTCCCGGAGTGGGTTTCCACCTTAAAAAATGTGTGCATTTGTGTTCCTTTTGTTTGCTGCTATCATTGTACAAACACCGATAATAATTAAAGATTAAATAATGTTCTAATTGAAAGGAATACCGATTCACCCCCCTCTCAGTATTTCCAACAATTGGTATCGGAGCTTGTTTCCTTCAATAGCAGCTTAACAGCTGGAAGGAGGTCATGGAGCATACCAAGAACGATGTACCTCTGTTCAATGAAAAAAATTATACACTCTGGAAAGGAAGAATGGAGGTTTATCTCTTGGCGCAAGCTTACGAAGTATGGGACACTGTTCAAAATGGATTTACATCAATCGCAGATGAACAAGGTAAGAAGAATTTGGTAAATGGTGCAAAAGCAAAGAATATTATTATCAAGGGATTATTTAATCCGCTTATCATAAGGTGTTGGGTTGTAAAAACGCTTAAAATGTATGGGAAAGCTTGATAATATATAAGGCAGTGACTCAATGTCAAAGAAGCAAAGCTTCAAATCTATAGATAAAAATTTGAGCAATTTTAATGAAAGAAGATTGCAACATTGTTGCATACTTCAATACTCCCGATGAAATAACCAATACTCCTTTAAGGAGGCAAGCAAGCTTATAAAAGAGCTCAATGCTGAGAAGATTCGTTGCAATACTCTTGAAGAACAAGTTCAAGGTCTCAAAATTGAGGTTCAAGAACACAAATGTATTGAAGAGTCACTTCAAAATAAGTTGGAAGAAAGAAACCAAGATAGGGAAGCATTAGAAGCCGAAGTAGTCTCACTGCGTAAGGAAGTGAAGAAGGGAAAAACTATCCAAAACTATGCCAACAGCTCAAGGGCATTGGAATAAGTCATCAACAATCAACGATCTTACAAAGACAGAACTAGCCTCGATTACAAAGAAGAAGAAGTAGGAACTTCTACAACAAAATAAAATGAACCTATGAGATTTGACATACATGAAGACTACATTGGACAAGATTCGTACACATCCTTGGAAGACGATTCTTCGACGAATAGTTTCATCGAGGTACCAACATATTTTTCATGGCTATTGTTATTAATGTGGAAAATTTGGTCATAAAGTTGTAGAATGTCACACGTACCCTACAAACCAATACAATTCCAAGATATTCTTCAAATATGAACCTCCCAGGGCTCAACGAAACATTAATATATTTGAACATTTAAGAAATAATATGGAATGTTACAAATTTCAGAACTTTGGACACATAGCCAGAGACTATAGACTTGAAAATCCTCCAAAAGAATCTTCGAAGCCACAAAATGAACGAGCATGGAAGAAGAAGAAGACTGATAATTGTGCTCTCGCTCTCAAGGCTAAAAAAAATAAAGATGTGTGGTATCTTGACAGCGGTTGCTTAACGCATATGACTGGAGATAGAAGGAAATTTGTATATCTAAAAGAGAAGAAGGATGGAACCATATCCTTTGGAAATGATGGATCTTCAAATGTTATAGGATCAGGTACCATCACTCTTGGAAGCAAAGATGTTATAGCCAAGAATGTTCTATTGGTTGAAAACATGAATCAAAATTTTCTCACCGTTGGACAAATGTGTGATCAAGGACACACAATGCTATTCAACTCCACAAAATGTGAAACCAGGAAAGGCAGGAATGGTGAAATTGTGGCTACAGCAAGTCGAGCTCCAAATGACATATATGTTTTGGATGAAGCAACTAAAGCATGTCTAATAGTTAAAGAAGATCAAAGATGGTTATGGCACAAACGAATGGGTCACATAAAATTTGACAATCTTGTCAGGATAAGAAAAAAGGAAGCAGTACGAGAAATGCCAAAAATTTCAAAACCTTCCAACACACTATGTGAGGCATGTCGGCATGGAAAGCAGACAAAAGTCCAATTTAAAACAAAATAACACTTTGCATCACATCCATTGGAATTGATATATACTGATCTATGTGGTCCTATGAGAATAAAAGGCTTAGATGGAAAATTATATTTCATGTTAATGATAGATGACTATACTAGGATGACATCCGTCAATATCCTAAAGAAAAAATCTGAAGCATTTGAGTGCTTTAATATCTACAAGGAGTGGTTGAAAATGAAACTAATTTGAAAATAAAGTGTTTAAGATCAGATAATGGTGGAGAATTCACTTCCAAATTATTTCAGCAATACTGTGATGAAAATGGAATAAAAAGGCAATTTTCAACAGCACGAACACCTCAGCAAAATGGAGTTGCTGAAAGAAAGAATAGAACTATACAATAAATGGGTAGAAAAATGTTGAAGGACTCAAATTGGATGAAAAATTATGGGTTCAAGCAATTGATACAACAGTATTCATTATCAATCGAAGTCTTCTCAGAAATAATTGCAACAAGACTCCATATGAATTATGGAAAGGAAAACCGGCTAATGTAAAATATTTCAAAATCTTCGGAAGAAAATGTTATATCAAAAGAGAAGATCAAAATTTGGGTAAGTTTGAATCACATGTTGATGAAGGTATCTTTGTTGGTTACTCACGAAAGAAAGGCCTATAAATGTTATAATCTTAAGACGAAACAGATAGTGGATAGCATAAATGTTACATTTGACGAAGATGTTGTTCTAGCGAGTAATGATGAGGATCTAGAATCTTTGAAACTTGATGTAGAGGCTGAAAAGACACGTATAAAATTGTAGAACAAGAAGCAACTATCAACGAGGAAGAAGTAAACAATGATCATCAAGATATACTAGAACAACAACAAGAAGCTTCCTCCAAGGAGAACAAAACAATGGGATTCAAAGAACCATCCATCAAATCAAATCATTGGTGACATAAATGAAGTTTGGATGCCTTCGTTCATCACAACAAGCTCTCGCTTTTCCGGCAACCTTTGAGCCTAGTATTTTTGAGGAAGCCAGCCGTAATGAACATTGGGTAGCAAATGGTGAATGAAGAATTGATCAAATTGAGAAGAATAACACTGGAATTAGTTCCACGACCAAAAGATAAAAAAGCTGGTTTGGACTAAATGGGTGTTCAGGAACAAATTGAATGAAGATGGGCAGGTTACCAGAAACAAATCAAGATTGGTTTGCAAAGGCTATGCACAAGTGGAAGGAATGGATTTCAACGAAACATTTGCACCAGTTGCTAGAATGGAAGCCATCCGAATGTTTCTCGCCTATGAATGTTCAAGAAAAATCAAAGTCTACCGAATGGATGTTAAGTCAGCATTTCTGAATGGAGAATTAGAAGAAGAAGTTTACATCGAACAACCTGAAGGTTTTCTACTATCACAAAAAGAAGACAATGTCTGCAGGTTAAAGAAGGCTCTATATCTACGTCAACAAGGGCTCAAGAAAGGTACTGTTGATAGCAATCTTTATGTACAAATAGATAAATCACTCTTGGAAGCAAAGATGTAATAGCCAAGAATGTTCTATTGGTCGAAAACATGAATCACAATCTGCTCAGTGTTGGACAAATGTGTGATAAAGGACATATAATGATATTCAACTCCACAAAATGTTAAATCAAGAAAGGTAGGTATGGTAAAATTGTGGCTACAACAAGTCGAGCTCCAAACGACATATATGTTTTGGATGAAGCAACTAAAGCATGTCTACTGGCTAAAGAAGATGAAATTTGGTTATGGCATAAACGAATGGGTCACATAAACTTTGACAATCTTGTCAAGATAAGCAAAAAGGAAGCAGTACGAGAAATGCCGAAAATCTCAAAACCTTCCAATACACTATGTGAGGCATGTCAGCATGGAAAGCAGACAAAAGTCCAATTTAAAACAAAAGAACACTTTGCACCACATCCATTGGAGTTGATACATATTGATCTATGTGGTCCTGTGAGAACAAAAGGCTTAGATGGAAAATTATATTTCATGTTAATGATAGATGAATATATCAGGAGGACAGTCATCAGTTTCCTAAAGAAAAAATCTGAAGCATTTGAGTGCTTTAAGATCTACAAGGAGTTGGTTGAAAATGAAACTGATTTGAAAATAAAGTGTTTAAGATCAGATAATGGTGGATAACTCACTTCCAAATTATTTCAGCAATACTGTGATGAAAATGGAATAAAAAAGTAATTTTCAACAACACGAACACCTCAACAAAATGGATTTGCTGAAAGAAATAATAGGACCGTACAAGAAATGGGTAGAACAATGTTGAAGGACTCAAAATTGGATGAAAAATTCTGGGTTGAAGCAATTGATATGCAGTCTTCATTATCAACCGAAGTCTTCTTAGAAATAATTGCAATAATACTCCATATGAATTATGGAAAGGAAAAATAGCTAATGTAAAATATTTCAGAATCTTCAAAAGCAAATGTTATATCAAAAGAGAAGATCAAAATTTGGGTAAGTTTGAATCACGTGTTGATGAAGGTATCTTTTTTGGTTACTCACGCAAAAGAAAGGCCTATAAATGTTATAATCTAAGACGAAAACAGATAGTGGAGAGCATAAATGTTACATTTGACGAAGATGGTGTTCTAGCGAATAATGATGAGGATATAGAATATTTGAAACTTGAGACAAAGGCTGAAAAAAACACAGATAAAATTGTAGAACAAGAAGCAACTATCAACAAGGAAGAAGTAAATAATGATCATCAAGATATACTAGAACAACAACAAGAAGCTCCTCCAAGGAGAACAAAAGAATGGATTCAAAATAACCATCCATCAAATCAAATCATTGGTGACATAAATGAAGGCTGATGCCTTCGCTCATCACAACAAGCTCACGCCGCTTTTCCAGCAACCTTGAGCCTAGTAGTTTTGAGGAAGCTAGCTAGAATGAACATTGGGTAGCAGCTATGAATGAAGAATTGGATCAAATCGAGAAGAATAACACCTGGGAACTAGTTCCACGACCAAAAGATAAAAATATCATTGGGATTAAATGGGTGTTCAGGAACAAATTGAATGAAGATGGACAAGTTACCAGAAACAAAGCAAGATTGGTTTGCAAAGGCTGTGCATAAGTGGAAGGAATTGATTTTGACGAAACATTTGCACCAGTTGCTAGAATGGAAGCCATCCGAATGTTTCTCGCCTATGCATGTTCGAGAAAAATCAAAGTCTACCAAATGGATGTTAAGTCAACATTTCTGAATGGAGAATTAGAAGAAGAAGTTTACATCGAACAACCTGAAGGTTTTTTACTATCAGAAAAAGAAGACTATGTTTGCAGTTTAAAGAAGGCTCTATATCTACGTCCACAAGGGCTCAAGAAAGGTACTATCGAGGCAATTCGGTGTAAATAAATAGATAAATCACTCTTTGGAAGAAAAGATGTTCTAGCCAAGAATGTTCTATTGGTTGAAAACATGAATCACAATCTGCTCAGGGTTGGACAAATGTGTGATCAAGGACACACAATACTATTCAACTCCACGAAATGTGAAATCAGGAAAGGCGTGTATGGTGAAATTGTGGCTACAGCAAGTCGAGCTCCAAATGACATATATGTTTTGGATGAAGCAACTAAAGCAGTTGCCCACTGCTAAAGAAGATGAAATTTGCTATGGCACAAACGAATGGGTCACATAAACTTTGACAATCTTGTCAAGATAAGAAAAAAGGAAGCAAGATGAGAAATGCCGAAAATCTCAAAACCTTCCAATACACTATGTGAGGCATGTTAGCATGGAAAGCGTACAAAAGTCCAATTTAAAAAAAAGAACACTTTGCACCACATCCATTGGAGTTGATACATACCGATCTATGTGGTCCCGTGAGAACAAAAGGCTTAGATGGAAAATTATATTTCATGTTGAATGATAAGATGAATATATCGTAGTGACAAATAGCTTCTAAAGAAAAATTCGAAGCATTTGAGTGCTTTAAGATTCACAAGGAGTTGGTTGAAAATGAAACAGATTTGGAAAATAAAAGTGTTTAAGATCGTATACTAGGAGAACTCACTTCCAAATTATTTCAGCAATACCGCAGACGAAAATGGAATAAAAAGGTAATTTTCAACAACACGAACACCTCAACAAAATGGATTTGCTGAAAGAAATAATAGGACCGTACAAGAAATGGGTAGAACAATGTTGAACGACTCAAAATTGGATGAAAAATTCTGGGTTCAAGAAATTGATATGCAGTCTTCATTATCAACCGAAGTCTTCTTAGAAATAATTGCAATAATACTCCATATGAATTATGGAAAGGAAAAATAGCTAATGTAAAATATTTTAGAATCTTCGAAAGAAAATGTTATATCAAAAGATAAGATCAAAATTTGGGTAAGTTTGAATCACGTGTTGATGAAGGTATCTTTTTTGGTTACTCACGCAAAAGAAAGGCCTATAAATGCTATAATCTAAGACAAAAATATATAGTGGAGAGCATAAATGTTACATTTGACGAAGATGTTGTTCTAGCGAGTAATGATGAGGATCTAGAATCGTTGAAACTTGATGTAGAGGCTGAAAAAGACACAGATAAAATTGTAGAACAAGAAGCAACTATCAACGAGGAAGAAGTAAACAATGATCATCAAGATATACTAGAACAACAACAAGAAGCTCCTCCAAGGAGAACAAAAGAGTGGATTCAAAAGAACCATCCATCAAATCAAATCATTGGTGACATAAATGAAGGTTGACAGCTTCGTTCATCACAACAAGCTCACGTTGCTTTTCTGGCAACCTTTGAGCCTAGTAGTTTTGACGAAGCCAGCCAGAATGAACATTGGGTAGCAGCTATGAATGAAGAATTGGATCAAATTGAGAAGAATAACACCTGGGAATTAGTTCCACGACCAAAAGATAAAAAAGTCATTTGGACTAAATGGGTGTTCAGGAACAAATTGAATGAAGATGGGCAGGTTACTAGAAACAAATCAAGATTGGTTTGCAAAGGCTATGCACAAGTGGAAGGAATGGATTTCGACGAAACATTTGCACCAGTTGCTAGAATGGAAGCCATCCGAATGTTTCTCGCCTATGAATGTTCAAGAAAAATCAAAGTCTACCGAATGGATGTTAAGTCAGCATTTCTAAATGGAGAATTAGAAGAAGAAGTTTACATCAAACAACCTGAAGGTTTTCTACTATCACAAAAAGAAGACTATGTCTGCAGGTTAAAGAAGGCTCTATATCTACGTCAACAAGGGCTCAAGAAAGGTACTATTGATAGCAATCTTTATGTACAAATAAATAAAGATAATTTAACAATCGTTGAGGTATATGTGGATGATATAATATTTGGTAGCAATGATGATCGAAAAAGTAAGAACTTTTCTACAAATATGTAAAGTGAGTTTGAGATGTCTTTACTTGGTGAGATGACATACTTCTTACGGCTTCAAATATCTCAACAAGAGAAAGGAATATTTATATTTCAAGCCAAGTACATCAAGGAAATGCTCAAGAAATTCAAAATGGAAGATTGCAAACCCGTCCTTACTCCGATGGTAATAGGTTGCAAATTGAGCATAAACGACTCATCTAAGGATGTGGATCAGAGGTTGTACAGATCTATGATTGGTAGTCTTGTATATGTAACAGCCTCTCGGCCAGATGTTATGCAAGCAGTTGGACAAGTAGCAAGATTCCAAGTAGCACCAAAATAATCACATATGATTTCCGTCAAAAGAATTCTTCGATATCTAAAGGGCACAGAAGAATATGGCTTGTGGTATCCCAAGGGTAACGATCTCATTATTCAAGCCTTTACAGATGTAGATTGGGCAGGAAGCGTTGATGATCGTAAGAGTACTAGTGGAGCAACATTCTATCTAGGTGGTTGTCTCATATCATGGTTGAGCAAAAAGCAAACTTCAATCTCGTTATCTACAGCAGAAGCAGAATACATTGCAACAGCATCATGTTGTACTCAAGTCCTTTGGATGAAAAAAACTTTGCAATATCTTCAAGTACAATTCAGTGAGCTTATTCCCATATTCTGTGACAACACTAGTGCCATCATCATCTCCAAGAATCCTTTCATGCATTCAAAAACAAAACACATTCCGATCAAATATCATTTTGTTAGAGAACAAATTGCTGAAAAGAATATCAAACTTGAGCATGTTTGTACAAAAGAACAAATTTATGATATCTTCACTAAACCTTTACCTCATGAAGCATTTGAATATCTTCGTCAAAAGCTTGGGATTCTCCCAAGGTCTCATTAGATTACAGGTTTTCAGGATGGTTTTGTGTCAAGGGGAGTGGAAGTGTGTACAGGTCCGCAGGATGGTTTTGTTTCAGGGGGAGTTACCCTTTTCCATTGATGTCAAAGGGGGAGAGAATGTTGTAGGAAGATGTGTCATGATCGCAGGGGGAGTACTTGTGTTTCCATCAATGCTAAAGGGGGAGATTTTTGATCAACGGTTGTCATTGATGTCAACCCAAGCAACACCAAGGGCTAACCCAATATTGCATGGGAATTTTGACCTACCAAATTAATATATTCTGGGTCAATAATTCTTTTTATGGTTCCTAATTTTCGAGATGTTTCCTTTGATATATGGCACGCCATGTAATTCTTCACAGTTTGAGAGATATTCATGTTTGAAGTTTGTACCCCCAGTTAGTGGGCTAAAACCCCATAGGGTTGGGGCATGGGTCATTGAAAAGTCATAATTAATATTTTTTAAGCTCCTAAAATCCCTCCCACGTTCACTTGTTGAATCCCCTCTCAACTTAAGCATTTATATAAATTGTGATCATCATTTCCTCCTTAGGCAAGGGATTTCGCCATCTGAAACATGTCATCTTGGAATTTTCGCTCTAACTTGTTTTATACGAAGGTTCAGAAGCTCAAATTTTTATGAGGTGAAGCCTAAGTCCTGAGGAAGCTGTAGTAAAAATTTCAGATCAAGGTGTGCAATATTTTTGGAGATATGATCTGTGGAAGTCAAGGTTTTTGCAGGCTCCTGAAATTCATATAAAAGAAGTGACCTTGGTAAAATCATCATAAATCTCTCTCTAAGTATTGGATTGGAATTCTGTAAAAATTGATAGATATTACACAGTCTTTAGTTTTTTCTCTATCAATTTTAGAGCCAAATAAAGAAACAGTGACACGTGGCACGCTGTACAAGTGCGCTCTTCTAAAACAATCCAGAATTAGGGCATTGTAAGAGATTGGATATAACTCTCTCTTAAAGAATCAAAATTGGGTCAGACCTGTGGCATTGGAAATACAACTCAGAGGAATACTACAGGACTAAAAATCAGATATTTAGGATCTGAAATAGTAGAGACAAACCAGATTCAATATCGAGCTCCTAGAAGGCAAGAAAAAGCTAGATCATGTGTTGTCAAGGATTGCAAAGGACCAGAATTTCTACAGCAGAAAAGCAAAGAAAGGTGAAGCAGAGGGTAGCATGACAAGAGAAGCAACCAAGGTGCATAACAACAGTAAGAATTTCATCATATGAAGCCTTCAAGTGGGCAGCATTACATAAAATCATTGTAAAGGTATCATTGTACTTAGTCATTGTAAATACATTATTGTACAAATTGTACTAATATCTATCTACCAAGGGTTGAAGAGGCAGTGTTGGGAGGTCTAGGATCATCATTAGGTGGTTGTTTTAATGTTGGGATTTTGGTCTAGTATATCTTATTCTTCTACATCATTCTATATCATTGTAAAAGTGGACCATTTTCCCTGGTATGGGAGTCCATTCTTCTTTTATTCTTCTATAGGGTGGTAGGGTGGTGCTAGGGTGCGTTGTAGCTCATTGGGTGTTGGGGCGTCTGTTCAGTTGACTATTGAATAATCTCAGGCATTGGAGCACCCATCCAGTGGGAGCTGGAGAAGAATTCTTTTCTAGATTCTAGGAAGTTGAAGCTTTATTTTCAATTGGAGTTGAATATTAAAGAATTATTAGAAAAGCATTAGGTGGTTTTTGTCCCGGAGTGGGTTTCCACCTTAAAAATTGTGTGCATTTGTGTTCCTCTTGTTTGTTGATATCATTGTACAAACACCGACACAATACTATTAAATAACTACCGCCCCAATTTAAATGTAAGGAATACTGATTCACCCCCCCCCCCCCCCTCTCAGTATTTCCAACAACAGGGTTTCCGAGGTCAGTATATTTCTCCATGTGCATACACCCCGTCATTAACTATGTTTCTCCCCCAAAAAATTGAATGGTTTTAGGTTCCAATCTTATCCTTCCTATATTCTTGAGATAGATTTCCCTAATGAATTTTGTAAAAATGGGGATCTCTTTGACAGCCTGGAGCAGAGGCACCTTTATGAAGAGGTTCCTAAGCTCAGAGGCCAGGCTAGACTCAGGAATGTGGTCATTCTTCTCCACAACTAGCCTCTCTAGATAGGGAGGCCGGTTGGAAGAATATGGTAAAGGCTCTGAGGGTATAGGGATAGGCTGAATGGTGACATTATTTTCAGAATGGTCATGAGTTTCGTCCTCACCTTTCCCTTCGATAATCACCATAGGATGTTTCTGTTTTTTTTCGGCTACTATCTTCCCTGATCTCAGTTGGAGATCATTGACTCCAACTGGCATGGACTGATATCTGTATCAGGAAGGCGGGTTCACAGAATGGATCATTTGTACCGCTTTGTTATTAGGGTTGGGCAAGGGTTGGGTAGATATCTAAGGAGGTCGAAATGGTGGGGGTAAAGGCAATGGTGGCATTGGTTGACTTAGCTGAGGTAATGATGGTTGTGGCATTGTGTAAGGTGCATATGTAGGTGGGTATGACTGCATATGTGTGAGATAGGAATGGTGTGAATGGTTTGGCCCTTTCCATCCTTGTTGCCAAGATTTTGAGGGTTGTCCATAATGATACTAGTTCCCATGTTGCGAATGTACAGAGTGACTAGTGCTAGGATATGAATATGGATGTGCATTATAACCAAAGAAATGTGGTGGAAATTCAAGAACCATACCTGCACTTACCTGAGGCCAAACTCTTTGTGCTCCCATAACATGTAATGATTCAACTTCAGGTTTTCCTCCTTCAAATACATCTTTCAGCCCAAGTATGGAGGGAATTTTTTCCATGGCATGGTTCTCTGCACTAATTGCACATTTATTAGCTCCTTTTAGATCAAGAGGACATTCCCTTAAAAGATGATTTTTCCTACACTTTGGACAAAAATAAGACAATGACTCCTGTTCTTCTACAAGTTTTTGCTGAAATTTCAAGGAGTCTATTTTTTTTCTAACAGTATTCATTATTTAAATTTTCATATTATCCATTTTATTCTCCAATCCAACGATCATAGCATCAATAGATTCTATTTTCTTATGTCTATTCTGAATTCCTTTACCGGATCTATATTGGTTCTTGGAGAATTTCCTGCACAAGTCACCGATTTGATCAAAATATTTCTGGGAAATATCCCTTTGTCCTAACAAATTTAGATTATTTCTAGCATCATCAGTAATTCCACATGAGAACAAGGTTCTAATGGTACTTATATCAAATTTGTGCTTTGACCTTTGAAGGATGTACATGAATCTCTCTAAGTAGTCCTATAGAGTCTCATCATCATTTTTCACAATAGTAAAGATTTCATCTTGAATATCTATAGTTTTACAATATTCCTGATATTTCGACAAGAACACTCTCTTCATATGTTCCCAAGAAGCTATAGTGTTTCCCCCTAGTCCCATGAACCAACATAAAACTGCATCCTTGAGAGTTGTAGGAAACAACTTTAATTTCTAAGAATTAGATGAATAATCATAGCTTCTACACAAAATATCAAACTCGAATAGGAAAGAGTCTGGGTCTTCATGTACCTTACCATAGAAATGAGGAAGAGTTGATGGTGGTAGATTTTTTATTTGCACAATTTACATCTAGATCCACAATTGGGAATCCAAAAGTGGATTGTTCCTCATTTACCATATTTTCACCAGATCCTTATGCATGGTCCTCATGATCTACCATTATTGTTCCTCCAATCGAACTACTGTCAATAGACTGGGAAGGCTAACTATGGGTTATGATAGTATGCTTCCTCCCCTTCGTGGGTTGTGTCACCCCTGGACTATTATTTCCAGAATCCAAGTGGACAGTTCCTATGTTATGGGCATGGGTTTTTTTGGACTTTCTGCCTGCAAAAGAAGGCCCAATATGAGATTTTATTTCAGATTTATCAGTATTTCCTCAGCCCTTAGTGGGCTTCGTACCCCTACCTATTTTAGGCATTCATTTCAAAAAATGATAAAACGAAATTCCAATAAAATGCTGCAAATTCAAAAATAACTCAGCACCTATAAATTCCTTCAAACAATAGAAGAACACTGCAGAAAAAATAATAGTAGACTTACCCCTATTGCAAAAAAATGGAAAATTCTTACCAATTCAAATCGCCTCCCCGGCAATGGCGCCAAAATGTTAGGTGCAGTAATTGCACTTAAGAAATCTCCTTCAACACTTAATTCTCAACCCGGGGGCTTCCTAAACTTAGACATGAGGCACAGGTAATGCCAAAAGTGGTTTGAACTTTTCCTATTCCTATTCCTACTTCTTAATTGAAATATTTCAGAATCAAACAGAAAAAAATTTGAAAGGCAGTTGACACCAAAACAATTCTAGTGTTGGAATGTAAAATAATGTATTTGCGAAGAAATAAAGTAAAGGAACTTTCACATAGCTAGAAACAATCTTAAATGATGAAATAAAACTCTATATTTATCTTCAGTATAGATGGTGGCAGTTTAACAAGTGGGCCATTGAAAAGATCTTCCTTCTAAATGATTTTCCTTTTACACTAAGCAATTGTTCATGCACTCTTTCAATATGCTTGCACTAGTGCAGGTATAGAAATTATGTGAAAAGTATATTTTACCCTCTTATCCTGAAGACTTATGTCTTCATGTAGGTGCTCTAAGCCTTAACACTTAGAACACTCTATTCCTGTGACAAGACATTGGCTCTTGCACCAGGACAGAGCTTCCTACACCAAGATCTCATTAGGGGAATTTTGAGGTCTAAAATGGCCCTCCTAAAAAAATTATAAAATAATAGTGGAAATAATAAAATAATATTTGATTACATCATCAAATTTTAGAGGGAAAAAAGAAAAAAATACTTTTTCAACTCGTATTTTAAACTTATCTCCCAAATTTTTTACTCAAATTTCGAGCGGGAGTACTCATTAGATGAAAAATTTAATTCCTCATTCGAGGAGTACCTAGGTTGATTACTTTAGATGGATCCTTCTACACAAAAAATGAGAAATACATGAAAAATGGGATTGCAATCACGTTTTTTCATGTATTTGTCATTTTTAATGTAGTAGGGTCCATCAAAAGTATGCAACACGGGTACTTCTTGGATGAGGAATTTAATTTTACATCCAACGAGTAATCCCACTCGAAATTTGAGTAAAAGTTTTGAGAGATAAGTTGAAAATACGAGTTGAAAAAGTAGTTTTATTATTTTATTATTTTTTAATATTTTTACCCTTTTACTTAAAAAATGGTGAATCATCCCCCATGGTTGATATCATCATCTTGAATCTTATTGGTTCTTATAAAGTTTATTTTGGTTGTACATTTTTCATAGGAGGCCCATTTTAGACCTCAAAATTCCCCTAATGCCAATTTACTTTCGAAAGAATCAAAGGAGGTGTTGAAAAGAATTGCAATTGCGAGCTGAATTATAAGATAAATTACGCATGGAAAAGAATGCTTTAATAAACTTAACTTGCAATAAAAATAAACTTATAAAGTGAAACATTATTCAAGGGTGAAAGAAAATTTTCAGTCAAAGGAATTTGCATGCAATAAAATCTAACTCTCGACAAGTTCACTTATAATGTTACAGATTACTTTTAATCCTTTTCCTTAAATTGTCAAGTGCATACATGAATTAAGACGTTGCAATGGCATTCTTTCTCATTTCACTTAGTCATTCTTAACCTTCATAATTTTAGCTTTTAATATTAGGAATTCTTTCTTCTAATGATAACGCTTACTTGCAGAAGTAAATTAAATCATATACAAGAAAAGGAAAATACCACTTGTTGTAAATGAATGAGAAAACCAGAGCGCATAATCCTACATGCACTGGTGCTAGAAGAATCTTCCTGCACGATCCAAGTAGAAGAAAACCAGGAAATAAATACATTCAATTTAGACTTCCACACTACAAATTCATTCAAGAAAAAAAAAAAATTTAAGCCACGCATATGCAAGTAAATAAATTGACACATAAACCTTTTAAAATAATGAAATCACGAGGGTAAACGATCAGGGTTGGTTGGGCCCTAGCCAACGAGCTCGTTTCCCGTTTTAGGAAATGAATCTCTTCAGAAATTTAATAAACGCATCAATAAAATATTAGACGCAATGTGAGAAAATCATGGTGTAATTCCTTGTATTAACTTCGATCAGCAAACATACATTATGGTTTAAGTCCAGCCAAGAGCAAGGGTGATAAAAAAATTACAAAATAAACAAGATTACAGTCGCGCTGCTATCACTAACCTAGATATATCTAAGAGATATATTTTCTATAGTCCTTCAGCTATGGCCATGATTTCCAATTACAGATTCGTTCCCAAATCAAGCCTTTCATCTGAAAAAAATAACAAACAAAATTACAAAATTGGGCCAACAACTATAATAAGGCACGAGCTAATCGCTAGCCGCAGACCCTATCTTTGGAAAAAACCTTGACTGTACTCCGCCTATGTTTAACTTCAGATAATCTACAACCTAACTGGAATATGTGGACCAAAATGCCCATGTAGAGTGATCAAGTTGTTGTAGAGATCACGGAATAATGATTGTTGGCGGTGCAGGAATCTGCCTGCACTAGATCACGCTAACATAATGATTAATACTTAGCTTATCGAATACTTTTAGGAAAGTAAATATAAGTTGAAAGAATTATTTAAAAGCATGAAATCTATTTAAAATGATTAACAAAGCACCTAATAAACCTTAATCATGAAATATGAAGTTTATGTAGGAATAGACAGTTTTCTTGGACTAGTGCAGGAATGAGAAGGTTTATGGAGATAAAATAGAGTTTAATGATTATAGGAAGGGGGTAAAAATAGAGCATTTTGGCACACTGATACAAGTAAATTCCTGATACCCTTAACCAAGACCTTTTACTTCGGCTGATGTGTTATAATTCCATTAATTTTAAGCGTTAATGAACATAAATGAACATATGCATGCTGTAAAGAAGAGTAACATAACAAGCATGAGAAATATAAGACATTGATAAAGGAGTTCGTCGAGGAGGGACTACATCTCTGGGCGTTAGTATCAAGATAGTGTAGGTTTTTGCATTAAGTTTTGTAAGGAGAAAAGATGTACATGGATGGTGTTTTCTCTATCACACAAGGAAAATTCCCTCACACGGGAGTGGCTAGATCTCTCCACGAGATGTTCCATGACAGGAACTCTCACTCACAAAAGGACTCCTATCAGTATGACAACATGGCAAGAAAGGGATCTCAATCAAACATACATGTGAAATGAGTATCCCGCCAACATGGCAACAAAGGGATATCAAACACAATACAAGTCCATGATAGAAAGTACATCTCACATCAAGAGAAAAACAAGATCACACATCAAACATCAATAAGGATCTATACAAAAAAATGCATCTGATAGCAAAGAGACAAAGAAGTACATGAAATCAAGTCATCATATATGTCACACTGAATATGACTGGAGAATGGGTTGCTCCGTTGCTGGATCTGAAATCACCATCACAATCGTTGCATCAAAAGGTGTGAAATCAACTGCTCACTCATTGAATGCTGACACCTGTATCCCACTTTGAAAAGTGGCTGAAATGGAAAATCTGAGTACACCATCAGATTCATGGCTTCGAATAGTGAAAAATAGACTGTCAAATTTTTGAATTCTAACAAAATGAAAATCTGGGGCAAAAAGGAATTTTTTAGATTCCCCCTAGATTCCTCAAAGATGCTGCTCCACGGGTGGATTGGAAATCTGCAACTCAAAATAGGAATTTGATCTCACCATTGAGATCCTTGCAAAATTTCGAGAAGAATGAGTATAAAGTTGACCACATTATGACATTGACGAATTTCGGCCTCACCATTGCGCTCCCTACGAAATTCTAGTTAAAATGCATATAAATTTTAATACATTTTGACACAAGAAAATTTTACCTCCTTGGAATCAAAATATTCCCTTGGCATAAAAAAATATTCCCTCGAAATGTGTGCACCATCCTGCCTCGAACTGTGTGTCCGTTTGTCATTCGACCTGCCTTCTCTTTTCTCACGGCTCCATTGGCCTCCCTGTGCCCTCATCTCTCATGTATTCTCCATCCGATCTCCATGGTTTCCTTGAACCATTCAAATGAAATTTTATAATAAAGTATGAGAATGAATAAGAAAAAGTGTGAGGTTGGCACATTTGTTGGCATAATCATATTAAGATAGTTGTCGTTGGAGGTTTTGAGTTCAAATCCCATTGATTCCAAGTATTGTTTTAAGCCAAATTTTGGTTTTAATATAGTTTTTTCAAACTATATAATATATGGAATTCGTATCTCCATGTTGTAAGACTCCCAAAAAAAAAATGGATGTTTTTTTTATTATGGAATTTAACCATATTTAATATGAGTTTTGTTACATAACAATTTACCATATTTAAATTGATTTTGATCATTTAATAACTATATTTAATATATAGTTATTTTTTTCAATGATTTTTTTGTTTTTATGTGGGAAATTAAATATCATTTTGTTTTATCTTTTTTGCAGGGACAAGGGGCCAATAGAGGAGTGCCATGTGTCAACAGTTGAGGGGCTTGCCATGTGGGTCCCACGTGCTTACTGGGAATCCATGGGGCATGTTGTGGGTCCCACTACCCTTGCCTTAACAAAACTTCAAACTTCTCTAACTTTCTTATACGAGCTCGAATTGACGCATCGTTCGCACTGTTGCGATCAAGGCGATGAAATATTCAACCTGAACATGGTTCGAGAGCAATCCGAACACTATGATTTTTGAGCTTTCGTCATCCCTCTTTGTCCTGTGTGTCTCTGGAGCCACTTGGATCACACACCAACAAATCGGCTAAGTGTTTGTCAATTTTTCCTAAGCATTGCAAGCCATTTTTTACCAGGATCAAAGTGAAAGAGTCGGGAGAGTGCAGGATTTTCTCAGTGTGAGAAAGCATTGTACTGTTTAATGATTCTTCGATTTAATAATATATATGATAGAGGGTTTTTGAGAAGTCGATTTCCCCAGATACATCTTGTTTTAGTACATCACAAGATCAGATTAAATCCATTGGTATAGAATTTCTATATAATTTCTATAGAGCCAAATCTCTCTTCATCCAATCACCCTCGTGCCATATTCCAAGCATGAATGTAGGACTCATAACCACCCAAAAAAGAACCAAATAATCATAAATACTATTGAAGTTCTCCGCCTACACTGTGAGGAATTTGAGTGCCTCCTAGTCTCTCTGGCTTTACCATAACCTAGAGTCTGATCCAGAGGTCACTATGACCTGCACTAAGACCATCTCTCTAGGATTTACCGTACATCCCATACCGGGACTACTAGGCCCAGTGGAAAGAAATCTACATCTTGTCTTTCCATATATCCTGCCATTCACCTGCAAGGATTCCTTTCCCACTGAGGCACACAATCTAGCTTTACTGCAACCCACAGTCTAGATCAAGGGTTACTAGGCTAATGGCTTTACCATGATCCACAGTCTGATTCAGGGACCACTAGGCCATGTGTTTTTCATTTCAGAGATCCACCCCACTCAGATTCGAATCCATCCAGAAATCCAGCTCAACCAAAATATGAGAAACCCATCTCATCAAAGCTATACAAAAATGGCAAGGCTAGGCTGAAAACACTATCACACTTGGAAAAACCCATTCGAAGACAACAAGAAACCACATTAAATACCATGCATGCTATATCTAGCAAGGAAATCACATATGAAAATCGATACCTACAAATAATCTCGCTACAGTTGCTCGATCATATTCCTCTTTGTTTTCTTTTCCTTTCTTGCTCCAATGCCCAACTGCTGCAAGAAAACTCTATGTCAAAGAGTGAGAGAGAGAGAGAATAATGAGAGAGATCCAAAAATGCACTAACAAAAGGTACCAACTAATCCTCATAAGCCTTTTTATAGAAGAGGCCTCTATTTTCTTCATTTTCCATTATTTTTCTAGATAAATGCGCTAAAAATAATTTTTGCCTCTTTTATGCCTTATCCATAGCCTTTTCCAATTTCCTTAGCCATAATAAATTGAATGAACACACGCTAGGATGTTTTTCCAACATTCAGCTTCGAATAAGTGTCCCATCGACCATGATCTTATATATTTTTACATGTATTTTTACCAAGGATAATACAAAAACAGCGAAAGAATCAGATGAAGATTGAACGGCTTGATAGGCCAACTCAGCTAGTGAAAGAGACATATATTATCCTTATGAATCAGTTTCTAAAGGGGTTGGAAGGATCGAGGGATCAGTAGGGACATTAAGAATGGTGGAGACCATTCAAACCATCTGTGGTACCTCAAGTGGCAGGAGAATAAAACAACCTAAGAGGGAGGATCCCTTCATAAGACGGGTACCAACACTAACGTAAGAGTCGGGGATTTCACCCACTAAGGGAATAATGCCACTGGGTAACAGGGGAGTAATATTGGGTGCAGAAGAATAGCTGATCCACTGTGACTATTTTCACACCCAAATAAAAGAGGATGAGTTGGAAGACCGAAGAGACAATGGCAGTCATGAAATAAGACCAATTGTGGCCCAAAATTAGATTATAGTCGTGATGACGATCTACAACTTCAATATCCATTGTTACCGTTTTCCAACTTAGATTCATGGGGTAGATGGCAAGGTACCCTTTCGGGATGAAATTGTGGCAATCAAATTCTTTAATGGAATTTGACAACAGAGATAGGTTGGGAGAACCCAGAGCTAGGCAACATGAATTGGACATTACGCAGGTCAAAGCACCTTTGTCAATGACGGTTCGATGGATAGCAATGCCTTTCAACGCAACTTCCACTTGAAAGACAAGCTAATGGGAAATATGAGGCTTGTATTTTTCCATATCAAATATTGCTAGCATGGAATCTTGAGGGTCAATTCCACCAATTTGTGAAAGAAAATATCTCCTTTGTGCTTGACAAGTTTGTAACAATTCGAGGGCAGACATAGTTGATGGTGCCTGTGCCAAATCTTCTACAATACTATACTTTTGGGAAGCACATGCAGTGGTGTTGTGTGTCGTGCGATGAAGTTTCCCTTTGGGTGGAAATATCACAAGGCAAACAATGAGCCTTTTGATATTAATATCATTAGGTGGTGGTGGATTTTAACTCAAGGCAACTTCCTCAACATTAGTGATTGGAGTTCCATAAATTTTGGCTCGCGTTTAAAGGTAAACCATTTGCAAGGTGTAAATAGTCGACAATCCTTCACCAAAGGAATGAGGTTGTGAACCACCATTTCCCTCTTGTGGGGGTTTTGGTGGTTTCGTTATGAGGTGTTGTTGTTGCTAAGAAGGGAAAGGATTTTTAAGGACTGTAGGGGTTCGACTAGTTTCCTATTATGCAAGAATTTATGTGCATTCTTGAAGGCGAGGAAATTTTTAAGTCGTGTGTTCCTCAACACAGATATTGCAAGGGAACCTGATAGTTTTCTCCTTCCATTTTTCATATTTTGAAGTAGATCCCTCGATTGGGATTTTTCTGCGTAATAGACTACTCCTCAGAAGGAGAGGTATTTTTCTTATTCTTCTTGTTCTTATCGATGGGTTTTTGTCTAGACTGCACAGTTTTTACCGCGGCAGTTGGAAGAGTAGTTAATTTGGTATTAGAGGTAGTATCAAAAATAAGAGATATCTAGGTATCTTTCCCGCTGAGTTGTTTTATAGCATCCCTAGAGGTTGCACCAACGAGACCGTTAACGTGATCTCTGGGTTGTTGAGTAGCGGGAGCATTTGAATTTCGAGGGGCATGGGGGGGTATATCGTAAAGCATGCTAGATTGCGAATATATTAAGTCTATATGCTAGGCACAATGAATGTATTGATCTTCCATGACCACACAAGCTAAGGAAACAAGGCTTGGAAATGGTGGGAATAAGTGAATTGCATAACCAATCTGCTAACAGTGATCCAAAATTGGGGCCTTGACAAGCCTCTGCGTACGTCTCCATGCATGGATATGATCAAAGATGTGGGTGGTGGTTTCTTAGCACAAAGTAGTAAGCAGTCACGTTCTAGTATCATAGTGGATACGAAGCTAGAAGTGTTTTAAGAATTCCATTACCATGGCTCCAAAGGTGTTTACTGACACATGTGGTAACTCAATGTACCACTTGGTAGCATTGGCTGTAAGGGTGGGGGGGAATATTTTGAGACAGATATTGTCATCAACCATGGAATTCTATACACACTATAAATGGTAGGTGGTGACATGAGTGGCCAGGTCATCCCCTTGTTTCCCTTCAAATTTCGGAATATCTGCGAGTATCATGTGTGGTATAGGAGACCAGTCCAAGTTGTGATTGATGGGGTCATTAGTCAGCTTATATATATCTGGGATATCTAACGTTTCCAAAAATGGCAGCGGCATGGGTGTCCCCAATTCTAACTAAGGTGCTGTTGGGTGACCTGAAGGACCTGGGGTTCCCCCCATCAAGGTGTTTCCAACAAGCTATAAGGGATTCATATGATAATGATTTCCTTGTTGCCGTGGTGCAAACATAGTGGTTTTCCATATGAGATATTCGGTTGGGGGGGGGAAATACTAGTTTCCCCCAGGATAGTAATTTCCCACTTGACCCAACTGAGGTTGAGGAGGGGGTGCCCAAATGGATGCAACAGGACTTGACTACGAGATGTTGTTGGCCACATAGTTGACAATTGGCACATGACTGACACCATGGTAGTGACCATTAGGAGGAAACAAATCAATAAGTGATTAACCAAGTTATCCTATAGACAGTAGTGGCACAGAATGTTGAGATTCAACAAGATGATGAGCCTAGTGAAAATTAAGCACCTTCACTAGGTGGGGCCTGCAAGCTATTTTTAGGTGTATGTCTATTTTTAGAATGGTGAGCATATTCTAAAATTAGTAGGATGTTGATTCTAGATGGTTGAGAAAATCCTATATTTGGATGAATTTCTATTTTTGGAAGATGGGAGAATTCTATTTATAGATCTCTAATCTAAAAATAGAATGCATGTCGATTATTATTAGCCCTTAATAATAATCAAACAATTAATAGTAACTTATTCTCTTGGAGCACTTTATTTCAGTGAAAAAATGTGGCACATCAGTGGGTTGAAGGAATTATGCAATTCCTTGGGTAGTTGGTGACTCATGCATGGAGGACTTCATTATAACTGACAGCGTCAAGTTGTAACAGAGTTGGAAGAGTAGTTATGTGAGTTTTTATTTAGTTTAACTTAGTTAAGTGAGTTAAACTCAATTGTGCTAGTTGTAACTAAAGATACACTAGTGAAAGATAAGTGAATTAATTAGTTAATTAATTCACTAGTGTCTTACTTGCAACTGAACAAATACAAAAATTAACTACTTGCATGTCAGATCCAATGGAGACCCAGTGGAGAGATCGGTGAAATGGTGAGATGGACTATTAGTTGTGACTATAGTGATGCATTCAATGCATCTACACTGACATTGGAGATGCCAATGAGGATTTCACAGTGCAAGCAGGGCAAGATAAAATTCATTCAAGGATCTTCCATTCAGGGATCTTCTTCATCTGGGATTGCGCGATGGAGGGAGGCTGTCAGGAGGCAAGAAATTGGTGCATAGATATGCAAATTTCTGCATGAAAGTGTGTGACGATTGTATATTGTACTGAGAGCTCTATGAGCTAAGCTTTGTATGAGATTGTTACATGTTCCGTTGATATACATAATATATCATAGTTGGGGTTTTTAGATTTAAGCTTTCCCAGTAAAACATATTTTTTACGTGCGATTGAGTTTTCTTCATGTGTTTGCAATTGGCGATTTAATTTTCGCAAAGAATTAAGTGGAAGGATTATTTATTTAACATAAGATTAAATTGTTAAATCAGAAGAATCTAGAAATACATTATTGTGTTTATAAATTTCTACATGGTATCGGAGTAGTGTTAATCACTGGATATTGCAATATTGAAGCAGTGTTGAGTTTTGTGTGGTGGAACAATTAGAATTTGCTGAAAATATTTCTTGGTGCGACAGTTAAGTAATCGTTGAAATGGCTTTCAATGGATTGTGGTTGGAGTATGCACTCAAGGGCAGCTCGAAATACATAGCCCAGAAGGACAGGATGGAGGCGGTGCTTGAAGATAATGGCTTGAAGGAATTCATCGAGAAAGATGTTCCTAAGCCCACTTTGACGGATGCTACATTACTTGATGCCTGGAAAAATAAAGTAGCAAAGACGAGAAGGATTCTATTGGAAGGTGTGAAATTCCATATTATGTCAAGCCTTCATGGGAAATCCAATACATTTGCAATGTGGAAGGATTTGACAGATCTTTTCCAAAGCAACAACGACCATAGGAAGTTGGCGCTGAAAGCTAAACTCAGAAAAAACAAAAAGGATAAGGGCGAAAATATTCCAACGTATCTCACAAATTTTGTCCAATGTAGGGATGAGTTGGAGAATATGGGAATTACAGTTGCGAATGATGAATTGGTGAGCTTGTATCTCGTTGGGCTTCCAAAGAGTTGGCACAGTTATGAAGACACTATCAATGGACGTGAGGAACTACCGGATTGGGAGCGACTTTTGTCAGATCTAGTGTAGGAGGAGATAAGGTGGAATACCAAGGAAGGCTCTTCATCAAAGCATGATGATGAATAGGATTGCGCTTTGGCTGCCAAATAAAGGAAAGGGAAGGAGACAAAATTCCACTCAAAATATGAGGCTAAAGGCAAGAATATGGATTTGTCCAAGGTGAAGTGTTTTCACTATCACGAACATGGGCATCTCGCTACTAACTTCCTACAGAAAAAGAAGAACAAGAAGGTTGCTGGAGCTGCAGCTAGTGAGGCCCTTGCTTCACAATTTGAACTTGATTTCTCTTTGATCGCATGCTTGGTTTCAAGTGCAATGGGATTGGTGTGGCATCTTGATAGTGGTGCTTCCTTCCACATGACATGAGATAAGGAGTTGTTTAGTGACTTGGAGGAGAAAGATATCTAAATGCATATACAGATGGGAAACGATGGTAGATACAGTACGACTGGCATTGGAACCATTACCTTTGAGGAGTCACGAAAACCATTTATGTTGAAAGATGTTATGTATGTTCCAGTTATGAAGAAGAACTTGGAATTAGTCGTGATGTTGGAGGACAGAGGTTATGACGTTGTTTTCAGCGATGGAAAATATTTCCTACGACACAAAAAAATGGGTCAAACCAAGAGGATAGGGATTTGAGTCAATAATCTCTACAAGTTGGAGGTAGATGGATGTGCTGCAATGGTGCGCAAAGAAGAAGAAGTGGTGATCCGAGATGAGGGAGAATTATGGCATAAGAGATTGGGCCATCTTCACCATGGCGCCCTGAAGATTTTGCAGCAAATTTCTACTGGAATTCCCAAGTGTAAACTTGTGTAGTTAGATCAGTGCAAGGGATACACAATGGGTAGTTTTTGAAGACCACCTTTCGTGAGAAGGAGAACCGTGCTTTGGTGATCCTGGAGAGAATTCACACAGACGTGTGTATACCATTCTCGGTTGCTTCAATAGAAAAACACAGGTATTATGTTATTTTTGTTAATTAGTATTCTCGTATATGTTGGATCTTCTTCATGCAGAAGAAGGATAAAAAATTCTCAAATTTCTATGAGTTTAAATCATTGGTGGAGAAGGAGTCGGGGAAGTAAGTGAAGGTGCTATGAAGTGATAATGGTGATGAATATATCTCAAATGAATTCAAAGACTTATGTAGTAAAGAATGAATTTGAAGAGAACTCATACCGCCTCATAACCCACAACAGAATTGGTTCACGGAGAAGAATAACAGAACAATCCTGGGTGTTGCACGAGCTATGCTGCATGACGAGGGCCTACCAATGCACTTGTGGGTGGAAGCATGCAACACTGTGGTTTATGTGCAAAATTGTTGTCCTCATAGAGTACTTGGCATGAGTACACCTGAAGAAGCTTTTACTGGTAAGAAGTCAGATGTTTCTCATTTAAAGATGTTTGGCTCATCTGTTTATGTTCATGTGACCAAGAACGCCAGAAGAAGCTGGAGCCAACTGCAGAAGTTGGGATATTTTTGGGGTACACATAAACACCCCATAATTATCGTGTGTATTTTCCAAACAATTGGATGACTGTGGTGTGACGGGATATAAAATTCAATGAGGAGAAAGCCATGAAGTTGTCGCTTGAGAGGGAGCTACACTTACATGCAGAGGAGGAACTACTTGTTCCCAAAGATGAGCCTCTAGATGTGGATCAGCCACACGAGGAGATTCATGAAGTGGAGGAGTCCACTCATGCAGAACCAAACATTAGAACAGGCAAAAAGCATACTACAGAAGTTGAAAGACTAAATCTTGATGCGACAGAAAATGTAGGAGCCCCTACTTCACAATGCAGACAGAGACAGTCACCTGACCGATTCACTGGATACATGGCTCTCAAGAGCAAGTGTATTGTGACAAAACCATATTCCTTTGAGGAAGCAGTGCAAGAGCCCACATGGGTAGATGCCATGGTGGAGAAGTATGACTCCATTGTCAGAAACAGTGCTTGGGAGATATTTCCAAGGCCGGTTGGTAAATCAGTGGTAGATTTGAGATGGATCTATAAGGTAAAGCAAGATGATGATGGGAGTGTCGAGAGGTATAAAGCAATATTTTTTTCTCGGGGCTTCTCATAGATTGAGGGGATTGTTTATGAATAAACCTTTTCACCTGTCGCATGGTATTCTTCCATAAGGACCATCCTTGCTCTCTAAGCGTAGATGGGTTGGCACATTCATAAGATGCATGTGAAGACTGTGTTCCTTAATGGGATCATTGAGGAAGAAGTGTACATTGAGCAGCCTAAAGGATTTGAGATCTTTAGCAATGGGTCGCATGTATGCAGACTCAAAAGAGCATTGTATGGGCTGAAGCAAGCACCTCGTTCTTGTTACACTTGGATCGACAGTTATTTCACCGGACTTGGCTTCACCAAGAGTGAGCCGGATGCAAACCTATACCAAATTGTGGTGGAGGGTAAGATTTTAATCATTGTTCTTTATGTTGATGATTTAATACTGATTGGTGATGAGCAGCTGATAAACTCATGCAAGGAGGACCTTGCAAAGGATTTCAAGATGAAGGATATGGGTCTCCTTCATTATTTCCTTGGATTGGAAATATGGTAGCGAGAAGGTGAACTGTTTGTGCCTCAAGGCAAGTATGCAAGGGAGATACTATTTAAGTTTCACATGGAGGGCTACAAACCCATGGATACTCCTCTTCCAGGAAACTAGAGGAAAGGGGATGCTACATCGGCAGAGGTAGTGGATGCTACTGTCTATCGACAGTTGGTGGGTTTGCTCATGTATTTATTTAATACAAGACTAGACATATGCTATGAGGTGAACCAACTTAGTCAAGCAATGGTTAAGCCTGCCAAGCTCTTTTGGAAGGTGGGAAATCATGTCCTGAGATATCTCAAGGGCACCTCTATGTATGGATTATGGTACAGACAAGCGGATGAGGTGAAGTTGCATGGCTTCATGGATGCAGATTGGGAAAGCATCCCAATGGATAAAAAGAGAACATCAAGAAGGGTTTTCAGTATCATATCTACAACATTTTCTTGGTACAGCAGGAAACAAAGATCCGCGGCACTCAGTTCAATGGAAGCAGAATACATGGCAGCAAGTCAAGCTACATGTGAGGCTATCTGTATGAGGAATATCCTAGTAGGTTTGTTCGATTCTCATTTAGATCCTACAGTGATACATTGTGATAATCAGAGTTGCATTAAACTCTCAATTAATATTGTGTTTCATGATAGATATAAGCATAAATATATCTGGTATCATCATATCATAGATTGTGTGCAGCGGAAAATCATGTTGCTTCAATACATTCCTATGGAAGATCAGGATGCAGATATTCTAACTAAGGCGCTCACCAAGAAAAAATTTGAATAACATAGAGGCAGGATTGGGGTGAAGGATAATCCCTATCTTGTTGAGTGGTAGTGTTGAGATTCAACAAGATGATGAGCCTAGTGAAAATTAAGTACCTTCACTAGGTGGGGCCCACATGCTATTTTTAGGTGTATGTCTATTTTTAGAATGGTGAGAATATTCTAAAATTAGCAAGATGTTGATTCTAGATGGTTGAGAAAATTCTATCTTTGGATGAATTTCTATTTTTAGAAGATGGGCGAAGTCTATTTATAGATCGCTAATCTAAAAACAGAATGCATGTCGATTATTATTAGCCCTTAATAATAATCAGACAATAAATAGTAACTTATTCTCTTGGAGCACTTTATTTCAGTGAACATATGTGGCACATCAGTGGGTTGAAGGAATTACACAATTCCTAGGGTGGTTGGTGACTCATGCATAGAGAACTTCGTTGTAACTGACAGTGGCAAGTGGTAGTAGAGTTGGAAGAGTAGTTATGTGAGTTGTTATTTAGTTTAACTTAGTTAAGTGATTTAAACTCAGTTGTGCTAGTTGTAACTAAATATACACTAGTGAAAGATGAGTGAATTAATTAGTTAATTAATTCACAAGCAGTCTTACTTGCAACTAAACAAATACAAAAGTTAACTACTTGCATGTCAGATCCAATGGTTGGAAGAGTAGTTATGTGAGTTGTTATTTAGTTTAACTTAGTTAAGTGATTTAAACTCAGTTGTGTTAGTTGTAACTAAATATACACTAGTGAAAGATGAGTGAATTAATTAGTTAATTAATTCACAAGAAGTCTTACTTGCAACTAAACAAATACAACAGTTAACTACTTGCATGTCAGATCCAATGGAGAACCAGTGGAGAGATAGGTGAAAGGGTGAGATGGAATATTAGTTATGACTATAGTGATGCATTCAATGCATCTACACTGACATTGGAGATACCAATGAGTATTTCAAAGTGCAAGAAATGCAAGATCGAATTCATTCAGGGATCTTCTTCACTAGGGATTGCGCTGTGGAGGTAGGCTATCAAGAGGCAAGAAATTGGTGCATAGATATGAAAATTTTTGCATGACAGTGTGTGATGATTGTATATTGCACTGAGAACTCTATGAGCTGAGCTTTGTATGAGATTGTTACATGTTCCATTGATATACATAATATATGATAGTTGTGGTTTTTAGCTTTAAGCTTTCTCGGTAAAACATCTTGTTTATGTGCAATTGATTTTTCTTCATGTGTTTGCAATTGGCGATTTAATTTCCGCAAAGAATTATGTGGAAGGATTTTGAATTTAACATAAGATTAAACTGTTAGATCAGGAGAATCTGGAAATACATTATTGTGTTTATAAATTTCTACACAGAAATCCCCCCCAATGGTATATGCACGTTGGGAACATTTCTCCCAATAATTTGAGTATGGGAGTTCAAAATTAGCAAAGGGTTCCAACCAAAAGGGTTATTAAAAGGGGCCGAGCTAGCAGCATTTTTAGGAGCAATAACCAGAGGTCTAGTAGTAGACACAAAAGGAGTGGGGACTAGGAGGTACTGGAATCCACTCATAGATGGTATAACTAAGTTTCCTAGACTAGGCATAAACTTGTTGGTAGGATAAATTGCTTCATTTTTAAGCTCTATCCTACTCTAAACC
The DNA here is from genome assembly GCA_034641835.2 of Pinus albicaulis. Lineage (NCBI taxonomy): Eukaryota > Viridiplantae > Streptophyta > Pinopsida > Pinales > Pinaceae > Pinus > Pinus albicaulis. Next base: position 71,786,827 of record CM076575.1, read on the forward strand.
CATGACCTAAAACCTTTGTTTCAACTTTGGAACCCCTTCATTCCTGCACTATTTCCATAATCATGCCCATTCCTTCACTCTCTTTATATTTTCATATTTAAGGCTTGTCATGGACTTAGTTATTTATTTATGGATTTTATAACTTTAAATTATCTTTGAAACTAATATTTATTCTTTCCTAAAGTATTTGATGAGAAACGTATTAATCATTGTGGTATAATGGTCAAGTGCAGGTAAGATTCCTGCACCATATGGTGATTCTTGAACACCCGTGATAACTCAATATCTATGTGGATATTTCGTTGAAGATCGGTTGATATTGAGTTGGGCTCGAAGCGTGAGAGAAATCCGCAGATATTAAATATTAGGACTCCAACCATATGCCTTAGCTTAGCATCTTGTAACATTTGAAAGGCTTAGTTTAAATCGTTGTTATATTTTTGTTGTGGCCATAGGCCTAAGGGTTTTAGATAATGTAGAACTCTGATAGGAAATAGTTAGCAATGCTATAGTAATTTTGGTGAATTGTATTTCTTCTGGTATCACCCTCTTTCTGGGTTGGATTCGATCTCATGATGTACATTTTCTTATTCAGAATATAATACAAAGGACTATGCCATGTTGTTTTATTTCTGCATTTCAATCTCATGGTGATGTGTTGCTGAGAGGCCGGCTTTCTAGATTTCGTAACAGGGAAACGAGCTAGTTGGCTAGGGCCCAGCCAATCCAACTCGTTCTCCCTTTCGTTAAAGGTGTGTTAATTTAATTCAAATGAAACGTCCGAATTAATTAATTATTTTGATTCTTTCACAAGGAACATGTTGATTTCATTTGCAATTATTGTGTGACGGATATGTGGTGTGCAGGATTAGTTGAGTTTGATTTTAACTTACATAAATTTTCCTTTTGGTGCTTGATATATTTCTATGAGAATCATGCAATTATGTTGCCTGTACCAGTGCGTTCTCAATTCTGCAAGTCGATTTCTTTGGTTCATTTCCGCAAGTATGTTTGCTTCTTTTCCTTTGTAATATCTTGATGTGTTTCTACAAGTGAGTGTTTAATTCTAAAATAGAGGCATTCTTAATATCATGAGTTTGAACTTAAGCGTTAATTGTGCTTCGATGAATACGAAATAAACGTTGTTATAATATAAGGATCTGTGCTTACACTTTCGAGGAAAGGATTGAATTTTGTGTTAAATTATCAAATGAACCTTTTGAGTTAAATGATTAAAAAGAAGATCTGATTCATATAAAAAACCATCACGGGAACAAGCCTGTTGTCGCAATCAGATAATTTCTTCAATTGCATGAAAGAAGTTTCTCATTTTAAGAAAGATTTACTTTGAATTTCAAAATCATTTCTTGTTTTGAGTTTAAATTTTAGTTGAAGCATATTTCTACTTGTGAAAGTTATTTCAGAGTTTTTTTCACTTTGCAATTCATCTCCCTAGTTAATACACTTTTTACTTTTTGAAAATAATATGAAAACTTGGTACATGGACACTAGTTTTTTGGTGTAGGAACATTTGTTCCGTTACACGATTAACTAATATCTTGGTACAGGAACAGAGTGCTTTAGTTCAGATACTTAGAGCTCATGTATGAAGATTGAAATCTTCAGTACAAGTACATAACATATTTCTGGCATATAAACTTCATTCCATTATAGGCACAACGTTCTGGTACAAGAACATTTTTGTAGTAAAGAAATGACAATTTAGTGCAGGAAGGAATATCTTAAAGAAGACAAACAACTTTAATAATCCAACTATCAAACTGTCATATAACTATACTGAAGATAATCATAAATATTCATTTCATCAATCAGGATTGTTTATAGAAACTTGAGAGTTCCTTTTATTTTTTTTCCTTGCAAAGTACTTTCTTTCATATTCCAGGACTAGAATTTCTTTGGTATTATTTTTCCGTGTGATCATTATTTTCGATTTTGCAAGATTGTAATTAAAGTAGGAATAGACTCTAGGAAAGGTTCATATCATGTTTGGCATTTCCTATGCTTCGCCTCTAAGTTTTAAAAAACCCCCGGGTTGACAATTAAGTGTTGAAGGAGTTTGTTGAACCACAATTCCTACACCCAACATTTTGGCATCGTTGTTGGGGAGGCGATTTGAAATTGGTAAGAACTTTTCATTTTTCTACAACAAGGGTAAATCTGCTATTATTTTTTTCTGGAGTGTGATTATATTGTTTGAAGGATTTTGTAAGTGATGATTTATTATTTTAAATGCAACATTTTATTGAGTTTTTGTTTTGTCATTTTTTGAGATGAATGCCTAAAATGGTTAGGGTATGAAGCCCAATAGGGGTCGAGGAAACATTGATAAATCTAAAACTTTTTATCATATTGGGCTTTATATTGCAGGTAGAAATTCCAAATAGACATAGTCCCATCACGCATGAATTGTTTGCTTGGACTCTAGTGATAATAGTTTGGGTGTGATACAACCAAAAAAGGGGAATAAGGAGACTGTTAGACTTCAAATCAAATCAACCCATAGTTGAACTTCTCAGCATGTTGAGAGCGGTTCATTTAGAGGTACAATAATGGATGATCATGAAGACCATGCTGAGGGAAGTGGAGAAAATAGGTAAATGAGGAACAGTCCTCCTTCAGATTTCCGATCATGGATCCAGACATAGTTGTGCAAATGAATAATATTCCTCCATCAATTCTTCCTCATTTCTATGGTAAGGTACATGAGGACCCAAATTCTTTCTTATTCGAATTTGACATATTATGTAGAAGCTATGGTTACTCCTCAAATGCTCAGAAGTTAAATTTGTTTCCTGCAACTCTCAAGGATTCAACATTACGCTGGTTCATGGGATTAGGAGCAAACACTATAGCTTCCTAGGATCAGATGAAAAGAGTGATTTTATTGAAATATCAGGAATATTGTAAAACTAGAGAGATGCAAGATGAAATTTTCACCATTGTGGAAGGTGATGATGAGACCTTGGAAGATTATCTGGAAAGATTTTTGTATATCCTCCAAATGGAAAAACACAAATTTGATCTAGGTACTATTAGAACCTTGTTCTTATGTGGTCTTACTGATGATGCTATAAATAACTTAAATCTGTTAGGACAAGGGGATATTTCTTAAAAACCTTTTGATCAGGTTTCTGACCTGTGTAGGAAATTCTCAAGGAATCAAAGGAACTCAAAGTAGAAATAAAAAATATGGATATACGGATGCAACGATTATTGGATTGGAGAAAAAAATGGACAATATGAAAATTGAAATAATGAATATTGTTAGCAAGAAAATAGACTCTTTAAAATTTCAACAAAAACTTGTAGAAGAACAAGGGTCATTGTCTATTTTTTGTCCAAAGTGTAGGAAAAAGCATCCTTTAAGAGAATGTCCTAATGATGCTAAAGGAACCAATAGATGCGTGATTTTTGTAGAGAACCATGCCACTGAAAAATACCCCTCCATACCTGGATTGAAATCAGTATTCGAAGGAGGGTAGCCTGAACCTGAGTCATTACATGCTATGGGAGCACAAAGAAATTGGCCTCAGGTAGGTGCAGGCATGGCTCCTGAACTTCCTCCACATATTTTTGGTTATAATACACAACCATATTCCTATCATAACACTAATCACTTTCAATTGTGGTAGCATGGGAACCACTTTCAGTATGGAAAACCCTCCAAATCTTGTCAACAAGGTTGGATAGGGCCAAACCATTCACATAATTCCTATCCTGCACCTATGTAATCATATCCACCTACATATGCACCTTACCCAATGCCGCAACCACCATTACCCCAGTTAAGTCAATCGATGCCACCATTACCTTTAGCTCCACCACTCTGACCTCCTCAAGTGCCTTCTCAACCCATACAAAATCCCAATAATAAAGCAATACAAATGATCCATTCTATTAAATCGTTTCTTCCACCTAGTTATCCGTCTATGCCTATTGGAGACAATGATCTCCAACTGAGATCGGGGAAGGTAGTAACATCAGAGAAACAAAAGCATCCCATGGTGATTATCAAAGAGAAAAGTGAGGAGGAAGCTCCTAACTATTATGGGAGAGATCTCACCATTCATCCCATCCCCATACCTTCAGAGCCTTTTCCATCCTCTTCAAGTTGGCCTCCCTATCTAGAGAGGCTAGTTGTACAGAGGAATGACCCCGTTCCCAAGTCTAGTCTAGCTTTTGAGCTTAGGAATATTTTCATAAAAGTCACTTTGATCCAAGCTATAAAAGAGATCCCCATATGTACAAAAATCATTAGGGAAATATGTCTCAGGAAGTCAGGAAGGAAAAGAGTAGAACCTCAAACCATTAAATTTGTTGGAAGATCAGCAGAGTTAATGACAGGGTGTGCGCAAATGGAAACATATACCGACCCTGGAAACCCCATTGTCTCTGTTAAGATACATGATGGCCTTGTGTCCAATGTGCTTATATACTTCAGGGCAGCCATTAATTTTATGAACAAGAAAACCATGGATCAACTTAATTTGGTCCACATTAGTCCTACTCCTACTATGCTTGAATTGGCGGGAAGATCTAAAATCAAGCCGAAGGGAGCATTGGGCGATGTGGTTGTTTTGACAGACTCTTGGGAATATCTTGCAGACTTCATTATGCTTCAGCCAAAGACTCCTATGGGAGGACACCACTTAATCTTGGGGTGACCTTGGCTTGCTACGGTTGATGCTTACATTGGATGTTGTTCTAGTGACATGCACATTTCCCATGGAGATTCTAGGAAGAAAGTCACCTTATATCCACCTGCTAGATCTATCCAGGAGCTTCGAGATACCTTATGGATTGATTACAGTAGTGACAAGGAGATTCAGTCAGATTATATGATACATCATTATACTAAGTCAACTCAGGAGGGTGAGATACGAGACTTCTTGAATAATCTAGATACCATGCCAAATTTTGAGTCATTATGGAAAATATTTAGTATGGATTTTCAAGAAAGTCATGATTCGCAACCTTCCCCACCACAATATTTGCAGCACCTCTTTGTACTCTCCAACCTGAAACCACTCTTGTTGAGATCAGTCCAGGAAAATCTTTACATATTAGCTTAGACCTAGATGCATCCCAACAAAAGCAGCTTGTAAAGTTGTTGCAAAACCATCTTGATGCCTTTGCATGGGGATATGAGGACATGAAAGGCATCCCTCCTGAAACTTTTACTCATCACATTTATATTTAGGAGGGAGCCCAACTGACATGACAACCCTAGAGACGCATGAACCTAGCTCTAAGAGAAGTTGTGAAGGAAGAATTACAAAAACTCTTAGATGTTGATTTTTTTATCCTATATCCGATAGCCAGTGGGTCTCTCCATTGGTGTTAGTCATGAGGAAAGATGGGAGATGATGCATTCGCATTGAATATAGAGAATTTAACAAATCCACTCTAAAGGATCACTTTCCCCTTCCTTTCATTGATCCAGTGCCTAATACCCTTGCCGGTAAAAAGTAATTTTCTTTTTTCGATAGATTTAGCAGTTATAACCAGATACAGATTGCACCCAAGGATCAAGATAAGGCCACCTTTACATGCCCATGGCAGGGATTTGCATACCGAGTGCTTCCCTTTGGGATATTTAATGCCCCAAACACCTTTCAAACGACAGTGTTGGCCATTTTTGCTGAACTTGAGTGTGTGGAGATTTATATGGATGACTTTTTTATATTTGGTGATTCATTTCATAAAGCCCTAAAAAATATAGAAAAAGTGTTTTCTCTTTGCCAAGAATACCACCTTGTCTTGAGTGACAAAAAGTGTAGATTAATGTGCAAATAAGGATTAGTTCCTATCCACCTCATTTCTGACAAAGGTATCTAGGTTGACCCAGCTAAGATAGAGGTTATTTTATACCTTCCTACACCCAAAACACAAAGGGAAGTGAGAGGATTCCTGGGACATGCAGGCTACTACAGGAGATTCATTGAGAAATTTTCTTGGATATAAACCCCCCTTTTTCGATTATTGGCTAAGGATAGTGAGTTTTCTTGGTCCACAACTTGCCAACAGTCCTTTGAAACATTAAAGGAAAATTTAGTACACGCACCATTTTTGAGAGGGCCTAATTGATCACTTCCATTTCATATTTCCTTTGATGCCTCATATACTGCCATTATCGCAACATGAGGACAAGAAGATAATAAAAAATCCTATGCTATCTACTTCATCAGTAAAAACTTGTCATCCATTGAACTAAATTATACTGTGACTGAGAAATATTTTTAGCTGTGATTTTTGCTATTAATAAATTCAGACACTGCATAACAGGATATGAAGTCTTTATGCATAATGATAATTCTACAATAAGATATTTGATGAATAAACCATTGAATAGCGGTAGAGTGACTAGGTGGTTACTTTTGCTTCAGGAATTTAATGTTACTATTGTTGATAGAGTAGGAAAATCCAATGTTGTAGCTGATTATATTTCTAGATTAAATAATCCTGGTGAAGTAATTCCTGTTGATGATGATTTCCATGGCAAACATATTTTTTTTGTGTCAATCAAATCCCCATGGTTTGCTAACATAGCCAATTATTTAGTCACTGGAAAGACACCACCTCACTTGTCCTCTCATGAAAAGAAAAATATCATACAAAAAAGTGTTACATATTCTTGGATTCAAGGAGACCTATTTTACACCGGACCAGATCTTATTATCCGTAGATGTGTGAGAAAGGAAGGAGTGTTTGAAATCTTGTAATCTTCTCATGATGAACCTTGCAGAGGCCATTTTGCTGATAAGAGAACTGTATACAATATTTTACGAGCTGGTTATTATTGGCCTTCCTTGTTTAAGGATGCCAAAAATATTTCAAGCGATGTGATAGTTGTAAGTGAGTGGGCCAACCGAATCAAACTAATGAAATGCCTTTTTTTCCTTAGGTTATGATTGCGCCCTTTGAAAAATGGGCTATTGATTTTGTAGGACCCATAAATAAAACACATATATTGGTTTGTACATATTCTTTTACAAAATAGGAAGAAGATCAAGATGTTTCTTTTGCTACTGAAAAATTTGTTGTAGACTTTTTATTTACTAAAATATTTACTAGATTTGGCATGCCTAGAGAGATTGTTTCTGAAAATGGATTTTTCTAATCTGGTACAGGATGTGATGGATCAATACAAAATTCGGCACAGGAAATCTACACCGTATCACCTGCAAGCAAATGGCCAAGTAGAATCTACAAATAAGGTAATCGAGTCTGTTAGTACAGTTCTTTACTAAGTCATGAGTCCATTTCAATTTTTTTATTTTTTAGGATTAAACTTCGTAAATTTCAAAAAAAAAATTTGAACACTACTGAAATTTCCGATAGCGCCTGTTTTAGCCCTTTTCAGACAGTCTGTTTTAATTATGTTTGTGTCTATTTTTCTTTAATCTAATGCTACTGGAATTTTTGGTAACTTCCCATGTTTAAAAAAAAAACGCATCTGATTTGTGTCAAGCCACGTGTTCTTTTTTTTTAATTTGTTTTAATTATTTATTCATGATTTAAATCACGTGATAGGAGTGGCATGCGGTCAGTAATGTTAAGTTTGAGTCATGGTTATATGTGTAGTGTCTAGGTGTTAATCTGCAGTAAACACAGTTAGTCGTTGATTACGTCCTTTCTATCAGCTGAGTTGGTTTAGCTTCATGTTAAAGTACGTGATTTTCATCGGAATTGATTGTGGATCCGCAGTCTTAATACCATGACCGTTTGGTTGGTCACACATAGACGGTGGCAGAAATTTAGGCCAATAATCAAAATATAGCGGAAGTGACTGCCAGTTACAGATCCGCTTATCTTTAGCCACCTGTAGCATGCCATCTGAAGCTACATAGCCAACTGAAGATCATAATTTCTATCACATGGTGCATGCTACGGTCCAGGATACTTATCATAATTAAAATCTCTTGCATGGGAGGGTGAACCAATGTAGTTGTTTTAAACCACCGAGAAGGAAGGAAGACTTTTAGTTTTGAGATTAGCTATTGGAAAACGATATTTTCTAGTAAGAAACTTGGGACGGAAATCTTAGATTTCAGACAGGATCTCATAGAAGACACAACAACACCTATTAGACGAGCTCTTCTAGCCTTTCCACCAATCAAATTTCAACAGACAGACTTATTAATTACTAAATATTATTGAAAATGGCAACAAGAAACAGTGAAGGAGGCCTCCTGAAACATCTTTCTTGATCCTAGTTGGAAAGTGATCACCTAAACTAGGTGGGGGACCACACAGGTGATTTTTGTCGAAAAGTCTATTTTTAGACTATGTCTATTTTTAGACATATGGATCATGGTCTAGGAGTTGCGGGATGCTATTCTTGGATGATTGGTCAAGTTGGTAAAAATAGATGGACAACTATTTTTAGACATACAGGTCGAAGTCTATTTTTAGGCTGCCTGTCTAAAAATAGGTCAGTCAAATATTATTAACCCTTAATAATATTTAGACTATAAACATTATCTTATCCTCTTGGAGCACTTCAGTTTGATGCTTGGATGTGGCACATGCAGCTGACAGAAGGAAATACACTTTTCCTAAGGGTTAGTTGATCTATTGCATGGTTGACTTCAGTTAGGACTCAAGTGGCAGAGTTTGGTGGAGTTGATGAGACAGTTGGTGGAGTTGTGTTCTGTTTAACTTAGTTGAACTAGTTGTATTTAGTCTAATTGACAAATAAACTAGTGATGAGTGGTGTGAATTAATTATTAATTAATTCACTAATTATTAACTCATAAATCAACTAAAGAACACATCAGTTAACTGCAATGCATGGACAGTTCAGTGGAGACCACTGTTAGAGGTGGGTGAAAGGGTGAGTGTGGCTATCAGTTGTGACTATACTTGTGCATGATATTTGCACACACATTGATTGAGATTGCCAATGAGAATTGTGCAGTACAAGCCAAGGGGATTCAAACTTGGATCTCATTCATTCTCCATCTTGAATTGCGCAGTAGAGGCAGGCAAACAGTGGAGGAGATTTGATCATGTGACTTGTTCAGATCTGAGCTAGTTTTTGTGTAACTATTGGAGATAGTACTGAGTACTTGTGAGGAGTATTATACTATTATTGTTACATGATTCTCTATCATTATAATATACAGATAGTTGGGGGTTTTCAGCTGTAAGCTTTCCCCATTACATACTGTGTTCATGTGTGTTTTACTATTGTGTTTATGTGCGCATGTGACTGTTTCTATTTCCGCATATTGATGATCAATTGTAGAAGAGGTTATGTATTATGCATGAAGCTCAAATAGTGTGTAATCAGGATAATCTCGGTGAATAATTCAGGAAATTATTCAAATTTCTACATGGTATCGGAGCGATATTGATCATCAGATCTATTACAGTGATTACAATTATTTCGGTAGACAGAGTCTGTAACGGGCCAGGTAGCCTATGGATCCATCCTTTCTCTAAAAGGTGATATATCCAGTAAACGCCCCTACAGTCGATCTCTGTGCTAGAAATACTTTGTTCTCACAGATCCAGAAGAAGTTGAGTTTTTGAGCTTGGAATTCGAATTTTGCAGCAGTGTTTTCTTGGTGTTGAAGTCAAAATGTCTTATCAAGGATTGCGATTGGAGTATGCTCTTGAAGGCATCTCGAATTATATTGCATGGAGAGATAGGATGGATGCGGTGCTCGATGACAATGGGCTGAAGGAATTCATAGATGCTGAATTTCCAAAGCCTAGCGATGCAGCCTTGGTTGAGGCTTGGCAAAAGAAGACAGCAAGGTGTCGAAGGATTCTGTTGGAGGGCGTGAAGGATCACATTGTATCTAGCCTGAATGGAAAAGCTTCTCCATACTTGATGTGGAAAGCGTTGACAGAATTGTTCCAAAGCAAGAGCGACCAGAGGAAGTTGGCGCTCAAGGATAAACTCAGGAAAATCAAGATGGAGAAGAATGACACTATTCCGGTATACTTGACCAAGTTTGTCCACTGCAGGGATGAGCTTGGGAGTGTAGGAGTTAGTGTGGATGATGAGGAGCTGGTGAGCTTGGCTCTCCTCGGGCTTCCGAAAAGTTGGCATGCATATCACGACAGTGTCAATGGTCGGGAAAATTTGCCAGGATGGGAAAGACTGTGGTCTGATCTTGTGCAAGAGGAGATCCGGCGGAGTACCAGAGATTGATCTTCATCAAAGGCATCTGATGAAGAAGACTGCGCTTTGGCTGCCAAAGCAAGGAAGGGGAAGGGCAAGGAGAAGGCTTCTCAATCCGGTGCGGATGGTAAAAAGTGTGACATGTCCAAAGTGAAGTGTTTTCACTGTCACGATCATGGAAATTACGCCACGAATTGTCCACAAAAGAAGAAGAAGAATCAAGCTGCTGGAGATGCAGCTGGTGAGGCTCTTGCCTCACAATTTGAGCTGGACTTCTCATTGATCGCATGCATGGTGTCTAGTGCATTGGGATCGGGGTGGTATTTTTATAGTGGCGCTTCCTTTCACATGACGGGAGATGTGAATCTTTTCAGTGACTTGGTGGAGAAAAATATCCAGATGCATGTTGATTTGGGCGACAATGGATGATACAATGCGACCGGCATTGGTACCATAACCTTTCAGAGGGAGTCAGGTAAGCTCATTCTTTTACAAGATGTATTGCATGTACCAGGTTTAACAAAGAATTTGATCTCAGTCGCAATGTTAGAGGATAAAGGGTATGAAGTTGTCTTTAGAGAAGGGAAAGTTTTCCTTCGACACAAGGCAACGGGACAAGTCAAGAAGGTTGGGATTCGGGCAAAGAATCTCTACAGACTTGAAGTAGATGGGATATCTACGGAGCTTCCTACTGTTGGGAAGCAGGAGAAAGACATGCAACTGATGCTTGAGAGGGAGCAAGTTTTTCATGCAGGTGAAAGTGAACCTTGGGGTGTGGAGTAGCCACAAGAGGATAATGGAGTGGGAGAAACCACTCATGCAGAGAAACTTTGTGCCAGATGGGCAGAGGGAGTGCATGCATCTATACCACCAGGTGAGAGGTGGGGCGACATGCATGAGTAATCCCAGGTGGATATTTCTGGGCAGGATTCATGGAGATGGTGTGGATCTCATGAATTGAACCTGGCTATGAGGTGCCCACAGCGCAGCAGTAGCATATCAGTTGGATTGATGCAGGCAGATCAAAGTGACAGTGTCAGATATTGGAGCGCGAATCAGAGTTGACAGCAAGTGCAAGAGTGCATGGGTGCAAGAGTTCAACGGCGCAGTGGTTCCTGATGACATGTGAAGTAGCTAAGCAAAGGTCGAAGACTTTGTTGATAGATGCATCAGACTGATTGATTTGTTTGGAGCCTATTCAGTTTCAGAGGAGTTGCAGAGCAGATGCATGGAGTTGCATGGCGCTTGTGAAGGTTGCAGGGCGAATACATGGAGTTGCATGTCGCATGCAAAGACAGTCCTTTCTTGTTGAGAGGGAGTGTTGAAGATTGCAACAAGAAACAGTGAAGGAGGCCTCCTGAAACATCTTTCCCGATCCTAGTTGGAAAGTGATCACCTAAACTAGGTGGGGACCACACATGTGATTTTTGTCGAAAAGTCTATTTTTAGACTATGTCTATTTTTAGACATATGGAGCATGGTCTAGGAGTTGCGGGATGCTATTCTTGGATGATTGGTCAAGTTGGTAAAAATAGATGGACAAATATTTTTAGACATACAGGTCGAAGTCTATTTTTAGACTCAGCTCGTCTAAAAATGAAGCCGCTCAAATATTATTAGCTCTTAATAATATTTGGACTATAAACATTATCTTATCCTCTTGGAGCACTTCGGCTTGATGCTTGGAGATGTGTCACATGCGAAATTTACGTAACGATAAATGCTTTTCCTAAGGGTTAGTTGAGCTATTGCATGGTTGACTTCAGCTAGAACTCATGTGGCAAAGTTTGGTGGAGTTGATGAGACAGTTGGTGGAGTTGTGTTCGGTTTAACTTAGTTGAACTAGTTGTATTTAGTCTAACTGAAAAATACACTAGTGATGAGTGGTGTGAATTAATTATTAATTAATTCACTAATTATTAACTCATAAATCAACTAAATAACACATCAGTTAACTACAATGCATGGACAATTCAGTGGAGACCAGTGTTAGAGGTGGGTGAAAGGGTGAGTGTGGATATCAGTTGTGACTATACTTGTGCATGAGATTTGCACACACATTGATTGATATTTCCAATGAGAATTACGCAGTACAAGCCAAGGGGATTCAAACTTGGATCTCATTCATTCTCCATCTTGAATTGTGCAGCAGAGGCAGGCAAAAAGTGGAGGAGATTTGAACCTATGACTTGTTCAGATCTGAGCTATTTTGTGTGTAACTATTGGAGATAGTACTGAGTACTTGTGAGGAGTATTGTACTATGATTGTTACATGATTCTCTATCATTATAATATACAGATAGTTGGGGGTTTTCAACTGTAATCTTTCCCCATTACATGCTGTGTTCATGTGTGTTTGACTATTGTGTTTATGTGCGCATGCGAATGTTTATATTTCCACATATTGATGATCAATTGTAGAAGAGGTTATGTATTATGAATGAAGCTCAAATAGTGTGTAATCAGGATAATCTTGGTGAATAATTCAGGAAATTATTCAAATTTCTACAAATATGACTAAAATAGGAGGAAATCTAAAACGAATTGAACCAGAAGGAGCTGACCTGGTGGATGATAATTCAAATGTGAGAAGGATGTTTGTTCAAGCAGGGTGGTATTCTCTATGTTCAAGATTGGGAAGCTCTCACTTAAGAGTAGCTTAGGAGTTTTCAAATTTTTTCAATGGACAGGAAGCAACCATCTATGGTCTTTAATTGCAGGTATCATCATATTCAATTGCTGAAGCATTCAACCTTCCACATGAAGGATAAAGGTGGTTTAAAGTCCAAGTCATCACTGGAGGAGACCTTAATAGTTTCTTTAAAAGTGGACACAGAGATCCCAACTGGTCCAAAGGAATTCCCAGCAGTTTCCTTAAAAATGAATGGGCTAAAGCTATTAAGCTCATCAAAATTTACCTCACTTGTGAGAGGAGGCATACTGTAGTGTTTCTTTATCGTATGAGATTTATGTTTCATGTTGCAAGTATGAATACCCTCAACTTTCCATAATTTTTGTTGAAGAGCCCGACAAAGATGTTAGCCAGGCTTCAAACACACAAAACTACTTTAGAATACAGCTTGTATCATCAAGCTCTTATTAAAGTGTTAGTTGAGGAAGAAATAAGGAAAATAAATCAATCATGGACCATTTTTTGTTTTACAAGGCAGGCCAGCATGCACCTACAGCTCCAGCTCAACTGTCCCCAGCTTCACAAAAACACCCTTAGCCTACAAAAATAACAAAGAGAAAGGCTAAGAAGGAGAATATCCATAAGGCCAAGAGCAGAAAAGAAAATACTCCTTCAGTCAAGGTTGGGAGGAAGTTGGAGAAAGGAGAGATATAATCAATAAATAAACCTAAATCCATGAAAATGGTACCTCCCATTTCTCCTTTTTCTAATTTCTATACTAGAGCTCAAAGAGGAAGGTCTGCAACTGCGGAAAAATCCAAAGCATAGGTGCTACTGGAAATTCTGGAAGCAAACATTCAACAGAAAATGCAGAAAGAGTATCAACCCACTAAGTCTAATGAAGAGCTCCTCAAAGATACAGTGCATGATATAAGTAGTAAGAGAAAGAAAGAGGAGACCAAACCTATTTCTGGTACCAAAAAAATACATACCAGAGACAAAAAAAAGTTCTGCCTCAAGTTTAAGGCTCCGCATACTCCAGGTTTGTTGACAGAGGTCATTGATGTAGAAGGAAAATCTGAAGGGTTAAAAACTAATGAGTCCAAGAAGAAAGATAAAAACAAAACCCCTACATATCAACAAATAGAACCCTCAAAAATAAGAAATATCCAAAAGGTTTCAAAGGAGGAAAAGGCCACTGTCAAAAAAACAACTGCAAGAACCACAAGATCAAGATCAGCCATTGACAGCAAATAATACTTTGAAAAGCTTGCTGAAGCTGCAACCCATATGGAAGAAAAAGGTAAAAAGGTGTTCTGATAAAACCACTTTTTTCTCACTAAGTGCAATTTTGAGCAACAACTCAAATTTCAAAGTGTATAAGTCTACATAGGTTTTACAAGTGTTTTCTGCGCATTTTTGAAAAACAAAAAGAGTGCTACCAAAAATTATGGTAGCATTGTTGTTTTTATGCAGTTACGGGATTTTACCGGAATTTTTGGTAGTGCTTATTTTAAATTATTTTTTACAAATGTCAACAAAATGTTTTAGCCATATCAGGAAAGATAAGGACTCATAATGAAATGGATATAACAAGTGATGGTGATAAGTGTTTATGAGGTTGCTGAAGGTCATATTTAATGAAGACACATGGTTATTTAAGAACCAAAAACACGAGGAGACAAATCAGCAGAAAAAGGGGCAACATGTCAGCGTACTCAGCAGCTCATCCCAAATTTTCTTCTCTTCTTTCATCTACATTTGTCCTTTCAGTTAGATTTCGATGGGATATAAATTTAATGTCTTATGACACCTATGCAATGTTAGGAATAATGGTTCCTTATTTTTAGAAGATATGGAGTTGGTGCCTCTCTTTCTATATATACCATTTGTAAATAACATTTCAGGGTTGGATGTTGGCCTACCTGAAGACTTAATACAATAAAGAAAAACATTTTTTCACTTCATGTTGGAGTATTTTGTCACTCAAGAACTATATAATGTATGGTGTATTTCTCTCTTTGTTAATTTCTTCTAATTTATGAGTTGTAGCAGCTAGTAAGGAGTGAGTAAGAAACTATTAGAGGATCTAATAGTAAATTATTTGCCTTCCAGCTTCCTGCAAATCATATATATGTTGTATAACATGTTAGTGAAGACTTCATAAAGGATTTGTGAAATACTTTATGCATGTACTCTACTTTTTGAATGTTGTTTACTTTACATAAAATAGAGTTTGTGTGAAGATCCATCATTATACCTGTGTGACTGATTTAGGATATGAATATTTCTTAGAGTAAGTACCAGCTATCCATCTCCTTTCATTTGTTATACTCTACTCCCTATACTACCAATTTACCCATACAATTTATACTTTTCACAGCTTTCCAAATGCATGAAAGTATTAAAGAATAAAAAATCATTTCAAACTCTTTGAGAAGCCATCCCACCACTCAAAACCTTTAAATTTTAAATGAACTATGATGTGTAAGGCTTACTCCTTTTGCATTGAAGGAGTGACTCCTTGCGCTAACATAGTTCATCCTCACCAAAATAGTGAACATGCATAGGAAGGATTGGGCTAGCATATTTTCGAAATCCTTATGGGAATATCGAACCACTTGGAGGAGAAACAAGGGACACACACCATATGAGTTGGTATATGGGAAACAAGTCCTTTTTTTGATAGAGTTCCAGATCAAGACCTTCCGGACTATAGTTCAATTGGAACTAGATCTTTCAGAATCATAATAGAAATGTCTACTACAGTTGAATGAGTTAGATGAATCTAGAAGGGATGTTTCTCAATAGAATATATTGGTTCAACAGAAACACAAGAAGTGGCATGACAATTCTATCAAGAAAAAACAATTCCAACCAAGTAATTGGGTACTCCTTAATGATTCATGATTTAAACATTCCAAAGGGAAATTCCACACATGCTAGATGGGACCTTATGAAGTGGTTAAATTTTTTAGAATGGAGTGGTAGAAATCAAAACAATTAATGGGTGAGATTCAGTGTTCCTTGTGAATGGGCATAGACTTAAGGTATATTTTCAGCCACTCACAAAGGAAGATTTTATGCAGCAAGTACAACAACAATCCAACGAAGAGATGGTAAGTGGTTGTGCCAACCTATTGCAAACCTGATTCTTTATTTTCCTAAAATTAAAAATAAAAATAAAAGAAAAAATGACAAAAATTAAAAACAAAAAAAAAGCAGAAAAATATTTTCTTGTGATCGTGAAAATTAGTTTATTGACATAGTCACATAAGGATCAACTTGAAAACTAGCATGCTGGCAGGAAGATCAAATTTCAATAAAATGGGAATGTTGCTTGATATTTATATGTACTAACTGTCAACAAGAAGAAGCAGGTTTTCAGTGTAGGAACCGAGCCCTTATCCACGTTTGGGACAGTTGACATGGAAATTTTTATGCAAGCAACGCTCAATTCCTGTTGCATTTATTTTTGATAGAACACTATTCAGGCAGATTTTTGAGGTAAAATTTTGCCCTTCTTCTATTCCCATTTTCGTGAATTTCCCTCTATTTTTCTTCTTTTGATCCCATGATTTTACCACCCCTTTCTTCACGGGAAACTTTCCCTATCCGATTTCGTTTTCCCCTCTTTTTCCCCTAAATTTTTTTTCCAAATCCCTTTTTCGATATGTCCCTCTTGGTGGTTTCACTCTTGAATTCCCTGTCATAATATCCTTCCCATTATGAAAATTTACCCTTTTCCCACTTCTTTTCTCCCCCATGGATCATATTGCAGGATCTGATATGAACTTACAAGTCAGATCGAAAGGCATACATTAATACCAAATACTGGCGAATAAAACCTCCTTTGTATATTCAGCAAATATTTAAAATCCAACCTATGAATTATATTTTATCAGAACTTTTTGTTCCCTCTCTCTCTTGAGATATGCTACAAATATCCCTGGTGCAAGAATATGTGTTCAGTGTAGGAATGTTTAGTGTAAGTATGTTTAGTGTAGGAATGTTCAGTACAGGAATGTTCAGTGCAGGAATGTTCAATGCAATATCATTCAAGTGTAGAAATGTTCAGTGCAGGAATCCGCATTGCTGAGCACTCCCGAGTGAAAAAACACATGTTCTGGTGCAGGAAAAATGCTATTTAGTGAAAAAATGTTTGATATAGTGCATGAATACCTGGTGTAGAAATGTGTTGTTGGAAAGTCTACTTTTGGTTTATGAAAGTCTTGTGTAGGCAGAATGACTGCACCACCTTTAGACTATGGCCTTCAATAATTTGTATTATGGTTAAACCTTGTTTTATCATTTACTAAAGTAGGAGATAAATATTTTAAGGACAAAGATATTGAGGTTATGAAATCTTATTTTTATAAGTACCGTGTGCACCTTGTGTGGAATCATGAAGTGATTGTGGGATGCGTACGATTTACCCATAATCCAATACTTACCTTTTTGAAAAAAATATTATCACTTGTTAATGATGACCTAACCTCATACCATACCTCACATGATTGTTATATTAAATCATCACCATAACCATTGCCTTCACCAATGATCATTGTTGCTTGTATTTGAGCCAATTGGTATCGCATTCGTCCCAAGGTTGTGAATTTAATGATGGAGCATGACCGTTGGAGGGTGACTGATATAGCGATGGAAGGATAGCTTGAATATCACAAATATTTTTGATAAAGCCTTTGAATTCCTGTCGTGTGATCCTTCTAATTTTTAGATGGAGGTTGAGTGAATTTAAACGGAGGATGGCACCTGTGAGGATTGAACCTTGGTCCATAAAAGAGGTAGATAAAACAACCAAGTACATGAAAAATATTTCAATATTGCAGGAATCTGGGTTCCTCCCGTTTCTTCTAAATTATATGGGTTTGACTAGGCTGTGGTGCTAGAATTCACTCAAAATTTTGATGGGAGCCAAGCCAAGGTGGGATTTCTAGAATTTGAAGTTACGAGGAGTCTATATCACAGGCCATGGGACTAACAACAGTAGGTGAGCATTGGTTTAAAAAGGAGAAGCTTGAGAATAATTTGTGGCGTTGATTCATGGTTAACAGAAAAAAAAAAAAAAGGTGGATTGGAAGAAAGGACTGCAGCGTAATGCCATGCAAGGAAAATGGAAGGACTTGTTGTACATAATACATAAATTCCTCACTTGTGAAGGTTGCTACTCATTGACATTTATGTACCATATTCGACTGATGCTACATTTCGAGTCGGGAAAGCTTATCAACTTCCCCTATTTTCTTCTAAGAAGCTTAGAGAAAATGTCAGAAGTCATTCATAAAGGTAAGATGAGTCAAATTTCATGTAAGTTATACCATCATGGGTTGATTGCGATTTTAGTTAAAAAGGATTTAGAGGTCAGGGATATGACCTAGGAATCAGGAACGAGGCACAGTGAAGTCTCCGAGCAAGAAGAGTGCAAGAAAGAAAGGGAAGCCTGAAACCTTAACCCCGCACCCTACCAAGACTAAGAGCAGAGAAAATTTAGTGCAGGCAGAGGAGCAGAGACCCGTCATTGAAACCCCTTCCATATCAAAGAGAAAAACCTAGAGTTCGGCCAAGAAGAGGGCTTCCTATTCAAAGGAAGTTCATGTTTAGTTGACCTCTCTGATACATTTCGATGATTCATTTCCTAATTCACCAGGTGACAACAACTTTTTTCTCCTTGCTGATGCTGCAACCCAGATAGTGATCAATGAAGGCTACGTGGAGGAAGAAGATGACACACCTTTGTCGGTCTTCCTTGGAAAGGTGAAGAAATGGAAAACGATGCCGACACCCAATGCAAGTGCAGGCAAAGACCCAGCGGTGGGTCAAATGGAAGTTGAAGTGCAGGGTATTGGAACCCTTGGTGATATTGAGATGTAGGAAATTGATGGTTAGGGTAACATCGACCCTGACGATGCCGACACATGTCTAGAGTAAATTGGTGAAAAAACTCCCACACTAGAAGAATTGGGTGAATAAAACTCCGCTCTCTACCTGAACAGTCAGATAGAATAGCTCGAGAATCGTATTTATGGATTGGAGATACTAAACCAAACCATGAAAGAGCAGGGGACAATGCAAAAATGGAAGAATATAGAGCTAACAGAGGAAGTGAAGGAACAAAAATGACAAGTGAAGATATGGAAATTCTGAGCATTAAAGTGCTATGGGCATCTCAGAAAGGTGACCAAGCGACTCAAGAAGGCTCAAGGCAAGAAGAAAAAGATAGTGAAAGCAGGAATTAACATACAAATACAATATTGAAAGAAGGCTCCCTTGTTTTGTTTTTTTGTAGTAGGTAAAGGTTGCGTGAGGACACACAACAAGATAGGGATGGGAGGATGTTGGTAGGCTAAATTGCTTCATTTTTAAAATCTTTCCTACTCTAAAAAAATGACCTAAAACCTCTATTTCAACCTTGGAACCCCTTCATTCTTGCACTATTTCCATAAGCATGCCCATTCCTGCACTCCCTTTGAATTTTCATATTTAAGGCTTGTCATCGAATTAATTATTTATTTATGGATTTTATACCTTTAAATTATATTTGCAACTAATGTTTCTTCTTTCCTAAAGTATTTTATGAACAATGTATTAATCAGTGTGGTAGAATGGTCGAGTACAAGTAGGATTCTTGCACCAGCTAGTGGTTCCTACACTCCCATGACAGCTCACTCTCTATGTGGATATTTCGTTGAATATTTGTTCATCTCGTGTTGGGCTCGGAGCGAGAGAGAAATCAGTGGATATTAAATATTATGACTCTATCCATATGCCTTAGATTAGCATCTTGTAACAGCTGAAAGGATTATTTTAAATCGATGTTATATTTTTTTTTACAGTCGTAGGCATAAGGGTTGTATATAATGTAGAACTCTGATAGGAAATAGTTAGAGATGCTATAGTAATTTTGGTGAATTTTAATTCTTTTGGTATCTCCCTCTTTCTGGGATGGATTCGATCTCATGATGTACATTTTAATATTCATAATATAATACAAAGGACTTTTCCATGTTGTTTTATTTATGTGTTTCAATCTCATGGTGATGTGTTGATGAGAGGCTGAGTTTACAGATTTCGTAACAGGGAAATGAGAGGTTGCCTAGGGCCCAACCAACCCAGCTTGTTATCCATTTCATTAAAGGTGTTTTAATTCAAATGAAAAGTGTGAATTAATTAATTATTTCAATTCTTTCACAAGGGACGGGTTGATTTCATTTGCAATTATTGCGTGATGAATCTATGGTGTGCAGGCTTAGTTGAGTTTTATTTTAACTTGCATAACTTTCCCTTTTGGTGCATGCTTTATTTATGTGAGAATCGTGCAATTACGATGCCTGTAGTAGTGTGTTCTCAATTCTACAAGTCGATTTCTTTGATTCATTTCCGCAAGTCTTTTTTCTTCTTTTACTTTGTAAGATCTTGATGTGTTTCTACAAGTGAGTTTTTATTTCTAAAACAGAGGCATTCTTAATATCAGGAGTTTAAACTTAAGAGTTAATTTTTCTTTTATGAATACGAAATAAATGTTGTTATAACATAAGGATCTGTGCTTGCACTTTCGAGGAAAGGATTGAATTTATGTTAAATTATCAAATGAACCTTTTGAGTTAAAACGATTAAAAATCAGATATTATTCATATAAACAACCATCACAGGAACAAGCTCATTTTCACAATCAAATAATTTCTTCAATTGCATGAAAGAAGTTTCTCATTTTAAGAAATATTTACTTTGACTTTCGAAATCATTTCTTGTTTTGAGTTTAAATTTTAGTTGAAGCATCTTTATGCTTGTGAAATTTATTTTCAGAGTTTTGTTCACTTTGCAATTCATCTCCCTAGTTAACATGCTTTTTAATTTCTGAAAGTAATTTGAAAACTTGGTACAAGGACACTAGTTTT
Organism: Pinus albicaulis; assembly: GCA_034641835.2. Classification (NCBI taxonomy): domain Eukaryota; kingdom Viridiplantae; phylum Streptophyta; class Pinopsida; order Pinales; family Pinaceae; genus Pinus; species Pinus albicaulis. The sequence continues at coordinate 71,807,531 of CM076575.1, forward strand.
CAGGCACATGAACCTTTGTTCTGGTACAAGAACCGATATCCTGGTATAGGAACAGAGTGCTATAGTCTAGAGACTTAGAGCTCCTGTATGATGATTGAAATCTTTAGTACAAGTATAGAACATACTTCTAGCATATAAACTTCATTCCAGTACAGGCACAACGTTTTGGTAGAAGAACATTGATGTAGTACAGGAATGATAGTTTAGTGTAGGAAGGAATATCTTAATAGTCCAACTATCAATCTGTCATATAACTATACTAAATATAATCATAAATATTCATTTCATCAATCAAATTTTTTACAGAAACTTGAGATTTCCTTTTATTTATTTCCTTGCAAAGTACTTTATGTCATATTATAGCACTAGAATTTATTTGGTATTATTTTGCCGCATGATCATTCTTTTTGATTCCTCAAGATTGTAATTAAAGAATTAGGAATAGAATTAGGAAAGTTTCATATCATTTCTGCAATTTCCTGTGCTTCGCCTCTAAGTTTTATGAAACCCCAGGGTTGACAATTAAGTGTTGAAGGAGTTTTTTGAACCGCAATTCCTGCACCTGACAAATCTAACTAGCAGAGGGACCAAACAACGACGTAGAACTGACAATAGGTGGTGGAAGTGGTGGTGGAGAAAAATTTTCCCCAAAATACCATGACCCACTAGTTGCCATGTGGATATTGGAAGTGAGAATATATGAATACATGATGTTAGAAAATTATATATTACAGAGCAATGAAACACATAAAATATGTGGAAAACTCAAGCACGCAAAACACATAAAACCAGAGAGACATAGATATATGTGGTTCACCCAGTTTGGGCTACGTCCACCCCGAACAGCCAGTCCTTCCTTTCTATCATCCAGCAAAATGAAGAGGCACAACCTACAGCATATCCGTTGTAATATCCTCTATTCTCTCTCACAGTCTCCCTATCTGTTTCTCTCTATGAGAATACACATAGAATACACAACCGCAATACAATACCCTCATAAAAGTGAGGGGTTGCCTTATAGGGAAAAAAAACCCTAAAATAAACATAACTTATATCGTCAAATCATCCACCTAATGAATGGCCAAGATTGACTAGAAATTACTATACTTTTATAAGGAAATTTCACATTTGTTTTTAGCTTCGGGGGCGCTGCCCCCAAAACCCCCTGCCAGGGGGGGGGGGGGGGGCCTCCATAAAGTCACAGTCTTCCCCCCCTGGACCCCCCAGGCATCGTTTAATTACGGGCGGCGTTGATGCCCCATTAAGGTACAGGGGTCCAACGCTACGATACAAAATAAACAAGATAATGAGGCTCTGATACCACGTAGCCCAAACTGGGTGAACCACGTATATCTGTGTCTCTCTGGTTTTATGTGTTTTTTTGTGCTTGAGTTTTCCGCATATTTTATGTGTTTCATTGCTCTGTAATATATAATTTTCTAACAACTGGTATCAGAGCCAAAGGTCTATTTGGCTGATAAATTCAGAGGAAAGAAGGGTTCCTGGTTCGAGTGGGAGAAATGGCGGAAGATGGTAAGTTTAGGGTCGAGAAATTTAACGGCCAAAACTTCTCGCTGTGGAATATGCAGATGGAAAATTATCTTTATCAGAAAGATCTATACCTACCATCGAGCGGAAAAACAAAGAATCCGATGACTATGACAGACGAAGAATGGGAGATTCTCGATAGAAAGGCACTCGGAGCAATACGATTGTGCCTCGCGCCGTCGATAGCCTTCAATATTTCGAAGGAAACAACAATAGAGGGTTTGATTAAGGTGTTGGCGAAACTATTTGAAAAATCCTCGGCCTCAAACAAGGTATTTCTTATGAAACTTTTATTTAATATGAATATGTTGGAAGGTGGATCTATTGCAGACCATTTAAATGATTTTAATACAGTTACCAGTTAGCTAAGTTCTATAGGGGTACACTTTGATGATGAAGTTAGGGCTCTTTTATATCTGTGCTCATTTCCAGAAATATAGAATGGTTTAGTTATGGCCATTAGTAACTCTATCTCTGGATCTAGTACTTTAAAGTTTGATGATGTTGTCGGTGCTATCCTTAGCGAGGAAATGCGATGGATAAGCTCTGGTGAGACATCGTGTAATGCTTTGAGTGCAGAGTCCTGGGGAAGAAAAATGGAAAGAGGAAAGATCTCAGGATATCACAGTAAATCAAGGAAAGGCATATCCAAGTCCAGATCAAGGATAGTGTGTTGGAAGTGCGGAAATAAAGGACACTTGAAGAAATATTGTAGATCTCGGAAGGGAAAAGAAGGAGACGCACAACAAGAAAATAATCATGAAGAAAATGTTATAGGTGATGTGTTACAAGATGCTTTGATTCTTTCTTTTGAAAATGTTATTAATTCTTGGGTAGTAGATTCAGGGGCCTCATTCCATGCCACACCTAATAAGAAATATTTTCGTGACTATGTTCAAGGAGATTTTGGACAAGTCTGTTTGGGTGATGATAAACCCTGTAAAATTGTTGGAATGGGTAAGGTTATTGTAAAAAAACAAAAAGGAAACCAATGGTTATTAAAGGAAGTAAGGCATGTTCCAGATCTGAAGAAAATTTTTATTTCAACAGGGCAGTTAGGCGGTGAAGATTGTGCGATAACTTTCACAGATAAAACTCGAAAGGTCACCAAAGGAGCCCTGCTAATAGAAAAAGGCGAAAAGGTTGGTAAATTGTATTTATGCAATGGTATTTATAACTATGTTAATTCTTTAACTTCCAAAGGAGCAGATGCAGCATTATGGCATCATAGGCTCGAACACATGAGTGAGAAGGGGATGAAGATTATTCACTCAAGAAATTTGTTGCCAGGTTTGAAGAATGTTGATTTGGATTTCTATGAGAATTGTATTTATGGAAAACAGAAGAGAGTCAGATTTCTCAGAGTTGGGAAAGAAAAGAAGAGCGAAAAATTAGAGCTTGTGCATACAGATGTATGGGGACCTGCTCAGGTATCATCTTTTAGTGGCTCTCATTATTATGTTACTTTTATTGATGATGCAACTAGAAAAACTTGGATTTGTTGTATTTAGAATAAATCTGATGTATTTGATACTTTCAAGAAATGGAAGGCTTTGGTTGAGATTGAGATAGGAAAGAATTTGAAGTGTCTCAGATTAGACAATGGAAGTGAATATTGCAGCAAATATTTTGATAGGTACTATTCAGAGCATGGAATTCTGTAATATTCCAAATTTGGAACAGCTCAACAAGCATGCACTAAAACCGCATTCCCAGCAACATATGCTATAAAATAGTGAAATGGACTCTTGGATCCTGTATATCATTCAATATACAACTTAAATCCAATAATAGAGTTGAAATAAATAAAACTAGGTGGGTTAAACAGACCTCCCACACTAGTGTAGCTAAAAATGACCAAAAAACCCAGAGACTACTACTCAAAAATAATACACAAAAGGAACAGTGCAGTATTATGAGGGTTTCAACTCAAAAAAAATGAGAACAAGTATATCTACTAATATATTGATCAATAATTCTTAAGAACTGAGATCTAGTCTTCTTGTACAAATTACAAGAGAACCCGGCAAGGGTTTCTTGTCAAACACTCTGCATACAAATGTGATCTTCAGAAAATTACTGAATAATCACTGCAAAACTAAAGCATAAGAGTGTATAAGGCTGAAATATTTCTGATCTGATGTATATCCCTCAAGGGCTTCCTCTCATGAAAGGCTGGACCTCTCAATCACAAGAAAACACTACAACGGATCCACTAGACCATGCACTGAAGCTGCCTCCAAAAATAACGCATTCCCTAGCTGGAACAGCACTGGGAATGTTAGCGAAATGTGTTTTTTGCTACCATAGATCTGAAATTATCTCAAGACCTCTCCAAACAGGTCTCCCGATAGAAGGAAATCTCCCTCCAATGAGAAACTAGCTTAGAAAGCGGGATTCCAATCCCTTCCACTGCTACACCCAGCAACACTGCAAAATAACCTGTAGAAACTATGCTGATGAAGTAGGCTAAAGCTTGGCCTGAAAAAATGATGTGGAAAATGAATTCAAACTCTCCCAAGAGGCTCCTCAACGAAAGTGGTGGGATTCCCGCTCGGGAACACCTGGTGCTAAAAAACACTGCTACCCTGCTAAACAACAAGAGGAAGAAAAAGTCTGAGCAGACAAGAATAATAATCTAAGACATGAATAATAATGCTGCCATCCTCTTCCTTAAATAAAAAATGAGTTTTCTTGCCCTTGGCCCCACTCAATTAGGTCATCTCCATCCAAAGATGCATCTCCCCCCAAAACTGCGTTATTCCGTCTTTGATTCCTCCTCCTCCACAACTGTGTTGTTGACTTAGTCAAAGTGGACTGAACCAACTTGATATTATCCATGTTTACACATGGAGGTGTTTTATTAAGCTGTAAAGAGTGTCCCCTTTCACACACGGAGTGTTTTTATTCCTCCTTAGGAGACTTATGGGCTTTTCTACCCATGTATTCACCGATTAGAGCTGCTGCAACCTCTAATGTTCCATTTATCTTGGAGGATAAAATTTGGGAACATTACAAATTCACAAAGAGAAGACAGTTCCAAGAACACCACAAGAAAATGGTGTGTCAGAAAGGATGAACAAAACAATCATGGAGCGTGCAAGGTGTATGAGATTGTATGCAGGATTGCCTTTACAATTTTGGGCATATGCTGTAGATACTGTTGTTTATCTAATAAACAGAGGGCCTTCAATTTCCTTGGATGGTGGTATTCCAGAGGAGGCATGGACATGTAAAAAAGTAAACTACTCCTTTTTTAAATCCTTTTGGTTGTGAGGCCTTTTTCCATATTAATAAAGAAAATAGAACGAAGCTTGAGGTAAAATCAAAGACATGTACCTTTTTTGGATATGGTATTAATGATTTTGGTTATCGCTTATATGATTATGAAAATCAAAAAATCATTAGGAGAAAATATGTAATATTCAATGAAAAGGTCTTGTATAAGAATCAATTGCAGGAAAAGAAACAGGAAAAAATAAAAAAATGAATACACATTTCTTGATGAGATCACAGAAAAAGTAAAGGTTCCTAAAAATAATAATAATCAACTGCTACAACAACAACAACCACCACAACAGCGACAGGCACCTCAAACACCTGAAAGTGGTGTCAGAAGATCTACCAGGATAAGTAGACCCCCTGAACGATACTCTCCTTCATTATATTATTTATTGTTGACTGATTCTGCTGAACCTGAATGTTATGAAGAAGCAATGCAGGTTGAAACTAGGAAGAAGTGGGAGCTAGCCATGGAAGAAGAGATGAAATCCTTAATACATAACTAGACATGGGATTTATTCAGGTTTCCTGCAGGTAAAACTACTTTGTAGAATAAATGGGTTTACAGGCTAAAGGAAGAAATGGAGGAAAACAAAGATACAAAGCTAGACTTGTGGTGAAGAGGTTTTCACAAAAGAAAGGTATTGATTTTGATGAAATATTTTCTCCTGTTGTTAAGATGACTTCAATCAGAACTCTTTTAAGTCTTGTAGTAGCGGAAAATTTACATTTTGAACAGTTATATGTAAAGACAACATTTCTCCATGGAGATTTGGAGGAATAGATCTATATGGAGAAACCAGAAAGATATGAGGTCAAAGGGAAAGAAAAATTAGTGTGCAGGTTAAAGAAGAGCTTGTATGGCTTAAAACAGGCTCCAAGGAAGTGGTATCTAAAATTTGTCAGGTTTATGTCTGAACAAGGTTATACTAGATGGCACTCTGATCATTGTGTTTATTTGAAAAAAGAAAAATGATGGCAACTATATTATATTTTTATTGTATGTAGATGACATGCTTGTTGCAGGGTTTAACATGCAGGAAATAAATGTACTCAAAATAAAATTGGTAAATTCATTTGCAATAAAGGATTTGGGAGCTGCAAAACAAATCCTTGGAATGTGAATAACTAGAGACAAGAAAAATTGCAAATTAACACTGTCTCAGAATGAGTACATACAAAAGGTGTTGAAAATATTTAATATGCAGAATGCAAAACCAGATAGTACACCTTTTTCTAGCCATTTCAAACTTAGTAAGGATATATGCCCCAAGACCCAAGAAGAAATGGACTATATTTCTAAAGTTCCATATGCATTAGCAATTAGAAGCTTAATGTATGCAATGGTCTGCACAAGGCCTGATATTGCACATGCAGTGGGAGTTGTAAGAAGGTACATGAACAATCCAGGAAAATAACATTGGATGGTAGTGAAATGGATTCTCAGATATTTGAGAGGTACCACAAATCAAGAATTATGCTTTGTTGGTCCAAACATTGTTCTACAGGGATATGTTGATGCAGATATGGCAGGTGACAAAGATAACAGAAGGAGCACTACAGGATATGTATTTACTATAGGTGGAACAACTGTCAGTTGGGTTTCAAAAATCCAAAGTGTTGTTTCACCTTCAACAATAGAAGCAAAGTATGTTGCTACTACAGAGGCTAGTAAAGAAATGATTTGGTTACAAAGTTTTATGGATGAATTGGGTAAGAAGCATGATATGGGCATGTTATACAGTGATAGCCAAAGTGCCATTCATCTTGCAAAGAACTCAGCATTTCATTCTAGGAATAAACACATATAGCTCAAGTACCATTTCATACGGTTAGTATTGGAAGATGGACAGTTGAAGCTGGAAAAGATACACACTAGCCAGAATCCTGCAAGTATGCTAACAAAAGTTGTAACCAGGGAGAAACTGAGATTATGCTCAGTTTCAATTGGTCTTCAAGGATGACGATGAAGATGAGAAACAACCAGGTCCAAAGAGGAGTCACTGTCCAGCAAATGAAGCAGTGGTGGAGTTGCTACAATCAGTCTCCAAGTGGGATATTGTTGGGTGTGGAGCCTGATTATCTTGTTTATTTTGTATCACAACGTTGGAACGCTATACCTTAATGGGGTGAAAACATCACCCGTAATTAAACGCTACGAGGTCCGGGGGGGACAACTGTGACTTTATGGAGCCACCCCTAGCAAGGGGTTTCAGGGGCAGTGCCCCTGAAGCTAAAAACAGATGTAAAATTACCTTGTAAAAATATAATAATTTCTAGTCAATCTGGGTTGTTCATTAGGCGGATGATCTGAAGGTAGAAATTATGTTTAGTTTAGGGTTTTTTTATCCCTAGAAGGCAACCCCTCGCTTATATGAGGGTATTGTATTGCGGCTGTGTATTGTATGTATATTCTCAAATTGAGAAACAGATAGGGAGACTGTGAGAGAGAATATAGGATATTACAATGGATCTTCTGTAGGTTGTGTCTCTTCATTTTGCTAGATAATAGAAATGAATTACTGGTTGTTCGAGGTGGACGTAGCCCAAACTAGGTGAGCCACGTATATCTGTGTCTCTCTGGTTTTATGTGTTTTTTGTGCTTGAGTTTTCCGCATATTTTATGTGTTTCATTGCTCTGTAATATATAATTTTCTAACACGTGACAAGTACAGGTGCTACCTAAATCAACCCTAGACTAAGAGGATCAATCAGGGGATGATTATAAGGATGTACTAATCCTTCATTGAAAAAGTCCCCAGGCAATATAGTTTCATGGGAAGTTCTATGTGATTCATTGTTAGAAACTGAAGATTGATTTTCCGAAGAGGGAGAATCTAGATCACCAAGGTTCGAAAGATCCTCCAAGGTCATTGGAGGAATACCTCTTTGTTGTCTAGATAGATGATGAGGGTCAAATGTAGCCACAGTGAAAGATATATTTTATCCAAAAAAATTAAAGTGATTTTTATTATAGTCTCAGTGATAACAAACCATCACCTAAAAATAAAAAATACTCTAAAATACAATCAGCAAGAAGCCATGGGGTAAAAATCTATCTGATAACCACCACTTGTTGGAGATTAAAACCAGTATCTTAGTGGATAACAGAGAGAGTTAGCCATATGTATAGTTAGGATTACTCATGAGCTTCACCTAAACCTCAGATTAAGGGGCCAAGTACTCTCATTAAGACGAGTGCCCTCCCAAAAACCGAAGGTGGAGTAGGTTCATATGTTTAGGTACCAGGGCAACCCACCCCAGACACCTTGTGTTCGTCCCTAAAAAGTATGGCCACTAAGGCTACCTAAAATCACAGATAACATCGAGGGGGGGGGGGGGGGTCATGGTTTTGGATAGTATTCTATATGGGGAGGACACCTGAGTACCCAACTCAACTCTGATATCGCCGAGGGGATTCCCAATATACAAAATACCCACCGGAAATGCAATCGAAGGTGGATACCTTCTCTCACACTCCAATTTTGTCTCGCACTTAGCTCCTTTGTTAGGGGAGCGATCCCGGCTGATATGAGTGCACCATGATTTCGCTCTCTTTAATGACAGTAGTTTTCAGTTTCGTGATCTTGGGCAGTTTACTCACTACTATCTAACCCAAGATCATAGCCTGAACTAATCTGTGTGTAAGCTCAAAAAAGAGTAGTTGATTATTTTTATTAATCATTTTATTTTTTGTACTTGTGTTAGAGTCTTCGGAGGGGGTGTGGACGTAGGGATTTTTATGTGACTCTAACACAATCCATGCAAGAAAAATGATTTAAATTTTCATTCGATGAAAGACAGTCCTACAATGAGAGGTTATCTATACATCCATTAAGGGAATTTTGAGGTCTAAAATGGGCCTCCTAAGAAAAATGTACAACAAAAATAAAATTTATAAGAACCAATAGGATTCAAGATGATGATGTCAACCATGGGGGTTGATTCACCATTTTTTATGTAAAAGGGTAAAAAGATTAAAAAATAATAAAATAATAAAACCACTTTTTTAACTTGTATTTTCAACTTATCTCCCAAAGTTTTTACTCAAATTTTGAGTAGGAGTACTCTTCGGATGCAAAATTTAATTCCTCATCCAAGGAGTATCCATGTTGCATACTTTCGATGAACCCTACTACACGAAAAATGAGAAATACATGAAAAAAAGTGATTTCAATCACGTTTTCATGTATTTCTTATTTTCCGTGTAGCAGGATCCATCGAAAGTATGAAACATGGGTACTCCTTGGATGAGGAATTAAATTTTGCATCCAACAAGTACTCCCACTCGAAATTTGAGTAAAAACTTTGGGAGATAAATTGAAAATACGAGTTAAAAAAGTAGTTTTGTCTTTTTTCCCTCTAAAATTGATGACGTAATCAAATATTATTTTATTATTTCCACTATTATTTTATAATTTTATTAGGAGGCCCATTTTAGACCTCAAAATTCCCCTAATGCTTTTAGTAACACACATGCAAAATGTAGTTCAAACAAATACATAAAATTAAAATATACAATTCTCTCTAACAACTAACACAATATATACAAAATCAAACTAGATAAAACAGAAAGCTAAAAAAAAAATCATTTCTATTTTCTGAAGAAAAAAAAATGCACTTAAGCTATTTTCCTAAAAAGGAAAAATGGGTATGAAAATAACCAAAAAATAAAAGTGTGAAGTCGGAGAAGCCAAGAACATACTACAGGCAGCCTATCAACCCAAGAATTCAAAGGACTAGGTGAATGCCAATATTTTGGATGAATAATGCTTCTCAGAAGGAAAAGTAAAGCATTAGTAGAAGGACTAACGCCTTGTTCAAGAGCCTCGGGAGCTTTATAACACTCTGTATTGCACAGTTAGGGTGAATTAAAAATTCACAAGATGCGAAAAGGATCAGTCAGGGTTCGGATCTAAGGTTGTGAATAACATAGGAGGTTGGGAAGCATACTGAGTGGTCAGAATGGGAAGCAAGGAGAACAAGAAGGCCTAGAGAGAAAGAAATATTTGTGAACTGAAAGATCATTACTGGGAACTAATAAGTAGTCCCCAACAAAGTTGACATTTCTGCTACAGGGTTAATTGCATGGGTGGTAGTGGATGAAATTCCCTCTTGGGTCTTCTTAGGACCCAAGGGAGACTGTTAAGATTAAATTCAACTGTCACAGAGAAACACACATATATTCGTGTTAAATCATGATTGACAAGGAAAAAGAGAGAAGTGTTACCTCAGTATTTTGTGCAGCCCTACTGGAGATCTTAGTGTAGAAAAGTGGAAGTCTGAAGACCTATCAGCCATCTTATAGCTCAGATCCTACACATGAACAAGAGAAAGTGTAATATTCACATCATATGAAGCTTGACAATAAAAGCATTAACATACAGTTTAATATAAATTAGCATGCATCTAAGCTACTTATCATATGTGCAATTGAGCTAACATGCAAAGGAATACAATATCAACGTTGTAAAATAGAAATCATAGAAACATGTATACATTATTTGATATAAGAAGGATGATTACAACCATCTTGTCTAGATCAAGCCTCCTCTATTCCTTCAACTCCTCTCTCTCTCTGTCTCTTAACTCCTTGGCATAACAATGCTTTAGCTATTCAATCTCTCAATGAACATTCAACCATTACAATTCCAACCCATCGACCTATGTTACAATGCTTGAGCCTCCAATTTATAGGAGTGGAGAGGCTCATCCTTACAAATTCTTTCATTAGTTCCAATAAGGAAAAAGCTAGGAACTTCCCTTGCTTTATTGTTGTTGCCATTTGCATATGATTTAATATATGTTTAGAAATATCCAAATTTAAGACTAATGTGTAGGTTTCCTACTTTTTGAACTGGTAGTTTGAGTGAAATTTGATTTGTCAGTCAGTCAACTCATATTTTGACCTGTGGACCTTATGAAAACCTAGTAACACTTCCCTTTAGGAAAAATAGTGTGTTAAAATAGGAACTAACACCCTCTACTAAGAGCTCGACTTCGTTATAACACTTGTTGACTATTTTTGGGGTGTGTTACCCTAAAAAATAAGCCTGCAACTTGGGTCTTTATTCCAACCAAAGCGTCCTTCTCCTTTGCGCTGATGAGGAGGTAATATTTTTGTATAACAATGTGAGAAGAGAGGATAATGGCAAGCATGGTAAATTTGATCCTCTATGGTTTGGACCATTCAGAATAGCAGAAGTCAGAGCCAAAAATACTTTTATTTTGGATAATTTGGATGGAGAACTACAACAACTTCCTGTCAATTGGCAGTACTTGAAACATTATTTCCACGATTGAGTTTCTTTTAATTTACAATAGTAAATATCAACTTGATAATTGTAAGTAACTAGTGAGCTTATCATTGTAATGTTCTAAGCTATGATATGACTCCATGCCTCAAGTGAAGGAACCAATTTGCAGTTCTTAGTGCTTCATTTTAAAGGACTATCCCCAAGTGGAGCAAGATGTTTTAGCTCGTTTTTCACTATGTCTTTAATTCTAAAAAGAACGAAATTAAAAAAAAAATTAAAAAAAATTTTAAAAAATCAAAAAATCAAAAATCAAAAGCGCACTTATTATTGTCTTAGGATTTTGAAAAATTAATTGTGGATTAACATTGAGATTAGAGATAATGCAAATTTATGGTAAATTGTGTTGTTGGGGTCATGTCGAAGTTAAATGAAACAAGGGTTAAACGTTGGGCTACTTTTCAAGTAGAGTTATTTGAGATGTCGGGTCAACCTGATGGTGGAAACCCGACATCACAACGTGTTCGAAATTTATATGCTCGAGTGCCTCTATAAATTATTCAACGTCAGAGGGGTTGACCAATAATCAACGATGGAGATATGTTATGGGATCACCACTAGCAGGCTTTGCCTATTTTTGTGGTGCTCCCGTAATTTAGTGGCAAGCGAGCACAACTCTGCACGAGTGATCCACAACCACCACATCACACTATCACCACCACGTCACTCAGTCACATTCCACGTCACCCCATCCCATACACGTCACTTCAACATTAAATATCGTTTTCCCTCATTTTTCTCGTTTTCTCCATAAAACCCATTTTCATCCCCATAATTCACATTTCTAGCTGCATTTCCAGTGTTTGTAGCACATTTTTATTCATTGTCTTATTTGTATTCAAATTGTCATTGCCAGCTACCATTTCCAGGTATTTATACATCACATTTGTCCATTGAAATCTTTTAAATTTCTAAGCAAGTCACCTTGTCTAGTTCTACCACCCACATTCCTCTCATGGAAACTGAGAGGGGTGTTTTTTTATCCCATTTTCTCCCTTAATTTAATGGAACTCCTTTAGCACTGTTTAGTCAATGTAATGTCTTAAATTTCTTACATAAATTATCAACTGAGGTTTGTAAACTGATGAAGTGCGATGCATTATGTGTGCTTAGTTAACCTTGTTCTTACTTCGTTGTTGTATTTTATGTTGTTTTTGGGGGTTTTGTTATTTGATTTATAAGAATGTTTAATCTATAACTATGAAAGAAATTAAATGAATATAATTAATTTTAAGAAGCAAGAAAAGAAAGTGTTCCTAAGTTAATCTAATTTACATAAAAATAAATCAAATACTGTTGGCTAGTTAAAATCTAGTCTGAAAAATAGAGTATCTAACTTGATGAATTCTATATTAGCATTAGTCCTATTCCATGGATCTAATTCCTATAACTGATATTTAAATTGCAGTGCTATTCTAAGGGAAATAAGAAAATTAAAATAGCTAATGTATGTTTAGTTACTTCAGCATTCAATATGAAGTATTACCTTCTTGAGATGATGTATAAGCAACTATCTATACCTTAACTTCTAATGTTCTAGGAAAGAAAGTAAGGTGTGCAAAGGAAATCAACTAATGTATGCTTAGTTACTCTAGTATTCAATATGAATTATCACCTTCTTGAGATGATGTTGAGTAACCAACTATATTTAATGAAAAATCAAATAAAATATGCAAAGGAAAACCTCAGTAATTGCATGAATTAGACATTCAACCATTAAGTATAGAAACATGATAAAACCAATTTCTTGGAATGACCTTTAGGAACATCAATGATACAATTAAATGAGGATTTAAAATTAAATGTGTTGAAAGAATGTAAAGCTAACTGTAAATAACTAATGTATGTTTGATTCACTCCATCATTCAATGTGAAGTATTACCCTCTTGAGATGTTGTGTGAGAAATCAATTATACCTCAATTTCTAAGTTCCTAGAAAGCAAGTAAAATGTGCAAAGGAAAAACTCAATAATAGTATGAATTATATATTCAACCATTTAATTTAGAATCATCTTCTTGAAATGATCTGTAGGAACATCCATTGATACAATTAATTGATATTTCTATTCTAAGAAGGTAAATGACAGAACAATAAGAAAAAGTAGATAACTATGAATTCTTATTACTTCAAACTTGATTCAATTTGAAAATAGGAAGATCTATCTTCATGAAATGTTTTTAGAAGAAGAAGGCTTACATAGTTATGATTTAACGTTATGCTACTAATCAAAACTGGAATGAAACATTAATCTACTCAGAAAACAAAATTAACAAAAGTAGAGTAAGGAAAATTAAACTAAAAACAATAAATGAAAAACCTCCTCCAGTGCAGGGGTCCTCTGCAACTGATTCGGCTGAAATCCTAGCTGGTTAAAGATGCACTTAAGCAATCATTGGCAACACGATCTTTTTATTATGATAGAACGAAGTCTTAATACACAGTGTATCAGGAAAAGCTTAAAACTTAACTTAAAACTTAATTTCTGCTTGTTCTTGGTTCTGTGCAACTAGTATTTAAAGAAAATAAACATAACTGTCTATGAGATAATCTTGCTACAGGTGGCTAATTCGACTTATAAAATTGCAATTGGACTACTTAACTCTCGATTTTCTACGATAGAGAAAATAAAGAGTCCTGTTGTTCTCGGCTAACGTACTTTGACCACGCCCTTGACCATGATCTTAGGCCTCCTTTTCTATCAATCTTGACCAAGTGAATAGGACAAAATCCATGTGGAGATGATTCTGGAAATTCCCATGTGGCTCAATTATCCATTTAACACCTAGAACCTATTAGACCATGATAGTAGCTACAGAATCCCCAATTAGCTGCAGAATAGGTTGTGTTCTATAGCTAAATTTCAAAAATATATTCAAATAGCAAAAACATGAGAATATAACAAGGAAGTCCTTTAAATGCATTCCTTAAGAAAAAATATGGCATTTATCATTGATTGGGGTATGTGATATTATGAGAAAGTAAGGGAAAAAGGTGAGAACGGATGTCAAAGAGAGGGTAATTCTAAGGTTCAACTTACCCCCACTGCGAATTTATTGCATGTCTTCATGCAATTTTCCAAAAATGTGAATTCTCCTCTCCTACTGCATTTATTCAGATACTTCTGCTAACACATCCAATTTCCTTCTTTTACTTTTATTTGAAGTGAATTCCATCCTGGGCCTTCTCATAAGAAGCTTGTACTTGAGATTAATGATTGCCTTGTTTAGTAACTTGTTCTTTCTTTTCAATTTCATGTTCTTCTTGTACCATAGTCCTAAATGCAGAATGGTATTGTCATGAATTACCTTTTCCAACTTGTTCTGCTGCTTCAAGGTCTCATTATCATGTGTGATATGTCTATTCAATATCTCTAGTTCATAAATATCTTGTTTGAGAGCATCAACTAGAGGTTCTTGTGGATTTATAGAAGGTTCTGAATTCATTGATGCACTTCTCTTCTCTAGTGATTATACATAATCATATACTTCTTGTTGTGCTGGTTCTATGCCTAGAGAATTTCTACTGGGGCTACCTTCAAAATTATGAATAGGAGAATTTTGAGGACTCTGTCGAGGATAAATATAGACAGGATATGGTATTGGAGTTTCCTCATCCAAACTTATAAACTCTGTCTCTTTTGTGTAATGTTCCTTTTTCTGGAACTTCCTGCTCCATCGGGAATATCCTAAGATATTCCAATTCCTTCTTCAGTGAGCTATCACAAGTCCATTTCAGAGATTGACTGTTGGGGAATTTACAGTATATGTCTCCTTCCAAAGAAGGGAGAGATCTTGAGGCTCGTTGGCCATTCACAGACTCTGTCTATGGATATGCAATATTCCACCTTGGGAATTTCTGCTACAGGGTCCTTCAGGACGTTATATAAGGAAGCTACTGAAAATATAAGACAAACCACTACTGGGATGCCTTAGAACACACATCATACAACTCCTATGCAGAATATGACCTCAAAGAAATAACTCTAGATGGGTTATTCATATCTCCTTAATCTAGGTCTCTAAAGCAATGCTCAATGAGAGAGCTTACAGCAACATATGAAGATAAATGTTAACTCTGCAATTCTGAAATGCACCATAAGAGGTAAAATGCTACAACCAACATTATATTATGATATAAGCAGTAAAATACAAGAAATTTCATGAGGGACAAGCCACTCAAGCTTTAGGAACCAACCTCCAATGAATGAGCAATAAAATACAAGAGTTGCTGCAACTCCACAAAATGTTGAAGAGCAGTGACTGTGTTGTCTCTATGAAGGTGTGAGCTACTGAATATGAATGAAATACATTATGCGACTGAAAGAATACAATAAATAGCCCAAGAACAAGGAATGGGTTGAAATACAGGATTTCTAGCCAATCTAGGAGAGATTGCTAGAGATGCCAGAGAATACAAAAATGTGACAACCAAGTTGTCACTCCAACTGATAAAAAATATGAATGAGGCCATGGAAGATCTGAAATTTAAATTCCCTCCTTTGATAATGTCTCTAAGCACAAAGGGCTGATCCCTTTGTCTCAAAAACACACTCCTGATGAGCTCTATGAAACCCTCTCTCACTGCCTCCATAAAATAACGAAGTTTCCTCCATGGACTGCGCAGTGGAAGATGATGGAATGTTGGCCCATGCCAACAGATCTGAAATCAAGCTTGGGAATCCTCCTTGTAGCTCCTCCAATGAATAGACCACTCCTCCACTGAAGAAAACCAAAAAGAATGACTCCATGAGTTCCTCCTTTGCTACCCCCAGCAACACAACGTCCTCTTTGCTACAAAGCTAATGTTGTATATGATGGTAGTAGCTATGGACAATGCCGGATTGAGGAAAATCAGCTCATTCCCCATCCTTCCTTGAGGAAGAGGTAAGGATTCCCGACCGGGAACACCTTAGTGCCTGAGGGCACCATCACCCTGCTAAACATCCAGGGGATGCAAGCCTTTGCAGACCCAAGTCTGAAACTCTAAAAACATGAATGAAAATGGGCTTCCATCTCCTCCTTATAAAAAAAGGGAACTCTTCTCCACTAAGGTCCCACCAATTAGGGTTTCCACCCTCACATGAGTGTCTTCCCTCCAAAACTGTGAAGCTTCTCTAGGAAGCCTCTCCTCCCTGGGAAACATTGTTGACTTTAGTCAAAGATGACTAATCTAAGTGATTTGGGTTCCATTCACACCCTTAGGTATTTATTTCAGCTGCATATTTGTCCTCCTTTCACACAAGGAGTGTTATTTCTTCATCTAAAAGGGGCTAAAGTGTCTCCTTCCCCATTTTATTATGAAAAAATAAAATGTGCAACTATAATGTTCCATTTTAGCTTGAGGCTAAAATTGGGAGCATTACAGTCCTCCCCTCCCACATGTTGCTTGCCCTCAAGCAACTACATAGAGAGAAAAAAATCTTCTCCCCCTTCTTCTCTTGTGGCCTCCTCATCAATGGCCCCACCTCTGCTCAAATATGCTGCAGTAAATCTGTCCTCCAATGCTCTCTCCCAAGTATGCAAGCTGACAACAATGCTCCTCATGGAAAGATAGAAGGTGTAGTGGAATACTTCTTGTGGTGTTAAGGCCTCCTTAAGGTAGGAGTGATGATATGCATGGGAAAATTTTTCTCCCAATGATGATCCTCTCATCCATGCTATCATCCAAATGAAAATCTCACCTCTGATTTCTACAATGTGTTGGAGCTTAATGGAGAGTTGTTTTGGTTTCCCATGATGGCCCTCTCTCCATTTTTGGTTTGCATGGGGTTGCCTCTGTCCTTGGGCTGAAAAGGGTATGGCCTCCAAGAATGGCCCAAGCTACCCCATCAAGAAAATCAGCCATGAAATGCCTCTACAAATTCTCCAAGTGGTCCCTCCCACAAGAAGGTACAAGTAGCAATGTGGCAATCATGGTTTGCCCATGGTATCTCCTGTAAGATAAAACATATACAATGGGGAGAATCATGGTCCCAATGGGCTGTACATACAATACTCTCCAAATAGTGCTCCTCATAAATGTACAATATCAGAAATATGTAAGGAGCAATATGCAATAGAAACAAGTTTCCAAATGACAACTGGAGAGTGGTTCCAAATCCCACTCATGGAACCTACACAGTGCCTCCTTGGCCTACCTCAAAATCAAAGTAACAAGTGTTGTACTAGCCACTTGTTTTCTGCCACAACATCTCCTCATAAGATGAAAACATGAAAATACCATTTGGTGCCAATGGTGCACACCAAGGAATATGTGGCATCCTCCACAACCACTATAAGAATGGCCAATCCCACTGCTGCAATTGGCTGCCAGTGCATCCTCATGAAAAAAAATGCATGAAGGAAAAAGCCTCCTTGATACATCGTGCTCCTCAATCAATGAAAATAAGTACAATACAAAATATGAAATTATACCTCCTCCATCATGCAGTACTAGAGCTCTTGAGCTGAAATGGCTCAACTAAAAATTTCCCTTCACCTCTAATGAGTAGAGTAGTGGCTGTGATGTTCTCTCCACCATCAATAATGCTATGCATATATCCATATGCTGATGTAGACCATACTGAATTCCATCCCAAGTGAACTCCTCTAGCAAAGCAAAGTATGCATCCAAATGCATAGCTAGGAAGTCCTCATATGCTACATGAAATAATTTCTTCTTGAGACTAGAAGCCCTATCCAAGAAGAATCTGCCATAGTGTTATATGACCATATCATAAACTCTGTATCATTCATCTCCCTCCTGGTCATAAAGAATCATGCATGCATCAAGATCCTAGGAATACTCAACCACAAGCTGAGTCCTCCAACCAGAATCAATCCTCTACATAGATAGAGTTGGTGTTCTGCAATATGGTGCTCCATCATGTTGTTTCCTGCTACCTTGACATCCCCTCATTCCAAAGTCATCCTCCAAGTTGCTTCCATGCCATCATGCAGCTACTCATGCTCAAATAGAAATTATGCTCTCTGAAAATGAGCCTCCCATGAGAGACTATCACCTCCAAATAATCTCCCAATCCTGGCCATCGTAAGCATGAGTGGCCTCCATCTACTCCAATGCATGAAAGAGTCCTTCCTCAAAGGAAGTATCATCTCTCTCACCAAATCCATGGAACAGCCATCCTGCATCATGAAGATGCTATCCTCCATCTCTATAGCAACTCTATCTCCACAATGAAACTGGTGAGAATGGGTGGTACTAAAAATGAGAGAGTGTAAACCTCCTCCTTGAGCTTATCCCCAAAATCTTTGTGCTGTGATGGATTCCTCCAATGTCTCCACCTCTCCAGAATCCAAGAGTGGTGAACCAAATGACATGATGCCTCTCATCATTTCTAGATCATGTGGCTTCCAAGTGGAAAGCCTCCAAAAGTGAGACATCAAGATAGTAAGTGGACTGTATATATGAGAGGAATGAAAGTCCCTCTCTCTCTACTGCATAGTGCATTCCTTCTCCTATGTGAAGAAAATCTCTGAAGTAGATCAGGGTGAATGTCCATTATCCCCTTCATGTTGATCCTTCGGCTCTTCTTCTTCTTCCAATGGTGCAACGCTGTAGGCTCTTCTATGCACCTCCTCTCTACCAACATGTGGGTGTTTCTCCTCATCAATGAGAGGCCTTGGCCTTCCTTAGAGAGAAATATCTCCACACCCTTACAAATGGAAGAGTGCCCTTCATACAATGGGGGTCTTGCCTCTAGTAAGTCATTCTCTTGATTTCTTCCCCCTCTAGAAAGATGGAATGATCTTTGTTTCATGGTCCCCCTCCATGCATGCAAAGTGTTTGAAGTTTTGTCACACCATGTTTCACATTGGTTTTCATCAATCCCCTTTGAAAAACTCTTTTTTACTTCAACATATGATCTCTCATTTGCATGAGAACATGAAATAGAACTCTAAAACAAATTATCATGAATCATACCTTTCAGTTGCAGCGCTGCTCCTCCAAAGGCCTCAACTCTTCCCCTCCATCCTTCTTGCAGTAGCTATGGGAAATGTACTACGATGTGGATCTGAATGTGTGGCTGAATGCTCACACCCTTCATGAGAATATCTAGGGCTTGCTTCATCCACAAACCCTTTCAAAAAATTTCTCCCAAATTTTCCCTTCCATCAAGATCTTCAATAATCTCCTCAATGGTTTGGAAAAGAAGAAGGGAAACCTCCTCTTCTGTCATTCCTTTCCTTGTTTCCTCTTTCAATCTCCTCTCCTTGGAGAGAATCTCCTCTTGATGATGGCAATCTTGTGCACAGGCTGAGCCAAGATTGATGCTCCGATACCACTGTAATGTTCCTTTTTCTGGAACTTCCTGCTCCATTGGGAATATCTTAAGATATTCCAATTCCTTCTTTAGTGATCTATCACAAGTCCATTTCATAGATTGACTGTTGGGGAATTTATAGTATATTTCTCCTTCCAAATAATGGAGAGATCCTGAGGCTAGCTGGCCCTTCACAGACTTTGTCTATGGATATGCAATATTCCACCTGGGGAATTTCTGCTACAGGGTCCTTGAGGACGCTGTATAAGGAAGCTGCTGAAAATATAAGACAAACCACTGCTAGGATGCCTTAGACCACACATCATACAACTCCTATGCAGAATATGAGCTCAAATAAATAACTCTAGATTGGTTATTCATATCTCCCCAATCTAGGTCTCTAAAGCAATGCTCAATGAGAGAGCTTACAGCAACATATGAACATAAATGTTAACTCTGCAATTCTGAAATGCACCATAAGAGGGAAAATGTTACAGGAAAAATTATATTATGATATTAGTAGTTAAATACAAGAAATTTCATGAAGGACAAGACACTCAAGCTTTAGGAACCAACCTCCAATGAATGAGCAATAAAATACAAGAGTTGCTACAAATCCACAAAATGCCGGAGAGCAGTGACTGTGCTGTCTCTATGAAGGTATGAGCTACTGAATATTAATTAAATACATTATGTGGCTGAAGGAATACAATAAATAGCCCAAGAACAAGGAATGGGTTGAAATACAGGATTTCTAGCCAATCTAGGAGAGATTGCTAGAAATGCCGAAGAATAAAAAAATGTGACAACCAAGTTGTCACTGCAACTGATACAAAATATGAATGAGGCCATGTCAGATCTGAAATGTAAATTCCCTCCTCTAATAATGTCTCTAAGCACAAATGGCTGATCCCTTTGTCTCAAAAACACACTTCTGATGAGCTTTATGAAACCCTCTCTCACTACCTCCATAAAATAACACAGTTTCCTAGATGGACTGTGCAGTGGGAGATGATGGAATGTTGGCCCATGCCAATAGATATGAAATCAAGCCTGGGAATCCTTTGTGCAGCTCCTCCAATGAATAGACCACTCCTCCACTAAAGAAAACCAACAAGAATGACTCCATGAGTTCCTCCTTTGCTGCCCCCAGCAACACAACGTCTTCTCTGCTGCAGAGCTAATGCTGTAGATGATGGTAGTAGCTGTGGCCAATTCCAGATTGAGGAAAATCATCTCATTCCTCATCCTTCCTTGAGGAAGAGGTAGGGATTCCCGACTGGGAACACCCTAGTGCCTGAGGGCACCATCACCCTTCTAAACAGCCAAGGGATGCAAGCCTTTGCTGACCCAAGTCTGAAACTCTAAAAACTTGAATGCAAATGGGCTTCCATCTCCTCCTTATAAACAAAAGGAACTCTTCTCCACCAAGGTACCACCAATTAGGGTTTCCACCCTCACATGAGTTTCTTCCTTCCAAAACTGTGCAGCTTCTCTAGGAAGCCTCTCCTCCTTGGGCAGCACTGTTGACTTTAGTCAAATATGACTAATCCAAGTGATTCGGGTTCCATTCACACCCTTAGGTATTTATTTCAGCTTCTTATTTGTCCTCCTTTCACACAAGGAGTGTTATTTCTTCATCTAAAATGGGCTAAGGTGTCTCCTTCCCCATTTTATTATGCAAAAATAAAATGTGCAACTATACGTCTGCTTAGCTGAAATTGGGAGCATTGCTGGGCCTCTTACCTTCCCATGTTGCTTTCCTCACTTTCCTTAAGTAAATCGTGACAGATAGAAAAAAATCTTTCCCTTCTTTCTCATCTCCTCATCACGGCTTCCCACCCACTACTCAAATATGTTGCAGCAATTGTTCCAACGCTTCCCTAATAAGTATGCTAACAACAATGCTCTCAGGAAGATGTATGTGCAGTTGAACCTTCTTGTGTGTGTAGGCCTCCTTAGGCAGGAGGCTATATGCATGGTACTACTCCCAATGACATCCTCCATCCATGCTATCATCCAAATGAAAATCTCACCCTCCCATTTCACACAAGTTAGTCAATAGAGTTGTTTTGTTTTTCCATGACGCCCTCCTCCATTTGTGGTGTGTATGGGTTTCCTCCATTCTTAATAAAAAGGGCACATCTCCAAGAATGGCCCAAGCTACCCCATCAAGAAAATCAGCCATGAAATGCCTCTACAAATTCTCCAAGTGGTCCCTCCCACAAGAAGGTGCAAGTAGCAATGTGGAAATCATGGTTTGCCCATGGTATCTCCTGCAAGATAAAACATACAAAATGGGGAGAATCATGTTCCCAATGGGCTGTACATACAATACTCTCCAAATAGTGCTCCTCATAAATGTACAATATCATAAATATGTAAGGAGAAATATGCAATAGAAACAAGTTGCCAAATGACAACTGGAGAGTGGTTCCAAATCCCACTCATGGAACCTACACAGTGCCTCCTTGGCCTACCTCAAAATCAAAGTAACAAGTGTTGTACTAGCCACTTATTTTCTGCCACAACATCTCCTCATAAGATGAAAACCCGAAAATACCATTTGGTGCCAATGGTGCACACCAAGGAATATGTGGCATCCTCCACAACCACTATAAGAATGGCCAATCCCACTGCTGCAATTGGCTGCCAGTGCATCCTCATGAAAAAAAATGCATGAAGGAACAAGCCTCCTTGATACATCATGCTCCTCAATAAATGAAAAGAATTACAATACAAAATATGAAATTATACCTCCTCCATCATGCAGTACTAGAGCTCTTGAGTTGAAATGGCTCAACTGAAAATTTCCCTTCACCTCCAATGAGTAGGGTAGTGGTTGTGATGTTCTCTCCACCATAAAGCAGGCTATGCATCTATCCATATGCTGATGTAGACCATATTGAATTCCCTCCCAAGTGAATTCCTCTAGCAAAGCAAAGTATGCATCCAAATGCATAGCGAGGAAGTCCTCATATGCTGCATGCAATAATTTCTTCTTGAGACTAGAAGCCCTAGCCAAGAAGAATCTGCCATAGTGTTAGATGACCATATCATAAAATCTGTATCAGTTATCTCCCTCCTGGTTATCAACAATCATGCATGCATCAAGATCCTGGGAATACTTAACCAAAAGCTGAGTCCTCCAACCAGGATCAGTCCTCTACATAGACAACATTGGTGTTCTGCAATATGGTGCTCCATCACGCTATTGCCTACTACCTTGACATCCCCTCATGCCAAATTCATCCTCCAAGTTTCTTCCATGCCATCATGCAGCTACTCATGCTCAAATAGAAATGATGCTCTCTGAAAATGAGCCTCCCATGAGAGACTATCACCTCCAAAGAATCTCCCGATCCTAGCCAATGTAAGCATGAGTGGCCTCCATCTTCTCCAATGCATGAAAGAGTCCTTCCTCAAAGGAAGTATCATATCTCTCACCAAATCCATGGAGCAGCCATCCTGCATCATGAAGATGCTATCCTCCATCTCTGCAGCAACTCTATCTGCACAGTGAAGCTGATGAGAATGGGTGGTACTGAAAATGAGAGAGTGTATCCCTCCTCCTTGAGCTTAACCCCAAATTCTCTGCACTGTGATGGATTCCTCCAATGTCTCCACCTCTCCAGAATCCAAGAGTGGTGAACCAAATGACATGATGCCTCTCATCATCTCTAGATCATGTGGCCTCCAAGTGGAAAGCCTCCAAAAGTGAGACATCAAGATAGGAAGTGGATTGTATATATGAGAGGAATGAAAGTCCCTCTCTCTCTACTGCGCAGTGCAGTCCTTCTCCTATGTGAATAAATCTTTGAAGTAGATAAGGGTGAATGCCCATCATCCCCTTCATGCTGGTCCTTCTTCTCTTCTTCTTCTTCCAATGGTGCAGCAGTGTAGGTTCTTCTATGCACCTCCTCTCTACCAAAATGTGGGTGTGTCTCATCTTCAATGAGAGACCTTGGCCTTCCTTAGAGATAAATATTTCCAAACCCTTACAAATGGAAGAGTGCCCTTCATACAATGGGGGTCTTGCCTCTAGTAAGTCATTCTCCTTATTTCTCCCCCTCTAGAAAGATGGAATGATCTTTGTTTCATGGTCCCCCTCCATGCATGCAAAGTGTTTGAATTTTTGTCACACCATGTTTCACATTGGTTTTCATCAATACCCTTTGCAAAAATCTTTGTGACTTCAACATATGATCTCTCATTTGCATGAGAACATGAAATATAACTCTAAAATCAACTATCATGAATCATACCTTTGAGTGGCAGTGTTGCTCCTCCAAAGGCCTCAACTCTTCCCCTCCATCCTTCTTGTAGTAGCTATGGGAAATGTACTGAGCTGTGGATCTACATGTGTGGCTGAATTCTCACACCCTTCATGAGAATAGCTAGGGCTTGATTTATCCACAAACCCTTTCAGAAACTTTCTCCCAAATTTTCCCTTCCATCAAGATCTTCAATAATCTCCTCAATGGTCTGGAAAATAATAAGGGAAACCTCCTCTTCCGTCATTCCTTTCCTTGTTTCCTTTGTCAATCTCCTCTCCTTGGAGAGAAGCTCCTCTTGATGATGGAAATCTTGTGCACAGGCTGAGCCAAGATTGATGCTCCGATAGGTCCATTGTAATGTTCCTTTTTCTGGAACTTCCTGCTCCATTGGGAATATCTTAAGATATTCCAATTCCTTATTTAGTGAGCTATCACAAGTCCATTTCAGAGATATACTGTTGGGGAATTTACAGGATATGTCTCCTTCCAAATAAGGGAGAGGTCCTAAGGCTAGCTAGCCCTTGACAGACTCTGTCTATGGATATGCAATATTCCACCTCGGGAATTTCTGCTACAGGGTCCTTGGGGATGCTATATAAGGAAGCTACTGAAAATATAAGACAAACCACTGTTGGGATGCCTTAGAACACACATCATAAAATCCTATGCAGAATATGAGCTCAAAGAAATAACTCTAGATGGGTTATTCATATCTCCCCAATCTAGGTCTCTAAAGCAATGCTCAATGAGAGAGCTTACAGCAACATATGAACATAAATGTTAACTCTGCAATTCTGAAATGCACCATAAGAGGGAAAATGCTACAGCCAACATTATATTATGATATCAGCAGTAAAATACAAGAAATTTCATGAGGGACAAGCCACTCAAGCTTTAGGAATCAACCTCTAATAAATGAGCAATAAAATACAAGAGTTGCTACAACTCCACAAAATGTCGGAGAGCAGTGAATGCGCTGTCTCTATGAAGGTATGAGCTACTGAATATGAATTAAATACATTATGTGGCTGAAGGAATACAAGAAATAGCCCAAGAACAAGGATTGGGCTGAAATATAGGATTTCTAGCCAATCCAGGAGAGATTGCTAGATTTGTCAAAGAATACAAAAATGTGACAACCAAGTTGTCACTACAACTGATAAAAAATATGAATGAGGCCATGGAAGATCTGAAATTTAAATTCCGTCCTCTGATAATGTCTCTAAGAGCAAAGGTTTGATCCCTTTGTCTCAAAAACACACTCCTGATGAGCTCTATGAAACCCTCTCTCACTGCCTCCATAAAATAACACAGTTTCCTCCATGGACTGCACAGTGGGAGATGATGGAATGTTGGCCCATGCCAAGAGATCTGAAATCAAGCTCGAGAATCCTCCTTGCAGCTCCTCCAATGAATAGACCACTCCTCCATTGAAGAAAACCAACAAGAATGACTCCACGAGTTCCTCCTTTGCTACCCCCAGCAACACAACGTCCTCTCTGCTGCAGAGCTAACATTGTAGATGATGGTAGTAGCTGTGGCCAATGCCGGATTGAGGAAAATCAGCTCATTCCTCATCCTTCCTTGAGGAAGAGGTAGGGATTCCCGACCAGGAACACCCTAGTGCCCGAGGGCACCATCACCCTGCTAAACAGCCCGGGGATGCAAGCCTTTGCAGACCCAAGTCTGAAACTCTAAAAACATGAATGCAAATGGGATTCCATCTCCTCCTTATAAACAAAAGGAACTCTTCTCCACCAAGGTCCCACCAATTAGGGTTTCCACCCTCACATGAGTGTCTTCCCTCCAAAACTGCGTAGCTTCTCTAGGAAGCCTCTCCTCCTTGGGCAGTGTTGTTGACTTTAGTCAAAGATGACTAATCCAAGTGATCCGAGTTCCATTCACACCCTTAGGTGTTTATTTCAGCTGCTTATTTGTCCTCCTTTCACACAAGCAGTGTTATTTATTCATCTAAAAGGGGCTAAGGTGTCTCCTTCCCCATTTTATTATGCAAAAATAAAGTGTGCAACTATAATGTTCCATTTTAGCTTGAGGCTAAAATTGGGAACATTACATTTTGGTAGTGTTATCTTCATCGAAACTCGGAGTCTGGATCTCTTTCTTAGTTGTGGAGGATTTATATTTACTTCATTTGTATCTCTGCTCCTCTTTCTTATCTTTCCTTCTGTCTTGTTTTTATTTTGTTTTCTGATTTCTGTCAGCTCTTCAAAGATGATCTTTTCATCATTCTTCTACAATAAAGATGCATGTCTCTCTTCAATGTTTATATGAGTCTTCTTCCTTATGCTCTTTCTGACATTGTCTTCTTTGGGTTGTTCTGGTGCTTCTTGAAAATGGTTTCCAATAAGAAATATCTCCTAGGTATATCCTATGCTTTTTAAATGAAACTCAACCAGTATCTTTATCAGCCCATGGTGATGCATGGTGTTATCTATGAATTGTATTCTTTTCTGCACGTTTTTGGAGATCCTTTTTAAGATATTTAGCAGAAAAAAGGGGAGATTTATTTCACCATTTTATAAGAAATTCATCAGTGAACAGATATGGTATACATACATGCAACCAAACCTTCCTTCACAGGTGATAAATTTATGTAAAATCAAGAGCATGTTCCTCCATTTACTTTTAAGAGTTGAACTAGAGATACCTTTTCTAAAAACAGAGACATCCATACCTGGGTTTTTTAGTATAACTTTCCATGATTTACTCTGGAACTCCTTGTTTTTGAACCACCTTTCGCCAAGCCTTGTAAGTTCTGTGGCTTCGGCCATGAATGATTCAGTAACTGTGAACTTGATGTCTCCAATTTCCACTTCTTTTCCATCAAAAGACCGAGCAAAATATTTTGTAACATCCTTGTGGAATCCATCGAATTTATCTATGAATTTGAGCCATCCAGCTTTCTGCAACATTTCCTTCATTTGAGGGTATCCTTCCATATATTTTGTCCCCGCCAGTTTTGATCTAACTATTAGTCCCATGCCTACAGATTTTTCAACCTTCAGAATTACCCTTCTCTATTTGTGAAATGAATTGGGTTACGGAACTAATGAAAGGTATCGAGGGTTTGTATGAATAAATAGGTGGCAAGGGTTTTGAAGAAACGTAGACAAGTATGTCACGTCAACCAGTCATGACCGTTAATCATCAATGAAGGAGTCAATTATGGACCATGATGAGACATAATGCGGAGAATGTGGTTGATCTGTGGTATGATGGAGATTGCAATCAAATCAAATGATGATCTTTCAAGGAAGCATATGACTATCCATATTATACATGCTAATGTTTTAACCTTGCTATTAAAATAAATTTTTTCACTTTACCTTTTAGAACTAAACTTTTCGTTTGTTGTTTCATTGGTGTTGATCCTTTAGGTACCCTTTAACATGTTGTTCTTCAAAGCATAATCCTTCAAATTCTTGTAATCATTATTTGTTTTTAGGTTGTACAATTGTGTCAGAACTGCTGAATGGAATGTGGTTGCAGAATAGAATTAGCTGCAGAATGAAATCAGCTGCAGAATGTGATCAGCTATGGAATTTTAGTCAGCTGCATAATTTAATCAGTTGTGGCATGTAGTCAGTTGTAGAATGTGATCAGTTGCGGAATGTAGTCAGCTGCATAAAGTGATCTGTAAAAGAAATGAAGTATGGTTTGTGGAATGGAATGTAAGTGGAATATGATTGTGAAATGGAATGGAAGTGGAATATGACTGTGACAATGGAATGGAAGTGGAATATGACTGTTAAAATGGAATGAAAGTGAATATGACTATGGAATGAAACTGTAAAATGGAATCAATTTGCATATTATGAGCTGAAAAGATGGAATATGAATGTAGTTTTGTGTTACTACTTATTACAGAAAAGAAATGGAAAATATAGGATGTCAGAAATATCTGATTTTCACCCTGTATTTTTTGTATAAGTATGTCAATCAATGATTGGTTTTCATACTTATACACTTTGATTATTATTATTATAATATATTATAGGAAAAATAAAATCTAAGTTAGTGAAGAAGAATAATTCTTCTTCATTAACTTCATATCAGTATTATCTTGGAAAATCTTGATAAACTATTCTCTTGAAATTGGTTTATGATATACTTTCAAGTGATGACCATTCACAAGAAGAGGTACCTTTTCTTCATCTATTGTCCTTATCTTCACTGCTCCATTATCAAATAATTTTTCAATCTCATAAGGCCCAAGCCAATGAGTTTGAAACTTTCCTTGAAAATCTTTGAATTTTGAATCGAACAAAAGTGCCCAATCCCCTGCTTGAAATTTATTCTCCTTGATATACTTATCATGCCATTTCGCCCTTTTTTGTTGGAATATACTGGTTCTTTGAACCGCATATTTCCTTATTTCATTAAGCTCATTGAGTTTCTCCAATCTATGTTTTTTTGCTTCTGATAAATCAAGTCCCAATTGGACTGCCATCTTGAAGATTCAAATTTGAAACTCTATAGAGAACAAGACTTGCTTCCCATAAACAAGTTCATAGGGATTATGTCATGTTGTATTCCTCCACGTAGTTCTGTAGGCCCATAAGGCCTCAGGAAACCTTTCTTCCCAATCTCTTCTATGTAGATGCACAGTCTTAGTGAGAATTCCTTTGATCACTTTATTGGTGGACTCTACTTGACCATTTTCTTATGGATGATAAGGAGTAGAATTTATGTGCTTGATCTTGTAATCTTCCACAAGATTTTTCACCAACTTGGATGTAAAATGGGCTCCCTGATCTGTCACAATTTCTCTTTGGACACCAAAATGAGTGAAGATATCCTCAAAAATAAAATTAACTACAGAACGTTCATTAGCAAAAAATAATGCTTTAGCCTCTACCCACTTGGTGACATAATAAGTACATACCAAAATATACCTCTTTTATTTAGATGGTGGATTGATTGGCCCAACAAAATTCAAGGCCCATTTTTCAAAAGGTTTAATGAGTACCTAAGGTTGTAATGGAATTTCATTTAAAGGAGCAGGTTTCCCTACCCTTTGGCAGTTGTCACAAATTTTGACATATTCTTTGGCATCTCTGAAGATGGATGGCCAATAATATCCTAAATGAAGGATTTTATAGGTTTTCCTCTTGTCAGAAAAGTGTCCACCACAAGGTTCATCATGACATGCCTTAAGAATTTCAGGCATTTCATCTTCTCGAACACATCTTCTGATAATGAGATTTGGACCTGTTTAATACAATTCATTAGTAATCCATGAGTAACTTGCACTTAATTGAATGATTTTTCTTTTATCTCTAGGAAACAAATGTGAAGGGAATTTTCCTATGACTAGGTAGTTAGAAATATCTGAAAACCAAGGAGTTTGAATAGTTATTGAAAAAAAGTATTCATCGGGAAATTTATCTTCAACTAGAGTGCCATCTTTGATATTTTGAATTCTAGACAAGAAATCAACAACTGTGTTTTGTTTTCCAAGTCTGTCTAGAATGGTGATGTTTAATTCTTGCAAGAGTAATAACCATCTTGTAACTCTTCCATTAGTAATAAATTAATTCATTAAATATCTAACTGTAGAGTGATCTATATGAACAAAGGTTTCATATCTTGTTATATAATGTCTAAATTTATTGATAGCATGAAAAACAGCTAAGAATTCCTTTTAAGTTACAGTATAATTTAACTCAGTGGGAGTCAAATTCTTTCTTGTGTAATAGATGGCATAGGGGATAAAATATTTTTTTCCTAATACAGCTCCCAGAGCTGTATCTGAAGCATCTATTGAAATGTGAAAAAGTAATTTCCAATTTGGACCTCTTAAGATGGGTGCTTCAAAAAAAAATTCTTTTAAAGTTTCAAATTCCAATTAGAAATTAGGATTCCAACTGAATTCACAATCTTTGGTGAGTAACTTGAAGAGTGGGGATGTTATTTTAGTGTAATTTTCTATAAATCTTCTATAATATCCTGTGAATCCTAGAAAACTTCTAACATCATTTTGACAACTTGGAATTGATATTTTGGAGATGACTTCAACTTTATATTTATCAACTTTAATTCCATCTCCTGAGATGTGATGTCCTAAAACAATCCCTTCTGTAAACATCATAAAAAAAATTTCATGGCTTAATGAAAGGTTTGCTTCCTTACATATTTTAAGAACATTTTCCAAATTTTCTAAAGCTTCTTCAAATGTATTCCCATAAATTGTAAATTCATCCATGTACACCTCTACACAATTGTATATTAGATCAGAAAAAATTCCTAACACTGCCCTTTGGAATGTTGCAGGTGCATTGCGCAATCCAAAAGGAATTACTCGGTAGGCATAAGTTCCCCATGGACAGGTGAATGTGGTCTTATCTTGATCTTCTGGTACTACCCGAATTTGATTGTAGCCACTAAAACCATCCAAAAATGAGAAATACTTCTTACCTGCTAATGTATCCAATACTTGATCTATAAAGCGTAAAGGAAAATGATCTTTTAGAGTAGCTTTATTCAATTCTTGATAATCAATGCATACCCTCAATTTACCATTACTTTTGGGAACACTCACTAAAGGGGAAACCCACTAACTGTCTAAAATTGGGTAAATGAAGTTTACATTCAGCAATTTTTGCAACTCTTCTTTCACAATTTCTCTAAGATTTGGATTCATCCTTCTTTGAGGTTGTCTGATAGGTTTACAATTTTCCTCAATGTATATGTGATGTATACAAGTCTTTGGACTAATTCCTTTCATATCAGTGTATTCCCATGTATATGCAGAAGAATGTTGTTGTAATGTTTTGATTAACTTTTCCTGTTGTAATCTTTCCAAGTTATTGTTTGTGTTTAAAGTTTTTCCTGGAAACATTTCAACTGTAGAGCTACCAAATTCTTCCATAGAATAAAGAGACATCTACCTAGATGAAAAATATTCAATATTAGATTTTTCTTGGAATTGAGCATGTTCATATTCTAGAGATGATTCAAAAATTTCCATAGAATTTAGGATTTGACTATCTTCACTAATGGTTAAAATAGTGAAGAGAGGTTGTATATCATTTTCATCATCAATCCATTCTTTGTCATCTAACTCCGTGATTTTCCTTGCTGGAGGATATAAAGTGAATTTATTTTTTGAGTTACCATTAGAGTTATACATGTCACCAGATCTACAGCTAATGAAAGAATTAGCTGTATCCAACCAAGGTCTTCCTAATATAAGTGGATGTCCTCCTAGATTGTTCTTAGGAGTTAAGATCATAAAATCAACAAGATACTCCCAAGAGTCTAAGGATACTGAAATATCTTCTAACACACCATTTGGCTTGATTACAAATATGTTTGCTAATTGTAGTAATGTAGGTGTATACAGAAGATTAGTAAGGTTGAGTTGTTCCATGATTTGTTTGCTCATGATGTTTATTGTTGCCCCTAAATCAATCAATGTATTTGGAATTTCAACTACATTGATATGTGTTTTTACAACTGGACTTCCTGGATCTAAATATTTTTGTATGGAAATTTTTCCCGTCATTATGTCTGCATTTTTTCCTACAAGTTGGGTTCTTCATGCTCAACTCCTTTATTGTTTTGGCTAGAATTGGAATCTCTTTAATGGCCTGTAACAAATGGATTTTGATACAGACATTTTTCAATTCATCTAGAAAATCATAATTGGGCAACATAATATGCTTTTCTACCCTCTATCAACTTGTAATCTTTCAGGAAAAGGAGGTGTGAAATGGGTATTAATGATTGCTCTATGATAGGATTTGAGTTTATTGGTTCTTTTTGTTTTTCATTTTTAGAATTTTGGTTTTGAAGAGATGTTCCTTCCTCAAAAAATTTATTTGGTTGTAGAGAATTTTCCTCAAAACTTTCTTGTTCTTAAATAACTACATAAGGCATTTTCTTTTCTAATATCCTACCAGATCTAAGTTGGACATCATTAAGATCTAGAGGAGTAATAATATAGGTTGGAAATTTTTTTCCTTCTATCATGTAGGTATTTTGAGGATTTTTATTTTTGGGGTTCGGTAATGGTTGGGCAGGTAGCTGATTTGGTCTCTGTGGAAATGGCAGTGAAAGTTGTGGATTTTGGTTTTGGAGTTGGGGTTGTTGATTTTGTTGAGGAATTTGTTGGGGAGGATAGTTTGGATATGATGGAGGATATTGGTAGTACTGAGATAATCTTCCATAGGTATTTTGCATTCCTTGAGCCCAAGATTGAGATTGAGATTGAGGCCAAGTTTGTTGCTAAGAATTCCAATTTGGTGGGGACTGAGTATACATTTTCTTGTTAAAGCCTTGAGCTTGTGGCCCTTGCCATGGTCTTCTAGAGACAAAGCAAAGAGATTCTGTTGGATTTGAAGTTGTTTCCTCTTTAAAAAAAACCTTAGGACCTGTAATTGAAGGGAAACTCTTAGTCTCATGACTTTCTGAACAAATCATATAGGTCTCTATGACTTTTTCATCAAGAGGACATTCTCTTAATGCATGCTTCTTTCTGCATTTGGAACAAAAAATAGATAAAGCATCAGTCTCAACTTTCTGCTTGTTTATTAATTTAAGGGTGCCTATCTGTTCACTAAGACTTCCTAAGATGTTTGTTTTAAATTCATCAAGCATGTTTCCAATTTCTACCCTAATTATTGTTCTAGTTGCAGATCTGTTTACTCTCGAAAGAGAAGGATCTCTTGGATTTTTCCCAGTTTTTTATTTTCCCCCTGAGATATGGATACATAATTCACCAATGTCAGATAATGGAAGTTGAGAGATATCTCCCTTTCCCATCATGTTGATAATGTCTATCCATTCATCTCTAATGGCTTTTAATAAGAGAGCTTTTAAAGTATCTTGATCTAAATTATCCATTTTTTCTCTTTTTATGTTATAATTGAATCTTTCAATTAAATCCTCTAAATTCTCATCCTCTTTTTGCATCATTTTAAATACTTCGTCCTTGTGGTTGATGGGTATGCAATAATCCAAATACCTTTCTAAAAATTCTCTTTTCATGTCATTCCATGTTCTTATAGACCGACTGATTAAACTCATGAACCATTTTACAACTGCTCCTTTCAATGTTGAAGGAAACAATTTGAGTTTTTGAGAGTCTTGTAAATAATCATAAGTTCTGCACAATACTTCAAATTCAAACAAAAAGGTTTCAAGATCTTCACTTTTAATCCATGAAAATTTGGGAGGAAATAAGGTGAGATATTTTTCATTGTGGCATTTGTTTCTTCATCAACTATAGGGAATCCAAAAGAACTATCAATTACCCTATTTATTCTACCTCCTTCTGCATTTCCTCTACCCCTTCCTCTATCTCCTCCTTTACCTCTACCTCCTCCAAATATTACTTTTTCTCCATTTAGAATTTATCCTTCTCCTTCTCCTTCTTCTCCTCTTCCTGCCATTATAGATTATTCGAAGCTAATATAAGATTCAACCTGCAAGGTTAACAGCTCTTCCTCTAGTTTTTCTATCAATGGTATGTTGAAGAAAGGATATTCTTCTTCCTCTCCACTAGGAATTTCTAACTCTTCAGATATAATATGTTCCCCTATAGAGGTGAAAAATTTTACTCCTTCTATTGGAGATCTAGGATCTTTTTCCTCTAAGACTGCCTCAGTGGATGAAGTACAAGATCCTCCTAATTGGATTTCTGACCTTAGAACTTCAGGAAGTCTATGGCTAGTGAAGTATGGAATATGCGTTTGAGATGGAGGTGTATCACTTCTAAGTCTTGGTAGAGTGAGTGGTGTTGTAGGGATTAAAATCTTGCCTCTAGCTATGAATTCACTCCTAGAGTCTCTTTCTCTACGCATATCATTTTTTTTTAGATGTAAGAAATGAGGCTACCTAATTACACTTCCTCGGCAACATTGCCAAAATGTTTAGTCAATTTAATGTCTTAAATTTCTTACATAAATTATCAACCGAGGTTTGTAAACTGATGAAGTGTGATACACTTTATGTGCTTAGTTATCCTTGTTCTTACTTCGTTATTGTATTTTATGTTGTTTTTGGGGGTTTTGTTCTTTGATGTCTAAGAATGTTTAATCTAGAACTATGAAATAAATTAAATGAATCTAATTAATTTTAAGAAGGAAGAAAAGACAATGTTCCTAAGTTAATCTAATTTACATAAAAATAAATCAAAGACTGTTGTCTAGTTAAAATCTAGTCTGAAAAATAGAGTATCTAACTTGATGAATTATATCTTAGCATTAGTATTGTTCCATGGATCTAATTCCCATAACTGAGATTGAAATTGCAGTGTTATTCTAAGGGAAAGAAAAAAATTAAAATAGCTAATGTATGTTTAGTTACTTCAGCATTCAATATGATTTATTACCTTCTTGAGATGATGTATAAGCAACTATCTATACCTTAACTTCCAGTGTTCTAGGAAAGCAAGTAAGGTGTGCAAAGGAAAACAAATAATGTATGTTTAGTTACTCCAGCATTCAACATTATGTATCACCTTCTTGAGATGATGTTGAGTAACCAATTATACTTAATGAAAAAGAAAATAAAATATTCAAAGGAAAACCTCAGTAATTTCATGAATTAGACATTCAACCATTCAGTATAGAAACATGATAGAATCAATTTCTTGGAATGACCTTTAGGAACAACAATAATACAATTAAATGAGGATATAAAAGTAAATGTGAAAGAATGTAAAGCTAACTGTAAACTAATGTATGTTTGATTTACTCCATCATTCAATGTGAAGTATTACCCTCTTGAGATGTTGTGTGAGAAATCAATTATACCTCAGTTTCTAAGTTCCTAGAAAGCAAGTAAAATGTCCAAATGAAAAACTCAATAACTGTACGAATTAGAAATTCAATCATTTAATTTAGAATCATCTTCTTGAAATGATCTGTAGGAACATCCATTGATGCAATTAATTGATATTTCTATTCTAAGAAATTAAATGACAGAACAATCAGAAAAAGTAGATAACTATGAATTCTTATTACTTCAAACTTGATTCAATTTGAAAATAGGAATATCTATCTTCATGAAATGTATTTAGAAGAACAAGGCTTACACAGTTATTATTTAATGTTATGCTACTGATCAAAACTGGAATGAAACATTAATCTACTCATAAAACAGAATTAACAAAAGTAGAGAAAGGAAAATTAAACTAAAAACAATAAATGAAAAACCTCCTCTAGTACAGGGGGCCTCTGCAACTGATTCAGCTAAAATCCTAGCTAGTCAAATATGCACTTAAGCAATCATTGGCAACACGATCTTTTTATTATGATAGAATGAACTCTTAATACAGAGCGTATCAAAAAAATCTTAAAACTTAACTTAAAACTCAATTTTTTCTTTTTCTTGGTTCTGTACAACTGGTATTTAAAGAAAATAAACATAACTGTCTATGAGATAATCTTGTTACAGGTTGCTAATTTGACTTATATAATTTCAATTGAAATTTTTAACTCTTGATTTGCTACGATAGAGAAAATCAAGAGTCCTGATGTTCTCGGCTAACGTACTTTGACCACGCCTTTGACCATGATCTTAGGCCTCCTTTTCTATCGATCTTGACCGAGTGAATAGGAAAAAATCCATGTGGAGATGATTCTGGAAATTCCCATGTGGCTCAATTATCCATTTGACACCTGGAACCTGTCAGACCATGAGAGTAGCTATGGAATCCCCGATTAGCTGCAGAATAAGCTGCGTTCTGTAGCTAAATTGCAAAAATCTATTCAAATAGCAAGAACATGATAATATAAGAAGGAAGTCATTTAAATGCATTCCTTAAGACAAAACATGGCATTTATCATTGATTGGGGTATGTGATCTTATGAGAAAGTAAGGGAAAAAGGTGAGAAAGGATGTCAAAGAGAGGGTAATTCTGAGGTTCAACAAGCACATCCTAGCCAACCAAAAAGAGTCCCCTGTATATTTTTTTGTCATAAGGTCAGGTCTGTTTGCTGCCATGATTCCCCAAACTTATATTTTTCCTGAATTCATTTACTGGTTGGTCTCTGCTTTATATCCCCAATTTCTTTTTGTCATGAATGCTTTAGGTGAAAATCTATTTCAAGTATCTGCTCTTTTAATTCAACAAGATTTAATTTTTCCATATTCAAACCTTTACACTTCATTTTCAAAGGAAACCCTGCTGAAATTCTTTCAGAACCTGTCCGTGAAGGATTATGCCCAAATGACCTTCTTTCTAATGCCTACAGGAAAATATTTGCAAAGCGTCCAAGCTCGTTTCTGATAGTGTGGAAGAAATGCAAGGATTGGATGTCTCCTACAGCAGCAACAACAGAAGTTGGATCCTCTACAAGCGAGCCTGCACAGGAGTCACAACTCACTCAAGTCATAATATGATTTTTTTTAGTTTTATCTTAGATAAAGTCATTTGTAGGACCAAATAAACAAAAGGTGTTTTCAAGTAGTTAGTAGTTTTTTACGGTTAATAGTTTTCATAATTGTTACTTTTGTAATAATCATATAAAAAAAAATTGGAGAATGAGAAAGGGTTCAGAATTTTTGATATTCAGAAGGCAAAATAATTTTCTATGTAATGCGTTTTTAATCTTCTTGGAGGTTTAAATAAATATTTTTTGAGGTGATTCTGAATAGATATTTGAATGTGATTTGTGTTCATTTTGTTTGTGAATAATTTTGTGTGTATTCAATGGGAAAGAGTAATGAAGTCACGGGTTATTAACGAAACATTTTTACTAATTCCACAGTACTTGTAAAATGAAATTAAGTAACCTTAATATGCGCTCCTCTTTTCTATATTTTCATTTCTTTTTCTTCCATATTTCTACTAAAGTTTGAGGCAATAGTTTTTACTTAAGTAACCTCTATTTCCAGAACTTCAATCATCTCTTTCACCACTCTATTACAACTTAGAATCATATTCATTGTCATTGAAACCACTTTTAAAGGTTGTTCATATTCCAAGAAAAATTCATTATTATTACCTATAAAAAAATATACTTATCAATCATCATAATGGGGCACCAAATAAATTTATTTATATTTTTGAATAGATATCTTAGGCACTAACCTATATTCATATAGGGGTTGTCCTTAAGGCTACAGCACCCTCTATCATCTCCATCCATCACATGTCAAAAATTCTCCATCCTTTTGGCCTAAACATCGATGGGTGCAAAACCCCAACCTTGGGTTTTAAGCCCACGAGTGACTCTTGTGTTGTTCCAACCTCCAAAAATTGAACCTTGAACCTTAGGGCTTGGAGTACCTCCCAAGATACTAAAAAATAAACACTCCATTTTAGCGATGGAGGTAATTTCAATAATAGAAAGTAACTCATCATCATCATCACGACTCGCAACACTCACCAACCTCTTGGTGCTCACCACTGCAACAATCTGTTTAGTATGAACTACACCTCTCTCGTAATTTTTGTTATCACTGGAGGCATACTGATTATTATTCTTGTCCTTGAATATCTTCCACTCTCTCCATGGTTCCTTCTTGGCAGTTGTAGGAGCACCCTTTCTCCCCACTGGCCACACGCTCTTCTTGGGCTGCAAATTCTCTATTTGAATCTGTAAGTTCCTACTATAACTTGACTCCCTCTAAGCCTCTTGAACCTGGACCTTATTCTCTTTAACCTTTAAAAACCCCTCAGAATCCTACACCTACACCTGCTTCCCTAGAACCTGCACATGATCATGCTTCTTCTTTCCATGATTCATAAGATTTCTCGTTTGCCTATATATACCATGATCTCTAACTCCAAGCACAATACCTGCGGAGCTAGAGCCTTTAGGCCAGAGTATTGCCTTCACATCCTATAAAAAGACCTCAAAACCATTATTCTCAATCATTGAGACCGATATTATGCTATATCTAAGTCCTGGTAAAAATAGTACATCCTGGACTTGCATCACCCGTCCTGTCTCCATCCTGAATGGCACAACTCTTGATCCTCAGATCTCCTTCTGAATCTTGTTGCCCAACACCATGTTCAACTTTGAGTCCCATTTAGCTATAGTCTCGAAAACCTCCTACGATCCTTTCATATGTTTCATCGCACCACTATCCACGTACCATATATTATCACTCCCCCCCTGCTTCCCAAGTATGAGAATGGAGTTGAAGGAAGGTAACCACAAACCAAAATTTAGGTAAGTTACCTAGCCCTACCAAGACCAAAGAGGGCTCTCTCAATGTCACTTTACAGTAAAATGGATGACTGAATATAATGTTTTAGGATAGTTATGATGCTCAATAGATTAGGGTTTTTGTTTTTTTGGAGTTTTATTGGATAGGAATGACAGTTAGGAAACTAGGTCTAAGGTTTTAGTTTGATTTCAAAGGTTTAGTTTCATTGGTGAGGGTGAGGCCAAGTAGGTAAGCTAAGAAGGATGATTAATTTTTCATTGTGTATAGATTTAACTGAGAGATATTCAAAATGAGCAATAAACTGAATTCATTCATCAGAAGAGCGGTGACAATTTCCTGAAAATATTAGAGAAAACAGAGCATGGAAAGCATGATTTCTATCAATAAACTGATAAGACTTAGAACAAAGAAGCATATACATGAAATATGGATGACATGGCATTCAAAATCATGTGTTTATAGAGAAAAACAAATTCTCAAAGGCATACAACAGGAGTCTCAACAATATGTCTGCAACATTGTCCTTGATTTCATTAGCAAAATATTGTACAATATCTCCACTGCAAATAACAAATATCCAACCTCTAAAATGACTTAAGGTGGACTAATTATAGAAAATAGAGTTCATGAAACCTCATAGGTTAAAAATCCTATCCAAAAAGCATCATAATTACATCACATGAGTCACTTCCTAGAATCTAGGGAAGTTAGAAACATATCCCTGAAATTTAGCTATAGACTAGGAGTGTGTATCTCTTCCATTAAAATACATGTTTCCTCATAATAGAGGAAAAAAAAACTCAAACACATCAATTTCCCCTAATGGGACAACTAGCATTGAATTTCTGGATTTTTATGAGCATGGCAGCTGTCTGAGAGGAATCCTATGCAGGAACGTCGCACATGTAGCCGAAATGTCGCACTAGCTTTGTTGAAGCGTCGCGCCAGTTTAGTTCTAATTTTAACCAACTTAGGAGCATCCAAATGAAAATATGAAAGTTGTGTTGAGTATCCCTATGAATCTAGTTTCCAAAGCACTTTCAATTTTTGGAAAACACCCACAGGAGGGCCTCCAAAAGCGGTTTTTCCCACCCTCACTCCAAAAGTATTGCGCCTACTCCAAAACACTAGCAGAAGCATAGAAATGAGGCTTTTTTTTACATTTTTCTTCAAAACCAGAGCTTTTCATGGAAAACAAACTCCATATATGGCATGTACTAGTCAATATGCACCCATCCATGTAAGAAAAAATTTATTTGGAAGCTTTGATAGAAAGCATTGCACCTCGGCACGATGCTTTTGTGGAGACAAAATTTCCATATTTGTGCAAAAATCACCAAAAATACAAAAAGTGCTCAAAATTGACCAATTTTTTTTTTATAATTCATTCGGAGGATGGGATAAACATTCATGGATGCCTCAGCAAGGAGGTCTAATTTTTCCTTCTCCTTTAGCTTCATTTGAGCTTCTTTGAGCTTTTTCTTCACTTGTTTAAGCCTAATATGCGAAATTTTGTTCCTGGAACAATAGTGATTGGACATATGTCTCTGGAGATTATTATTCTTTTTAGCTTTCCTCATAATCTTCTCAAGGTTCCCATTGACCCTATCAAGCCAATACTCTCTTTCTTTATTGATTTCATCAATAATTAGCTCATCAAAAGTCTGCCAACCTAATTTAGGAGCTAATTCTCTTTCTCTCTGAAGCGCCTTCTTGAGGCCTCTTGTCCTTCGTCTTCTTATTTTTATTCCAATATCTACATCCTCCAACTAGTCATCATATACTATCTCTTTTCCCTTGCCTTTATCTCCTCAACATGTACCTTTGGCTTGTCTTGGAGGAGAAATTTCACCTTTAACTGAAGATTTTCTTGTTGTAGGAATGTGATCTGAGAGTTTGAAATTGAGAAAACCTCCCTCAACTATGTTATTTCCTCATGTTTCTATTTTTATGATTTCCTCAAATGACTTATCCTTCACCTGCTCTGCGATGTCAACTTCTAGGGTCACTTGTTCATCATGGTGTTGCAATGGTGACTCACCATCATGGTTAGGTGGTTGATCCACTATTTTTCTTTGCTCATGTGTAGTTTCAGGTGCCAATACACCTATGATGGCCTTGGGATAAAAAACCATTCTCTTTCCCCTGTCATAGGTTTGCATGATCTCAACCCTAGTTTTTTTTTAAATCTGAGCCTGCCTGCTAGAAGAGCCAACCTCCTTTGGCTGTACTGATGTTGTGGTATGAACAATGGGTGGACTAGTAGCAGGAGTTGATGCTACTTTCTCCATGAAAACTTCCCAAGTCATGTTGTTTGCTAGGAGGTGGTGCAAAACAATCATCTTAACCAAGCCATGGTGAAAAAGACTGGGATGAATATTTCTACCTTTTATTTTTACTTTTTCTTCCATCTTGACCAAACTCTTTAATAGATAATTTGAAAAATTGAGATATTTGGTAGCTGTAAAGTGCATTAGCAACCTGACATGGTATTGGTACAATCTTGAAAATCTTCCCTTGCATGTAAAATACTTCATGATGAGCTTCATTAATGGGGCATGCTTATCAAGTAGATGCCTGAAAGGGAAAACATGTTCATTTTCATCTCTCCAATGAGGTTTTGGATAATTTTCAAGGTCCAATTCCATTCCCTTGTACCAGACTTCTCCTTCATTTGGAATCCATGTTGATGAAGTGATGGCCTCTATTGATAAAGTGAATTCTATGCCTCCTATGGTGGCTTTGTCTCTGCTGAATTTTCTGGAAAAAAAGGGTATTCAATGGGGCATTTCATCCTACCTCCATGATCTTCTCACAAAATCTCAAACATCCAGTGTTTTCAAAAAATCTCTTGGCATATGAGGAGGCATTAAGTTATTGCAATGTGGATGGTTCAAATCTAGAGTGGTTACCTCCCTTGTGAGATTTCTTTTTAGTCTCCATAATACTTGTGAACAGGATGAAGCCCTCACAGATGAAATAAGTGGGTGAGGATGATGAATTTGGGAAA
Organism: Pinus albicaulis; assembly: GCA_034641835.2. Lineage (NCBI taxonomy): Eukaryota > Viridiplantae > Streptophyta > Pinopsida > Pinales > Pinaceae > Pinus > Pinus albicaulis. The sequence continues at coordinate 71,848,377 of CM076575.1, forward strand.
ACAGGGGGTATGGATAGGGTAGGTTTAGGGGTTGTGATGAGGTATAAGGAGGTTGAGGAAAATTCCCCAAAACTTTGAGGCAATAGGGTAATGTGTTAGCTTAAGTATACATGTGGAGTTACTTGAAATGGGTATAGGGAAGTGGATTAAAATGGGAAAACACAGGAATTTTCCAATTTTGTTGTGGAAGTGTAGTGGGGACATAGGGTTTTGATGAAAGAAGGGTAAAGGGGATTGTGAGTGATAGGGGTGTTGTGGTAGGGTTTTTAAAGGGTAAATGTAATTTTATATGGTAGGAAAAATGGTCTCCAATGACCTAAACCAATTAAGAAAGGAGAAACCCTAGAGCATAGGAGAGAAAAACCCTAAGGATAGAAAACACTCATACAATCATGAATTCACTTGAAGAAGGCTTTGGAATGTCAACTTACTGGTTTTGGAGGCCACATGAGTTTTTCACAGTGGTTTTGAAACTTGAGAAGTTAATTTATAGGAAAAAAATACAAAAACGTAGAACTCTTTTTCTGAAACATAGCGCTTGTTCAAAAGCATAGCGCTAATACCCAGAAGCGTTGTGCTAACCCAGCAATGTCCCACTACTCCTTCAGAAATGTTGCATAGCCTCCAAAAGCGTAGCAGATTGGGTTTTCTTGCAATTTTTTCCATTTTTCTTCCACCTTTGTAAATGGTAAGGTACTATGAAAGTGAGAGATGCACGTTATCGAGCAAGGGAAGATAAAATGAGTGAAATAAATCAATTTTTCATTTTTATAACATCACTAAAAACACCTTTTTTTCATTTAGTGAAAACATGACTTTTTGAAGAACACTTTGCTTTTTGAATCATTTGATAATGAAACAAGCTTTTGAAAGAAGACAAATTGTCTCTTTTTTATTCACCTACCTAGGCTAACTCCATTTTATAGATAATTTTGTATGATGGAAATGAATGACTGTTTTTTCGCCTTCTTCATGACATATTTTGTACTTTTTAGGTTGGTGAAATGAAAGACACCTAGACACTGACCTAGGTGAAACATGATGACTTTACCTAAGACTCTAAATGAAAATGAAGGACATGACTCATGAAATGAAAATGACCATTTTTGTAGTGTATTTGACGCATTGGCGGATGAAATATATTGTTCTTAGTAGGGAGGTTTCTTTCCGACAAGCAAGTCACAGGTCAAATTGGTTTGTCAAACATGTAATAAGCTAAGTTAAATGGAAACATAGCATTCTACATAAACAAAGAAACAAAAACAAAACAACATGCACATGCTTAATAGAGAAAACACACTAATAACTCAACAATGGAGAGCTCTCTCCCTTTATTAAGTGCTGGTGGTAGTAGAAGATAGAATGTTAAATCTCTTGTAGTGGTTCCTTCGAGATTTGGAGCTCCAATATCCAACACAAGGGGGTATCTTCCCCTCAAGCTTTCAACAAGCTTCTCTTCCCTCTCAAAGGATCGTAGATCGATGGAAACGTGGTGAACTCTTATCTCTTGGATGGAGGTGTTGGATGGCCAACAATTGAATCCTTCCAATCCTATTGTTGTTGGACAACACAAGTTGGTTTTCTGAGGAGAAATTTGGCTAGCATAACAATGTGTCTCCCATTTATCTTCCCATGGCTAGCTTTTATAGAAAAATTTCAAATTTTCCCTCCCTCTCTTGGTACAAGATGGATGTTGACACAAGAGTGAGGGTATGATTCCTTTGTTTTTTGCACTAGAGCCTCAAGGTGGATCCAAGGCGGTTGTACTTGGCTATCTTGAGTGAGAATATTTTTCTCCAAGTGTGCCAAGTGGTCCCAGATGGTGACTTTCTGCATCCTTAGGTCTGTGTGGCTATTCTAGGGATAGTCGCGATGTTCTTTGTAGTTATCGAAGAAAAAACCAAAAAGATCGCCAAGAGTCAGTGCTTCCTATGCGCGGTCCAAAAAGTTTCCTGCTATCCTTAGGAAAAGTCAAAATTTTCAACTCCTGTAATGTATTTATTCCTTGTAAATCTTTATTTGTACCTTATGCTTGACATTTTCTAATGAATTTTGCTTGTACAATTTTTCAGTGTTAACAGATGCTCCTAATGTATGAGCTCTAGGAAGAATTGTATGGTTGAAATACATTATATTTTCTTTTTGTGTAGTCCTTTTGAGAGAGAGAGAGAGAGAGAGAGAGTAACTTGCTTGAAAACCGAGGTTGGAGACCCCTTGCCATGAGTAAAAAGAGACAATGTGCTTTGTTGGAAACCTACAAGAGATAGAATGAATAAAATATTTCTACGAGTCAAGCATGTCCCATGCTCGTGATGTTTTGACTATTTAAGCTTATCTAACTGATAGAGGATCTGTTTATGTCACGTTTGTGGTAGTGACCTGCTGCTGGTTGATGACGATGGTTGCTAACGCCCTCAGGGGCGTTTTTTCTTTGAAATAAGGTTGAATGTGGTGCCCACATGCATAACTTTGGTATTTCATGTTTTTTTTTAGAAAAAATGCTCATTGTATGCATGGGTCTCTAACTATTGGGTACCTTCGTGTGTAAGCATTGATGAAAGAGATTCTTATCAAGTCACAAGTATTCGACGAATTCTAACAGAGTGAAATGGTTATGAAGTATGATACCATCTTGACATGAAATCTTATCTTGAAGTCGAATGTCAAGAGGATCGATGAAATCAATGGGAAATGATGATTCCCATTGTGCCATATGGGGATTCCCCTATTGAAGTGAGGATTCATCCAAGGTACTACCTCCTTCTTAGAAAATGTTTTTTGTAATCGACAAGAAGGAAGCATCAACCGACCAAGATGAGTACTAATGCAAGGGACCAGGGTTTCTAATGTAGAAAGGCGTGGTGTAATGGGTCAACTAGGCATGATGATGAGAAACGGATATAACTGATGATGGTAGTTAAGTGGCCCGAGTTCGGAGCTGTAAATGCAGGTGGCGACAGTCATAAAAATTTCTGGTGAGGAAATCCCTAATCGGTAGGACATCCAAGAATGCATAGCTCCAACCAAGGGTGAATTGGGACTGCTACCAGGTGAGAAATGTGAATGAATGGGTGGGACTAATTTCCTAAAAAAAAATTGTACACTTTCCAAAATAATATAGAATGGGTTTGGATGTACAAGCATGGAGACGGGTTCCCCAGTAAATGGGAATTATCCTTCACTATGGTGTGAGGAATGTGTTTGGCTGATGGTGGGTGTCCCATTGGTTGGTCTCGGTGCGGGGTTGATGAAGTGGATGAAAATTTCACAATTGTGCTATGTTGATGGGGGTGTGATAGGAAAAATTTGAAACCCAGTGGTGCGCTTTTACTGATCTGCTTATGCGGGTGGAAACCTGGGAAAATGGTTTTAACATGACATGGGTAAAACTTGACTTGATGTTTGGTGATGGATGGACGAGCATAAAGTGGTTCCCGAGCCATGGCTCCAAACGTTTAGTGAATGGTCTACATGAGTGATGGATTCCATGGAGGGTAAGACTCTACCGACCTGCAAGGGTGTTTATCATGTGCAAGATGGGGTGATGATAAACATGGTCGGGTGAATGAAACGTATGGTTTGTTTCTTTTGAATAAATTATGTTAGGATATGCAAAACTTATAGGGAATCCTATCATGCTAAGGGTAGAATGATACATGCTCTTGTACCTTTATTATCTGGGGCATATAGTGATTTTGCATGCCTGAAATACCTACAACCAATTCCCCAAGTAAAAGAATATTTTTCATACAAATATATTTGAAATAACTTGAATTCAAAGAAAAAAGAGAGGGAATGCCTGAACTGTGTTGTGGAGGGGGTGGGCATGGGGCCCAAAAATCATTTTGTCTTAAATATGGACTTATGAGGTCTAGATCAACCATGATTAAGTGTTGATCACTATGCTTCTTGCGGTTTTTTGATCGGATACTCTGAGCTCTAGTTTTCCCTTGGGAGTTATTACTTGGCTCCTGATTTTGATTCCGTTTGGGGTTTCCCCCACTTCGAGACCTCGAGGGCGTTCCTGATTATTTTCCCCTATCCAAGATCTCCCTTTTGTTTGTTCCTCGGCTTTTTTTTGCAGCATTTGGAGGATTTTCATAATTCTCCTGGTTGTATGGTTGTTGATGAGCATGGGAAGGTTGCACTAGATTGATTGACGCATTATGCTATGGCGGTGGTCTATTCTGTGTGGGGAATGGGAGATATTGGTTCCCTTGTCCCAAGTGGGTATATGAGAGTTGGGGTGACTTTCATGATAGTCAGGTTATGATACCTTCTGAGTAGAATTGTATGAGTATCCTGGGCATTGATTACTACTGCCTAGGTGACCTTGGGCCAAAGACCGGATCAAAAAATTTGCAATATTCGAAACACCTGGTAACTCCCTGAGTATCCTAGGTACTGATTACTGCTACCTAGGGGACCTTGGACCAAAGACCTAATCAAACTGTGTGCAGTATTCGACATGCCTGGTAACTCCCTGAGTGGAAATTTTGACAACTCAAGAGAATGAGGCAACCAGGTTCCCCTACCCCTGATTGGTGTAAGATTGATAGGGGGGATCTCTTCCATCAACATTACTAACTAAGCATTGGGTCCCCTACGAGGGAGGGTACGAGCCTCCCTGCTTTTGATGGTATGATATCACCCAATTCGTCATATTTTACAAAGGTACAGATTGACTTTGGTGGTAGCCAGGTTGCGTCATGTTCTGGGCATAATCATACAAATATCCTGGGTACTAAATATTGTTTCCTAGGTGACCTTGAGTCAAGGACCCGATCAAACCGTCTATAGTATTCTACGCGCCTGGAAATTCTTTATAATTTTGGAGGTGTGAGGCATTTGGTAGGACATTGTAGATATATCTTGAGTGGGTGTAGATGAGTTCGAGCTGCCGAGCTTTGCTTATGGTGTCCTCCTCGGAGGTAGGTTTATGTGTCACCACGTCTTTCAAGATCTCTACTGTGATATTTTTCAAAAAACATTCTAGCAAAACTTTAACGTCGATTTTGGCTTTGCACAAACTACGACATCACCACCATTTGTGGAGATGGTTCGATATATGGACGGCTGACATTTTCCTAAAATGAGTCAGCAATTCCGTTCCTGAATCGTGGTGAATGGGTAGCTGAAAATAAGTGAGGAATGCGATAGCAAGGGCGCTAAAGGTTCCATGCGAAGAAAAAGGCTGCTTAACATACTATTTCGTCGCAGAACCTATTAGGGTGCCTTGAAATAATCTCAGTCGAATAGTATCAGTAATGATACTATTAGATGATCACCATAAGTGGAAAGTCATAATATGATTTCCAGGGTCTTCCGCTTGCTTCCATTCGAATTTTGGCATGTATGAGGGGAGATTCGTGGGCATGGGAGGTCAATTAACGCTATGTGCAATGGGGTCATTAGTTAGCTTTGATAGATTTGGAAGGTTTAATGATGCTAAAAAGGGTAACTGGGTATTGGCTTCCATTGTGTACTGTGGAAACATAGGTGTCTGAGTGTAATGGTTTATGGGGGGTGTCTAGGGAATATTACCCTGTGACATACCTTGTTGTGTGTTCTGTTGACTCCCCGAAGGGGTAACGTTCCTCTGCCCTCTGGGGGTTGTGGGAGGAGTTGAGTGTGGTGACCCTGTTAGGGTTTCCACTAGTGTGGTGTTGGGTGACCCCACCACGGATGCCCCGATAAAGGATCAACCGATAATGGTGGCGGTGTGACGTATTTGATGCCTAAATGGAAAAATACCTGGCACTCCTCCCTCTAATGGGGGGAGGTCTAAAAAATGCCTAGATCGATGAGGTCCCGTTGGGTCCATTATTGTGTTGACTAGCTTAATTTTGGAAATATTTTGGTTTACTAATAGAAGGAAGATTATTATCAAATAAAATATGATCACATGCATAAAACAAAGCGAAACAATAAGAGGTAAGTTTTCCTTTATATTAACACTATGTGATCAAGCAAGTTGTGCAAACTCATGCACAAAACATGGGTGGGTCCGCCTATGAGTGGGTCCGCCTGGACCCCAAAAGTGGGGGTTGCCTCCTCCCTTGTGACCCCCCTGCTGCGCCCAGCGCAACGTACAGCGCGTGGGGCTAGTCGTGGAAAGAATATAACACATACCCAACATTCTCCCACTTGTTGTTTTCTTTCCACAAGGGGCCACAGGAGAGTTTATTCATTGGGCCAATTCTTCAACACCCATTGTTTCTCTACACCAAGAGAACCTCTGAGTGCTCACAGACTTCATCAATGCATCTACAACATTCTTCAAAGTGTCCACCTTTACCAGCAACACCCTTTTAGCCTCAACCGTATCACTAACAAATTGATATTGAACATCAATGTGCTTTGTCTTTGAATGGTAAGCAGGGTTCTTAGCCAATAAAATTGCACTTTGGCTATCATAGTATATCCTTATAGCTTGCTGTACCAACCCCATACTTGAACAAAATCTCTGCAACCAAACTACTTCCTTGCTTGCATGAGTGGCTGCTATGTATTCTGCCTCTATAGTTGAAAGAGCCACTACAGACTGTCTTTTACTCATCCAACTGACTGCGCCTCCAAATAGCAACACATACCCACTTCTTCAGAACTTCTTGGTCCGTATCTCCAAATTTCATCGAAATATCGAAACAACAAACCACAAACAAGTTCAACAACATCTTTCCAATCCAGTTCTCTTCTCCCCGTAGCACAAGCCATACATGCTATAATCACTAGTGCCACGTAAATATCTGAAAACCCGCTTCACTGCTGTCCAGTGCTCCTTCCCTGGGTTTGACATAAACCTGCTCAATACTCCAACTGCATGTGCAATGTATGGTCTAGTACAAACCATTTCATACATCAGACTACCCACTGCACTTGTATATGGAGTAGTCTTCTGTTGTGCTATACCACACTTCTTACAGAACTCTTCAAATTCCTTCTTGCAGAACTCCCCACCATTATCTGTCCTCAGTGCCTTTATCTTCTTCTCTGTCTGGTTTTCCACCAGAGCCTTAAATTATTTAAATCTCTTAAAGACTTCAGATTTATTCCTCAAGAAATATATCCATGTATTCCTTGAGAAGTCATCTATGAAAGAAACATAGTACACAGACTTTCCCAGTGATGGAATTGACACAGGTCCAAACACATCATTGTGCACAAGTTCTAATATCTTGTTCGCCCTCTTAGCACCAGAAGGAAAACTCACCCGATTCTACTTCCCATATACACAATTTTCACAGAAATCAAAATCCAGAGAGAAATTAGACATACCTTCTACCATACCATTTCTATGCAGTATTCGAAGGCCCTTCTCTCCAATATGTCCAAGCCTTTGATGCCATAGCATGGTCTTTTCTCCAGAGACAGCTAGGCTTTCCGCTCCTCTTTCAGGAACCACAGAACTGTTACACCTATCAATAACAGTGCTACCTTGTAGCTTGTACAGAGTTCCAATCTGAACTCCCCGCATTAATACCAGTGCTCCCCGAACCATCTTGCAGGCATCTTTCTCGAACACTGTTTTTACACCCGCATCATCCATCTTGCTTACAGAAATCAGATTTCTGGCCAATGCAGGAATATGCAGAACACCAGGAAGTGTTCTAATCCTTCCACCTTGCAGCTTCAGCTTGACCTTTCCACGTCCAATGATTCTGGCCTTCCTATCATCCTCTAGGAAGACATCACCACCATCATATTTCTCATACTCGCAGAACCACTCCCTATGGGGAGTGAAGTGAAAGGATGCACCTGAGTCAATCAACCATGACTCATGATCTACATGTGTATTTGAAGAAGAAGCTAAATACACATCCCCACCTTCATCCGAGGTGGTTTTTGCCTCTGCAGAAGGACCTTCATCAGATCCCTTTCCTTTCTCAGGAGCTTTAGATCTGCATTCCTTTTTGTAGTGCCCTTCCTTTCCGCATTTCCAGCACACCTTTACAAACTTTCCATGAGATTTAGATCTCCCTCTAGATTTAGATCTCCCACTCGAAACCTTATTCTTGTTTCTGTTCTGGGACCTTCCTCGTACAGATAAGGCATCTCCATTCTGACCCTCCATATTTCTCCGTCTCATTTCCTCCGACAACAAGGCTGAGACAATGTCATTAAAATTCAAGGTAGTCGTATTGCTACCTATTGCAATAACCAGACTGTCCCATGAGTCTGGTAGAGAGCACAACAAACTGATGCACTTCTCTTCATCTGAGATTTTAATATCAACAGATGATAGCTGACTTACCATAGTATTGAAGGCATTCAGATGCTCTGTCACCGAGTCTCCATCCTTCATCCTTAGGTTATACAACTTTTTCCGCAGGAACAACTTATTCACCAAAGACTTAGATTGGTACAAAGTCCCAAGTTTTTCCCACAAATTCTTCGCCGTAGCTTCCCTAGATACATTCAACAATACTGAATCTGACACACACAACCGTATTGTGCTCTTAGCCTTTCGATCCAGTTTCTTCCAGTCTTCATCTGACATTGCCGTTGGTTTAGTACCTGGATCTACCGCGATCCATTGATCTTTATCCACCAGCAGATCCTCCATCTTGAGCTTCCACAACTCAAAACTCTGACCATTAAATTTCTCGATCTCTATCTTTCCGCCGCTCGCCATCTTCTTTCACCGCAAGAATCGATCCCGCAGATCTCCCACTGAACAAGGTCTACCACAGGCCTGAGCAAAAAACCCTCAACAACAAAGGCGTCCCCTTGAAGCCGAAACACCTCTGATACCAAATGTAGGTTTTAACCCTGAACAGAAATATCTACACACGATTCTTATAACAGAAAATAAACAATAGCAAGAGCATAAAACATAAAACAGATAAACACAGAGATTTTTCCCTTGGATCCCAAATCGGGACGACCAGCTTGATTTTTCATTATATTCCTTTTAGTGTTACAACACATATATATACATGCCGAAGCATACATAAACCCCAATCCATTAACCCTGGATTAGAACATAACCGTAGTTCCCTTGATCGGATCTACAAAATACCAGGGGATGAAAACCATCATACCCCAAAACCATGTGCAAACTCATGCACAAAACATGGGTGGGTCCGCCTATGAGTGGGTCCACACACTAAAAACAATTTTTTCCGGGGCGTTGGACCCCAACAGTGGGGGCTGCCTCCTCCCTTGTGACCCCCCTGTTGCGCCCAGCGCAACATACAATGCGTGGGGCTAGTCGTGGAAAGAATATAACACATACCCAACACAAGAAAAAAATATGGTTTGTAACTTTTCTTGTTTTGCATATGATACTCAAAAGCCTAAATAGACCTAATTGTCCTTACACTCTCAAATGTAACTGGGCCTTGCGAATATGTATTATGATGGGTACTCAGGCTAACATCCCGAAAGAACTGGTGACGCCTTCCAACAGCCGAAGAATTGACCAAGGTAATGGTAAGAGGATCTAGTGTTGCTCGCACTGTCACCTATAGGGAAGGATGCCCTAGATTTGGCCACTAAAGTATTGTCATCCCATGTGAGTGTTCGAGTCTTGATTTTCTTGGTATTCAACTACCAGTACTAAGCACTAGATGGGTGAGGTAGCCCCAAAAAGTATCGCAAGCACTAGGCCTAAGCTTAACCCCCTCTAAAACGGGTCTCTGGTAACGCTCGGGTATTTGTTCCGTGGACAGATAGACGGATTTTAAACTCCCTAAAAATTCAACATCTATGTTTCAAAATGTAGAATGACCACGACATCTTATTGGATGCCAACCCCCGATGGTCCTAACCTGAACTATAATTTATTTTGTGGCCCCTGTGGAGAGAATTTAGTGAGTTCGTTTAAAGAATATTTTTAGAGAGTCTCAATTTTCTTAGGGCGTTCCTTGGGGAAAAAACTGTAAGAAGAGGACAAAGGTCCCAACACACTAGATGCCTTTTGGTCCAATGCTTACTTTTATCACTGGAAAATCGGACAAGCAAAGATGAAATTATTAAATGTCAGGCAGAAGGATTTACAGGGCTGAGGCACATTAGAGAATCTGAATAATTTAAAAAATATATAAGGTCCAGAAGAAAAATAAAAGTGTGCACTCAAGACCATAGCAGAATGTGCCTCCGCGCGCATTTTTCTTCGATAAGCGTGCCTTTGCGTGAATTTCCCTCAAAAATTCACGCTGACCTAAGAGTGGAAAAAGTCACTTTCTGGGACCACAAGGCACACTACAGGAAATTGATCCCACACTTGAGACTGCCCCAGGAAAGTCGCCCAAGTTTCCTTAGGACCTCAAGGGAGCACACAATGGAATAATGTGCCACACAATGGAATCATCCCCCTCTCTTGGGTCACCATCCATCAATGTACCAAGAGAGGGAAGGAGAGTAAGAAATCTTCTATAAAAGGCCACCAAGAGATGAAAAAAGGGAGAACACATTGTTACGTTGGCCAAAATTGCTTCAAGCAATCTAGCAATGTGTGATCTGGAGTAGACATAGAGGGGATTCAGTTGTTGGCCATCCAACAACTCTAATACTTCATAGTAGAGAGAGGAACTTTGCGCCAAGGTAGCTCAGAGGTAAAGACATCCTTGCATCAGATATTAGAACTCCATAGTTCTAAGGCCCCCTTGGCAAGTGGGTAGATGTTCCATCCTTTATTCCTAATAGCACTCAATAAGAGGGGACATAAGCGCCATCATTCGTATTATTGTGTTGTTTGACTCTATAAGAGCTTTTGTATTATTTTTTTAGTTTAATTTTGTTTCATTTCTACAAATGCATGCTATTTCATTATCTAGTATGTTTTATTTTATGACATATTCACTAACCTGATAACTCTAGTATTTATCAGCCTGTGACCAGGAAATTAAGAGGAAATGACCACTCCTCTTAAGCAAGTGTGGATTGGTACACTCGTGCACTAAATCCACCAACACAAGATTGGTGACTCCATTGATGTTACTTCTTAGTTAATGTGGTTGTGCCTTTTGCAGAGACCTCTTTCTTTGCTTTGGATTTTTTCTTGAATTTCCCCTTTTCTCTTCTTCTTTTCCTGTTAACCTCAATGAGAGGCCAAAGATCAGAAGCTCCAAAAAAAATGTTGCAGGAAAATCGCACATCTTTTTCACAGATAGACACACGTGTTCAGCAATGACCTGCACATAGACTTCATGCCTGTGTGAGCCTTTTGCACGCGGAAACTAGAGGCAGAAAATTTCTGCTATTTCCCTTCATTTCCTGTTTGTAAAGTGACTGGCAGCCCATAAGAAATCTACCAGCACTGTGTGATGTGTCCCATGACTTTTTAAAACCCACTCTTGGCTACATTTCAGTAGTTTAGGTGTTAGTTTTAAAATTTCAAGTTTATTTTTGCAAATTGAACACATAGTTTAAGTAGGGGGAAATTAACTTGAATTCTGAAATAATTTATGTTTTGCAAATTTAGACACCAAAAAACACATAGGTAATTATCCAAAGTACGTGGCCCTAGTCCACACATTCTTAGCTAAAATCTCTACTGCCTTTGCACCCTTAGGTGATACTAGGCAAGCATATGAACACTTTTTGCTGATAATTTACCATATTCCTATAGTTGATTGTTTATATTAACTAGGAAACATTGTAAGCGGTCCATATCCGCACATGTTTTTCTTTTGAGCAAGGAACAACCAAACATAGTTTAATAGGGGATTTTGAAAAGGATCACCGCATATCCACATGTTAAAACTATGCAATTTTTCACCTCTTTCTCACACACATTCACACCTTAAGTGAATCAAAGCCACCTAAAACTAACTTAACTAAACTCATTAAAATCTCCCCACAAGGGCCACAAGAGAATTTATAGTTTAAGTTAGGACCAAGGCGGTAGGCATCCAATAAGTCGTCTTGGTCAGTTTACATCTTGAAACATAGAAGTTGAATTTTTAGGGAAATTTTAAATCTATCTATCCACCCACAGTAAAGAAAACTCGAGTGCCACAGAGACTCGATTCAAAGGGGGTTAAGCTTAGGCCTAGTGCGTGTGGTATTATTTGGGGCTACCTGACCCGTTTAATACTAGGTACTGGTAGCTAAATTACCAAGAAGATCAAGACTCAAACGCTCACGTGGGATGATGGTACTTAGTGGCTAGAACTAGTTCATCCTTCGCTATAGGTGACAGTGCAGGCAACACTAGATCCTCTACCCTTACCTTGGTCGATTTTCTTCGGTTGACTAGGGGTGTCGCCAGTTCTTTCAGGACGTTTGTGCCAGCATTCGTAAGATATCTTCTCAAGGCCCAGTTACATTTTAGCATGTGAGGATGATTAGGTCTTCTAGGATTTGATTATCATACGCAAAAAATAGCAAAAACCATATTTTTTTATTGACTAGTCACAGAGGATTAATCTAAAGGGAAAATTATCTTTCATTTTTGCTTTTTTTTATGTATTCGATCGGATTTTTTCTTTGATTATAATCTCTATCCTATCAAATATTTCCAAAACCATACATATTTGACATCATAATGGACCCAACAGGACCTCGTCCATCTAGATGTCTTTTGGACCTCCCCCCATTACCAGGAGGGGTTCCAGGTCTTTCGCCATTTAGGCATCAAATATGGAACACTACCACCCTTATTGGTTCATCCTTTATTGGGGCATCATTAGTTGGGAACCCTCGTCAGTCACCCAATGCCACACCGGTGAACACCACCACAGGGTCACCGCATACCACTCCTCCCATAACCCCTAGTGGACAGAGGAGCGCTACCCATTCAGGAAGCTAGGTGAACTCACAGCAGTGTACGTCGCAGAAAAACCCTATACCTAACCAGAACATTGTGTTTTTCACAGGTTTCAATGGCTACCAACTCGCAGTCCCCTTTCTTAGCTTCGTTAAATCTACCATATTTAACCAAGATGAAAAATGACCCCATTGCACACAACCCTACATGGCCACCCATGCCCATGAAGCTCCCTTTGGACATTCCAAAGTTCGAATGGAAGCAAGCAAAAGACCTTGGAAATCATGTTATGACTTTTCGCCTGTGGTGTTCATCGAACAGCATCATTGACGATACTATTTGATTGAGACTATTTCAACGCACCGTAACCATAATAGTCGTGAAATGGTATGTGGAGTAACAATATGCTACACATGGAACTTTTAGCACCCTTGTTACTGCGTTCCTAACCTATTTTCAGTTACCCATCCACCATGATTCTGGAATGGAATTACTGACCCACTTTAGGCAGACACCCACCATCCATATCTCGGACCATCTCCACGAATGGCGGTGATGTCGTAGTTTCTGCAAAGCCAAACTCGACGATTAAGTTTTGTTAGACCTGTTCCTAAAAACTCTCACCGTAGATATTTCAAAGGATGTGACAATGCAAAAGGCCATATCCAAAGAGGATTCCATCAGCAAGGCCCAACAACTCAAGCTGATCTATACGTAGTCAGGATATATTTACAATATCATGCCTAACGCCTCGTGCCTGCAAAATTACAAATAATTTCCAGGCGTGTCGAAATCCTTAAACATTTTGATTGGATCATTGACCCAAAATCATCTAAGAAACATCATTCAATACCCTGGTTATGTGTATGATTCTAACCAAAACATCTCGCAACCCGACTACTAGAGTCATCACACACCTCCGCAAAATTTGACCAATAGGATGTCGTCGTAGCACCATCAATAGGGAGGTCCATATCCTCCGGTTCAAGGGACCCAGTACGCAGCTAGACATGATGACGGAAGAACTCCCCCCAAATAGCCATTCATAAACTAGGGACAAGGACCACAATATGGCCAGTCCCTAGCACAAAACCCTACCATGCAGAATAATGCACAGGTGAACTTTGTGCAACCTTCCCAAGGACAATCGTTCCAACCATAAAATTAGGAGAATCCAAATTATCCTCCTAACATAGAAAAGAAAAAATGAAAAAACAAGCCTAAAGGAAATCCTAGACATGGGGGGCAACAATCAACAGTGCCCTCCATGATCTCAGGCTGGAGGAAACTCCAACCGAAATCAAAACCATGAGCCAAGAAACCCCCAAGGGTAGAACAAGAGGGTGAATCTTTAGACGAACCACTCTTGTTCAATCTATGGTGAGTAAAACCATTACACCCACCACTTTCCTGACCTCCCTGAGCTGAAGAAGTTGCAAGGTAACCATGGGCAAGGGGGATCCTCACAGCAGACAACAGTCATGCAGAAGCCTTTCCCCCATCAAGGGACAGTTAGCACTTAGCAATAACAAAAAACTTTCAATGATTCCAAAAATAAAAGCCATGAAATCTACATGACTGGCGAAGAAATTTTTTTTAGACACGAAACCGAAATTATGATACCCCACCAGGCACCGATTCGTCAGGGGCTAATACAAGTGCACCGAAAACACCTTTGACCATATCAAAGATTCCTATTGAACCTTTTCCAAATATGGCTAAGGGACCAACTAGGTGCGCAGGAAACCATTCCAAAGCGCCCCATAACTACAACATTATGGAATATTTATCCCAATCCCCCACCACCATGTTAGCTTTGGAGGTATTAAAATCATTCCCAAAGAAAAGGAAAGCATTACTTTCTGCATTAGGTGCCATTAACCCTACCGATTCGTGCCTAATGGCTTTTTATTTAGACAAAGCCACCCCTAGGCTTCCTTTGATGGTCGCCTTCCAGATACTGGTGTTAGTTCAGAACATCACCATTCACCGATGTATCATTGACGAGGGTGCATCCACAATAATCATGTCATAGAACATCTGGCAGAAGTTAGGGTCTCCTGAACTAAAGCCATCAAATATCACGCTTAGAGCATACGATGGGTGCCCTTAAGCTCTCATCGGTCTCTACCAAAATGTCCCAGTATGCTTATCCGGTAAAATGGTCCTTATTGACATTGAAGTCTTGGATGCTCAACTGGATTACAATATACTCCTTGGCCAGAGTTATATGTATGCCATGTCATCCATAGCCTCCTCCGTCTTCCAAACTATGATGTTCCCCCATGAGGATCGCATCATTACAATCGACCAATTGACATTTAGCGAAAAGCAACCCCTAACTAATACTGATGTCATTATACCCTATGAGACACATCTGCCGAGACGCTTACACGGTACCAAGAATATGGCCCTAGCCAGTTCAAACCTTCTTCCATCCAGGGTCATTCCTAGGATATCCCCCTTGTTATACCTAAGTCATCACCTGATGTCACAGAGGCTTCGGTGTGCATGATGTCCTCATCAAGCACTGAAGCTAGTCAAGACACAGAGGAGAGTAGTAATGACACTGATTCCTCGGCCATGGTAGCCTCTCTAGCCTACACCTCGTCCCAAACTCCTTTCCTCTTCCCCCTAGCTGGTTTTGTGACGCTGCATGTCATGGCCACGTTGGTCATACCAAACTTATCATTTGCAATCCTAGTTTGGTACCTAGTCCCACCTACCACAATGGGATTTGCGCACATCACCTCTACAAGGTTAATCCCCCTCAATCCTGAGCAGGCCCCAACAGTTTAGGATACCGTTGAAAACAACCCTCCCAAGGAAATTCCCATCACAAAGCCGATGGTAATGACCAAGAACACCAATAAAAGAGGAAAGAAGGTAGAGAATCCCACCATGCAACGGGAATCACTGCTTTGCACCATATGCGACGTAGTAGGCCACCCAACCCACATCTTCCAAGAGTTGGATGAATTAAAACCACTCCTTAACTCTTCGGTAGACATCACGGCAACAAGTTCTCATAAAAAGGAACTTTCCACCAAAATTCAAGGCAAGGCATTACGTACAAACCACACATGCGCTATCTGAAAAAATTATGGACACTATACCCATGATTTCCCAGATATTCTACAATACAAGGATGCCTTACATGCCATTGAGAAATCCTATCAAGAGGATCCATCCATCCAGTCAGCTGGAGATGAACCTCGCATCATTTTATACCTGCAGGAGGAATGACAGTAACTTGAAAGACTCCCAGTCATTCCCCCTCCCCCTATCAAGCATTGTGTACTCTGTGATGAACGCAATCATTTCATCGTCGATCGCCCAGCCCCAAAAATGTTTTAGTGATGGTATCTGGTCCATGTATTATACCACACTGATCGGGACACCTAGTATTCATGTCAAATATGCGGTGGCAATCATCCTTTACGCCATTGTCACTCGATCCCTAGATTTCGTGCAACACTAGCTAGTATGCGTTAAACCATAGTTCGCCTCTCCCGAGAAGATGGCTCTAACTCTGAATCGATGAATAACTCAACAACTCAAGAAGATGTGATGAGTAGATCCATCCTCTTTCTGTTAGCTGAAAAACAACCAATTAGGGAACCCTTAGTCATGCCCAACTGCCCTCCGCAGATAATATCAACATGTGCATTGTGTAACACACCCAATCATGTGGTCGCCACTTGACCTGACTTAGAAGCGCTACGTTTCTAGTACCTAGTCACGCCATTAAACTAGTAGGACGAGAACCCCATTTCTAGGATTTTTTTCCTAGTGTGTTAGGGAAATCACCATGAGCAGCGTTGTACCTATATCCCACGATTACGTCCTCTAATCGACATGATACATCTATTAGATACTAAACATTGGGACCTTATCAATCTAAAATCTAACAACCAACATGGAAGGCAAAATGCGCCCAGGCATTCTACTCCGTACCCATGTCAGCATAATGGGCAAGTTAGGAAGGCGTGTTTGTGCCTTTATCACCTACGCGTTCAAGGAAAAATCTGACCTAGAATCCCTACAAGCCCATCCTGTATGGACCCTGACACTGACACACTAAAAAAATTAAAATGCAGGAGATTATGGGGCCTACCTGGCTCAAGAATCGCAAGTACCAGGTACTCAAGCTAACCGCAACGACAAGAAAAGCTCCATAGAAGCCTCTAACCTCTCGAAACCTCACACACTCAAATGACACAAATGAAATGAATTGAGCCATATCTGCCTATATGTTTCCCTTTTCGGAATCTTTGGAGGACCATTACGAGAGCTCAAAAGGCCCAATTGCATGACCAAAAGCAACACTGTGATCAACACTTCATAACGCCCAAAATAAGTGCCACACATTCACACCTACGAAAAAATAATTTTTTAGTGCCGACAGGTATGCCCTCTCTCATCTTCTTTTTTATCACATTTCTTTCAATAATATTTGAACGAAGAAGATGCTTTCACTCGGGGTATTTTTTACAGGTATCGTGCAAACCATCCATCACTCCATCCACTGAAAGTTCCAAAGCAGGTACCATTCTACCCTCAGCATGATAGAATCCTAGAAAAACTCTGCATATCCTGACATCATTTCTCCATAATAAATTAACCATAGGTTCCAAGCACCCAACCGTGTTTATCATCACCCCACCTTGCACATAATAACCATCCACATTGGTAGGTAGAGCCTCCCCTCCATGGCGCTCGTCACCCAAAGTAGACCATATATCACAAAAAATCATGACACCATGGCCATACCACTTTAGTCCGGGAAGCACCTCATTCCCATTCACCCACCATGCATCAGGTCAAGTTTTACCATATCAAAATAAAACACCTTTCCCGAACTACTAGGTTTTGCAAGCAAATCAAAAGCGCACCACTGCGCCTTGCATTTGGCCTACCATACCTCCATCTACATAGCCCATCTAAAACATTTTCCATCCACTTCATCAAACCCACACATGAGACCAACAAATGGGGCCCCCACCCTTAGCAAAAAACCTTCCTCACATCATCATTGAGTGAACACTTTCATGTTTCAGGGCACCCATCTCTGTGTTTTGTACAAACCAAACCCCATTATTTCATTCTTTTGTTAAGTGTACAAAGACTGCAAATGGTGCACTACGTCCCCCACTCATTCATCCATGTTTTCTCCCATGGAAGAAGTCCCTAGTCACCCTTGGTCGGAGTATCACTCCCTTCACGCATAAGCCACCATGACATTCATAACCAATACATACCTTCCCTAGACGTCCTACTGACTCCAGGGATTTCCCCATCAGAAATAGTTACAACTGCCGCCAAGCTACCTTTTATACTCCAACCTTGGGCCACTGAATCCCCATCATCAGTTTTCAGTCACCCCTCATCATCATGTCTATGTTGAACCTATCACATCCAAGATCCTGATCCCTTGCATCAGTGACTCTCTCGTTTGGTTGAGGCTTCCTTTTTGTCAACGTCAACACCTATTTTCCAAAAATGAAGCGGTACCTTGGATCACCCCTCATCACAAAAGGGACATCCTTGGCTGGCACTGTGGGAGACATCATTGCCCACAGATGTCTCAATCCTCCTGACATTCAACAACAACACAAGCTTTCATGTCAATATGGTATCGTACCTTACAACCATTGCTCTTTGATCAAATTAGTCGAAGACTTGTGCCTTTATAAGCATCTCTTTCAGCAATTCTTACATGGGAAGGTCCCAGTCATACACCCATGTGTACGATGTGCATTTATATGTCATACCAATTTTATGCATATGGGTACCGTATTCCACCTATTTTCAAATAAAAAATACCCCTAATGGCGTCAGCATTCATCGTCATCAACCAACAGATCACTACCATACTAGTGACACAGACATAATATGTATTCGTCAAATAGATTTGTTTAACTAGCCAAAGAATCACAAGCATGGGACATGCCCGCCTCGTAGAAAAATTGTATTTATTGTATCATACCATTCTTTCAGGGTTCCCACAGGACAAGGTCACTCTTTGACTCTGTGTAAGGTGTTTCCAACTCCATATTACACGCAGATCTCTCTCTCTCTCCGCCCAATACACAGAAAAAGAAACTATAATGTATTTCGGCTATACAGTTCTTCCTAGACCTTACACATTAGGGGGAAACTGTTATCGCTAGAAAATCAGACAAGCAAATATGACATTATTAAATTCCAGGAAGAAGGATTTACAGGGCTAAGGCACATTAGAGAATCTGAAGAATTTGAAAAATCTCTAAGGTTTTGAAGAAAAATCAAAGTGTGCACTCAAGACCATAGCAGAATGCGCCTCCGCACGCATTTTTCTTCGATAGGCATGGCTTTCCCTCAAAAATTCATGCGGACCTGAGAGTGGCGGAAGTCACTTTCCTGGACCACAAGGCACACTCCAAAAAATTGATCCCACACTTGAGGCTACCCAAGGACAGCCACCCAAGCCTCCTTACAACCTCAAGGGAGCATACAATGGAATAATATGGCACACAATGGAATCATCCCCCTCTCTTGGGTCACCATCCATCAATGTACCAAGAGAGGGAAGGAGAGTTTGAATTCTTCTATAAAATTCCACCAAGAGATGAAAAAAGGGATAACACATTGTTCCGCTGGCCAAAATTTCTTCAAACAATCCAGCAATGTGTGATCCAGAGTAGAGATAGAGGGGATTCAATTGTTGGCCATCCAACAACTCCAATCCTTCGGAGTAGAGAGAGGGACTTTGCACCAAGGTAGCTCAGAGGTAAAGACATCCTTGCATCAGGTCTTACAACCCCATAGTTCTAAGGGCCCCTTGGAAAGTGGGTAAACGTTCCATCCTTTATTCCTAATAACACTCAATAAGGGGGACATAAGTGCCACCATTCATATTATTGTGTTGTTTGACTCTATAAGAGCTTTTGTGTTATTTGTTTGGTTTAATTTTGTTTTCTTTCTACAAATGCATGCTATTTCACTATCTTGTTGAGATTGCAACAAAATGATGAGCTTAGTGAAAAGAGTCGCCTTCACTAAGTGGGCCCGCAGGCTATTTTTGGCGCAAGTCTATTTTTAGACTATGCCTATTTTTAGACATGTCGATCATATTCTATGAGTTGCAGGATGCTATTTGTGGATGGTTGGTAAAGTTGGAAAAATAGATGGACTTCTATTTTTAGACATATTGGGCAGAATCTATTTTTAGATTGCCAGTTTAAAAATAGATATGTCGAATATTATTAGCTCTTAATAATATTTGGACTATAAACATTATCTTATTCTCTTGGAGCACTTCAGTTAAGTGCACAGATGTGGCACAGGAGCTGACAGAAGGAATTACGCTATTCCTGAGGGTTAAGTGGAGCTATTGCATGGAGACTTCAGTTAGAACTCATGTGACATAGTTTGGTGGAGTTATTGAGGTAGTTGGTGGAGTTGTGTTCAGTTTAACTTAGTTAAACATAGTTGAGCTAGTTGTATCTAGTCTAACTGATTGATACACTAGTGAGAGTGGTGTGAATTAATTATTAATTAATTCACTAATTATTAATTAATTATTAATTATTAATTACAGTTTCAGTGGAGACTAGTGAAGAGGTAGGTGAAAGAGCAGTGTGACTATCAGTTGTGACTATAGTGTTGCATGATTTGAAACACACAGCAGTTGGAGATGCCAATGAGGATTGAGTGAGAAAGGCTGGACCAATTTGAGTTCATTCAGAGCCATTCTTCAACAATGATTGTGTAGTAGAGGCAGGCTAGCAGGTGGCATAGATCGGTGCATGGATTTTGCTAGACTGGACCTAATTAGTGTGTAGCAATTGGAGATTGTACTGAGAGCTTGTGAGGAGCTTTGTATGATGATTTTTACATGATCTCTATGACATATAATATAGAGATAGTTGGGGTTTTTCAGCTTTAAGCTTTCCCATAAATTACTGTGTTCATATGTGTGAATTTTTATGGTTTTAATGTGTGCATGCAATTGATTTTATTTCCGCAAGTAATGATCAATGGTAGAAGAGATTATGTATTGTGCATGAATTCAAATAGTGTGTGATCAGGAGAATCTCAGATGTATAACATATCATTTATATAATTTCTACATGGTATCATAGGGATATTGATCATTGGAGCAATTGCAAAGCATTGAAGCGGTTGAGTTTTGTGCTGGTGGAATTCGAATTTGCAGCAGTGTTTTCTTGGTGTCGAAGTTGAGATGTCTTTCAACGGATTGCGATTGGAGTATGCCCTTGAGGGAAACTTGAATTATATTGCATGGAAGGACAGGATGGAGGCAGTGCTAGAGGACAATGGGTTGAAGGATTTCATAGATGCAGAAATTCCAAAACCTACTTCTAGCAATGTTGCCACACTTGACGCATGGCAAAAGAAGACAGCAAAATGTCAAAGGATTCTGTTGGAAGGTGTGAAGGATCACATAGTGTCCAGCCTTCATGGTAAAGCTTCTCCATTCTTGATGTGGAAAGCTTTGACAGATTTTTTCCAAAGCAAGAGCGACCAGAGGAAGTTGGCGCTCAAGGATAAGCTCAGGAATATAAAAATGGAGAAAGGCGACAGTATACCCAAGTACCTCATGAAGTTTTTCCAGTGTAGGGATGACCTGGGAAGTGTGGGGATTACTGTAGACGACAAGAACTTGGTGAGCTTGGCTCTCCTTGGGCTTCCGAAGATTTGGCATTCCTATCAGGACTCTGTCAATGGTCGGGAGAAACTGCCAGGATGGGAACGACTTTGGTCGGATCTTGTGCAGGAGGAGATAAGGCGGAGTACCAGGGACGGATCTTCATCAAAGAATGTAGATGAAGAAAATTTCGCTTTGGCTGCTAAAGCAAGGAAGGGGCAGGTCAAGAAAAATACTTCTCAATCCGGTGTGAAAGGCAAGAGGCAGGACATGTCCAAGGTGAAGTGCTTTCACTGTCACCAACACGGACATTACGCCACTAATTGTCCACAGAAGAAGAAAAATAAGCAGGCTGCTGGATCTGTGACTAGAGAGGCCTTAGCCTCGCAGTTTGAGTTGTATTTTTCATTGATCGCATGCTTGGTCTCAAGTGTGATTGGATCAGTGTGGTTTCTTGACAGTGGTGCATCTTTTCACATGACCGGAGACAAGGATTTGTTTACTGATCTAGATGAGAAAGATCTTGGAGTGCACATCGAGATGGGCGATGATGGTAGATACAGTGCGACCGGTATCGGTACCATTTCCTTTGAGAGGGAGTCTGGTAAACCCTTCGTATTGAAGGAATTCATGCATGTTCCAGGATTGAAGAATAATCTTATCTCTGTGGCTATGTTGGAAGACAAGGGATATGATGTTGTCTTTTGCGAGGGAAAGGCTTTCCTGCGCAGTAAGGCAACTGGTGAAACCCAGAGGATAGGGGTTCGAGTTAAGAACCTTTATCAATTGCAGGTAGATGGATGCGCAGCAATGGAAGGCAAGGCAGAAGGAGTGGTGAGTCGGGATGAGGGCGAGCTATGGCACAGGAGATTGGGCCATCTTCACCATGGGGCTTTGAAAATTGTGCAGCAGATTTCTACCGGGCTTCGCAAAGGTACACTTGTGCAGTCAAATCAGTGCAAGGGATGTACTTTGGGAAAATTTGTGAAAGCCACCTTTCACGAGAAGGATAGTCGTGCCACAACGATCCTTGAGAGAATTCACACAGACGTGTGTGGGCCTTTCTCAGTAGCTTCGACTTCAAAGCACAAGTATTATGTGATCTTTGTTGATGATTTTTCTCGGAAGTGCTAGATCTTCTTCATGCAGAAGAAGAGCGAGACATTCTCAAAGTTCTGTGAGTTTAAGGCACTGGTGGAGAAAGAGTCAGGGAAGCAGGTGAAGGCTCTTAGGAGTGACAATGGTGGTGAATTCATCTCTGGTGAATTCAAGTAACTTGCAGCGCAGAAGGAATTCGAAGAGAGCTCATAGCGCCTCATAACCTACAGTAGAATGGGGTCGCGGAGCGGAAGAACATAACGATCGTGGGTGCTGCATGGGTGATGTTGCATGATTAGGGCCTTCCCATACACTTGTGGGCTGAGGCATGCAATACTATGGTTTATGTGCAAAACCGTTGTATTCACAGAGTACTTGGCATGAGTACACCTGAGGAGGTGTTTTCTGGTAAGAAGCCTGATATTTCTCATTTGAAGATGTTTGGCTTACCTATTTACATTCATGTGACGAAGGATGCCAGGAAGAAGCTAGAGATGACCGTAGAGGTTTTGATATTTGTGGGGTATCCTGATACACCCCACAACTATCATGTGTATTTTCCAGACAGTCGAAAGACTGTTGTGCGACGGGATATCAAATTTCATGAGGAGCTATTAGTTACTAAGGATGAGCCTCAGGATGTGGATCAGCCACAAGAGGAGGTTCATGGAGTGGAAGAAACCACTCATGCAGCGCCAACCATCAGAGGGCGGAAGCACACTATAGAAGCTGAGTGACTGAATCTTGATGCAGAGAATATTGTAGGAGCACCTACATCACAGCGCAGACAGAGACAGTCACTTGACCGATATACTGGATACATGGCTCTGATGAGCAAGTGTATCGTGATAGAACCATCTTCTTTCGAGGAAGCTATGGAGGACCCTGCATGGGTAGATGCCATGGTGGAAGAGTATGATTCGATTATCAGAAACAGTGCATGGGAGATTGTCCCAAGGCCAGAAGGGAAATCAATGGTAGGTTCGAGATGGATCTACAAAGTGAAGCAAGCAGCTGACGGGAGCGTCAAGAAGTAAAAGGCAAGATTTTTTGCCTGGGGCTTCTCACAAATTGAGGGGATCGTTTATGAGGAAACCTTTGCACCTGTCGCAAGGTATTCTTCCATATGAACGATTCTTGCTCTCTCAGCGCAGATGGGGTGGCACATTCATCAGATGGATGTGAAGACTGTGTTCCTCAACGGAGTCATTGAGGAGGAGGTGTACATAGAGCAGCCTGAAGGTTTCAAGATCTTCAGCAGCAAGTCGCATGTGTGCAGGCTCAAAAGAGCGTTTTATGGGTTGAAACAAGAACCTCGTGCTTGGTACACACGGATAGACATTTATTTCACAGGACTTGGATTCTCCTAGAGTGAGGCGGATCCGAACCTATACCAGATTGTGGTGGAGGGTAAGTTGTTGATCATTGTACTTTATGTAGATGATTTGATTCTGACAGGTGATGAATTGTTGATACACTCATGTAAGGCTGATCTTGCAAAGGAGTTTGAGATGAAGGACTTGGGCCTCCTTCATTATTTCCTGGGATTGGAAATTTGGTAGCGCAGTGATGGATTGTTTGTGTCTCAGGGTAAGTATGCCCGGGAGATACTGGAGAAGTTCAACATGCATGACTGCAAGCCTATCGACACTCCTCTTCCTGGTGGTTGGAGGAAAGAGGATGCTACATCGGCAGAGGTAGTGGATGCCACTATTTACCGACAGTTGGTTGGTTCGCTCATGTATCTAGCCAATACACAACCGGACAAATGCTATGCTGTTAACCAGCTTTCACAAGCTATGGTTAAGCCTACCAAGCTCTTTTGGAAGGCGGGGAAGATGTATTGATATATCTCAAAGGCACATCGGGATATGGATTATGGTACAAACAGTCGGATGAGGTGAAGTTGTGTGGCTTCACGGATGTAGATTGGGCAGGGAGCCCAACAAACAGAAAGAGCACATCTGAAGGGATTTTTAGTATCGGGTCTACAACAGTTTCTTGGTACAGCAGGAAGCAGAGATCCGTGGCACTCAGTTCAGCGGAGGCCAAGTACATGGCAGCGAGTTTGGCTACATGCGAGGCTATATGGATGAGGAATATCCTGGTCGGGTTGTTCGATTCACACTTAGATCCTACTGTGATATATTGTGATAATCAGAGTTGCATCAAAATCTTGGTTAATCCAGTATTTCATGATATATCTAAACACATTGACATCCGGTATCATCATATCAGAGATTGTGTGCAGCAGAAGATCATGTTACTTTCTTACATTCCTACGGAGGATCAGGATGCTGATATCTTGACGAAGGCGCTCACCAGGAGCAAATTTGAATACCATAGAGACAGGATCGGGGTGGAAGATAATCCCTATCTTGTTGAGAGGGAGTGTTGAGATTCAACAAGATGATGAGCTTAGTGAAAGAGTCGCCTTCACTAAGTGGGCCCGCAGGCTATTTTTGGCGCAAAGTCTATTTTTAGACTATGTCTATTTTTAGACATGTCGATCATATTCTATGAGTTACAGGATGCTATTTGTGGATGGTTGGTCAAGTTGGAAAAATAGATGGACTTCTATTTTTAGACATATTGGGCGGAATCTATTTTTAGATTGCCAGTCTAAAAATAGATATGTCGAATATTATTAGCTCTTAATAATATATGGACTATAAACATTATCTTATTCTCTTGGAGCACTTCAGTTAAGTGCACAGATGTGGCACAGGAGCTGACAGAAGGAATTACGCTATTCCTGAGGGTTAAGTGGAGCTATTGCATGGAGACTTTAGTTAGAACTCATGTGACAGAGTTTGGTGGAGTTGATTGAGGAGTTAATGGAGTTGTGTTCAGTTTAACTAATCTAAACATAGTTGAACTAGTTGTATCTAATCTAACTGATTGATACACTAGTGGAGAGTGGTGTGAATTAATTATTAATTAATTCACTAATTATAAACTCATTAATCAACTAAAGAATACATCAGTTAACTTCAGTGCATGGACAGTTTCAGTGGAGACCAGTGCAGAGATAGGTGAAAGAGCAGGTTAACTATCAGTTGTGACTATAGTGTTGCATATTATTGCAAACAAGGTGCTGGTTGGATATGCCAATGAGGATTGCATGAGCAAGGCTGGACCAATTCGAGTTCATTCAGAGCCATTATTCAGTGGTGATTGCACAGTAGAGGCAGGCTAGCAAGTGGCAGAGATCAGTGCATGGGATTTGCTAGATCGGACCTGATTAGTGTGTAGCAATTGGAGATTGTAATGAGAGCTTGTGAGGAGCTTTGTATGATGATTGTCACATGATCTCTATGACATATAATATACATATATTTGGGGGTTTTCAGCTTTAAGCTTTCCCATAAATTACCGTGTTCATATGTGTGAATTTTTATGGTTTTAATGTGTGCATGCAATTGATTTTATTTCCGCAAGTAATGATCAATGGTAGAAGAGATTTTGTATTATGCATGAAGTCAAATAGTATGTGATCAGGAGAATCTCGGATGTATAACATATCAGTTATATAATTTCTACATATCTAGTATGTTTTGTTTTATGGCATGTTAACTAACCTGCTAACTCTCATATTTATCTGCCTCTGACCAAGATCTTAAGAGGAAACAACCACTCCTCTTAAGCAAGTGTGGATTGGTACACTCGTGCACCAAATCCACCAACACACTTACCAATGCTCTGTGTGTGCTTTGGAGTGTACAATCACAATTTTTATGAGTTGTGGATATGCGGTGATCATTTACAATCGTTTTCTAATTAAGCTATGTGTGATTGTTCCTTGAAAAAATAAACGATGTGTGGATTATGGGTCGCTTACACCTTGCCTGGTTAGACTAAGTTTAGCACCATCAAACGGGAAAATTACCTGCTACCTGTTTTTTTGAGGTAGAAAAAAAAGCACCCGATTTTGAAAAGTGGTGATGCAGAATCACCTTTTTTTCTTTGGAGCATAGTTTTGGCACTTTAAAATTTCTTATAGAATTTTTTTTTTATTTTTTTTTAAATGTCATGATTATCATGTCGATTTTGAAAAGTGGTGATATAGAATACTGTTTTTTTTTAGCATATTTTTGGAACTTTAAATTTTCATTGATTTTTTTTAAAATGTCATGTCAATTTAGAAAAATGTTGATTTTTTTGGCACTTTAAATTTTTTTATTTATCAAGTATGAACATTTGTTTTAAAATGTTAGTGATTATAATCCTAACTTTGAAAATTGTTGATGCAACATCAATCATTTTTGTTTAGAGTGGTGATTTTCATTTTGGTAATAAAATATACAAATAAAATAAAAAAATGTGACCAAAAAAATCCAATATAAAAAAATATGAAAAAAACTAATAAAAGTATAAAAAAAATACAAAAATAACTTGTAAAAATAAAAAAAATAAATAAATAAAAAATAAAAACTTAAAATAAATAAATAAATAAACAAACAAAAAGAATAAAAAACAAAAAATAAAAAGAAGGGAAAAAAATCATAAATTAAAGAAAAAATATATAAATTAACCTTAAAAAACATTAAAAAAATAAAATTAAATAAAAAATAAAAAACAAAGAAATTGATAAAATTTAAAATTTAAATAATAATAATAATAATAAAATACAAAATAACTAAAATTCTAAAAATTAAAATTTTAAAAAATATATATATATGAAAAGAAAAAGACTAAAATAAAAATTATAAAACAATAAAAATTTAAATTAAACAAAAAATTTTCGAAAAATACAACATTTTCAAAAAATTTAAAAAAAAAAACATAATTCACTTTTCTTAATTGAAAAAATAAAAAATAAAAAATAAATAAAAATTAAAAAAAAAACACACATTTTTTTAATTAAAATTTAAAAATAAAAATAAAATTTTAAAAATATAAATTAAAAATAATAATAATAATATAAAATTTATAAACAAAATTCAAAAACGAAATAAATAAATAAATAAATAAATATATATATATATATATATATATATATATATATATATATATATATATATATATATATATATAAAATTTAAAAAAATGGTCTTTAATAGCTGATGTGGGGTCGCGGCTCTCGCTCGGCGGGCGGCGAGAGCGCTGGCAACTCCCCCGTCGCCCATTGTCTGAGCACCGCGAACCCTAAGGCAGCAAGGGTCGACCCTTGCCCCCTTGGGGCCACAGGACTCAGCCGACGGGCGGCGGGAGAGTTGGCCAAGCCCCGCGGCCCTAAGGTGATAGGGGATGATTCCCATAATTGACCTTGGCTGCCCTGGGAGTCATTGGGCTCCACCGGTGGGCGGCGGGAGAGCTGGTAGCTCTCCAGCCGCCCGTCAGCCCAGCCCCACGGCCCAGGGCGATGACCAAACTCATTTGTTTTTTAATTACTTTTTTTGTTATTATTATCGTTTTAAATTTTTTTTTTTTTTAATTTATTTCATATTTTTAAATTTATTTATGTATTTATTTATTTTTTATATATAAATGTTTTTATTTTTATTAGAATATATATATATATATATAAAGTTTTTTTAAATAAAAAAATAAAAAAAAAAATTGATTATTATTATTATTATTTATCCAAAATTGTATTTTTCATATATTTATGCACTTTTTTTAATTTAATTATTATTTTATTTTTTTTATTTTTATTTTTAATTAAATTATTAATTTTTTTTAATTTAAATATGTAAATTGTAATTATTTTTCTAAATTTTAACTAATTTTAAATTTTTTAAATTTTTTTTAATTATGTGGTTTATTATTATTATTATTATTATTATTTATAACTTGAGAAAGAAAAAAAAAAAAATTGTTTTTTGATTTTTTGTTTTGGGTTAAAAAAAAAATTCTCTAAATTGTGTGTTTTTTAAATTTTTTTTTCTTTTTTATTTTATTTTTGAAATTTTTTGTTTTTTATTTTATTTTTATTTTTTTTACAAGTGATATTTTATCTTTAATACCATGACTAAAAATCATTGGAATTTTATTTTCATAAACATGATATTTTATCTTTAATGTCATCCTTTGATTTTTTAAGGCTTTTTAGAGACACAATAATAGATTATCTTTAATACCATGCTTAAAAATCGTTGGAATTTTAAGACTTGATATTTGATCTTTAATTTCATGTTTATCATTGAAATTTTAAGGTTTTTCAGAGTCATAATATTTTATCTTTGATGTCATTATTAAAAATTGTTGACAATTTACCCCGAAAAGAAAGAGATGTTATTCCAACATTAACACTCTTTGTTTTCGAGGTGTTTTTTGCACACAAAAAATTGACGACATTATTCCACCATCAATACTTTTCGTTTTCAGGTTGTTATTTGCACACACAAAATTGGTGAAGTTATTCCACCATCAACACTTTTTGTTTCGAGGGTGTTTTTTCAATCCATTTTTCAAGAAAAAAATTGGTTTTTAGCATAATTTAAAAAAATGTTGAAATTTGACCGTAAAAATAAAAAGTGCATTCTAGAAGACACACTTTTCGTTTTTGGGTTTATTTTTCATGTTTTTTGAGTTTTTTTGGGCTAGAGTTCTCGTTTTGTGGTAATAGTTCCTGTTTGATCGGTAACTATATTACTATAGGGAGATGGAAAATTATCTTAAGAAAGCGTTCACATGCATACCCAGACTCACCGTGAGGTGCAAGGGTGGCAGAGATTACTTGTTTTATTTTCAACAGTTTGGTCCTGGTCCCAATTCCTAATGCAAAAATGAACTAATCTAATGCAAAAAATGAAAAACAAGAATTAGCTAAATATGCGTGGATGTATGGGCCACTTACTTTTCTACTAATTACTCTATGTGTTCGGTATCTTTTACCAGCAAATCATTTGTTCAAATAGCATATGTGGATTGAAGGTCACTTACTTTCCTCTACTTAAACTATGTGTGATTTGCAATGATAAAAACTAAAATTAAAACAACTTAGTTGCTAGGCTAAACTCTAGCAAAAATTGTCCTAACCAGTCATGAAATACCAGAGCACAGTGATGGAAAATTTCTTATGGGTTGCCAACACCTTACAACTGTAAAAAATTGAGCAAAACAAGTGAAAATTGGGCTCATTGCCTACCGCGCGGCTTATCTTCACACAGGCACGAAAACCACGCATCTGTCTAAACAGAATGAGCACAAATTGCAGAGACTGGAAAAGCCACCTTCTCTGAGTCAAATTTCTCACTGAGGGTGACTAAAAAGTGCTGAGAGGAAGAAAGAGTGGTTTTGCAGCAAGTATGAGCAAGAGAGAGGACCTGCATCAACAATCATTAGCTCAAAAGAAAGAATCCAGTGGAGTTGCAATTCTTGTTGTAGTGCATTTGGCACATGGGAGGACGAAATACACTATGCTTAGTAGGGAGGATTCTTTCCTACAAGCAAGTCACAAGTCAAATTGGTTTGTCAAGCGTTAGTGGAACAAGTTCAACATGTAATAAGCTAAGTTAAATGGAAACATAGCATGCTACATAAACAAAGAAACAAAAACAAAACAACATGCACAAGAAACACGCTCAATAGAGAAAACACACTAATAACTCAACAATGGAGAGCTCTCTCCGTAGTAGAAGATAGAATGATAAATCTCTTGTAGTGGATCCTTCGAGCTTTGGAGCTCCAATATCAAAGACAAGGGGGTCTCTTCCCCTCAAGATTTCAGCAAGCCTCTCTTCCCTCTCAAAGGATGGTAGATTGACGGACACGTGGTGAACTCTTCTCTCTTGGATTGAAGTGTTGGATGGGCAACAACTAAATCCTTCCAATTCTCTTTTTGTTGGAAAACACAAGCTAATTTCATGAAGAGGAATTTGGCCAGCATAACAATGTGTCTCCCATTTCTCTTCCCATGGTTGGTTTTTATAGAAAATTTTCAAATTTTCCCTCCCTCTCTTGGTACAAGATGGATGTTGACACAAGAGTGGGGGTATGATTCCTTTTTTTTCTACACTAAAGCCTCAAGGTGGCTCCAAGGCAGTTGTACTTGGCTAGCTTGAGTGAGAATATTTTTCTCCAAGTGTGCCAAGTGGTCCCAGATGGTGACTTTCCACATCCTCGGGTCTGTGTAGCTATTCGAGGGATAGTTGCGATGTTCTTTGTGGATATCAAAGAAAAATCCACAAATATCGCCAAGGGTCAGTGCTTCTTGTGCATGGTCCAAAAATTTGCCTACTAACCTTAGGAAAATTTGAAAATTTCCTGCTAACCTTAGGAAAAGTTAAAATTTTAAAACTCCTATAATGTATTTCTTCCCTATAAATATCTATTTGTGCCTTCTGCTTGAAATTTTCTAATGTCTTTTACTTGTATGATTTTTAAGTGTTAACAACCATGAATAAACTGAAGGGAGTAGCTTTTAAAGACCTAGACATATCCAACGATCAAAATTTTATTTGTAAACTGACTTGGAAATGTAATATTTTTACCTAGGACCACTACTAGACAAATTTGAAAGAGTACATATTGATCATTGGATATTGGACACTAATGCCATCCATCCTCATTGATAGTACCCTTCGAGAAATGAGATATCATAGCAAATTCCTCCTCCTCCAAACTCTTGGAAAGAGCATATATCTCAGCATAAGTGAAAACACCCATTGACCTACTTCCCTTTCTTCTTCTCATCATCTCCCTTATTCTTCATCAAACATATTGAAACAAAATGACCCATATCGCCAAAGTTGAAACATTTAAATTTACTCAAGTCCTTCTTCTACTTACACTTCATTTGTGCTGCAAGTGCCATGTCATCATCTCAAGCCCTCTTCTTCGGATGAATATCCTAGTCTTGCAACTCCTCCTGAGTGAATTTGTCCCACAACCTATTCCAATATGGAAACTTCTCTCTGGAAATGATGCCTTCGATGAAGGGCTCGCATTCCTAAGTGAACCCTTTCAAGGTAATCCTCACCATATCATTATATGAAATAGTCATACCGACGACAAGATGCTCCTCTTTGGCCTCAGACAATTTCGTCAGATATGAAGTCACTCCTTCACCTTGCATCATCTTGGTGGAGTTAAACTTATCCTCCAATACCAGTACTTGGTTCTTATTCTTATTTTGGAACAATTTTTGAAGATACATCCACATATCATGTGCAATGTTCTTCAGACACAAATGGGATATTAGGGGATCCTTCACACCATCAACGATGATCAACCTTGCCCTCATATTTAAATCCTCATATACTTCTAGCTCCTTTGGGTCAATTGGCTTCTTGATGGCTTTCTCGACAAACTCCCAGATCTTGTTGACCTGCAAGACCAACTTGATCCTTTCCTTCCATGGAATATATTTGGACAACCCCTCCAACCTGTCCTCATACCAAAGACCAACCTGCAACTTTGACATTGTAGTGATCCCTTCACTTACAATATAACCAACTCCCTCTTAATTTGCACTCTTATGATTCAATGTCTTCCAAAGTAGCCCAAGCACACTCTAAAATCATGTTGAATTCCCATGATCTTTGTTCTATGATAGAATCTTATAATAAATAACGCTAATAAACCAAGAATATCAATAAAGATACTTTGCACAATGGAATATAAAATAACAGTAAATCAAACATGCACAATTATAGACAATTTTTTACAAAATATTGTACAAACATGTACAACAACCCAATATTTGTTATATTAAACCAACTGAATAATACAACAGTCTAGGGCTTCCCATACAAGGGTTAATGACCCTCAATTATCCATAAGTACAAGAATACAAGATATAGTGATAATCTTGTTGCATTCTCTATGTTGTATCTCATCCTAATAGTCCTTTGCTCTCGTTCTGCTCTCTAGTTGCCCCTTAGTCCATGAGATAACACCACATAGAGTCTCCAGGAGGGATGCCACCTATCACTACTACAAGTCGCTTCTGATACAATGAAAATAGGCTAATCTAATTTTCTCTTATAGGTTGGCCAACACCTGAGCTCCAATATGCCAAGCTAGTAACTTCTTTTTTCCATCAAAGAGCTACACATTAGGATCAATATGTCACCCAACCTTCAGTTGTCAAGCTCTCATTATGTCTGCTTGTCAAGGGATACTTTGGTCTACCAATATGCTGCCCTCCACCAGTCCAATGATGCCCAATCTAATCACTGTAGGATTTGTTCCTTTTTGAGGTTTCCAATCACCCAAATCAACCTCAACAATTGGCTCCCACGGGCTGCATATAAATATTTACACACATGGACCATCCACCTATCATCCAAACAAATTAAACACACCTATACATACCTTGGGATGATGTATCACTATTGTAGCTACTCACTGGTTAGGGCACCCATAGTATATGTTACATTCCTATAATTATCCAACAGTCACCTAAAAACCTGTGACTTCCCTTCCTTTAGCTCATGTTCTCATACATTTCCATATCAACCCTTGTCACAACCTTTTAACCCTCTCCAAGTGTTATGTACAAATATGTTGTACCAACACTCTGTCTTGGGAACAAACTACATGACTTATGACTCTCCCAAATAGCCTCAATAGATCTTGGACTAAGCTATTTACACTCCACAAGAATGAGTCATAATAGAAGTGGAAAAGACCACCTTAATCACACACAAAAAAACCCTAAAAACTCACCTCCTCATGCGACCTTATTAGCTTCAGTTTCAAACCTGTAATGAGAGACAATTAACCCTTAAACATTCCTCAAATGAGCTTGTCCTCTCCTCTTGAAATTCGTTTCCACGTATACATGTATTTCTTATGTTTGAATTCACTTGGGATGATGAAAATTTATTTTCACACACCTTAGATTCATACCAAAATAAGGGCTCCACAAATTTTTTTAAGAGACATGTCTTTTGGACAAGTTTACCTCAAGCCTAGATGACTTTATGGCCAAAAACCCCACCATTATCTTCAAAATTTCATATATCATCATATACAACTCAAAATTTGATGATTAATGTTGCATTAGATTCTCCTCAATGCCCTCTATCATCTCCATCCATCACATGTCCAAAATTCTCCATGGTTTTGGCCCAAAAATTGATGGGTACAAAATCAAAACCATGGGTTCCAAGACCACAAGCGAATCTTGTAGTGTTCCAACCTCCAAACCTTGAACCCTAGGGCTTGGAGTACCTCCCAAGCTACTTAAAAATCAACATGGTCCTGCATAGATTACCGAGGGCCCCTTCATCCTTTCTTAATTCTAAACAACTCAAGAAATTTCTAATCGAGGTTACATCTTCAGTAGTTTCTCTAGGTTCATACTTGTCATAGACCAGTAGCATGTCAAAGATAGGCACTCCCTGTTGTATGGTTGAATTTGATGAACCCCATTCTATTGTAAACATTTATCTTCTAGCCTCCTTGTAGGTGTGATGTAGGAGCATTGACCCCCTCCAAAGTTAAAGTCAAATATTCCACTTCTAGAAGAAAAAATGTGGAGACGCAGTTGTAAGAGGACATAGTTCCTTATTTCTATGTAACAAATGGATTGCTATAAATTATGGAAGTTGTGTGATTTTAGAGATTTGTTTATGTGCTGGAAGGATGACTTCCATGCTTTTATATTTTAAACCTACATGTGTATCAAAGAAGACATTAGTTTAAGATCAAGACCATGAGACCCAGAGAGGCCACTAAATGAAATTGTGTTTTTTCAATTAAATTATTCTTGTGTGTTGATTTTTGTGTTGTGGTGTATATGCACGTGATGTGAGGTAAATCATATGTTATTTCTTGATTCTACATTATTCGTGATTGAGTGAATTAAATTCTTTGTGATAGTGGATATGTTGAGCATGGCATGTGAAGATAAATCTATATGTGTGTTACAGGTTGCATGGGTGTAGCAAAACTCCACCAATCGTGTAGTCTTGCAGGAAAGTGAGGCATGGTATTGGATCGTGGTATTGAAAATACCCAACAATGTGATGATATTTTAATCAATCGACCATGTGACTCTGACTTTGTAGTGGGATCCTTTTTTGAGTGAGGTTTCGTCTGAGGTGGAGCAGAGCCACGTGGAATGGTCCATTTTTTATTTAATTTGTAAAGTCAAAGGTCAACAACTAAAGGGCTACAGATCTGGATTGAATCCAATTGGAGAAGTTATGCCACACGGCTAAAGAGTTTTTTCCTGTGGCACCAAACCAAATTTAAGTGCTAAGAGACCATGGAAAAACTAGCCTAATGGTGGAATGGCATACACATCATAATTTTTTGGGGTTGTTGAGGAATGTGAATCTAAATTTTTATGTAAGAAATCCAATCTAGCTAGATTATTAGCCATAACCCACATGCCAAGGATAAAAAACAATACAAAAAAATAGGATTTTAAGGACCCCCATAAACCTTTTTCATCAAGTGGTATCAGA
Organism: Pinus albicaulis; assembly: GCA_034641835.2. Lineage (NCBI taxonomy): Eukaryota > Viridiplantae > Streptophyta > Pinopsida > Pinales > Pinaceae > Pinus > Pinus albicaulis. The sequence continues at coordinate 71,883,208 of CM076575.1, forward strand.
GGAGGAGAAATCATGCATCTAGAGTTGAAGAAGAAGTGGATAATGTTAATATTTGGGGAGCAGTAGGAGGAGGTATAAATATGTTGAGGTTTGATAAGCGCATAGTCTTTGTTTTTGTGCAGGTAGCAACAAAGAAGGTGGGAATATTTGCAACAACCTAGAGCAAGGAGTACTCAAATAGTTTGAGGAGAGAGAATCAGGAAGATTCCAAAAGACTAAGCTCAGTCGAGAGAAGCTCAATGAGGTATCATGTAGCAAGAAGGGGAGACTTGCTACTGCAGAGGTTTTGTTGTAGCTCATGAATTAAAGTTGTTACGAGAATACCAGAAGCATATGACCATAAGGTTATAAAAAAATTTACCCATGGAGTCTAATGCAGGAGCATCAACCCCCTCCAAAGTTAAACTTGGATATTCAAATTCTAGAAGAAAAAACATGGAGAGATAATTGTCATGGAGGACATAGTTCTTGATTTCATTGTAACAAATGGATAAGATTTGACTCATAGGATAGGGTCAATAGGCTATAAATTATGGAATTTGCACAATTTTAGGGATCTTTTTATGTGTTGGAAGGATGACTTCCATGCTTTTATTTTGTAAATATATGTGTGTATCAAAGTGGCCATTAGTTGAAGATCAAGCCCGTCAGACCCAAAGAAGCCATTAATTTTAATTGTGTTTTTTTTCAATAAAATTATTATTGAGTGTTGATTCTTGTGTTTTGGTGTATATGCATGTGATGAGAGGTAAATAATATGTTATTAAAGGTAAAGGTAAGCAGACAATTCATTCTAGTAGTGATTCGGAAGGTGAATCTTTCAATAAAAAATTTACTATGAAGATTATTAAAAAGACTTATCCATGTACTTTATGTGGAAGTAACAACCATTGTCTAGTTGAATGCTGGAAGAAGAAGGTTTACAATAAGAAGGTACATGCTACAAGGATTATTCTGCGGAAGGATGGCACAACACTGCAAGTAAAGAAAATATTTGGAAAGACTTTGATAGAATCAAGGAAGAACTCAACATCGTCAAAACAAAGCTCAAAGAAATCGAGCAAGAAGACAACCGTTGCAAACTTAGAAGAGAGAGTTCACTCACAATGTAAGTTGAAAGGACATTCAAAGATCACATTTCCAATGCTACAACATGAATCGATAGTAGAAAAATCGGGACAAGGGGGAGCAAAGAAAACTGACAAGGAAGAATGTAAGTCTCCAGAAAAATTGCTTACTTGGAACTAGGCAGTTTCCATGCCTTATGTTTAATTGTGTGCCTGTGATTTGTCATCACATCAGTTAGTCTAGTTGAGTCTGTAATATGGTCAAGAATGTTTATGTACTGATGATTTATGTAATAAATTCCTTATTGTAATAAAAAATTTAGTGGAACAAAAGTCTTTTAGTTGGGAGGTATGATCCAGGTGGATCTTGAACTGTAATTGAGTCTAGTCATATCAGTTATGTCTATTCATGTATTTTAAGAGCAGGTTGGTCATAAGCTATGTCTAGTCATGTTTTTGGAAACTAGGATGGTCATAGATTGCAGTTGACCCTCAAAATTCTCAAAATTCAGCAGTCTAGGATGTTTGTGTACTAGTGCCAAGTCAAAGAGCTCGTCGCACTGATTCCGGTGGTATATTCGGTTTGAAAAATGGACTCCATATGAGGGAGAAAACATTTTCTGGAGTTTAAATCCAACAAGAAAAAATTGGGCCTTTGCAGGCCAAGTGGCAACCTCTCAGCAGGACACGTGGCAGGTCAAAGTCAGCATACAGGTCAAACTAGAAAGGTCTGGCTCAAACCCACGACCTTTGTAACTACAACACAAAACATTAACATTGGACCATGGGTTTACTTTGTTAATACTATGGCATATATATTTATTTAATGTATGTTAAATGGAATGGTGGGGAAGGGCTGGCGGAGCTCGCCATATCTGGTGTCCCCGCCAAGCCCTCAGACTGTTTGGCAACAAGTTAACACAAGTTCTAAAGTTATAGCAGAGCCTCCATCCTAAATTTTGCACGGAGTTGGAATATGGTTTATTTAACATGTCGCGGTTATCAATATGTTATATTAGAAGTTTTTTAAAACATGTGACACAGTCACCATCGGACTACAGTTCAACTAGACTCCAAATATGATACGTGATGCCGAGTAATGTGTTAAAACTTTGGGTATATGTGGCGTATACATATCACCATTGTATTAACGCTACAACCAAATTCCATGCGCGAGTTAATACATATTACAAAGTCTATTGTTAAACTTATGGTTATAACCATATCCAAATTTCATATGGCAAGTGGAAAGATATGTAACCATTGGAGTAATGGCATGATTTTCCACACGACATCACCATCGAATTAATCACATGCCACGGGTTGCAATGTTATATCACCATCGGGGTTTTAAAACTATATGGTATAGTTTATATCCTATATATGAAATCTATGAGTGCCACGGGGAGATATAGTATTCGTCGGTCCAATGGCTTTCGACCATGTTATACGTATTGATAAAAATATGGTATGGTTGTTATATCCAATTTGACATATGGTTGCATCGATTATAATAATTTTTATGTTTAATACCTTTTGTTATAACAAAATGAAAAGGTGTTACCATACATTTCCAACGTTTTCTATGTTTGTCAAATCCAATCCTAGGAGGTATGTGGGTTTGACCCCAGGACCTCCTTGTGGGTTATAAAAGAAATTGCGAATGCACCAGAGAACAGGGAGTTGAAAGGTGGACCCTTCAAACTTATGTTACATGTGCCTATAATATTCCTTTTGAGGCATAATTTGGCCAATATTAGGCCTTTTCAAGATCTGCAAGTTGGGTTGGAGAGCTAAGGCATCAGACTATCTTCTAACAGTAGCCATTGATGCCTGTGTGCATAGTCTAAAGTGGTGAGTTTTATGTAAAGTAAGTGGGTGGTGAGCTATATTAGGAGAAGAATTTGTATTGGACATTTTGAGGTCATTCAAAAGCTAAATTGATTGTTTCAAAAGCCTAGATAGGGGTTTTGAGGTGTTGTAGACGCAGTGGAAGAGCCATTTTCTTCATTGGAGTAGCTATTTGGGCATTGTGATCTAGAGGAAGACAACCACAACACTTATGTTTTGAAGCAGTAATATTATTGATTTTTTGTATCAAAATTGATTACGAAACATTTTCTTTATATTCCTCCTTTTTCTGGTGCAATTTCCTCTTTGTAAAATTGAGTCAGGTTAAGGGTGAGAGTTCTCTTTAGGAGGACGTTTCTTGAAGGGAAACATTGTCACTACATCATCAACTTGACTCTACAAGATAAATAATTCTTATGTACTCTCTTTGTAGCCAAGATCACTAAAGCGGCCTAGACTTTGAGCAGGGCCCATAGATGTAGCCTAAGAGGGGTGAAATCCATCATCAACTGGTTGTGTCTCTTGCTTTATGTCATTTTTGTACTGTGAATATTTTTCATCTTGATGTTCATTAAAATTCGATTATTCATATGTGAATAAATTATGAGCTAAAGACATAATTCTAAAAAGCTTGAAAAGTGTCATAGGATGGTCATCTTCCATTTTCAGGTCATTATTGCATCACAACCTATTCCTTCGGTATCTGGTACCACCTAGGTCCTTCTTTCCTAGCCTTCACAAGGTACCTTATAGTCTCAACCTCTTGGACAAGGTACTCCTCAAGTTTTGATAGGACAAAATATATATAGTGTGGCGCAGTCCCAATCGAACCCACCTTATGTTGGGATGATGCAAAATCCCGAAGTGAAACAGTATAGACCCTATCAAGGTATTCCTCAAGTGCCTTTTTAAGGCTAATAAATCCAAACCCATCCATTCCAGTATTTGTAGGGTTATCCTGGAGCTAGTCAGCAAGGTTGCACGTATTTTGGTTACTAGATTCCTCCTTATTCTGGTGCCCAAGTTCCACTTTATCAGAACCCTCCTTATCCAAGGATGCAAGTATCTATTTCCCAAGAAATTCTTTCTTATCCAGGCTACCCTTCACTAGATTTCAACTAATAGTTACCTTTTTTGGTGACTCTCGAATTTCCAGATTAAGTTGGCTTACAAACAATCCCATCTCTTATTCGCCTTGGTGACCGGTAATTCCCACCAAACTTCCCTCCAATATCCCAAAATTCAATGGAAATCATGGAGAAGACCCTGTTGGTGTCCAAGTGTGAATGAATATTCAAACCCTTTCCCACATTAATTATCAATTCGGGTGCATTTCATTATTACAAGGTAATGCACAAGGTATATGCAGGAGTAATAGCACAATCCAATATTGATCACATATTCAACAATTAAAACAACCAGAATTACTGTAATAGTAATTAAAGATAAATTGCAGAATTATAAAAGCATTCACAACAATTAAAGAACATACCATAACAGCAGTTAAAATACTCAAACAGAAATGTGAAAGCAAAAAAAAGGAAATAACGTAGCACCTGATCAGAAGAGTGGGCCCAACTCTCTGACAAGGGACACGGTAGACTCATAGCTTACAGATAGAACGGAAAAATGACTTACATTCAATTAATTAAAATTCTTTTGTTACAAAACTTTATCTCTTGCACGCTAACCCTCTATGCATTCTATCCTCCCCGATCTCTCTGATTTGTGCCTTTTTAAATATACAAAAAACAAAGGGGAAATAAAATGATTACAAAATATCAATAACCAAGATGAGATCTGAAAGATATTTCCATCATGATTCAGCTAACATAGGTCGAATCTGGCAATTACAATTAGGGAAATTTGGAAAACGGCCACAACAGAAAATTTACAAATATATCCTTTGAATAACCTTTCTTTTTTCTCAATGAAGACCAAATTTGGGAAAATTGCCCATCAGAAAACTAATTTGGTATGTTCTGCACAAAACCCATGTTTCAGATTTTCAGGATTCATCTTCCTTTGCCCGAAACGTTCAACGCAAAACTGTCTCTTAATATTCTAGCAAATTTATGAGTTGGAATATTTAATTATCAGTTGAAGATCAAATCTGCAATCTGGAAGAGATATTGAGGCTAAATTAGTGAGTGATGTTATAAGGAATTCATTAATAAACCATTATTGGCAAAAACATGCATAGTAATCATTAATTTATTAAAATAAAGGAGAACAAGTATTACTTATCCAAGAGAGCATAAATAATTATGAAATGGAATCATATAATAATTATGATAAATAATGTGATAAAATAACATTAGAAATCACTGAAATGGATGTTTAGAAGTGATGATAATAATACAAATTAGTGGCCCAACATCTCCCCCAAACTGAACATGTTGCATGTCCCCATGCACCCCAATGTCTTTGTATTAACCAAGTTGTAATACAATAATCAAAATGCTCACCCCAACACATGATATTGATGGAAGAGAAGCCTTATTCCTCAAATTTTTCCTTAAAATAATTTTCATGTATAATTTCAACCATATGTATATGAAGTTGCAACAAAGTATGATACAAGTAAATACAAACTTCATTACAATCCAGATTTTGCTGAAATTTTGTAACCAAATTTATACTATATCAATGTTTCTCCAATCTGAAAATCAAATCAATGCAATGAATGGATTTCAATATATTGTCAAAATGGTTGTAGCTAATAATGCATGATTTTTTTGGAATTAACAAATTGTTTTAGCTTGAAAATTTATGGGTTTAATGATACCTCTTTGTTGTTTAGAAATCATAAGAATCCAGTTGATAGTTTTAAGGATATACACAAATCAATTTTAGGATTGTATACTTTAAAAGAAGAAATAAGAAATAATTCATCATGCATCACAACACTTCCCACAAACTAGATAATTATCATGCCCTCATGCTATGCTAGAAAACAAATTGAGTTGGTTGCTACAATCATGGCTGAAATCTTTGTTTGGTGTATAACAACATGGAATAAATGAGATTTTGAGAATGAATAAGGAGATCGATGGATGATAAATAATATTAGTGGCATGTTCATGATAATGAAAGTAACACTCCCCGAAACTGAAAGATTTTGTATTTCTGAAAAATGGGAAGTGGTAAAGAAAGGGAAATAATGGTTGAAAAATATGAGTGAATAATGCTCAATGGTTTTTCACGATATTCCCCTAAAATTTTCATAAATCAAAACCTTATGCTATTTTACCTCAAATTTTACCTCCATAAAAATGTGGAATGGCATGTATGGACTGACATCTTTTGAAGCTGATGTAGGCTAAGCTAATGCTGAAAGTGATGCGGGAGGTCGAAGCCATGCACGCTGAAAAAAGTAATCAGAAAGTGTAGCACGGTTTCCTTCCACCAAACTAATTAGTTTCCTTGCCATCTTTAAAACATCTTATGAATATCCTTAATCAGTAATTCATCACCTCAATTACCCCATTACATATAAAAGTGACATAATCATATTGTGAATGACATGGGATAGTAATGGATAAGAAGGGAAAAGATGCTAAACTTTGGTTGTTATGATCACATAAATGATGAGAATTAGTATCTTAGTCTTTGCTTCTCAAGATATGTATAATTACCTGGGATTCAAAATCAGAATTAGGCCTCTTTATTCCACCCCAAAACAATAATGGTATTGTTAAGCTATGAATAAATGGTGACTAATTAGGCAAAGCAACTATCTTTGGTTAAAGATATGATACTTGTAGAATAAAATAATAATGGATTAGATGATACAAAATGTCAAATATCAAATATCCTAAAATTTCCATCCATGACATGTAAAGTGAATATTTACAACTCAATAATAGATATAAACCATAACCACCATCATCTAAGAAATGATTAAATATTGCCCCATGAACCATGAGTTCTAGAAAACCTTGTATATGCAACAATCAAATTTATTGGAAATAAGCTTTGAGAAAACTAGGTAACCAAGTAGATTATAGTTTTAAATTAACTTCTATACCATAGGCATAGCCACTACTTCCAGCAGGCGTCCATAGCCTCGACAGGGATGCCTTTTTAACCCATTGAGATGCCAGTGTCCCATCTATAAAAATAAGTACATGGTTACAAAAGCCTTTCAATTTACTTAGATGTCAATTGAAGATCATTGTTCTGGCATGGTAACTAGTTAGTAACAATGTCATTCATGGGAGCTAACAAAAGTGAAAAATTCGGATCATGATGAGACCTCTTGTCCTTCAGTTTTATGACCAAAGGCCATTATCGTGGCTTGGTGACCAGCAGTGGTAATGTCACTTATTAGGACCTATGATCATGGTAGGTCGGCTCGTGATGAGACCTCCTATCCTCTATTTGACCATTTATGTTTAATATTCAACTATGGTTATTATTAATCAATTAAGATTACTTAATAGATGGGGTGGCAAGTAAGCTTCTTAAAATCTAGGGATGGCGTAAAAAGTTGTGTAGTAACTATTTTCAAGTTTGATAGTTTTGCTTCTCAAAAATTAATAACTTTCAAATGACCGCCGATAAATATATTTTTCATTGTTGATATTGGGGTTGAGGAATAGTTCATTAGATAATGACTGAAATATTTAAATACAATTATGTGGTCATCATCATAAATTTTACAAGATTAGGGACTTGACCAATTAGGAAAGTTGAAAGTTGGCATGATGAAATAATCTTTGCATAATTATTCCTTAAAAATCATATTATGTTTATAGATAAGAAAAGATATATTGACTACCCAATCATTATTTCAAAGAGGGCTTAGACCATTAAAATTATTTCTCGTTCACCAAAGAGAAAAAAAAAAAAACAGAAATACTTACACATGTTGAATCCAATGTGAAGATTGGCCAACAACAATAGTTGTGACTGAGGTAACAAAAACCATGACTTAGATAATAACAGGGAAAGGGGAAAAATAATGATGTTAGGAAGGTGACATGAAGGAGGATTAGTCACTTTACAAAATAATGAGGAATTTAGATTGAATAATTCCTGACAATACTTTCCATAATAATCATCCTTTAAATACGAGACCTCCCCCCCAACTAAAGTATGTCTGTCATCAGTCATAGTTGGTCATGTCGTAAGTAAAATACCAATTAAATCTATGGAGTCAGTGAAGGACGTACCTAGTGACTTACCTTGGCAGAGTAACAACACTGGAGGAGTAACAGAACCAAGTACTTAGAAAAATATCACCATGGAGTAACATCACCGGAGGAGTAATAGCACTGAAGGAGTAGCAGCATTGGATACTTATAAAAAATTTCCAGAGCAACAAAAACGATGGATTCGCAGCACCGATGGAGTAACAACAGTGATGGATTCACAACACCAACGGAGTAACAGCAGTGATGGATTCACAACACCGATGGAGTAACAGCAGTGACGGATTCACAGCACTGATGGAGTAACAAAATGTCAGATTCACAACACCGACGAAGTAACAACAGTGATGGATTCATGGCACCGACGGAGTAATAGCAGTGACGGATTCACAACACCAACGAAGTAACAATAGTGACGGATTCACAGCACCGACAGAGTAACAACAGTGGCAGATTCACAACATTGATGAAGTAACAGCAGTGAAGGATTCACAACGCCGACCATGTAAAAATAGTGACGGATCCACAACACCAAGGGAGTAACAGCAGTGACAGATTCACAACACCGATGGAGTAATAGCAATGACGAATTCACAGCACTGACAGAGTAATAACAGTGACTGATTCACAGCACCGACAGAGTAACGTCAGTGATGGATTCACAGCACCGGCTGAGTAACAACATCCAACACTTAGAAAAAAAAATTCAGAGTAACAACAGTGGTGGATTCACAGCACTGACAGAGTAATAACATCAAGGAGTAGTAGCATCATGAAGTAACAACATCGCGGAGTAGCAACATCCAAGGAGTAACATCCTTCGTGAGTAGCAGCACCCGGAGTAACAACATCTAAGGAGTAACAACATTATGGAGTAGCAACACCAAGGAGTAAAAACATCACGAGTAGAAGCATCACAGAGTAGTAGCATTCAAGGAGTAACAGCATCACGAGTAGCAGCATCCATAGTAACAGCATCATGAGTAGCAGCATCAAGAAGTAACAACATCACAAAACTTAAGAACTCACTCATTTTCTTTTGAGAACAAAAAAAAATGAGACTTTGAAGTAAACAATACCTTAAGCATAAAAACATAAGAGAAATCAAAAAATAAACAACTCTTTATTGAAAACCAATAAATAAATAAATTACTTAAGTTACAATGGTTATGATTTTTGTTGCAGCAATGTTGTTTGTGACTAGTGAATGAATGGAAAAATGCTTTTTCTGAAATGACTTGGATCTTCAAGTAGAAATCAATTCCCCATTTCTCATGTTATAAATCCATTAATTGATAAAAATTATTCATGTTATTTTCTCTTTGTGAGGAAACGTCTTTGAAAATTTTTATATTTCATTATCATTGCCTTCAATAATTACTTGTTCATAAATTGACCTCATTTATTCCCATGGGACCTGCAAAAAAAATGAGTGTCTACCTGCACTAAAACATGAAATCATGGAAGAAGAGAGGTGATCAGGCTCTCCTAATCCAAGAAATATGGAAAAAAACAAGCAGTTACTCTATAAAACAAATCCATGGGAAAAAAATAACAAAGTAAAATTAATTTATTACCTACGGGAGAGTGGTGGCCAACCATACTAACTAGCAGTGTTTCAATGTTAACTTCTTTGTTCTTCGTCTGATTTAAGTGATTCCAAAGCTAAATTAAAGTGAATTCATAGGGATGTCTCCAATAGAAAAAAATTTTAAAATTCCATGTAATGGTATGTTAAATTTTCTTAGAACAAGCTACATAATAGATTCACTTTCGATTTTCCAACTCAGACCAACAATTGATATTTCAAGCATAACTTTTTCATTTGATGATCGATTGAACTGATTCAAATTGAAGATTAAATTATATTAATTTATTTATCTCCCATAGAAACATATTTTTAAGGCAATAATAATTGGTGGGTCAAATCCGATAGTAAACAGTTGAGAAAACAGAGTTAGAGTGTTGATTTATGATAAACAGTCAGTATTTTGGTCATAACTTCCTCATACGATATCGAAATAAAGTAATTCAAATTGAGTTGTAAACTAGATTAATATGAGAATATACCATAGAAACAGGTTTCCAAAATCTATTTATTTAGGACTTCAAAAATGGATTTTCCCAACTCTGTTCCTTAGCTGCCTACTAAACATCCTATCAATGTTTTGGTCATAAATTTTTCGTTTCAAATCCAAATCAAGTGATTCAAATTGAGTGAGAAATTATACATAAAGGGATATGTAGGATAGAAATAGGTCTTGAAAATATTCCCATTTTTTCCCTCAAAATATAATTGTCCCAACTATTTTTCCAAAATTTTCATCAAGCCCGCAAGCCATAAGATATGATAATCAAGGAATTTTTCCAAGAAGGTGATCAAAATGAATATGAGTGTTTGTAGAAATTTTATTTTAAATATAATTCATCTACGTACCTAAATAAATTTGAATATTGATCACCAATGTTAATTTTCACAGCGTGTTGCAACAAAAATAACTATTTTACATATAAGGAAATTTATTTATTTATCTCTTCATTTATTCTGTTTTCTACACTACACTACTCTACCTTGAAAAATAAAATATACTTACAAATAAGAGTACTTCCAATGAAGATATTTTCGAAATAATGCCTCAAGTATGCACATACCCGTATTTGAAAAATGTATGTTAATAAATACACAGGTATGAGAGACCAACTTCCTTGTTAAGGATGGTGCCAAGAGTTTCTGAAATGTGGAGTGATGTTGTAAGAAAATAACAAAGTGAAACCAACCTTCAATATACCCTTGATTTCCCATATTTGTCACATCGTGAAGTTCGTTGACTGCGTTTTATATTGTGTTGATGCTTTCTTCCTTGACCTCATCCTATGAGTTTTGGAGGTCTTACTCTGTTTTTTTTATTATATCTTTGTTCATAAAACCAGAGGAAGGAAAACAAAATTCAAACAATTCTTAAAGCTCGAAACCTGGATTAGGGTGAAACTTCCCTCCCCGGGATGAGAGATTGGGCACTAAGAAATCAACAGAAAAAAAAAGCAACTAACGCTCAGGACCTAGAGCAGGGTAGCATTTCCCTCTCTAGGATGAGAGATTGGTTCCTAAGAAATCAATCAAAAAGGAAAATAGAACAACTATGCTCAAGACCTAGAGAAGGGTAGCATTTCCCTCCTTAGGACGAGATATTGGTTCCTAAGAAATTAATCGAAAAGCAAAATAGAACAACTACGCTCAAGACCTAGAGCAGGGTAGCATTTCCCTCCCTAGGATGAGAGATTGATCATTAGATTAATATGATTTTTGTTCTTGCACCTTTTTTATCCTCCTTGGAAACGGCGCCAAAATTTTGGTGTCCAAGTGTGAATGAATATTCAAACCCTTTCCCAAATTAATTATCAATCCGGGTGCATTTGATTTTTCCAAGGTAATGCGCAAGGTATATGCAGGAGCAATGGCACAATCCAATATTGATCACAGATTCAAAAATTAAAACAACCAAAACTACTGTAATGGTAATTAAAGATAAATTGCAGAATTATAAAAGCATTCACAACAATTAAAGAACATACCATAACAGCAGTTAAAATACTCAAACAGAAATGTGAAAGCAACAAAAAGAAAATAACGCAGCACTTAATCAGAAGAGTGGGCCCAACTATCTAAAAAGGGCCACAGTAGACTCACAACTTACAGATATAACATCAAAATGACTTGCATTAAATTAATTAAAACTCTTATGTTACAAAAATTGATCTCTTGCACGCTAACCCTCTATGTGTTTTATCCTCCCCAGTCTCTCTGATTTGTGCCCTTTTAAATATACAAACAATAAAGAGGAAATAAACTGATTACAAAATATCAATAACCAAGATGAGATCTGAAAGATCTTTCCATCATGATTTAGCTGGCACAGGTCGAATTTGGCAATTACAATTGGGGTAATTTGGAAAATGGCCACAATAGAAAATCTACAACTCTGTCCTTCAAAGAACCTTGTGTTTGTCTCAATGAAGACCGAATTTGGGAAAACTGCACATGGGAAAACTAATTTGGTTTATTCCTGCACAAAACCCATGTTTCAGATTTTCATGATTCAACTTCGTTTTCCCAAAACATTCAACACAAAAATGTCTCTTGTTATTCCAACAAATTTCTGACTTGGAATATGTAATTATCAGCTGAAGATCAAATCTGCAATCTGGAAGAGATCTTGGAGGCTAATATAGTGAGTGATGTTATAATGAATTCATTAATAAACCATCATTGTCAAAAACATGCATAATAATCATTAATTTATTAAAATAAAGGAGAACAAGTATTACTTATCCAAGAGAGCATAAATAATTATGAAATGGAATTATATAATAAATTATGATAAATAATGTGATAAAAGAACATTAGAAATAGCTGAAATGGATGTTAAGAAGTGATAATAATAATACAAATTAGTGGCCCAACAGACCCGTCGACCCATGTCATTACGTATCATCTATGGTTTTCTTCCAACTCCCTCAATGATGATTCCATACAATTACGTCTTTTTCAATGTACTCTTACATGTACCACAACTAAATGGTACATTGAGTTACCTAGATCTTTGTTTCATGATCTCAGTTCCTTAGCTACCACCTTCTTCATGCATTTCTAGTTACCCACCTAGAATTAAACTGGAACGGAACTTCTCACCAACTTTAAACAATCCAAAGCTACTCACATTTCAAATCATATTCATGAGTGGTAATGTCTTCTTCGGTTGGTGAAGACCTTTGTTCCATATCAATTGTTGGTAGAATGTTCCATTAAGTCCCTATTTCCATCTACCATAGAGGATGTAGCCAAATCTAGAATCGTAACTGAAGAGAAAGTAATTGCTCGTGCTCAATATTTGCACCTCATCTATACCCAATATGGAATGCTCAACGAAAAGATACCAAATGCTCTAATACCTTTGAACATTGTTCCTTCCACTACTAGTAAATATTCTCATTTTGTTGATCACATCATTGGTTCTGCCAATTCATAGATAGTGAGTATACCATCTGGTGTTGCTCTCATTTTTTCTGCCCAAAAATCTTCATCCAATCCTCCCGCAGATTCTTCTTCTGAGATGAATGTCGTTTCAACTTATAGAGGAAACTATCAACAACAACTAGGAAGTAAGAAGAAAGGGAAAGGAAAAAAGAATGAATATTCTTCACCGCATGATAAAAAACCAAATCAATCCTATGATGATAAATGAAAGCCTCACTACCCTTTCTTGATTTTCAACAAGGATAACTTTACTCGTGAATATCATTGTCGCATAGAAGTGAACCAGTTTTTGAAGTCCTCCACTTCTCCCGTTGTTTTTACCGACTTGTTTCCCAATCAAGAGACCCATCTCATTGCTCGGGATCCATCTTCCTCTAACTCAGTTTTAATACTCTTTTTCAAAGAATAAATATAATTTTGTGGCAGCTACTCGCAACAAGGGGTATGGTAATGTGAATCTTCCAAATGGTCAGGCTACTAATCAACCTACCAGTTCGAGATCAACTCCATTTGAACCTCTTCCACCTTCAATTCCTATGGAGTTAACTATTAAGCCTCCAAAGGGCATTATTCATAAGTCTTGTTTCAACCCTTTTTCCAGGGCTACTCAAAATTAAATGTAGTTAAGGACTTGGCTTAGTCCCCATCAGCTATATCGATCCTCAAGGTGTTGCAAAACTACCCCGCTGAGAAAAATTCTTTGCTTTCAACTATTAGATGTGTCAATCCTTTCAACCATGAGAACTATTCCCCTCGACTTCCAGCTCAATTGGAATTTATGATCGAGGTTTTCATCCATGGTAAAAACATTCATCGTTATATTGTTGACAAGGGAGCCTAGACCCGCATCATGTCTATGAATTTCTAGAAGGAAATTGGTTCTCCTCAATTGAATTATTCATTCACCACATTGAAATATTTTGATGGAAGAATGTACAATCCTTCTCGTATTTTGAATTCCTTACAAGTGGAATTAGGGGGAAAGGCTATATCTATAGAAGTAGAAATTATCGACAGACCTCTTGATTATAATCTTCTACTGGGTCACACGTGGGTTTACAGCATGGCTGCTATCATTTAAACTTATTTCCATATGATCACCTTTCCTCATAAAAGTGCGATTGTGGCCATCGATCAACTGACCTTTTTCGCCTCTGATTCCCATGTTGTTGGAAGTGTCCTACTTGTATGGGAATCCCTACACTCTTATCAACATGTCAGGGTTGAACTATTGAAGGACTCCTTGCTCATGGGAACCTTTTCACTTCCTCATCCTCCTATTCCTAACAACTCATATTCGGTTTCTTTTATCAACATGATATCGTCTTCTACTATCCAGATTGATTCATGGATAATACCAGAAGAAATTGACATCAACAGTTTTGGCGGCCGAATGTCGTTTAGCCCTACTGAACTTGATTACGAAGTTATCTATTCGGCTTGTGTGGTTCATACCTTTACCTCGATCACTTGGGTTGATCGATCATTGGATTACGACACGTCTTATGATCCATTATTTCTTGTATTTTCCACTAACACGAGCATCATGGAGATCATGATGCCAGACGATGTGCCATCGGATGATCATCAGCATAATTCCTCCCTACCATATTCCATCAAGGGTAATCTTAGTGATGTTTATCTACCCAATTTCGATGGATATTTCGCAAGTTCTGTTTCCATCTGCGAAGTTGATTCCATTTGAAATTTGCAACAAGAAATATTGAAATTGGAAACAAGAAGAGGCTTCTAATTTAATTTTCCCTTAATTAAATTAGAAGTAAATTGTAATTCCAAATCACATGAAATCTTGTACAAGTTAACTAAGTCAGGAAGAATTAGTTAGTTCACTTAATTCAAGTTGAGGGTCAAATTAGAGGCATGTAGAGTGTCTCCTACTTTTTAGGAGGCTTGGATGAGTTTATTTTGAGTTGTAATTAATTAAATAATTTTATCTGAGTTAAAGTCATTTTAACTAGCTCTAACTGATAGAGGAACTGGAGAGAGGTCAACTTGTGAAAATTAGATTTAATTCAAATGTAGTGATCAATCATATAACCGATAATTCACTCATAAATAACTCATGTATGTCAGTTCTGAGAAAGACCCAATTTAGATTGCAGTTAAAGGGAAGTGTACTATCATTTGTATAATCATCCAATTGTACAGGTGGTGCATCAAGTTAGAGGAATAACCTTGATGTACTTCGCAGCTATTATTAGGGAATTTCCTCATATAATATGGGCCTAATTCCTCATTGAAGTGTGCAAGGAGGTACAAGCTTAGAAGGCTAGAAATTTGGCTAAGTATTGGCCAGAGTCAACCTAGGAAGCAGTGAGATAGACAAGGAAAGTGCAGAGCGCTCTCAAGCCTAAGAGAAGCATTGTATTGTTCTCATATTATTTGTCTTATGTAATATACATATAGTGGGGTTTTTTTCTGAGGCTTTTTCCAGATAAATATTTTTGTTGTGCGATTGAAATTCTTTCTCTTTCTTGTTCATGTGATTATGCGATCGTAATTGGTTTCTACAATTTGTAGAGTAGATTCAAGTATTTTGTTTTAGCATATTACAAATATCAGTTTGAATCTACGTGGATTTATACATGGTATCAGAGTAGGAATCACTATAGAAGATAATAATATGATTTTTTTTTTAGCAGGTGAATCGAATTTGCAGATCTACTCTTCAGGACCAGCAGCAGGATCAGGATGTCTTTCTCTGGATTGAGACTTGAATATGCCCTTAAGGGTAGCTTGAATTACATAGCTTGGAGAGACAGGATGGAGGCAGTGTTGGAAGACAATGGGATGAAGGAATTCATAGATAGTGATATTCCTAAGCCTCCAACAACATATTCTCAAGATATGGCGGCACGGAAGAAAAATGTAGCAAAGAAAATAAGGATTCTGTTAGAAGGAGTTTGAGATAATATTGTCTCTAACCTCCATGGAAAGGAAACCCCATATGATATGTGGAAAGCCTTAACATATTTGATTCAAAACAATAGCTACCAGAGAAAGTTTCCGCTAAAGGAAAAGCTCAGAAAAATCCATATGGAGGAGGGCGACATAATACCAAATTACTTGACCAAGTTCACCTAATGTCGAGATGATATTGGAAGTGTGTGTTTCACCATTGCCAAGGATGATATGGTAAGCCTATCAGTTCTATTCCTTCCCAAGATCTGGCATATCTACTAGGATTCGGTAAATGGGAGGGAGAAGCTACCATAGTGGGAGCAATTATGGTTTGACTTCGTGCAGGAAGAGATTAGGAGGAACACCAGATATGAGACCTCTTCCAAAGAAATGGAACATGACTTTTCATTATTAAACAAAGGAAATAAGGCCAAGGGAAATAATTCCCAAGGAGAAAAGGGAAAGAAGAAACACTTTTCCAACATCAAGATTTTTCACTGTCACGATTTCAGGACTGTGCCACAAAATGTCCACAGAAGAAGGCAAGCAAGAAGGAGACTGCAGTAGCAACAGGAGGTGAAGCTCTATCTTCACAATTTGAAATTGATTTCACTGTCATTTCATGCATGGAAATCACTATAATGGGGTTCATGTGGTATCTCGGCATCAGTGCCTCGTCCCATATGATGGGGAATAGAGAACTCTTGAGTGACTTGGAGGAGAAAGGCCTCAAGCAGAACATAGAGTTTGGATATTATGGGAGGTATAGTGCGACTAAAATTGGTACTGTTACCTTTCATAGGGAACCTAGCAACCCTCTCAGACTCACATATGTATTTTTTATTCCAGGACTAAAGAATAATATTGTTTTCGTCACAGTATTGCAATATCGTGGCTTTGATGTGATATTTAGAAAAGGAAAGGTTTTCCTTAAACACATCACCACGGGATGGGTAAATCAGATCGATGTGTGAGTCAAGAACATGTATCCTCTCAAGGTCAAATATGCATGCAAATATTTGAGGAGAAATGAAAATTTTATAGACTTATTTGGTTGACAGGGATCATGAACTACCTCTCAACATGCAGCCTCATAAAGTTGTGGAGAAACCACAATTATAGAAGTAGAGAGGAGATCGAGTGGAGGCATCCACTTAAGCAGAGACCTCCAGTAAGGGGAAATTTCGGGCCAAGTGGGAAGAGGGAGCACATGCAACCATACCTCCAAGTGAAAGGTGGAGCGATATGAAGTAATAGTCCCAAGAGTGCAAGAATGTGGGCAAGATCCATTTAGATGTCTTGTCTCATGGATCATTACCTTGCTATGGGAGCCCACAGTACATAACAACAGATGGAACAGAGCGGAGTCAGCAATAGCGTGGATTTTTCAGTAGACAATGCAGTAGCTAGTAGCAGTCACAGACTTTGATGAAAAATGCATCATACATATCACAATTGATTTAGTTTGAATGATTTTCAGTTTTATAAGTGTTGATCAATGGTTGCCATTGATTTCAACCCAAGAAGCACCAGGGGCTACCCCAATCTTGCATGGGAATTTTGACCTACCAAATTACTATATTTTGGGTCAATAATATTTTTTATGGTTTCTACTTGTCGAGATGTTTCCATTTATATATGGCACGCCATGTCATTCTTGACGGTTTGAGAGATATTCAAGTTTGAAGTTTGTAACCCTAGTTAGTGGGCTAAAACCCCATGGGGTTATGGCATGGGTCATTCAAAAGTTAATAATTAATAATTTTTAAGCTCCTAAAATCCTTCCCACGTTCACTTGTTGAAAACGCTCTCAACCTAATCATTTATATAAATTGTGATCGTCATATCCTCCTCATGTAGGGATTTCGCTACCTGAAACAGGCCATCGTGTAATTTTCGAGATAAATTTTTTTTCTACGAAGGTTCAGAAGCTGAAATTTTTATGAGGTGAAGCTGAAATCCTTAGGAAGCTCCTATCAAAATTTCAAATCAAGGTGCACAATATTTTCGGAGATATGATCTGTGGAAGTCAGTGTTTTTGCAGGCTCCTGAACTTCATCTCAAAGAAGTGAACTTGGGAAAATCGTCATAACTCTCTCTCTAAGTATCAGATTGGAATTCTTTAAAAAGTGGCAGATATTTCATAGAATTTGGTTTCTTTGTATCAATTTTAGAGCTGAATAAAGAAACAATGACACATGGCACACCATACAAGTTCACTCTACTGAACCAATCCATAATTAGGGAATTGTGAGAGATTGGCCATAAATCTCTATTGAAAAATCCAAATTAGGTCAGACCTATGGCATTGGAAAGAAGTCTCAGAGGACTTCTACAGGAGCGAAAATCACATATTGGGGATCTGAAATAACAGAGATACACCAAATTCAATATCGAGCTCCTAGAAGGCAAGAAAAATCTAGATCATGTGTTGTCAAGGGCTGCAAAGGACCAGAATTTCTAGGGCAAAAAATAAAAGCGAGGTGTAGCAGAGGGTAGCATGAAAAGAGCAATAATCAAGGTGCACAACAATGGCAAGAAGTTCACCACATGAAGTCTTCAAGTGGGTATCACTTCTTACAATCATTGTAAAGGTATCATTGTACTAAGTCACTGTAAATACATCATTGTAAAATTGTACAAGTGTCTATCTGCCAAGATTTGAAGAGGCAGTATTGGGAGGTCTAGGATCATCATTATGTGGTTGTGTCACAGTTGGGGTTATGTTCTAGTATTTCTTCTTCTTCTACATCATTATATATCATTGTAAAGTGGACCATTTTCCCTAGTACAGGAGTCCATTCTTGTTTTATTCTTGTAGGGTGGTAGGGTGGTGCTAGGCTGGTGCATGAAGTCACCAAGAGGATCAAGCCTATGAAAACTGTTAGAAAATTATATATTACAGAGCAATGCAACACATAAAATATGCAGAAAACATAAACACACAAAACACATAAAACCAGAGAGACACAGATATACGTGGTTCACCCAGTTTAGGCTATGTCCACCCTGAACAGCCAATCCTTCCTTTCTATTATCTAGCAAAATGAAGAGACACAACCTACAGCAGATCTGTTGTAATATCCTATGTTCTCTCTCACAGTCTCCCTATCCGTTTCTCGCTCTGAGAATCCACATACAATACACAGCTACAATACAATACCCTCATACAAGCAAGGGGTTTCCTTCTAGGGAAAAAAACCCTAAAATAAACATAACTTCTACTGCCAAATCATCCGCCTAATGAACGACCTAGATTGACTAGAAATTACTATACTTTTACAAGGAAATTTTACATCTTTTTTTAGCTTCGAGGACGCTACCCCTGAAACCCCCCGCTAGGGGGGGGCTCAATAAAGTTACAGCCGCCCCCCCTGGACCCCCCAGGCATCGTTTAATTACGGGCGGCGTTGTCGCCCGATTAAGGTACAGGGGTCCAACACTGTGACACAAAATAAACAAGATAATCAGGCTCCACACCCAACAAAAACTTAAGGGTGGTAGGGTGGTGCTAGGGGGAGTTGTAGCTCATTGGGTGTTGTGGCATCCCTTCAGTTGAATACTAAAGAATCTCGTGCATCGAAGTATCCATCCAATGGGAGCCGCAAAGGAATATTTTTCTAGATTCTAGGAAGTTGGAGCTTTCCTTTCAATTGGAGCTGAATATTAAAGTATTATTAAAAAATAATTCAGGTGGTTTTTGTCCTGAAGAGGGTTTCCACCTTAAAAACTATGTGCATTTGTGTTCCTTTTGTTTACTGCTATCATTGTACAAACACTTATAATAATTGAATATTAACTAATGCTCTGAAAGATTAACAATAATACTAATTGAAAGGAATATTGATTCGCCCCCCCCCCCCCCTCCCTCTCAATATTTCCAACAATTGGTATCGGAGTTTGGTTCCTTCAATAGCAGTTTAACAACTGGAAGGAGTTCATGGAGCATACCAAGAATGGTGTACCTTTGTTCAATGAAAATAATTATGCACTAAGGAAGAATGGAGGTCTATCTCTTGGCGCAAGGTTATGAAGTATGAGACACTGTTCAAAATGGATTTACATCAACCACGAATGAACAAGGTAAGAATAATTTGGTAAATGATGCAAAAGCAAAGAATGCTATTATCAGTGGACTTATTGAATCTGCTTATCATAAGGTTTTGGGTTGTAAAACTGCCAAAAATGTATGGGACAAGCTTGAGAATATATATGCAGGTGGCTCAAATGTCAAAGAAGCAAAGCTTAAAATCTATAGAGAATAATTTTAGCAAATCAGAAAGAAAGAAGATGGAAACATTGTTGCATACTTCCAATACTTTGATGAAATAACAAACACTCTGGAAGTATTGGGAGAGCCAGTTGACGAGAAGACTATTATATGAAATATTCTTAGAACGTTACTAGGGAGATTCAACCCAAAGGTATCAGTCTTAGAATATAGTGCAAATCTGGACAAACTCAGCAAAGAGGAATTACATGGAGTTCGCATAGCATATGAAATGAGACTTGATGAAGAAGAGGGTACTTCACATCTAGAAACTACATTCATTGCATCTAAGAAAACCAATAAGGACGAACAACCTTCAATTGAAAAGACATGCCCTTGCAAGTGTGAAGAAAAGGGATATGATGAAGAAGGTCTTTCAAATGGAGAATATGCTTACTTTACGAGAAAACTAAAAATTGGTAAGGGAGAATTCAAAGGTAAACTTCCATTGATATGTTTCAACTATGGTGAGGTTGGGCATTTCGCATAAAAATGTCCGAACAGAAGTGATAGAAACTCAAAAGGAAAGAAAGGCTTTAAGAAATTCAACAAGCAAGGCAAAAAGAAAGGATCCAAAAGGAACTTTCTCTCTAAATAAGATAGCTCATCATCCAATGAAGACAGTGACAACAAAGAAGAAGCCAATGAGAGAGTATTGTTTATGGCCAAGCACAATAAACAAGAGGTATCAAACAATGAAGAAGAAGGATTGACCACAGAAGAATTTTATAAGGAGGCAATCAGAATTATATAAGAGATCAAGGCTGAAAATATATGTTCCAATACTCTTGAATAACAAGTTCAAGGTCTCAAAATTGAAGTTGAAGAACACAAATGTATTGAAGAGTCACTTCAAAAGAAGTTGGAAGAAAGCAACCAAGAAAGGGAATCATTAGAAGCCAAAGTAGTCTCGCTGCGTAAGGAATTGAAGAAGGGAAAATTTGTCCAAAAATATGCCAATGGCTCAAGGTCATTGGAAGAAATCATCAACAATGATCTTAAAATGACAGAACTAGCCTTGGTTACAAAGAAGAAGAAGCAGGACCTTCTACAACAAAATACAATGAAACTATGAGATCTGACATGTATGTAGACTTCATTGGACAAGATTCGCAAGAATATCCTTGGAAGACGATTCCTCGATGAATATTTTCATCTAGGTACCAACATATTTTTCATGGCTATTTTTATTCATGTGGAAAATTTGGTCATAAAGCTGTAGAATGTCGCATGTACCCTAGGAACCAATACAATTCCAAAAGATCCTTCAAATATGAACCTCTAAGGGCTCAACAAAACATCAATATATTTGAACATTTAAGCAATAATATGTAATGTTACAAATGTTAGAACTTTGGACACATAGCGAGAGACTGCGGACTTGAAAATCCTCTAGAAGAATCTTCGAAGCCATAGAACGAATGAACATGGAAGAAGAAGAAGACTGATAATTGTGCTCTCACTCTCAAGGCTCAAAACAAAAAAGATGTGTGGTATGTTGATAGCAGTTTCTAAACACATATCATTGGAGATAGAAATAAATTTGTATCTCTAAAAGAGAATAAGGATGGAACCGTATCCTTTGGAAATGATGGATCTTCAAATGTTATAGGATCAGGTACCGTCACTCTCGAAAGCAAAGATGTTCTAGCCAAAAATGTTCTATTGGTTGAAAACATGAATCACAATCTGCTTAGTGTTGGACAAATGTGTGATAAAGGACACACAATGCTATTCAACTCCACAAAATGTGAAATCGAGAAAGACAGGTATGGTAAAATTATGGCTACAATAAGTCAAGCTCCAAATGGCATATATGTTATGTATGAAGCAACTAAAGCATGTCTACTAGGTAAAGAAGATGAAATCTGGTTATGGCACAAACGAATGGGTCACATAAACTTTGACAATATTGTTAGGATAAGCAAAAAGGAAGCAGTATGAGAAATGTCGAAAATCTCAAAACCTTCCAACACACTATGTGTGGCCTGTCGGCATGGCAAGCAGACAAAATTCCAATTTAAAACAAAAGAACACTTGGCATCACATCCATTGGAATTGATACATACTGATCTATGTGGTCCTGTGAGAACAAAAGGCTTAGATGGAGAATTATATTTCATGTTAATGATAGATGACTATACCAGGATGACAGCGATCAGTTTCCTAAAGAAAAAATCTGAAGCATTTGAGTGCTTTAAGGTCTACAAGGAATTGGTCAAAAATTAAACTGATTTGAAAATAAAGTGTCTAAGATCATATAATGGTGGAGAATTCACTTCCAAATTATTTCAGCAATACTGTGACAAAAATGGAATAAAAAGACAATTTAAAAAAAAAACAACAGCACGAACACCTCAACAAAATGGAGTTGATGAAAGAAAGAAAAAAACCGTATAGGAAATGGGTAGAACAATGTTGAAGGACTCAAAATTGGATGAAAAAATATGGGTTCAAGAAATTGATACGACAATCTTCATTATCAACCGAAGGCTTCTCAGAAATAATTGCAACAAGACCCCATATGAATTATGAAAGGAAAACCAGCTAATGTAAAATATTTCAGAATCTTCGGAAGCAAATGTTATATCAAAAGAGAAGATCAAAATTTGGGTAAGTTTGAATCATGTGTTGATGAAGGTATATTTGTTGGTTACTCACGCAAAAGAAAGGCCTATAAATTATATAATCTAAGATGAAAACAGATAGTGGAGAGCATAAATGTTACATTTGACGAAGATAGTGTTCTAACAAATAATTATGAGGATCTAGAATCTTTGAAACTTGAGACAAAGGCTGAAAAGGACACAGAGAAAATTCTATAACAAGAAGCAACTATCAACCAGGAAGAAGTAAATAATGATCATCAAGATATACCGGAACAACAACAAGAAGCTCCTCCAAAGAGAACAAAATAATGGATTCAAAAGAACCATCCATCAAATCAAATCATTTGTGACATAAATAAAGGTTGACAACTTTGTTCATCACAACAAGCTCACATTGCTTTTCTAGCAACCTTTGAGCCTAGTATTTTTGAGGAATCCAGCCAGAATGAACATTGGGTAGCAGCTATGAATGAAGAATTGGATCAAATAAAGAAAAATAACACCTGGGAATTAGTTCCACGACCAAAAGATAAAAATTTCATTGGGACTAAATGGGTGTTCAGGAACAAATTGAATGAAGATGGACAGGTTACTAGAAACAAAGCAAGATTGTTTTACAAAGGCTATGCACAAGTGGAAGGAATTGATTTGGACGAAACATTTGCACCAGTTACCAGAATGGAAGCCATTCGAATGTTTCTCGCCTATGCATGTTCAAGAAAAAACAAAGTTTACCAAATGGATGTTAAGTTAGAATTTCTGAATGGTGAATTAGAAGAAGAAGTTTACATTGAAAAACCTGAAGGTTTTATACTATCAAAAAAAGAAGACTATGTTTGCAGGTTAAAGAAGGCTCTATATGGTCTCAAGCAAGCTCCCAGAGCATGGTATGATCATCTTGATGGATATCTACATCAACAAGGGTTCAAGAAAGGTACTATTGATAGCAATATTTATGTACAAATAGATAAAGATAATTTAACAATCGTTGAGGTATATGTGGATGATATAATATTTGGTAGCAATGATGATCGAATAAGTAAGAAATTTTCTACAAAGATGCAAAGTGAGTTCAATATGTCTTTACTTGGTGAGCTGACATACTTCTTAGGGTTTCAAATATCTCAGCAAGAGAAAGGAATATTTATATGTCAAGCCAATTACATCAAGGAAATGCTCAAGAAATTCAAAATGTAATATTGCAAAACCATCCTTACTCCGATGGTAACAGGTTGCAAATTGAGCATAGACGACTCATCTAAGGATGTGGATCAGAGGTTGTACAGATCTATGATTGGTAGTCTTATATATGTAACAGCCTCCCGGCCAGATGTTATGTAAGTAGTTGGACAAGTAGCAAGATTCCAAGCAGCACCAAAAGAACCATATATTATTATCGTCAAAATAATTCTTCAATATCTAAAGGGCACAGAAGAATGTGGCTTGTGGTATCCCAAGGGTAACAATCTCATTATTCAAGCCTTTACAGATGCATATTGGACAGGAAGCGTTGATGATCGTAAAGTACTAGTGGATCATCATTCTATCTAGGTGGTTGTATTGTATCATGGTTGAGCAAAAAGCAAACCTCAATCTCTTTATCTATAACAGAAGCAGAATACATTGCAGCGGCAACATGTTGTAGTCAAGTCCCTTCGATGAAAAAAAAAATTGCAAGATCTTCAAGTACAATTCAATGAGCCTATTCCCATATTCTGTGACAACACCAATGCCATCAACATCTCCAAGAATCTTGTCATGCATTAAAAAAAACACATTCTGATCAAATATCATTTTGTTAGAAAACAAGTCACTGAAAGGAATATCAAACTTGAGTATGTTGGTACAAAAGAACAAATCGCTGATATATTCACTAAACCTTTACCTCGTGAAGCATTTGAATATCTTCACCAGAAGCTTAGGATTCTCCCAAGTTCTCATTAGATTTTCCTTATTCATAATATAAAGGGGGAGTGGAAGTGTGTATAGGTCTGCATG
The DNA here is from genome assembly GCA_034641835.2 of Pinus albicaulis. NCBI lineage: Eukaryota > Viridiplantae > Streptophyta > Pinopsida > Pinales > Pinaceae > Pinus > Pinus albicaulis. Next base: position 71,908,116 of record CM076575.1, read on the forward strand.
ATGGTTATGTGTTAGGGGGAGTTACCCTTCTCCATTGATGTCAAAGGGGGAGAGAATGTTGTAGGAAGAGGTGTCATGATCTCATGGGAAGTACTTGTGTTGCCATAAATGCCAAAGGGGGAGATTGTTGATCAATGGTTGTCATTGATGTAAACCCAAGCAGCACCAGGGGCTACCCCGATCTTGCATGGGAATTTTGACCTACCAAATTACTATATTGTAGGTCAAGAATATTTTTTATGGTCTCTACTTGTCAAGATGTTTCCGTTGATATATGGCACGCCATGTAATTCTTGACGGTTTGAGAGATATTCATGTTTGAAGTTTTTAACCCTAGTTAGTGGGCTAAAACCCCATGGGGTTATGGCACGGGTCATTGAAAAGTCAATAATTAATCATTTTTAAGCTCCTAAAATCCCTCCCACGTTTACTTATTGAAGACCCTCTCAACCTAAGCATTTATATAAATTGTGATCCTCATATCCTCCTTTAGTAGGGATTTCTCTACCTGAAACAGGTCATCGTGGAATTTCACTATAAATATTTTTCTATGATGGTTTAGAAGCTGAAATTTTTATGAGGCGAAGAAGAAATACTGAGGAAGCTCTTGCAAAACTTTCAAATCAATGTGCGTAATATTTTTGGAGATATGATCTATGGAAGTCAGTGTTTTTGCAGGCTCCTAAACTTCATCTCAAAGAAGTGACCTTGGGAAAATCGTCATAACTCTCTCTCTTAGTATCAGATTGGAATTATGTAAAAAGTGGTGTATAGTGCACGGAATTTAGTTTTCACTATATCAATTTCAGAGTTGAATGAAGAAACAGTGACACGTGGAACACCATAAAATTTTGCTCTACTAAACTAGTCCATAATTAGGGAATTGTGAGAGATTGGCCATAACTCTCCCTTGAAGAATCAGAATTGGGTCAGAATTGTGGCATTGGAAATAAGTCTTAGAGGACTACTACAGGATCGAAAATAACATATTGGGGATCTGGAATAACAAAGATACACCAGATTCAATATCGATCTCCTAGAAGTCAAGAAAAAGCTAAATCATGTGTTTTCAAGGGCTGGAAAGAGCCAGAATTTCTAGGGCAGAAAAGAAAATCAAGATGTAGCAGAGGGTAGCATGACAAGAGCAGAAATCAAGGTGCAAAATAGTAGCAAGAAGTTCACCACATGAAGTCTTCAAGTGGGCAGCATTGCTTACATTCATTGTAAAGGTATCATTTTACTAAGTCATTGTAAATACATCATTGTAAAATTGTACAAGTGTCTATCTGCCAAGAGTTGAAGAGGCAGTGTCAGGAGGTCTAAGATCATCATTAAGTGGTTGTTTCATAGTTTGGGTTATGTTCTAGTATGTCTTCTTCTTCTACATCATTCTATATCATTGTAAAGTGGACCATTTTCCCTGGTACGAGAGTCCATTCTTGTTTTATTCTTATATAGGGTGGTAGGGTGGTGCTACGATGGTGCATGAAGTCACCAACATGATCAAGCCTATGAAAAATTAAGGATGTTAGGGTGGTGCTAGGGTGAGTTGTAGCTCATTGGGTGTTTGGGCATCCATTCAGTTGACTACTGAAGAACCTTATGCGTTGGAGCGTCCATCCAGTGGGAGCTGGAGAAGAATGTTTTTCTAGATTCTAGGAAGTTGGAGCTTTATTTTCAATTGGAATTGAATATTAAAGAATTATTAGAAAAGCATTCAGGTGGTTTTTTTTCTCGGAGAGGGTTTTCACCTTAAAAAATATGTGCATTTGTGTTCCTTTTGTTTACTGCTATCATTGTACAAACACTGATAATAATTGAAGATTAACTAATGCTCTGAAAGATTAATAATAATACTAATTGAAAGGAATATTGATTCACCCCCCCCCCTCCCTCTCAGTATTTCCAACAAGAAGTTGCAGTAGCAACAACATTAGAGGGAAGTGTTGCATGCAAAACATTCCAAAGGTACTAGATCAGGATAGATTTGAATTCCTTTCTTGTTGAGAGGTAGTGTTGAAAATTTCAACAAGAAATATTGAAAATGGAAATAAGAAGATGTTTCTAATTTAATTTTCCCTTAATTAAATTAGAAGTAAATTGTAATTCCACATCACATGACAACTTGTGAAAGTTAACTAAGTCAGGAAGACTTAGTTAGTTCATTTAATTTGAGTTGAGGGTCAAACTAGAGGCATGCAGAGTGTCTCCTACTTTTTAGGAGCTCTTGTTGAGTTTATTTTGAGTTGTAATTAATTAACTCAGTTTATCTAAGTTAAATTCAGTTTGACTAGTTATAACTGATGGAGGAACTAGAGAGAGGTAAAAGTGTGAAAATTAGATTTAATTCACATATTCACTCATAAATAACTCATGCATGTCAATTCTAAGAAATAACCAGTTGAGATTAGAGTTAAAGGGAAGTGTACTATCAGTTGTATGATCATCCAATTGTATAGGTGGTGCATGGAGTTAGAGGAAGAGCCTTGATGTACTTCACAACTATTATTAGGGAATTTCCTCAGTAAATAGGGGCCTAATTCCTCATTAAACTTCACAAGGAAGTAGGAGCTTGGAATTCTAGGAAATTGGCTGGCTAAGTATTGGCCAGAGTCAGCCCAGGAAGCAGTGAGACAGACAGAGATAGTGCAGAGAGATCTCAAGCCTAAGAGAAGCATTGTAATGTTCTCATATTCTTTGACTTATGTAATATACAGATAGAGGGGTTTTTAGCTGAGGCTTTCCCTAAATAAATCTTTGTGTTGTGTGTTTAGTCAATTTAGTGTTCCTAAATTTCCTCCATTAATTATCAACCAGGGCTTGTAACTTTGATGAAGTGTAGTGCACTATATGTGCCTAAGTGTCCTTTTCCTTACTTCGTTGTTTTGATGTTTTTCTTATTGTTTTGGGGGTTTTGTGTTTTTATTCCTTAGTGTGTTATCCTATTTTGAAAAGTAAGAATAAATCTAATTAAAATGAAGAAAAGGAAATGTTGTAAAACTAGTTAACTTCCTATAAAGAGATTAGAGTTTTATGGACAAGTTCTAAGGTCTAGTTCTAATTAAAAAGATAAAACAAGTGTTTCAATTAGTGAATAAACCTAATACATGGATCTATGACTCAATTGAGAATTAAAAATGAAAACAGGAAATGCAATTGATAACTCAAACATTGCATTAAATCTAATCATTTAGCCAATCTTGCAAATCATATTTAGATTCAGTTTCAATCAGAATGTCCTTTAAAGAGATTATTAGTTGCAATGGAATGAGGAGCTTCTAACTAAAACTAATTAAGTGAATGACAGAAAGAATGAAAATGCTTAAACAATTATTGTTTCTATAAGTCGCTAATCATTTTAATATAAGATTTGGAAATAGGAAAAATGGCTTTTACTTGGTTGAACACGGCAATTGTCAACTATGAAAGATAGTAAATGAAATCTAAACAATCACTGTACCTATAAGTCACTAACCATTTAGTGATAAAGATTTGGTAGTGTAGACAAATGGTTTTTACTCAATTGGACACAGCAATTGTTAATTATAAAAGCAGTAAACTTGAGCATAAGCAGAAATAAATACTAAACAAAGAAACTGAAATAAACCTAGCTAGAAAGCATAAAAACCTCCTTAGCAGAAGGGGCCCTCTGCTACCAATTCGGTGAATTCCTTAGCTCCTTGAAGATGTGATCAAAACAAAATCAAAGAACTGATCTTCTTTATTAAAACAGAGTCTGGAAAACAGAGTATTCACTACAAATCTGAACTTTACTGTACTTTTTATGAACTGTCTTTTTGGTCTTGTACAACCAATATTTAAATGGAAATTACATAACTGATTATGAGATATACTTTCTATAGGTGGCTAATTCAAATTAAACTTGCAATAGGATTGTCAGACTCTTGCTAATTCTAATTTAGACTTGTAATAGGATTGTTGGACTCAAATCAAGAGTCCTACTACATTTGGATAACATAGTTTGACTCCACCTTTGACCATGAGTTTAGGCACGCTTTTCTGTCGATCTCGACTGATTGAGTAGGATAGAATCCATGTAGGCATCATTATAGAAACACCCATGTGGCCCAATCCTCCAACTGACACCTGGAACCTATTCAACCACAAGAGTAGCTGCAGAACGCCTCATCGGCTACGTAACGTCTGTATTCTGTAGCTATATTGCACAAAATTATTAAAACAACAAAAACCATGAAAATACAATATGTTAATCAATTGCATGTATCCTTGGGACAATCCTAGACATTCTTCATTGATTGGGGCTTATGAATTGATGAAAGAGAGGTGAAATGAGATGAGAAATTTGTAAAGAAAAGGGAAATTCTAGGGTTCAACATTGTGTGATTCAAATTCTTTCTCTTTCGTGTTCATGTGATTATGAAATTGTAATTGGTTTCCGCAATTTGTACAGTAGATTCAAGTATTTGTTTTAGCATATCACAAATATCAATTTGAATATACGTGGATTTTATACAATTCTGAGAAGAATATCTCAAATATGGAATAGACAATACCCCTTGAAATTTATGTCAAACTAGATATTTTCAAAAATCTACACATTGGTGTGTCTTGCTCTCCATCCAAGGTTGAAACCTATAAAACCATTTTTCATGAATTTTGTGATGTATTTGCATGAGCCTATGAGGATATGCCAAGTATTGACCCAAATATAGTGGTACATGAAATTAAAATGTATCATGATGCTAAACGAGTCTGGCAATGCCTCCATTTGGTCCATCCAAAGAAGGTTGTCATGTTCAAGAGTGAATTTGAAAAACTCCTTTGTGTTGGTTTCATCTACCTCATTCCTCTCACCGATTTGGTGCCTAATTTCATCCCTGTCATGAAGAAACATAGAACTATTTGAGTATGCATCGATTATTGGGATGTGAATCGTGCTTGTCCCAAGGAAAACTACCTGACCTCCTTCATCGACCAAATTTTTTATGACAATTCCAGTTGTGATATATATTCATTCATGGATGGTTTCTATAGATATAATCAAATCAATTTTCTCATAGTGGATCAACCTAAGACTGCATTTATTTGTCCTTGGGGTACATTTTCCTACCGAAAATTCCCATTTGATATCAAGAATGCTGGGGCCACATTTCAATGAGCCATGGATTATGATTTTCATGATATTAAACACATCATGCAACCATATTTGAACGATCTCCCTTCTCATTCTAAGCGACGAGCTGATCACCTGACACATCTTAGGGCCATTTTAATATGTTTTATAAACTATAACATTCGATTGAATCCACACAAACGTGTGATCTGCATCAGTTCTAGATGACTTCTAGGTTTTTTTATTTCGAAACAAGGAATTTTGATTGATCCTATGAAAGTACAAGAAATCGTTGACTTTCCTGCACCTTCTCCACTCGTTCAGCTTCAATGAATTCAAGGGAAAGCTAACTTCCTGCGACAGTTCGTCCCTAATTATGCCGAGTTGACTAAAAGATTCACTCGCCTGCTCAAGAAATGGGTTCCCTTCCATTGGGTAAATGCAACTCAGAAAATGTTTGATGCCCTAAGATATGTATTGGTTTGGGCATTTCTATTGTACCCCCCTGATTACTAGCACGACTACTTCCTCTACCTCTTTGTTATCATTTCTACTATTGCAATGGTATTAGTCCAAGAGGACCATGCTGGGATAGAAAACCCCATATATTACTTGGGTCAGAATCTCAATGATATTGATATCATGTATACTCATGTAGAAAAGTTGGCTTTGGCAGACGTTCAAGCCATCCAAAGGTTTCACCATTACATATTTATTTGCAAAACTATGGTTTTTTCAGATTGAAACCCTATGATGTACATTTTTTCACGTCAATTTTTGGGGGAGAATACGCTAAATGGATCGTCATCCTACAATAGTTTTACCTAGAATTCATCAAATCCAAGTCAAATAAATCCTTGGTTTTCGTTAAGATTATGTGTGACCTTCCTTCCCTGATTTTGAATTGACATCTAATGATTCTGTCCCTGACAAGTTGTTGTTTATGATTTTTTCATCTAACTCGTGGTATGGAGACATTCTGATTTATCTCCAGACCCAAAATTTCTGGTTTGATACCTCTCGCTCCGAGCAGCGATGTATCTGATACCAGGTCAATGACTACATTATCATTAGATACACTCTTTATCAACATGGTATCGATATACTTATATTAAGGTGCCTCAAACATGAGGAGGATGATAAAGTCTGTAATGGATCCCATTCGGGGGCATGTGGCGGTCATTTATCTAACTATGCTACCACACATAAGATCTTACACGCTAGTTAATTATGGTCCACTATTTTTCGAGATTGTATTCTCGCCATCCAGAAGTGTCATGCATGTCAAATGTATGATCATAAGACCCATGCTCTACCTACTCCATTGCATCTCGTTATCATTGTTGGATTGTTTTTGAACTGGGGTATCGAATTATGACATGTAACCCTCACTCGGTCGGGGGACATGTTAATATCATTATCACAGTAGATTATTTTACCAAATGGGCCAAGGAGATGCCCACATATAACAACACTCGCAAAACAACTACATATTTATTTTTCAATCACGTTATCGCATGGTTTGGTGCTCCACAAGCCATAGTTATGGATCACGGAAATCATTTCTAGAATCATATGAATACTGAACTTACTTCCAAGCTAGGACTTTCCCAGGAAATTTCCACTCCCTACTATCCTCAAGCTAATGGACAGGTTGAAGCTATCAACAAATTTCTTAATACTATGCTTCAATGTATGTTATGGTTCCACCAATCGGACTGGAATTTGCTTATCTACACTGCCTTGTGGGCATACCAAACCTCAGTGTGGATTGCTACTAGATTTACACCCTTACAATTGGTTTATGGTCTAGAAGTGATCATCCTAATCAAATGTGAGATTCCATCACTCAAACTAGCCATCGAACCTCTTCCTGCCAACTTTGTAGAAGAGGAAAGTCCTTTACATTTGACTCATTTGGATGAGACTCAGTGTGATGTTGCTATAACTAATGAAGCTCATAAAAGACGTATTAAGGCGCAATTCCACAAAAGTTTCAATCCTTGTATCTTCTCGTAAGGATACCTTGTTCTTTTGTATGATCAACAAGTTAATAAGTTAGGTTCAGGAAAGTTGCAAACAATGTGGTTAGGCTCGTATATTGTCAATCGTGTCCTTGCAAAAGGAGCCAACGATTGAGTTTATTTTAGTGGAGTCCCTTTGGCATAGCCTAGGAATGATTTTTACCTCAAAAAATACTATTTTTTATCTCATGTGTAGTACACTCTGTACATATTGTTTATAGGTGTGTTGAGTGTGTTTTCAATGTGTCTCTTCAGATTTTCCTACGGTTTTTGTTGATCCTTTTACATTCGGTTTGCATATGTCGACATCCCTTGAACCATACATCTGTTATGTTGATGGTGCTTGTCGTAGTACTCCGAATCTATCCTCTACAACATGGGCTATATTTGCTCCAAATGGTGATTTAGTGAGTATACAAGGGATTTTTATCGGTCGCTCTACCAATAACATCACTGAGTATAGCGCAATGGTTGAGTTATTGTCTGATGTTATTGCACATGATATCCGCCCCTTTAGTCATCATACTTGAGTCACAACTTGTGGTACTACAATTGGACAATTTCTATTCAGTTAGAAGTCCCACCATCTTACACATGTTTCTAAGGGTTCGCCTTATATAAATACATTTTGACTTCATAATATATAAACATATTTATACAAATATAAATACACTAGTGGATTCGCTAGCTAATTAAAGTTTTAGAATAGACATTTTCAATGAATGTAAACAATTTTCAATACACATCACTTTAATTCAAAACAAAAATGGAAACATAAGAATACTGAAGATAGATAGATATATGTATATAAAGTTTTGGTTTTACAAAATTTGTGTCCGGGACACAGATGGCCACATGGCCTACATTAAAAACTATATGCATACATGACTATGAATCTTAATAGACTAATAGTGCTCATGATAATGTGCTATTGCATGAGCCATCTTGTGCAGTATCCTACCTAATCTGAAATAGGACTGAATTTTCCAAAGTGAATTGATTGTTAACTTGATCGCTTAGTGTAGAAGACTGAAGGAAAGCAATTGATTTTACGAATTAATCCAGAACTTAAGAAGCACAATTAAACATGAATTTGCGGCAAAGAAAGGAGATAGAATACAAAAAACATTGATTACGGATTTTTTCCCTTGGTGGACTACATCTCCAGGTCTGCTTTCAATATGGGCGTATGTTTGATTAAGGAATGATCCAAGGAAGTCTTTACATAGAAATTCACCAAACTCAACGTGCTTGCAAGCACCTCTTGTATTTTTCAATAGAAATTTCTCCCTCCTAGCTTTCCAATGCCTATCTTGGTGTCCAATTCCACCTCCAGACGACCAAGATACACCTGAAATAAAACTTCTCCTCTTTATACAATTTCTGAATACAAACCTAAAATTTCCACCTTCCTCCATTGTTCAATGGCTAAGGTTTTTATAATGTGTAGGCCAAGTTCAGGTCGAACCTCTTGGGCCAAAAATGGTATACGGTTTTACATTAGGTGGATTTAATGTCCTTAGTGCAATAGTGTTTTAACACCTTAGGACAAGGTTACATGGTGAGGTTATTAATAAACTATGCATTTAAATTAAAACACCCATATATAAACTTTATGATAAAATAAGCTCTGACGGTTCTGGCTGACAGCTCTGTGTGTCAGGCTAATGTTGTCCTGGCGGTTTGGTGGCTGACTCCCAAATCAAAACTCTATTCTGATGGTTAATAATTGTTCCCAAAATTATGTGTCAACGCAATCCTCGGATGACGGTCTTCCCAACGGCCTTCTCGACAATCTTCCTCCAAACTACGTGGTGTTAATCCGCTTGTTCACATGTTGTCTCCACCTGCGATCAACTCCTCCCTCCGCGTGGTTAGCTATTTTATTTAGACTGTATACAATGGGTTATTACATAGTTTTTTTTGTATGGTTTATAACCATATTTTGACCACCAAAAGGTTTTTTTTCACTATGTTTTATATCACATAGGTTTTTTTAACACAGTTTTCGTATGCACTATCACCATAGGTTTAGGACCTTTAATCATTTACATCATGTAATTTTTTCCCTTTTCACCATGTAGTGTTTTCCCCACTTAGGTTGTAACATAGTTTCACTACATAGAATTGCATCCATCATTTAACATTCAACATAGAACCATTTAACCATGACATAACCATGAAGTAACTTGCACCATGATTGAAGACTCTCATCCATCCAGAACATTGAAATACTGAAGGCTATACTGAACTTCCATGTTGATCTTGGACTATGCAATATCCTCCTGGATCAATCCTCTCCACTTGAAAGCTTTTCAACCAAAAAAAGTTTGATTTAAGCAGACATGATATGAGGGTACATCTCCCCCACTCTTCTGATCTCCATCCACCTCGCCTTGCTTGGATTCATGCCTTTGAGTCCCACTCAAATATATTCAACATCTCCACGCCTTGAAGTGTGAACCTTCCTATCCAAGATGGTATCTTCCTGCAACTCATTCATATACTCAGGTGCAAATTAATCATCTATAGGGATCTTTGTATCTTGCTATGGATCAATGATCATTGAAGGTTCATACAACTTCATTTTTTCTACATTTAGAACTGAATAAATACGCATGTAAGGAGTTAAATCTAACTGGAATTCATTATTTCCAACCTTTTCCACAATCTTGAAAGGACCATACTTGATGGGTTTCAGTTTCTTACCTTCTCCTTTCAACCTGTCTTTACTGATATACAACCATACCTGATCACCGACTTGAAATTGATGATCCACTCGATGCTTGTCGTGGAACATTCTGTACTTGGCTTGACTCTTCTCTAACTGATCCTACACTGATTCATGTACCTGTTGTATCCATTGAATGAACTTAACTGCTTTATGTGAATCGTCGTGTCCATCCACTTTATCTTCTTCACCAAACATGAAATCCATTGGTGACTTTGGTAGATACCCAAAACCTGTTTCAAATGGCGATTTCTTAGTCGAAGAATGTAAGGCTTGATTGTAAGCATGATTCACATAAGGTAAAGATTCATCCTAAAACTTAGGATATTTGCTGCAGTAACCTCGAAGAATATGTATCACTTTCTTGTTCACCACTTTTGTCTATCCGTCGGTCTGTGGATGAAAATTTGTGCTCTTCTTCAGCTTTGTGTCCATGAGTCCCCACAAAGTGGACCAAAACTCTCCTACAAATCGAGGGTCTCGGTCGGAAATGATGGAAGTAGGTAACTCAAAATGAACCCATACCTGCTGAAAAAACATATCTACAGTATGTTCAGTAGTCACTTGATTTTTTCATGGAACAAGAATGCATATCTTGTTGAAACGATCAACCACAACATACATGTAATCATGGGCTCTCCTAGACATAGGAATTCCTCCAAAAAAGTCCATGGAAATGTTGTCCCATGGTCGCAAAGGAACTAGAAGTGGCATATACAAGCCAATCTTTCGATTGCTTGGTTTGCTTGTCGAACACATAACACATCCTTTTATGTACTTAACAATTGTTTCATACATACAAGGCCAGAATAAATACCTTTCAATTTGATCCATTTTATTTCTTACACCAAAATGTCCTGAAATGCGAGAATAATGTGCTTCCCGAATAACATGCACCCTTTCTGTATATGGTATGCACAACTTACCCAAATGATATAACAACCTGTCATGAACATGAAAATTGACTTCTTCCACCTTAGTACCATGATTTAGTGATTCATAAATATCTTTTAAATAAACATTTGTACTATATTTTTCTAAATAAATTTCATGTTTTAAAGAACTATTATGTAGCATTACTAAAGCATTCAAAGATGGTCTAGACAACATATCAGCTACTTTGTTTGTTACACCTTTCTTGTACTTAATTACTAAGTGAAATTGCTGAAGAAATCCCATCCATCTGTAATGGCGAGATTGTTTCAACTTAGTCTGAGACTGAAGGTACTGAAGCAGATGATGGTCGGTGTGAATCACTATTTCCTTACCCATTAAGTAGTGTTTCCATTTCTTAACACTTTCAACCAAAGAAAACAATTCTTTATCATATGTAGGATAATTTGCAACTGCCTTAGAATAATTTTCTGAATGAAAACAAATAGGTTTCCCTTTTTGAAGTAATACTGCACCCATTGCATAACCACTAGCATATGTTTCAATTCGAATGGCTATTGAAGATTTGGTAAAGATAAGATTGGTGTTGTGACGATTTTTTGGTTAAGTGTATCAAAATATTTTTGTTGTTTCCCTCCCCACTGAAAGGAAACTTTAGAACCTGTTAAAGCATGTAACAGTGATGCAATCAAAGAAAACTGAGAAATGAACTTTCTCCAATATTGAACTGCACCTAAAAAACTCCTAACTTCAGTCACATTTTGTGGTCTTGGCCACTTAAAAATCACATCGATTTTAGCTGGATCGATTTTCAAATGACCACCTCCAAATATGTAACCTAAACCAATGAAGCTTTCCTAGACTCACATTTGGACAGTTTAAGGTACAATTTTTCCCTTTGCAACACTTCAAAGACCTGTTTAACATGCCTAACATGCTCTTCCATACTGGAACTGAAAATCAGGATATCATCTAAGTAGATTTAGACAAATTTATTAATGTATGGATGTAATACATCATTCATAACCTGCAAGAAAGTTGCTAGAGCATTACACAAACCAAAAGGCATCACTAACCATTCAAATATCCCCTGCCTATTTTTAAATGCACTTTTCCACATGTCATTTTCTGCTATGCAAATTTGATGATACCACTACGCAAATCCAACTTAGTGAAATAGACAACATTTTTCAACTAGTCAAGTAAATCATCTATCCTGTGAAGAGGATATGTGTTCATGATTGTGATTTTGTTTAAGGCCCTAAATTTGACACACAGTCTCCATGTCATGTCTTTCTTAGGAACCAAAATTATTGGTGAACCACATGGAGATGAATTGGGTCAAATGAAGCCCTTTTAAACCAACTCTTGGATTTGTTTCTTTAATTCTTCTTTCTCTATGACTGACATGTGATACATTCTGACATTAGGAATAGGGGCATCAGACATCAATTGTATCTCATGTCGTATTTCCCATTTAGGAGGCAGATGTTTTGGTTCTTTAAATAGACTTTGAAAATAATCTACCACTTTAACCGAATTATCTTTAAACTGAGATTCACAACCTGAAAAATCATCATGTTGATCCTTATGTTGTTCTTTTACAACCATGAGTATATATATTTTAGTTGAACTTATTAGCCTCTTCATCTAATTGGTAGTAACTAAATCCAAGTGTGTTTTGATTTTATGTGCCATGACAATGTATTCAATCTCATCTTTCTTAAGGCGATATTTATGCTCTTTCCTATGAAATACAACATCACAACCATAGTAAGGACTTCCTAGCACTACTCCACATATGTATAATGGAATCACATCTAAATCCAATTCATCAATGTAATTAGTTGTTATGGGAAATTTTAATGACACTGCTTTGTGACATTAATCTGAGTCTTTTCTTTTAGCCAACCTAAGGGGTATGGTCTTGGATGATTTTGTGTCTCCAAACCCAATTTATTAACTAGTTCTTCGGATATTAAATTTCCCTGTGATCCACTGTCAAATAATGTGTCTATTTTTTTGTGCTTAGAATTTATCCTTATGTGAAATAATTCAACTCTTTTATCCTCATCCAGATGATTTATGTTTGAAGAAAATGTAGAAGTAATAGAACTTGAAATAGCATCAGAAATTTTACCTGTCGAAACCATTGCAGTTATTTTCCTTTCATCTCCTGAGTCAGAGCCCAAATCTTGTTGGATTGTTGTATTAGCCTTCTTTTCACCTTTCTTTTTCTGGAATTTCTTTGGTCTGATTTCTGGGTGAATTTTCCAACATCTAGCTTCATCATGTCTGATTCTATGGCAGTGAGAACAACTAGTATTTCACTTTTCTTCTAAGTTGTCGTTGTTTTCTTTACCTTCAAACTTCTTTTCCTCTTATTGTCTTTGGAATCCTTGATTTCCAACTGTTTTGATGCTTTTTGTGAAAACTTGAATGTTCTTCCACCTGATTCAATATGTATGGCTTGAACACACACTTCATATAAGTCATTAAGATTAAACATCAATAACATATGTTGAAAATAAGAATGTAAAATTCCAATGTACTTTAATAAAATTTCACGTGTATCCAATGGAATACCAAGCACCAAAGCTTTCTTCCTGAACTCCCGAATAAACTCCTGAAAATTCTTCCCTTTACCTTGCCTCAAATGCTACCAATCAATAATATCTTGTTGCATGTATCCCAAAGGATAGAATTGTTTTCTAAGAGCTTTTAAAAACTTATACCATGAAGAGATGACTTTACCTTTCCGCTTTAAATATACTTGAGTTTTACTTTCCCACCAGATTAAATTTGTTCCCCCCATTCTAAGTGTAGCTAACTGAATTTTTATTCTTTCATCAGAAACGTTCTGAATTCTACAATACACTTCTAATTTTTTAATCCAGTTATCTAACTTTTCAGGATTCATTTCACCGTCATAAATAGGTAGTTCAAATTTTACATCATGTTTCAAAAGATATGATTACTGAGGTTTCTTTTCTGTTTCAAAATCTGAACTGGAAGAAGAAGATGATGATGATGATGAAGATGATGGAGGAGAAGGAGGTTTATCAACTTTTCATTTTCCCTTTTCCTTCTTCGTTGCTTTTGAAGAAGAAGCTACATCTCTTGCCTTCTTATATTCATAGAGTTCTCCCAACATCCACTACATGTTCAAAAACATTTTTTGAATCTGTTCATCGCCCATGACCTTCACTTCAGGAGTTTCACCTACATCAGATCCTCCCGTTGTCAATAGTTGAGCGACTTTCTGCTTTTTAACTTATAAGTCTATCTCCTCGAGTGTTCCTTCTCCACGTCGCAACCTGGACCTAGTTAACATTCACTGGCAAAAATCCTACAAAATGTAACCTGCTCTGATACCAAGATATATGATCTGAAATAGGATTGAATATTTGTCAAAGTGAATTGATTTTTAACTTGATCACTTAGTTTTGAAGACTAAAGGAAAGAAATTTATTTTACGACTCAATCCAAAACTTAAGAAGCATAATTAAAAATGAATTTTCAGCAAAGAAAAGAGATAGAAGACAACAAACATTGATTACGGAGTTCGTCCCTGGTGGATTACGTCTCTGGGTCCACTTTCAAGATGGGAGTATATTTGATTAAGGAATTATCCAAGGAAATATTTACATAGAAATTCACCAGACTGAATGTGCTCGCAGGCACCTTTGATCTCGGTCAACAGAAATCTCTCCCCCCTAGCCTTCCAACGCCTGTCTCGACACCCAATTCCACCTCCAGACGACCAAGATACACCTGAAAGAAAACTTCTCCTCTTTATACAATTTCTAAATACAAGACTCAAATTTCCACCTTCCTCCATGGTTCAATGGCTAAAGTTTTTATAATTTGCAGGCCAGGTTCAAGTCGAACCTCTTCGGAAAAAAATGGTATACGGTTTTACATTAGTTGGATTTAATTTCCTCGGTGCAATAGTGTTTTAACACCTTAGGATAAGGTTACATGGTGAGGTTATTAATAAACTGCACATTTAAATTAAAAAAACACATATATAAACTTTATGATAAATACGTTTTGACGGTTCTGGCTGATAGTGGCAGTCAGCCGACAGCTCCATGTGTTAGGCTGGCATTGTCCAAGCGGTCTTGTTATAGCATCATTTTCACCTTCATATGATTCATGATTGCTTTTATGGCTTTGGGCACCCATTCCTACAGACTTGAACAAAATTCACTAAAAAACAGTGTTAAAATCCCCATACGCGGATATGCCCAGACTTTTCCGCGTGTATACGCGAGTCCACATGTACTTTTCCGCGTATGCCATTAAAATCATTAAAAAATATATAAAAAATCCCTATTTTTGGGCTGGGTTGATGGTTACTCTGGTAGTTCAACCACCCCAGCACATGGCCAACTGTTTCCAACTGATTGAAACTACTTTGAGGGAGTATAAAAGCCCCTCATGTGCATGGCCTAAGGGAGAGAGAAATTTTATAGACATTATACTCTGTTGGAATCCCAGTTCAAGTCTGATTCCCCGTGCCTCCTGCACTTTCCCAGATTTATATCAGGAAACCCTTGTTTCATGGAGATGTTCATCCATTTATATGCCATCTCGAGTGCACAAGTCTTGGAAGAATCTTAGCGAGGCAAGGGCGGGACGAATCCGGACGACGGTCTGCTCGAAGATCGTGGAAGGATTCAGGTGATCTCTCCACTTTTACTATTGTACATGATGTTAGTGATAATGAAGAACCATCTTGTTCCTAAACCTACGTGTTAATGTTTATTTATATGTGTGAAAATATTATCATTTAAGCATTTATTATGATTTATATAATGTTTCACATGAATTGCACTAACGTTTAGGAGAAGTATATGTTGTACAACTAGGTTTCCGTGCACGTTCTTTCTTGTTTTCCAGGTTGAAGGAGGAAATATAGTTGTTGGGGGTTTGGACCCCGCGGGATCTACATCGAACGTAGGACTTCGGGTGAGTCCTGCTATCGTTGTTAACTATTTTTTTGCATTCAAGTATGGTTGTGTGTGAGTCCTTCTGAATAGCATGCCCTGCTCTATGGAGGTTTAGACCCAACAAACCTCTAGGGTGATTTTCCCTGAAACAGAACTGGCGACTCCACTGGGGACCACATCCTTGTGATTCCCCTGTTGGGTGGTTTCATCTTTTTGATAGGTTTCCAACAGTTTTAACTTTTATTTCCAGTCTAGTTTACTCTTTCTCAGTCAGACTGAAGTCCTGGTTTCTTATCCAGGCTTGATCTTTTTTAATTTTCATTATTTACCTTTATATATGCGGGTTAGTCTGTACACAGACGCGTATACACGCAGTTTTTGTTAAAGGGAGTCACGTATACGCAGGTTTCCTTTATCACAGTCACGTATGCACGCTTGTTGTCAAACTGTCAAGTCGCGTATACCTAGGTCAATTTTGAAATTTTAGGTTTTTTGGCTTTTTAGCCTTGTCTGCCTGTGGAGACCTGTTTCTGCAGTGTCTTTGTATCCTCTGGATTGTGTAGAAAGTGGTCTTTGGTCTTTTCTCTCTCTGGTTTGGTTGAAAACTAGCTTTTTTGGAAAATCTTGTTTCTTCTGCTGGCATTTCTAGTTTGAGTACCAAGATCTCTTCCTGGGGATTCTTAGCTATTCTGCTTCATCAGAACAAAGAGCTTTTGCTCATTTACTCTTTCCTACCTTTGTGTCTTGCTTTGCATTTCGATTTTTTCCCATTTCTTGGTTGGTTTTCTTGAGTTTAGTTGACTAGCTCTTGTTGCAATTTTTGAAGAGTCTTTCTAGGTTCTTTGAAGTTTTTGTTTGCTACAAGGTTGTACTATTCTTCTAGGCTGAGTGTTTGAGTTTCTTATCTTCTTTTTCTCATATAGATCTTGCTACTAGCTAGCCCTATAAGGTTTGGAGCATTTTTGAAGTTTTTGCTTGAAATTCAGAGTTGTTAGGCTTGGAATTTGGTAGTCTTCTTTGTCTTGTCGAGCTCTTCCTTTTTATAAAACTCAAAAGCTCAAAAACATTTTATTTTGTCCTTTGCTTTTGTTTCGCATTTTTGTTTTTGTTTTGTTATATCTGTTGAAGCTTTGTGGAGTTTTCTTGCTTTTGGTTTTCAACTTGATTTTGGAAAGGAATTGTCATTGGTTTCTTCCTCTTGTTTCAAGCGTTTTTGGTGTCTTTATATTAAGAGTTTCTGATTTAGGGAACTAGCTTTCTGGACAACCAAAAAGAGATAAAACTGAAGGATCTTTGGGAAATTTCGCTCTGCTTTAGTAGATTTTTCATCTTAGAATTTGCATGCTTTTAGTGATTTGCATCAGGTGCACTTAAGCATTTAGTCATTTTCATAGTTTTTGTGAGTGTGGAGTTTTTTGTTTGAAAAGAAAAAATAATTTTTTTTTTAATCTCGTAGAACCCGTATAGAATTTTCTTTTCATCGAAAGACAATAACTGCATTTGCATGTAGTTTGGTTTTTATTAATTTATTTTTTTGTGTCAAAACACCACTAGTTTCATTTCCGTATCCCTTTGACTTAACATAACGACCAATTAAAATAAGCGATATAATTTAAAAGCAACTAGCAAGTTTTTTAAGTGTCATACACCAACTAGCTAGGTTGTAGGGCCTTGGATTAGGTGAGTGGAGATTTAACTCTCCAAGGCCTCTCAAACAAAACATAGAAGTTGATTAATTGAGCGAAATCCAACTCCGTTAGGTGGACCGGGAAAGCTCTCCTCCAAGAGTCAAGCGCGAGGGGAAGTGAAGGCTAAGAAGAGAGATACCCCCTCTCTGATTTGCTGAATCTGACCTCAAGACCGTTCCGCCCGGCTTCTGACATGGATTGGTGCCCATACTTGCCACTCCTAGGTTCCACATAGGTGACTGCAGGGGGGAATACCCATGGTACCTGAGGCAGACGTCACATCACTTTCAGCAGTACTTCTGGGGGGTGCCCTTGCGAAGCTTGGGTACTTGAGCCGGCAAAGGCTGTTGTTAGGAGGTCGGCGTAACTGTTTCTGATACCTTCGCTAGTAGGCCTGGGCCGTAATTATCCCAGACTATTTTCGGGAGGTCCTATATTTCGCTTTTTTTTATTTTGGTGTCCGGTCCTAATCACCCGGAGCGGAAATACTTGAAGGCTGTTTTCTTGATTGTATCTCAGGGATTTCTTTTTTTAGTGAGTGCTCTTTGCTCCTAGCTTTCCTAGCTTTATATTTTTTGAGTCTAATTAAAATTTGTTAAAGTGGCTGATCAAGCGCCTCGTCGATCGAAGAGAATCCGGGGGTTATCTCCCAAGAGTTCAGAGCCTTCTTCGAGAAGGCGTAGGAGTGATTTAGCAGGTGGGTACCACCCTGTGACGTCTGACGCAGTGGAGAGAGATCCTCCATAAGGGTCTGAAGGTTTCGTAGATGATTCTGGTGTCGGTTCCAAGAGGAGCATTCCGCTCACCTCGCGAGTTTTATTTCCGCAGGAAGAAGAAGCTCAAATAGAGGAAGTACCTGAACCATCAGTGTCACTTCCATCTCCTCTTCCTCCTGATTATCCGTTCGTTGTTGAATACATCGGACCTGAGTTAGAGAGACCGGAAGATCCTCCATATTATACATACCTTTCGATGGCCACGACTGGGAATGCGGCTTCTGCTGTGAGTGCTACAGGCATTCAAACTCCTGCTTCTGTTGAAGGAGGGGGCACTATTGCTATATCTTCGATTTCCTCTAGTGCTGCTATTTTTGGCTCTGGTTTCACCCAAGCACATGCTTCTCAATCTGGTCCCTTCAGTTTTGGAATGCCCACTAGTGGGATTCCTTCTTTTTCATTCTCCGCTGTTGCAGCTGGATCTACACCCATGTCTTATATGGCTAGTGGATCAGCTTCTTTTCAAGGGTTCCCCTTCAGAACTGGACATATTCCTAGTTCGAATCCTTCTTTAGGGTCCTTTCCGTTTACTTCTCAGACCCAGAGTTTCAACCCTTGGTCTGGAGGTCAAAATTCAACTACTTTTACAGGTTGGAACCCTGTATTCACTATAGCGGGGGCAGGGAATCAGTTTTATGCTGGTCACCAAGGGAATGCTTCTTTCCCTTCGTCGAGTGCTTATTAGACTTTTTCTCCTCTGTCTAATGCCTGGAACCCCTATCAGGGGCTTTCCTCTTCATTTCATACTTCAGGGGGGGGGGGAACTGGTCTGGGCTTTGGTAACTCTGCGTTGGGAGGAGGTTCTTCTCCATTTTCTACGAGTTCTTTCTGGCAACCTGGTGCCTCATTAAATCCAGGGTATTCTTTTCAGAATGTTGGGAATTCATCCTATCAAGGATGGAATCCTCAGGCTTCGCCTCGTTTACCTTTTCTAGCAACGTTAAACTTGCCAGATCTGTCGAAATTGACTAATGATCCGATCCGTTATAGTCCGGGGTGGCCTTCGGTCTCGACCAAACTACCTTCAGACATTCCAAAGTTTGAAGGGAAGAATGGAGAGGATCCGGCTGACCACATCACCACTTTCCATTTATGGTGTTCTTCGAACTCCCTGATCGATGATTCGATTAGGTTGAGATTGTTTCAATGCACCCTAACTGGAAACGCTGCCAAATGGTATATTGAGCTAACTGGGGGCAGTTTTGCTACATTTGGAGAACTGGCTGTTACATTTCTAAACCATTTCCAGTTGCCTGTCCGATATGACGCTGGGACTGAACTCCTAGCTAATTTTAAGCAGGACGACGCAACCCACATTTCTGATCACATTCAGGAATGGAGGAGAAGGAAGAGGCTTATTAAAGCTCATATTCCAAGAGAATTCCTTTTGGAATGGTTTCTGAAATCTCTGCAGTCAGACATTTCTAAAGATGTATCCCTTTCTGGGGTATTTTCTGAGGAGCAGGCCATTTTTAGGGCCCAACAGCTGGAACTGATCTATTCTCAGTCTGGGGTCCTCCATAAATATTTGCCCAATGCTCCTCGCTCCAAATTAGATTTATCCAAAACTAAGCCTGGGCCTCATGGTGATGGGCTTATCGGGTCGATCAATAGTGGTGCAGCCAGCCTGCTTACTCAATTGAATTAGTTGTCTTTGCAATCTGCTCCTTTTGGTCAGGTTGTGCCTGCTGAGTCATCGCCTTCCCAATCTTTGTCCATAAATGTTGTCCAAGCTTCTGATCCCAAAGGAAATCAACAATCCGAAGGGAAGAAGAAGGGATGAAATAATAAGAAGAAGGGCAAGAACGGGAAGGGTAATGCAAATAAAGCCAACGAGCATGTTGGTGAGGGTCCAAAGGAGAAAAATAAAGTGAAGTTTCCATGCAAGCTGTGTGTTGGAGACCATCTTACACACCTTTTCCCTAAAATTCAGGATGCGTAGCGCCTGTTAGCTCAGCAGGGTTCTTCTAGTTCCCAGGCTGTGTTAACAAACCCTTTTCCCCAAGGGCAACAACTAGTTGTTGGTGCGAATCAAAGTACTTGGGCTTCCTCTGTGGGCACCCAGGAAGGGGAAATTCCATCAAACATATTCATGATGAGTGCTCACGCGGATATCGCTACGAGATCCCGTGATTATGGCGGAGAAGAGTCTTCGAAAGCTAAGGATGCTCCTGATGCTACTGAGTCGCTTCATATTATGAAGCCTACTGTTGAGCCTATACCTCGGATTCCTAAAGCATCTACCAAGCAGTCGACGATTAATCCAAACGCTAGGGCTGCCCAGAACTACTCTATTGTGGAAGATCTCACAGCAGTCCTCGTGCTACAAGCCGACGCAGGTGCATCTATCTGTACTAGGCCGCAAAGGCTTTCTCATTGCTATCGCTATTGACAATGCTAATTCTCTCTTCGATTACATTTTTGGATATGACCACTCTAATAAGACTCCCCCATCATATGGCTTTTCATATTAAATCATCGTACCGGAAGTGCAACATCTTTCGGACGGTTTTTGATGAGTGTGCTTCCACATGCGTGATGTCTCTCACATGTTGGAAGACGATTGGATCTCCCAAAGCTGTTCCATCTACCACTCTTCTGACTGCGTTTGACGGTCATTCTCACAGACCACATGGTATTTTCCCAGCTTTGCCTATCTGTGTTGGGGCAAAAACTGTGAATATAGAGGCTGAGGTAGTTGATGCAAGCTTGGATTACAACCTTCTGTTGGGGCGAAACTGGATTTATGAGATGGATGCCATTGCATCCTCATTATTTCAGATTATTTGTTTCCCTCAAGAAGGGACGATTGTTACAGTGGACCAACTGGACTGTCCTCCTATAGAACCGAATGCATCTACTGACTCAACTGTTCCAAAGATGGATAATACTAAGGTGCATGTTGAGAATTTAGGGGTTGGAATGTATTCTTCCTTGATGGGTACTTTTGATATTCCTCCTCCTATTGTTCATATAAATGCAATTTCATCCTCCAGGGCTCCTCTTCGAAGAGAGTTCTTCAGAACTCATTATTTTTCGGACCCTTGGACCTTACCTTCCCCTACCCCCACATTAGCGGAAGGTCAAGTGGGTGGAATGGAATTTCCAATGTCTACAGCATAGATTGCTTATCAGTCTATTGTTGACTCTGCAAAATCCATCCCAGCTCCTCTCTCACTGGAAGAGTTGGATGGAGATGTGGCTCCGACTTGGGCACTTAGTTCTTCTTCTACCCAGGATTGCCTTGATACCACTCTTCCATCTGAAGAGGCCATCCTGGAAGCTATGATTGGTATAGATAGACCATGGGATGATTTGCATCATCGGTCTTACTTTTTACCTGATTTGAGCGAAGTTGAAACGAGTTTTCCAAGTCCTCTGTCTCCTAGTCCTGTTCGCCCAGTCCTGAACCCTTTAGCACCAACACAAGTTTACGTCGAAGGGAACATGGCCGTGATTTCTCCTACCGAGTCCTTGAATATTTTTGTGGATCCTATCATCATCTTGAGAATGTCTTCATCGTAGCCGAATGTTCCCGCAAGAGATTCGTACGTACACCGAGCTCTTTAGAAGAGTATAGGGATGTATTCGCTTGGTCTTAAGGAAATGCCTCGTACAGATCCATCTATTGTCCGAAGACAGAGATCAAGACTTACTTAAAAACGCAAGCTCGTGAGGTAAAATTGGGTCCTGGCCAATCCCAGGAAGGCAAAACAGCCCATCGTTGAGGTTGAGAAGTCGCTTGCCATGATCTATTTCCGTTCCTTTCGACCGAATGGGTTTCAAACTTATTCCGAGACAAAAGCAAGGAACGATTCGAGCCTGCATCGATTTTCAGAGACCTTAATAAAGTATGTCCCAAAGATACTACTTCCCACACCATTTATAGATTAGATCATTGATGAGTGTGCCGGTAATGAGATTTTCTCCTTCATGGACGGTTTCTCCGGATATAATCAGATTACTATCCATCCTGAAGATCAACATAAGACTACCTTTATTTGTCCCTGGGGTACTTTTGCATATAAGAAGATGCCTTTTGGTCTTAAAAATGTTGGGGCTACGTTTCAGCGGGCCATGTCATATGCCTTCCATGACATCAAAAATATTATCGAGGCGTATTTGGATGATTTAGCTGCTCATTCTCGAAAGAGGATGGATCATCCTGCTCACCTCCGGCAAATATTTGAACAATGTCGTTTCTATAAGATTAGGTTGAATCCGAACAAGTGCATTTTCATAGTTACATCCGGTCGGTTATTGGGATTCATTGTGTCTAGGGAAGGGATTAGGGTAGATCCCTTCAAGGTTGAGGCAATACTTCGGTTGCCTCCCCCGTCCTCTATCCGTCAGCTTCAAAGTCTACAAGGAAAGTCTAATTTTCTTCGGAGATTTATCGTAAATTATGTTGAAGTTACCAAGGGATTTATGAGATTGTTGAAGAAGGGAGTTCCATTTTTTTGGGATGACTTCGCTCAACGCTCATTCGATGCTTTGAAAAAAGCATTGACCTCTACTCCTTTATTGAGTCCACCTGATTATAGCAGGGATTTCCTTTTGTATCTTGCAGCAGTAGAATCTACTATTGGTATGGTTCTGGTTCAGGAAGATGATGCTCTCGCAGAGCATGTTGTTTACTATCTTAGTCGAGGATTGGTAGGACCTGAACTCCGGTACACTCTGATAGAAAAGTTAGCCTTAACAACAGTTCATGCTGTGCAGCGACTTCAGCATTACATTATTCTACGAAAAACTTATGTTTTGGCAGCAGCCAATCCATTTCAGTTTTTCCTCAGTAGGCGAGTGATTGGGGGAAAATACAATAGATGGATTGTGATTTTGCAGGAATTTGATCTTGATTTTATGTCTGCCAAATCCAAGAAATCATTGGTTTTCGTGGAATTGATCTCCAAGTTGCCCTATGGGGAAGAAATGATCTATGATGAATCCTTCCCGGATGAACATTTGTTTCTTATCTCTTCACAGGATCCTTGGTATGGAGATATCATTGTGTATCTTCAGACTGCGAAGTTTCCCTCTACTTTTTCGAAAGATGAGTGTCGTAAGTTGCGTCACTTGGCTAAGAATTACTTGATTATCGGTGATGCTTTATACCGTTGAGGGCTTGATTTAATCCTGAGACACTGCTGAACTCTGGAAGAAGTTGAGGTTGTGCTGAATGATTCCCATAGTGGAGCTTGTGGTGGTCATTTATCTCGGCTTGCTACAGCCCAAAAGATTTTGCGTGCTGGGTACTTTTGGCCTTCGATTTTCAAAGATTGTATGGAGTCGGTCAAAAAGTGTCATCCGTGTCAAGTTTATACTCGAAAAATGCACGCTCATCCAGCTCCGCTTTTTCCAGTCATTACTGTTGGTCCCTTTACAAAGTGGGGTATTGATTATACTACTTGTAACCCGCCTTTGGCTAAAGGTCACAAGTACATTATTGTAGCAGTAGACTACTTTACGAAGTGGGTCGAGGCTATGCCTACTTTTGGGAATGATGGTGAGATTGCAGCTCTTTTTCTTTTCAACCAGGTTATTGCTCATTTTGGTATTCCTAGAGAGATTGTCACTGATCATGGCAGTCATTTTCAGAATAGCATGATGGCTGAGTTGGCTCTAAAATTGGGTTTCCGGCAGGAGCATTCATCTCCGTATTATCCTCAAGCCAATGGGCAAGTGGAAGCTGTGAATAAATCCTTGAAGACAATTCTTCAAAGGACAATTGATAAAGCTAGATCCAACTGGCATATTATGCTATATCCTGCACTTTGGGCATACAGGACGTCATTGAAAACTGCAACTGGCTTTACTCCGTTACAGCTAGTGCACGGGTTGGAATCCGTATTTCCCATTGAATGCGAGATTCATTCTCTTAAATTAGTTGTTGAACTTCTTCCTGACACTTCTAGTCTTGAAGAACGACTCCTTCATCTGGAACATCTCGATGAGCAGCGTCAGGATGTCGCCACGATGAATGAAGCACATAAAAACCGAGTTAAAACTCAGTACGATAAGGCGGTCAAGCCTAGGGTTTTTTCGGAAGGCGACCTTGTTTTGGTCTATGCCCAGGAAAAAGATGCCCTGGGGGCAGGAAAGTTTAAGTCTATGTGGTATGGCCCCTTTATCGTTAAAAAAGTCCTTAAGAAAGGAGCATATACTTTGGTTGATTTCGAAGGGAACGAGTTGCCAGAGCCCCGAAATGGGCTCTATTTGAAGAAGTATTATGCCTAGGCTTCAGCCTGGCATATTGCTTTTGTATATAGTAGTTTTTGCTTTGTACATATCTAGTTGATTTTCGATCTTTGATGGGATGGTGATGTTTTTGATCTGCTTTGGCAGGTTGTGTCGGATGTCATGAGTCATTTCGGTTTCGACGATGGTGCTAGTAGACACACCCGGAACTTAGCTTCCGCGGCTTGGGTGCTTCATTATCCATCCGGTCAGCTGTTAGTATCAAGAGGGGTCTGCATTGGTCCTGCTTCCAATAACATAGCAGAATACAGTGCAGTTTTTTATCTACTCTCGGAGGCAATATCTTTGGGTGTTGATTCGTTGGTAGTTTTCTTGGACTCTCAGCTGGTGGTGTCTCAGTTGAACAATACTTATCGGGTTTGAGATCCATTTTTACTCCGGTTGTTCTTGAGGGTACGTTTGTTACAAAGATCATTTCAATTATTAACTTTCATTCATATTCCTCGAGCTGACAATTGGTTGGCAGACTCATTAGCTAATCAAGCAATTGATTGGCACATTAATCATTCCATATAATAAAACTTAATCAAAAACATCATATATTTTGATACATTTATCACATCACATAAAACATCGTTGTATATATATCATCAGAGTGTTCAAAAACTTTACAAAAATTTGGATCCATAAATTCATACAAAAATTGGGCTTATGCCCGATCATGTTCAGTCTCAAATAATATACAGTCATCTGATACATCATATCTATCTACTCCTGAGGTCCCTGCCCAGAAGTTGTGTTCTTATAGAACACGATCGCGGTGGCAACTCGGCGGAATAACCGTACCCAGTCTCGGGGCACTCCTACCACCCGTCTTTGGATGGCTTCCGGTAGATCTTCCACGGCAGCCATAGGTACTTGGCGGGTTAATCCCTCCAAGTTCCTCTGTACAGCCTGGAGGGTTCTGTCTGAATCTACTGTATCTGCTTCGCCTCGGCGACGCTTGTGTCGCGGGAAACCCTCAGGTCGAACTGGTCCAATATCTGTATCATGATCATTTTTAAAGTCATTATGAATCTGATCAAAAACATGTTTGTTTTTCAATTTTTCATACATATTTGAAAATAATCCAAAAAATTATATAAGTCAAAAAATTGCAAACTTACCGACTGTTCCCCATGCCGTGCCTGGTGGAAGGACAAGATCTGGATCGCCACGAAAGTCCATCCCGGCATAGGGATAGTCGTCCACCGCGATGATTTGTTCTCCCCACCAAAGGAAGAACTCATCATCCCAGGTGGTCCGGGGAACTTCACTTCCCCCCAATCTCTTCATCATGTCTGCCCAGCGGGCAATTCTTGGATCTCTCGGGCTGCTGATGGTAGAGATCACTCTGGGTCTCAATGCTGGTATCTTCTCAAAGAAGAATGTCATCAAAATTGTACCATATCCAAAGTGTTTTGTCTTTGTTTGGCGGATAGAGGTCAATTGTTGCTTCATTTTCAGTAATAGGGCTGTGCACCAATCATATATATGAGTTAAGCATTCTACTACTCTGCTCATTTGCGTCCTGGACGCCTGGTGTAGGGAGGCAGATCCTGCCACTATGCCAATGGTGAAAAGGAGGATTTTCATGTGCAAATCCCTTAAATCTTTGATTGCAATTTGAGTTCCAACTTTCTTGGAACCCTGTATGCAGTACACGTGGACATAATTTTCCACGGTGAGCCCTCCCAAAGGCTTACCATGCAAGTCTACTGGCTCCCCCCTCTGGGAGAGTCCAGTGATAAAATATATGTCTTCCACTTCAATGCGTACAGGCATCTGATCTATCATAAAGCAGTCCTCTTCCGGCTCCCAATAGTTCACAAGCATTTCAAGCAACCAGACATTTCTCTTCATATTTGGCATTTTGAAAAACTTGAGTAATCCGCAATTCCGAAGAATATTTAGTGATGCTTGGTCCTGCATAACTTCTTGATCAATTGCACTGTGTTCACGCTCTCTCCATGATATGGTCATCCTGAAAAATTTCAATAAATCCTTCATTAGCTACGCATTTTTTCATTTGGGCCTGCGCATACGCGACTTTGTTTGTGCACAGTCGCGTGTATACGCGACTTTCTCATTACCAACCCGCATATGCGCAAACCCGTAATTTTTAGTAAGGGATTCTATGGTGAAAAATTACTAAATTTTAATTTATGAACAGACAAAATGAATAGCAGGATGAATTAAGAACTAACCTGAGAAATTCGGTGGAATTCGACGGTCGGTTGCTCCTGATTTGACGAAAGAAGCTTTTTTCTCCAGAGCACTTTTTTCCAAATCAGCAATGTAATAATGAACCAAATATGAGGT
Source organism: Pinus albicaulis (assembly GCA_034641835.2). NCBI lineage: Eukaryota > Viridiplantae > Streptophyta > Pinopsida > Pinales > Pinaceae > Pinus > Pinus albicaulis. The sequence continues at coordinate 71,934,838 of CM076575.1, forward strand.
AATTTGTCTATTTATGCCCAAAAAGTTGAAAATTTTGCAAAAAATTGTTATGCTTATTTTTTTCAATCTATCTTAAGCTGCATAACCCAGATGCTTGGAAGTGCCTAGTTTGGTATGTTTTCAGGTACATTTTGATGATTTTTGAGATTTTTCCGGATTTTGATCCATGACTACTGACTCGTCATGGCAGGTATATGATCTTCAATGGCATATAGGTTAGGGAAATCACTTTCTGTTGCATCTTGCATACTAGCCTCCATACTGATCACTTGCCATAGGGTCGATCCCATCAGGTCATGAGTATTACGCCTATTTCACTCGCTGATTTTTTAATCATGACTTGGTGGTAGAGCCTTCCTTTACATGGGCTTCCTAGTTAGTTCCTCACTATCACTTGTTGCCCATGCTGCGTTTTATGTAGGCTCGGGAGTCCTCTTTAGTCTTGCCATGACTTATGTGTTGAAGCTTCATTCTTCTTCTTCCTCACTATCATTTTTCTGGCTATTACCCTAGAGGCTCCCTGGTGTTGTTGAGTTGTATTACTGCATTTCATATTGGCTACTTGTTTATCCTGGCCTTTAGCCGGCTTCATTTGGACTCAATGTTTAAGCCAACTTTTGACCTTGTCTATCTGTACAAGTTAAACCATTGCATGCACTTAGCTATCGCGACTTGACACCCTTTTACCCATGGATGGAACATTCCTCTGAGTATCGCTTACCAGTTTTCACCACCTTGCATTAAGCATAGGATCGTTCCAATCCCAGGAACTAGTGCATCTGATTTTTGATACTCGTTCTATCCATTGTACCATAGCATTCTTTTATTCTTTTTCAGGCTTATTATATGAAAAAGACAAAAAAATCAAATATAACAAAAAGAGCGGGAACGGGATGTAACTTCGTTATTTGATGGCAGTACAGTGTCAGTTTTTCGCCCTTGAACAAAGCATATACACTTATATATATTTCCTCCATTTGGGATGGTTTTAGTTTTGACCTAGGTTCAGCCTTTACCTTGTTTCACTTGTCAGTTCTCCCCCGGTTGGTTATCTCTTCCAATCATATGGAGAGTTTGTTCTGCCTCGTGCATAACAGACTTATACAGTGTCACTTTTTATTGCCATGGTCATCACGAGTCATGTTTTTGTTCAAGGGAAGTCTAAACAGAGTCGGCAATTCTGTGGTGTCTCTTGACTCATTATTCAGTCGACCTTCCCGGTCTTGTCCATCTATTGATCAGATTTTTTGGTCTTCTGCTCGTGCTGGTTTGAGAAGGTCCCCATTGACTTCTCGCTAGCGGGTTTGTCTCTTATCGACTACGACACATTGCTCTGAGAGCAAACCTAGAGCCGCACCCTGGCCCTATTTCCATCATTGATAGGTGACCTTGTGCTCAACATTTGATCATCATTATGGGTCTTTAACTGAGTGGTTTCCCCTGTGTTCGACGTCAGCACACATTATCACACTTGGGATTCGTGCAGTACCTTGATTTCCATTTGACCCTATCGGTGGATTTCTCGCCTCTGTGTCAGCTTTCATTATTGGTTGGTTTAGAGGGTTTCTTCCGTGCACTAGCTTCATCTTGTGCATGTCGGAAACGTACTTCGGTTTGGTTCCGTCACTCTACTTCGTCCGATTCCTTCCAAATCTTTCCTTGCGGGTTACACTCACGCTGGACTGATGTGGGATGCCTTAATGCCTTCCTTCCAGCAGATCTTTTCCCATCAACTCCGACTCATTGCTCTGGGAATAAGGTCTAGAGTCTTTTTGTTAGTACCTTAGGGTTTGCAGTCATCAGTGGTAGACTCTTCACTATCGATAGTGGGGATTCATCATTGCCTCCTGATTGGTAGATTCTTTCAAGTGTTCGACTTCAACTCATTCATTCGCACTTGTTAGATTGTACTGGGGCACCTTGACACTCATTTTAATTATTGGTGGGTTGTCTCGCGTTGTTTAATGGTATACATCATTGACTGGTAATCCAACGATTTCTCACATGGTCGACTTTAGCTCATTTATTCCCATTGTGTATAATTGTGCCATAGTGATCGGTGAAGACCTCGGGTTGCATCAGCATTTCTCAGACACCGATATCTCATCCGCTCGCTGGTACAAAACTCGACCCTTACATGTTGCGGCCGTTGACAAAGAACATCCCATATGTTGTTTCCAGTTGCGGTGATTTTGCACCGTTTATTCCAATTCCTCATTCAATTACTTCTATGATCGTACATTCAGTTTTGATCATCGATCAAACATATGTGATACTTGGACATTGATTTGCATTTATACTTTTGCCATGCTCGTACGATTCATTGTGTACTTTCAGTTCAACTATACTTGTATACATTTTGGATCTATTATGTACTTCCCATATGATGTATTTTTGACTGAGCATGGGTATGCCCGCCTCAGCATGAGTTGACTCTCTGTTTTCTTTCATTGGTTTTTGGCAGGCTGAAATCTGGTGAAGTCCTCTCTTGTCCTTGCGAAGTTCTTTCTATGTGCATAATACATTTCGGCAATCATGTACCCCTTCTGACCTCATATATTAGGGGGCATCTGTTATAGCATAATTTTTCACCTTCATATGATTCATGATTGCTTTTATGGCTTTGGGCACCCATTCATACATACTTGAACAAAATTCACTAAAAAACAGTGTTAAAATCCCCATAAGCGGATATTCCCAAAATTTTCCGCGTATACGCGAGTCCACATGTACTTTTCCGCGTATGCCATTAAAATCATTAAAAAATATATAAAAATCCCTATTTTCAGGCTGGGTTGATGGTTACTTTGGTAGTTCAACCACCCCAGCACGTGGCCAACTGTTTCCAACTAACTGAAACTACTTTGAGGAAGTATAAAAACCCCTCATGTGCATGGCCTAAGGGAGAGAGAAATTTTATAGACATTATACTCTGTTGGAATCCTAGTTCAAGTCTGATTCCCCGTGCCTCCTGCACTTTCCCAGATTTATATCAGGAAACCCTTGTTTCCTAGAGATGTTCATCCATTTATATGCCATCTCGAGTGCACAAGTCTTGGAAGAATCTTAGCGAGGCAAGGGCGGGACGAATCCGGACGACGGTCTGCTCGAAGATCATGGAAGGATTCAGGTGATCTCTCCACTTTTACTATTGTACATGTTGTTCGTGATAATGAAGAACCATCTTGTTCCTGAACCTACGTGTTAATGTTTATTTATATGTGTGAAAAGATTATCATTTAAGCATTTATTATGATTTATATAATGTTTCACATGAATTGCACTAACGTTTAGGAGAAGTATATGTTGTACAACTAGGTTTCCATGCATGTTCTTTCTTGTTTTCCAGGTTGAAGGAGGAAAGAGAATTTCTGGGGGTTTGGACCCCGCGGGATCTACATCGAACGTAGGACTTCGGGTGAGTCCTGCTATCGTTGTTAACTAGTTTTTTGCATTCAAGTATGGTTGTGTGTGAGTCCTTCTGAATAGCATGCCCTGCTCTGTGGAGGTTTAGACCCAACAAACCTCTAGGGTGATTTTCCCCGAAATAGGTCTAGTGGTTGACTACCACATCGCAGTTCTATTCTGACGATTAAGGGTTGTTCCCAAAATCATGTGACAACGCAATCCTCCGACGACAGTTTTCCTCCAAACTACACGGTGTTAATCCTCTTGTTCACATGCTGTCTGCACTTGCGATCAAATTCGCCCTCCTTGCTGTTAGTTGTTGTGGTTAGACTATATACAATGGGTTATTACATATTTTTATTAATATGGTTTATAACCATAGTTTTTACCTCCGAAAGGGTTTTTTTTCACTATGCTTTATATCACATAGGTTTTTTTTTAACATATTTTTGGTATGCACTATCACCATAGGTTTAGGTCCTTTAATCATTTACATCATGAAATTTTGTCCCTTTTCACCATGTAGTGTTGTCCCCACTTAGGTTGTAACATAGTTTCACCACATAGAATTGCATTCACCATTTAACATTAAACATAGAACCATTTAACCATGGCATAACCATGAAGTAACTTGCACCATGACTAAAGACTCTCATATATCCGGAACATTGAAATATTGAAGGCTATATTGGACTTCCCTGTCGATCTTGGACTATGCAAGATCCTCCTAGATCACGACCAATATGGCTACGCACTCCAATAGTATATCGCTGAAGTCACATAGGGATCTGATCGACCACGGTTTCATCAATCCCGTGTGTTAGCCCCTCCAAGTGACACTCCACCCCCGCAAGGGCCTCTGCTACATCAAGATCCTGCAATGCATCCCATCCTACCATGAATACATGTGATGGTACTCCAACCTCTTGTGGCTCTCCTGCACGGCGGAGGTATGAAACTTATATAGGTTGAATAGGTCCAATATATGCATGAAAAAAATCAATAGTTTAGTCCCTTAAACATTAAAAAAAAACACAAAAAATGTAAAACTTCTTAAAAACTTTAAAAATGGTTAAATTTTCTTACCCATAGCACCCCATTTCTCTTGTTATGTGGATAAATCCTTCTTGCAGACAAGAAAGATCTCCCTAGTATCCTAAGTATATCTAGAAACAAACAACCAAATGCAAACCATTTTCTCTAGATCATTTGGGATTCAGAATTATTAATAAAAAAAGTACGAGGACATGCCCCTACTTGAAGTCCAACGCTTGCCAAAATCTTCTATCCAGTCTCTCCAAAAGAGGTCACTTCAGCATGTGAAACCTACAATCAAAGACAGATAAAAGGATTAAAAGCACCTGCAATATATAATAATGGAGAAAACATTAATCTATCTCAGCGATAAAGGAATATAAGAATTGAATTACTCAAATAGATACATGAACAACTCAATGAGAAAAGGAGATCCATATGTATTATCTTGTATAAAAAGAGTAACTTTACAACCTGTCGCCTTGATGTTGCACAAGTTCCTCCTGGGGTCTTGAATAATCATTCCTCCTTCAGATTGACAAGCCTTCTTCTCTCTGAACTAGCATGAATTTATGGACATAAGTGTGTGATCATTCTCATACCAAAAATGACTAGTATAGAGAGTATGCTCTCTTAGAAATTTCTTCAGAAATTACCATATACAAGGTACAATCTACCCTTGAGACTAAAACATGAGCTCAATTTATAGGGAAATGGAGGTAGTTTCAGTTCCATGAAGAGGGGGATGGATTCCTCTCATGAAGGGATTTGAGCTCCATATACCAAGGGATAAACTCCATGAGTGAAGGGATAGAGCTCCATGAGTGGAGGGATAAATCTCGAACTAATCGCGCCTCTAGAAGCTTCCAGTTGGGAGAATATTCGTCCAGCTAGGCTTTTAGAATTTACTTTTTCCTTTATTTAACTATTTAGGGGGGTCTGTAGGTTTTATAAGAAGAACGTGCGGGATGTGTTGCAGGCTATAGAAAAAATATCTGCGGATCCGCAGGAAAGAGCTAGGAAAAGTGCAGAGTTAGACATTTTAGGGTTTTAATGAGATTTTCTCCAATTCTAAGACTTGGTTTAGGAAAATTAGTGTTTTTGACTTCTAAGGGAGAATAATATAGGTAGTGATGAATCTATATAGACAGTCAAATTTCATGGTGAAAAAATAACGTGTAATAGATTGCCCCCTAAAGTGCGAAGTCTAAGGTAGTTCTGAAGAGTGAAGTGCTTTCTCTTTTTGAGGATTGGATTGCGGAAAAACCGGTCAAAAACCTGTAAAAAAATTCAATGCAAGCATATATATGTATATCACCGCTGAGGTAGGAATTATCATACTAAGATCAAAACTAACTACATGTTCTGGTACATAAATGATTTTAAAATTACATCAATAGTAGACACAAAATGGAGCAGCCATCTGTCATAAGTAGTCTACTGTATCATGAATAATAAAACTTCTCACAACTTGGATGGTGGAAACTAGATCCAGGGTCTTGATTTCCACTTTCTGAACTAGTACGATTCTATCCATGCGATTGATTATGTCGAAGTCAAACATGGTAGAAACCACTTGATTACCAGTCAACGATGTGAACTGTTAACAAGTGTGAGAGAAACCACCAATAATGACAATGGCTCTCAAAGTACTCAATACAATCCATGGAGTGTGAATGAATGATTTGCAATCGAACACTTCACAGAATCATTCAATCGAAGGTCAATGATGCAACCTGCCATTGAAGGCGAGATACCTACCATTAGGGCATGCAGTTCCCAAGGCACTGATAGGATTCTAGATCAACTTTCTAGATGATGAAGTATCGTCGATAGAAAGTGACCCTTCGTAGGAAAGCCCATGACACGAAACCATTATATCAAGTTTTGAAGAAATATTTGCAAGGACTAACTCAAGAATGGTCAACGCGAATGGAGACAAATGTTTGCAATGAATGGTTTATTTAAAATGTCTCTTGAACACATAACAACATTGCAGATGGTTTGGTAACAATTGACCTAAAGCTATTACCTAGAAACCAGCTAAAGACTTTCAATGTGGTTTGGTTAACTGTTAGACAAAGGATTTTCCCAACCCAGGTACAAGTGTGACAAAAAGTGTCGTGCTCAAGAGTGGTATACTGCTTTTAAAACAAGGGTAACAACTAGATTTCTTTTCACTTTTTCCCCCACCATTTCTGGCAAGTACCTCTTTATTTTTGACAAGCTTGAGGAGGATAAAATTTTCTTGTTGTATAAGCTCATCCTTTGGATGAGTCCAACTAAGTATTAAAATTGAACCCTAAGAAGGAGTGGTTTGTTCCTATTTGTAATCGACAAGTCCTTTACCATTAAATTTTAATGAGTCCAGTATAAGAGAAACTCGGTGTTTTTCAGTTTTAGGGAGTCAGAAGAAAAACATAAGTAAACTTTGTGGTTGTACTTTTTCGTAAATTTAGTCTCTCAAGCCCGGAAAAAGAATAAAATAATGCAGGAGAGAACTCTATTGACCATGATTAGTCAACGTATACCTTTTTTCGTAAATAGTCCATTTTAGTCCAGAAAAGGGGTAAACTTATACTAAAGGGACAACTGTTCATTTCCTTTAACGAGTTCGAATAGTCAAGTACTCGAAGATCTTTTCATATTCAAAGAGTCTGAAAAGGGCTTAAAAGAGAACTCTAGGTTTTTTCTTTTTCATAATTTTACAAGAGCCCGAAAAAGTGATAAAAGTATACTCAATTGTCCGACTTTAAATTTAATTTACGAGCAGGAAAAGATGGAAAGAACTCAGCATTTTCATATGTTTTACGAGAATGAAAGATAGCAAAATAATCTCGGGATTTTCATGATTTTAACGAGTCTTGAAAATAATAACCAAAATGGACTCAAAATAGGTTTCATTTTTATACAAGATTGAAACATAGGGAAAATTATGCTTGAGAGTGGTTTCATTTTTACACAAGCTTGAAACGTAGGAAAATTGTGCTTGAGAGTGGTTTGTTCAATTTTTACACAAGCTTGTTACAAAGGAAAAAAATCATGCTTGAGATAAGTTTCAATGCCCCCCAAGCGTAACCTGCAAGAGCATATGCCCCCAAAGCTTCATTTCATTCACCTAAGTGGACTACTGGTTACTAATAGGTGGATGGAATGAAGGTTCATTTATGAGATCATATGAAAGACTTGACTTGATTAGGAGAGGATTTGTTTCATTTTTTAATGAGCTTGACACAAGAAAAGAACTATGCTCATGGAAACTTGTTTCTTTTTTTAACGAGATTGACACAAGAAAAGGAACTATTCTCAAAGACATGTTTCATTTTTTAACGAGGTTGGCACAAGAAAAGAACTATCCTCATTTCCTGATTCATTTTTTAACGAGGTTGACACAGTAAAAGGAACTCTCCTCATGCTAAATTTTCATGGTTTCCAACTGGAAGAAACACATATCAAGGGACACTTATCGATCATGGCTTCCAAGAGGTCTTCCTCAGATGGAAGAACAGTTCTCTGGGAAGAACACATGTCAAGGGACTCAATAGGGATAAGAACATCGCGTTCAAATAATCCCATAGGGTTTTCCATGTCAATTACCAAATCTAAGTCAAAAGAAGTCAAGCAAATAGTGAGAGGCTCACTTGCATCTGTAACTGAAAACATCGGACTGGTTGCCACATAATTAACTCGTAGCGGGGTAGATATCACTTTCGCATAAGAAAAATTCAGGGATGTCAGATTATTGCTAGTTGAATCAAGACTAACGAATGAAATTTGGTCAATAGTCACAATGTTTCCATTGTGAGGGAAAGACATCACGCGAAAGAGTGTCCATAGGACAGCTTTCATTGCATAGATATAGTCTCGCCCAAGGAGAAAATTGAAATCCAAGGGGCCTCAGACTACCATAATATCAATATAGATATTTTTACCTTCCAAGATAATAGGAAACTTAGGAAGGACCCTAAAGGTTCACTAATGGTTTTGTTAAAAGCTGATAGATTCTGTGTAACAGGCACAAGATGTGGGAAAGCCAAAGCTTTCCAAGAAGTTGAGGATAAAATACTAATAGAAGCACCTTCATCTACATTTGTGTGATGCACATTCTTACCACAAGCCTTCACAATGATTTGGAAAGGGATGGAGGAAGGAAGATGAGATTCTATCAGTCTATTCCAATCAAAGGAAAAGACCTCGATACTTGGAGGGGGTTCTAAAGAAATAGGTGAAATGCCCCATGGCATAGAAGAATATGATGTAACAAGAAGAACTTGAGCGGTATGAATTTCTCTCTCTATAGGGAGAGTGGGATCGACCGGAAGTGAAATCAAGTTGACCACTTGATCAACTAATGGATCATCAACCTGAGTGATATGAGTTTAACTCTTCAATGGAAGAGCGGGATTGACTGTACTTGGAATTAGATCAATCACTCCGTCAGTTGACGGTAGGTTGGGAGAAAGTTTACGATAACTAGTTGGAAGTTGTTGCTGTGGAACAATAAGGTTTTCCAACAGTTTTGAGGCTTCATCCATGTGAGGGAAAATGTGAGTTTGATGACTCCCTTTGCATAACCTACAAGGAAACCTAACTTTACCCTTTTTCCTAGGAACCTGACTATTACTGGTTGATGGATCAATAGTAAGCTGATAAGATTTTTCCGACCATACTTCTAAGACCTTAGGAATACTAGGACATTTGATAAGGAAGTGGTCACCCTTACAAAGTTTGCAAGGGTATATGGGTTTGTGATGCATGTTGGAGGTTTCCTCAACACTACCAACACTTACAGCCATGGTTGGTTGGTTGAATTCTTTCTTATCTTGCTTCTTCTTCTTATTCCCTTTCTTATTCTTCTTAGCCACCTGGTTAATAGCATCAAGGCTTTTACCAAGTGAAGAAAAAGAAAGGGAGGAAGACATTTTGGGCGAAGAAGGTAAAGGGTCAACATGAGGTTGGTGATGTTGAGATGGTGAACTTTGTTGAGGTGAAGCATTCGGTTGAGGTGGAACAATTTGAGTATTCGAGGCTAATGAAGTTGAAAATAACCATACTGGTAAACCTATGGTAAATCTAGGTAATGACAATGTAGCCATATAAGGAGGACCAACATTTCCCAAGAAAGGAAAAGTACTAGGATTATCGTTAAGAGGGGTTCCTTGTTGGTAAATTCTGGAACTGTTGCCATTATATTCAACTTCAGTGAATTTATTTAAAAATATTAACAATTCAAATTCACAATCCACACCTATGGTCCCTAAAATGTAAAAACAAACAATTAAACATGCGCTATCAAATCTAGGAGTCAAAACACACACAAACAATTTTTTTTCATAGTGAAATCACTAGTTGGTGATGAAATCCAACATCACAGAGATCAATGTGAAAAACTAGCAGTCGGAATAGTCACCCTGACAACCTGCTTAATGAAACAGTCTAGTGCAAGTACCTCCACTATGCCATCTCAAAGTGAAGTGCACACTCTGGAAAGTCCAAGTGAGTCTAGTCAACCTCTGCTCCAGGTATAGTGGGACCTTCCCTCCACCGTCACCTTGGGAAAAATCCTAAAGATTATGGCCACTAAGGTCACCAACTGAGACAATTATACCTAAGGGAACAGTCTACGATCCGATATACACGCAAGGGGCAGAGTAACAAGCTCAATCCCCTTGAAGGCTCCTTGATACAATCCAAGGTTTACCAACAAGTGACCCCAAGCTCCCCGAATGGTCTATCCAAGGTTTACCGTTTTTCGTACGTGCACATCTGCTATCTTTCCCAATGAGATAGGTACGATTACCTCACTGGTTCCGACATGTTCTCGTGCTTGACTCTTTTAAGAAGAGCTTCCCAGAGCATAATTGCAACAATTGGAATTTTTCCCACCGCAAGATACTATTGTTTGTTAGTTGCTTTGGAAAGTTAACGTCAACCTATTCCAAAGCACTAATCTTGAACTACAATGGTGGAAAAAGCCCTAGAAAATGTAAAAATTACTAGATGAATTTTATTAAGCGCTGTATTATTTGGGTTGTTATTACTCAAAGGGTAAATGGATATGAAACCAATGGTGTTATGACCTGACCCAAAACTGAATGCAATCAAATATGATAGTGTAATATTTTCAATTCGATGAATCCTAACTAAAGTAAGGAGAGAGTTTCCATTCACTTCCAACAATGCAAAAATTGATAAATAAGAGAAAATATAACAAATTCTCGAATGCACTAATTTCAGCAATAAAAACTAATGCTAATCAATTCAAAATATTTTTTATTTTTATGCTTTGAAAACAAGCATAAAAATATGTAAATTCAAATGAAATAAACTGATCTAAATCTACAATTGATTTTTCCAGAATGTAAACTATGCAGTTGTAATCTGTGCACAATTCACTTGAAAACTATGCAAATGTAATCTATACACATTTTTCATTCATATTCTGAAAATGAGAATTTTAATTCTGTGAATGTGATCTATGCAAGAGAATTCTCAGACACAAGATTATTCTAATGTAATCGAAAGAACCCACAAGATTATTCTAATGTAATCGAAAGAACCAATCAAGTGTAAGTAAATAAAATTGGGTGAGAATTCCAAAGGTCAAAAATAAAAACACTCAGAGGCGATTAACACTCAGACACAATTTAGCCCCCCCTGGCGATGAGGGGGAATTTTTTTTGCAAAAACAAAAGTAAAAGGATGAAAAATTGTTAAGAGACTGAGAAAAACCTCGAAGTAATGACCAAAGGAAATCAAATTAAGAATTTCTCATAAAAGAAACTCAAAAATCCCAATTAACTTAACAGATACTAATGAGACTGTAAAAGTTGCTGACGAAATTCACACATAAGATTTGACAACTAAGATAGACTGGGGCAAACACAAAGAATCATGTGATCTGGCTCCTAAAAAGAGAATTCTTAATTTTTTCAAAATTTTTCCAAGGTTCCACAGTTTTTAATGGAGAACAGAGTGGTACCACACTATTCTGAACTAAAAACTACGAAGGCTACCACACAGTCTTTAAATAAAAACCGCGGAGGCCAGGAAAAGTATAGAAAAAAATAAAAATTTAGATTTTCTTTTCAGGGATTCTGATAAGTTATCTACCCAACCCAGTTTTTAGACTAATCAAAATCAGAAGACTCTTAAAAATTCAAATTGAAACATAAAAGGGAAAACTAAGTTCTATTCCCCAGTGGAGTCGCCATTTTGTTATGCGGATAAATCCTTCTTGCAAACAAGAACGATCTCCCTAGTATCCTACGAATATCTAGAAACAAACAACCAAATGCAAACCATTTTCTCTAGATCATTTGGGATTTAGAATTATTAATAACAAAGTACGAGGACATACCCCTACCTGAAGTCCAATGCTTGTTGAAATATTCTATTCAGTCACTCCAAAAGAGGTCACTTCAACATGTGAAACCTGCAATTAAAGACAGATAAAAGGATTAAAAGCACCTGCAATATATAATAATTGAGAAAACACTAATCTATCTTAGTGATCAAGGAATCTAAGAATTGAATTACTCAAATAGATACATGAACAACTCAATGAGAAAAGGTGATCCATATGTATTATCTTGTATGAAAAGAGTAACTTTACAACCTGTCTTCTTGATGTTGCACAAGTTCCTCTCGGGGTCCTAAACAATCGTTCCTCCTTCAGATTGACAAGCCTTCTTCTCTCTAAACTATCATGAAGTTATGGACATGAGTGTGTGATCATTCTCATACCAAAAATAACTAGTATATAGAGTATGCTCTCTTAGCAATTTCTTCAGTAATTACCATATACAAGGTACAATCTACCCTTGAGACTAAAACATGAGCTAAATTTATAGGGAAATGGAGGTAGTTTCAGTTCCATGAAGAGGGGGATGGATTCCTCTCATGAAGGGATTTGAGCTCCATATACCAAGGGATAAACTCCATGAGTGAAGGGATAGAGCTCCATGAGTGGAGAGATAAATCTCGAACTGATCGTGCCTCTAGAAGCTTCCAGTTGGGAGAATATTCATCGAATTGGGCTTCTAGAACTTAATTTTTCCTTTATTTAACTGTTTACTGGGGTCCGCAGGTTTTATAAGCAAAACGTGCAGGATGTGCCGCAGGCTATAGAAAAAATATCTGCGGATCCGCAAGAAAGAGCTAGGAAAAGTGCGGAGTTAGACTTTTTAGGGTTTTAATGAGCTTTTCTCCAATTCCAAGACTTGGTTTAGGAACATTAGGGTTTTTGAATTCTAAGGGAGAATAATGTAGGTAGTGATGAACCTATATAGATAGTCAAATGTCATGGTGACAAAATAATGTGTAACAACTCTCCATCAGGAAGTACAAGCTCAAGGTCATCACATAAATCTTCTCCTATGTATGGATAATCCTCAATCATGATCAACTGTCTACGAAAATATCTGAAGAAGGTTGGTGTGAAATTGACCGCTGATGGACCTACATGTTTTGTCATAATTTCTATCCACCTCCTCATCCATGGAACCCTCATATCAATAGGCTCAGGCATGATTTTTTGAGGCTGTAATAATTGAATCCGCTCTAGGGAAAAAGAAATCAAAATTGAACCATATCCAAAGTTTTTCATTTTTCCTTCTTTTGCTTTGGTTAGTTGTTCCTTCACGTTGAAAAATACCCCCTCGCTCTATTTTAATACTATCGGCTTTAGACACTCTAGACCATACTATATGTATGATATGCTAGCTACGTGAAGTGTCGAGATACCTACCAATCTAGTGATAATTAAAAGGATTGTTCTCAGAGGAGGATGGGTCACCTCTCTACCGTTGATATTCCCATCTCTGATCGATTGTGCTTAAGGTCTACAATGAGTGGTAATGTAATCCTTTACTGACTCTCCTCCACTTCTTCATCCTAAAACAGAGATGGGGGCACCCCTCATGGACAAACCTATAAAAAAGTATATATCTTCCACTTTGATCTCAAGGAGATTCTCCCCTAACTTGAATTCATGTGCCTATACATCCCATGAATGAACTAGGAACTTGAGTAATTGCATATATTGCCTCATGTCAAGTAACCAAAATAATTTCAACAAACCACTGTTTTTGATTGCCTAAATGGTGACAGGATCGTTTCTTGCATTTAGGTCATATTCTTTGTGTTCTCTTTCTCTCCACACAAAGGCCATTTTGTGTTGATGAGTACCTTAAACATCAATAAGACACTCATTAGGATCCACTTCATGCAAAAAACCAAACAAATTTTGAGAAAAATTGGAAATTATAGTTAATGAATTGCGCTTAATGCTACCCCAGAAGGAATTACAGAGTGTTGCACCCCTGTCTATAGTGAAATGTTTCCCAGGTGCAACACAATTTTTGACAGGAAGGGCATGCGTTGGTCCTAGGGAAATTTTTGGTAACCCCAGGGCTCTCAAAACTCCATAAAACTTACATGAAATCATAAAAATGAACCATCAATTGAAAGTGAAGGATCTTAGCTCCTACCTGGAAGTGACGGAATTGAAAATGATCCACCAAATTGGTCGAAATCAGCTGCAGAAGATCGAGGGAAAAAATGGATCAAAGCTCTCACTGTTAAAGGTGAATGTCAAATGGTTAAAATGAATAGTCATTTTCATTACTTATGGTATTTTTTCCATTATTTTATCATATTTAATTTTTTGACCTAGTAATTGTTCTTTTTTTTATCATGAAATAGATAGGTTTGATACTTTTGTGGTGTTTTGAGCAGGTCGATAGTAGTTTAACAGATTTTTTTTGTTTTCACAGATCATTTTAACCAAGGAGTACACTTTTGTCTCTCCCTAAACACATGAAAAAGGAAACCCATGGAGTCCTCTTTCAACTATTTTCATTCTCCCAAAGTATGAAAATTTTGTCGAGCACTTTTCTTTTCGAACTCGTTAAAGTAAATGAAAAGACATTTACTCATTATAAGTTTAACCATTTTCTGGACTGAGATAGACTATTTACGAAAAAGGAATACCTTAATCAAACATGACTAAGAGGTTCCTTTGAGTATTGTTTTCTGCCTTTTCATACTTGAGGGACTATTCACAAAAAGGAACATCTCGAGTTTTTTTTTTCGCCTCTTTTTCAAACTCTCAAAACATGAAAAAAAGTCGAGTTTTACCTTCATTGGACTCGTTAAAACATCAAACAACGATGGAATTGTTGAACATGACAAGGTCGAGCCATTCCTTCTCAAGATTCATTAAACATACTCAGAGGATTCATCCAAAGGATGAACTTACAGATCAAGCATATGTTATCCTCCTCAAGCTTGTTAAAAAATAAAGAGGTACTGACCAATACGGTTGGGGAAATTTGGAAAACATGGAACTCCATTTGCTAATGGAAACAATTCTCTCTTGAACATGACACTCTTATACTTCATATTTGTGGTCGTTGGGTTGGTTAATATGTTTGTATTTTGGTTATCATACCATTTTCAAAGCCTCCATTTTCAGTTTTGATTCAATGTTTCCAATTCCATTTAGTGTTTCCATTGTTTTCAAGAGAAGTCATTTAGTCGATATCTAATACAATACACTTAAGCCTGCATTCTACGTCTGTCATTCTTAATCCAATTTTGTATCATCATAATTTTGTCTCAAAATCATGATACCTGTTTCATGTCATTGATGGGAGATACATCAAGGCCCTCCTGCAACGGGTCGCTTCCTGTCGACATCAACTCATTATCGAGGAAGTTGACTTAGAAAAAACTCCCTGGTACCTTGGTTCTTGCATACACCAATGGCAAGTTTCCTCGTTCTTGGTGACAGGTTTACATCATTGGCCTTCAACCGAAATATTATGTGTTGTGTTCCACATCAACTCATTTACTCACACCATACAGACTGTACTGCAATACCTTGAGAGTCATTAACATCATTGGTGGTTTCTCTTGCGTTTGTTAATGACTTACATCATTGGTCGGTAATCAGATGGTTTCTTCCATGTTCAACTCTAGCTCATTGATTCACATGGTTAGACTCATACATTAGACGATCGTTTGAACGAGATAGAAGACCCCGGATCTAGTTTCATCCATCTTAGTTGTGATTTCAAGATAAATACAAGATCACAATGTATGATGGCTATGGTCATATAGATAGTCATCTTGTCATGACTCCGCCATTTTTCATTATTGGACATGTATTTGATCATTGTACATATAATGTTAGCATATGTGCTGAGTATGGTTATGCCTTCCTCAGCGAAGATATCATGATGTAAATGTATTGTAAATAAATATGATCTCATTAGTTGCTCTTAATCCTGACTTGTCACAAGGTAAAGCACTTCAGTCATTAGTCACCTTTCCTAAATTTGTGCTTTAGGGGGGAATTTGTTATAGGCCATTTTGTCACATCTAGTCAATCGACCTATTAATTGGATCAACCATCATCCTTTTACCCCTTGAAATCATCATACCACAAATCCCTATGCATGAAACTCCCATATCACAGAGTTTTTGCCTAAAAACACCTTGTTTCATTCATTTAAGGACCAACACTACATGGCATCCTACTAGACAATGTTCACCTATAGGTTGCTCCATTATGGCTTGTGTTGATCACCTATAGGTTTCTCCCCTATGCACCTGCATTGGTTCTAGAAATTCGAGAAAAGAGGTAGAAATTCGAGAAGCATATTTTTCCATAAGCTTCCAGAATTTGTTACAACCATTTACCTCAAATAAAATATTCAGATCCTATCCTATCCTACCTTTAAGTTTCAATCCCTTATCCTTTGATCCCATCCTCCCATCAAGAGTGGATCCCAAGCCCTTGATTGGTAATTGGATAAGAACTCCCAACATATTCCGCTCACATATATATTTGTGGCCATCCACAAGCTAGGGGTTTAATTTTGGAGATAGAATTCTACCCTCATGTTTTTTTTGTGAAGAGTTAACATTACATGCATTAGGGTGATTTGAGGTGCACTTTGTGAAAAAGAAGGAACAAGTCAGCCTAGAGAATCTCTTCTATAAGATCAACATCTATTTATGGTTATAACTCCTTCCATTTATATTAATGCAAAGAGTTCTTTGTTTCCATATATATGATGTTATGATTTCATGTATTTCGATGCCATATTGATCCATTGAATGAAGTATTTAGATGATGCTACATAGATTTCGTAGATTATTGGCTTCTGTTGTTTAGTTGTGCAGGTTCTAATTTTGGCGACGGGAGCTAGGGTTGGAGCATTCAAGCTAAGAAAGGAGTGAATCATATGTCAGATTACAGGTAGGATTCATCCCATTATCTATTTACTTTAAGGAAAACAATATCTACTTTGTCCTTCTATTGTTTTAATTAACTAAGCCACCCAGTCTAGGGAAGACACTTATGTCTGCAGTCGTAGATTCCGTATAACAAAGAGGAAGCCCAAGAATGTGTTGCTTAGGAAAGGACCAAATAGGAGGAAGATAAATGGAAAAAATATCTAATGGAGCAATGAAGAAAGGAGAGGGAAGACGAGGCTCCATGAGAGAAAATGGAACTTATGGCTAGAATAGTCAAAGAAATCAAGAAGCAATAGGAACACAAAAAACAAAGTAGAAGAGAACATGAAGAGAAAGCCAGGAGGGAGGATCAGAAGAAGAAAGGAGCATAATTTAGATCCACCACAATAAAATCTAAGTCTTCTATCCCAATTTTTTTTTTAAACATGATAGAAGAAGAAAAAACTAAGGAAATTAGAACACTAATAATAGATAAAAATATATCAGGTATTGAAACTCCAGAAATGAACAAAAAACATGAAAAGGAAATCGGCTAAGAAGGGGTTTCTACCTACAATGAGAAGGCAACCACTTTGGAAGAGACTCATGAAATATAAAAGGTATCCATAGGATAATCCTCTAAAACTAAAGAGTACAAAGGATTATAAGAAACCCATAATGGCATTGCAACTAGGAAGGATAGTGACATAAATGGGCTAGCATTCGAAAAAATAAAAACATAAATGGAATAGGTTCATACACTAGGAATATTAGAGAATATCCTTTCATGGGAAGAAAAATATATTCCATAGCAAAAAAATTATGTAGAAGATCTTGTTATGCTTACATATGATAGGAATAGGGGCTTTATAGTAAGGTGTAGTATACCTAGGGGGGATAATATGGGGTACAGAGGGAGGTACCCAAGGGAATAATATGATGTAATGATTAAGGATGATAAATAAATGGGCTATAGTTTTTAAATAAAGTGGTTAACCTGCATTATGCAAGGGACCACAAGTAATTAGAAAATAATATGATAATCTCATGGTATTGGATGTATGGTTTTGAGATACCCATGGTAATTACTCATGGTATTGTATGTATGAATTCTATATAGAGGCTAGAGAATATCCATTGATGGATGTTGAGTATTGTTTTGTATTTTCAAGCATATGGCTTGAGGTGTTTCCTTAAGGAGTAATTGTATGGTGTTGTCCTACCTCAAGGATTTGATATTAATAAATATCTGAATCTTTTATCATTTATTGTGTTATTCTTCTGGCATATTCGTATCTTTTATATATTTGCAGGTCAAATCCACTACAAATGATATCATAGTTTTTTCTTGGGCAAAGCCAAGAGATTTTTTTTTTCCTTTATTTTTCAGTATTTTTTTGGGGAAAATAGTAGGCAGCGAGTTTGCACATCATATTTGAAATTTTTGGTGCAAATTTTTCAAAAATAAATTGCATATCTGAATTCTTTGTGAAAAATACCTTATTAAAAAAAATCACCTGAATCGAATCTCGGACGAAGGAGATATCGTTGATTTAAAATCAATTGTTTTGCAGAATTTTTTCTAATGAAAATTCGTGGATGACATCTCTCCAGTCATTTTTTACAAATTTGTATGCATAATTTCAAGAAAATAATTGCATATCTGAGCTCATCTTGACAAATACCCAATTTAAGAAAAAAAAATTGTCAAATCGTAGTTTAGATGAGGGAGATATCGTTGATTTAAAATCGACTCTTTTTTTAGAATTTTTTGGTGATGATAGGACAATTTCAACGCGAATTTGAGTTCCCAATGTGCCCAAATCGAGATTTCAATCACATGGGATGATGCAGAATGGATCTTCCATTTCTGAAAATAGACTATAATAAATATTTTGAGCCATATTTACTTAGTTGTGGCCATTTTAAATTTGGCACACAAAGTAGGTAATTTTTTTCAAAACTCTCATTCTACTTCATGGAGCTAATTTTTAGAGGAAAAGATGATGGTCCTACTATTGAATAATTCTTCAAATGCATGAAGTATTACTTCCCAAGAAATTGGATATTGGCACCAAAGCTAAATTCCAAAGATTAGGAAGTTATATGAGAAAACACACTCGACTTTAAGCAGTTGGCGACACTTTCTGATGAAGAATTTGAAAAATTCTTTGTGGACAAATGGTCTCATGCTAGAAAACAAGGTAGTGAGAAATAGAAGGGCTTATTTTTTGTTGGTACCTCCTTATTATAGGTTCATGGATGTATTTAGAAAGAGAATATCAATGTGTCTATCAATCCTAATTGCAAGCATAATTTTATTAATATTAATTTGGCTAAAAAATTGCAAATTCCAACAAAACATATTGAAAACACACAGGTTGGTCAGGAGGAGGTTCAAATTTATAAATATTTGAAAATTTATATGGATAAGTATGTGTTTCATTCTGATTTTTATGCTTTAGATATAGATGATGTGGATTTTGTTTTGGGATACCCTTGGATGGAATCCGTTGGTACTATCAATATTAATGCATAGAAGAAATTCATAAATCTCTCATATAAAAAGAAGAAAAATACTTACAAGATATTTCCATTAGTAAACATGTAGAGTCTAAGGAGGCCCAAGCAGAGAACTCTACAGGTACTGACACATCAAATTAGGAGTCTGTGGTGGAAGTAATAATGGAAGACAATAAACAAGAGTAGGCACCACAAAAGGAACCTAATACCACTCAGACTCCATCAGGTGGAGAATTAAAGAAAGATACACCATCAATTAAAGCTTCAACATATCACCACCTGCACCACCCAACAAGACAACAACCAACAAGGAGGCAAAAAACTATCCACAAGGAAGACAAGTCTTGGAAGACATAGAGAGAAGTGTGATGACACACCCACAACACATCAACATAGAGGAAACACAAGAAACAAATTCCATCTCAAGTGAGCAAGACACTGACTGAATCACATGTTCACCTTTATCTTGGATGGCTAGATATACATGCATGGTACCAGTGGACTACTCTTTTGAGTAGATCTTATTATTTATGTTATTCTCATGTTTCGAGGACAAAACATGGTTAGGGGGGGTGGAATGTAGTATACCTAGGGGGGATAGTATGGGGTACAGAGGGAGGTTCCCAAAGGAATAATATGATATAATGATTAAGGGTGATAAATAAATGGGCCATAGTTAATCAATAAAGTGGTTAGCTCACATTATGCAAAGGAACACAAGTAGTTAGAAAATAATTTTATAAGCCCATGGTATTGGATGTATGGTTTTGAGAGACATGTGGTAATTACCCATGGTATTGTATGTATGAAACCTATAGAGAGGCTAGAGACTATCCATTGAGGGATGTCGAATATTGTTTTTTATTGTCAAGCATATAGCTTGATGAGTGTTCTCCTTCCTTCAGGAGTAATTGTATGGTGTTGCCCTACCTCAAGGGTTTTATATTAATAAAGATATGAGGTTTTTATCATATATTGTGTTATTCTTCTGGCATATTCATATCGTTTATATATTTGCTGGTCATATCCACTACATAAGGAGGATAGAAATAAAATGTAAAATCTCAATTGATTCAAGCATTATGTGTACCTCAAAAGAAGTCACCCTAGAGACTAAAAGGAAAGGGCATGAACAATCAGTATCTAGTCTCACCCTTCCCCATGCTTCATTTGAGAGAGCCAAGGAAGAAGAAAAGGATTTGGACCAATTACGCAAGGAGGTCACATCCTTGCAACACCAAGTGTAGTATTAGTAAGAAGCAAGGGGGACAACAAACCTAGTAGTTGACTTCAAGGGAGAACACTTGCGACATAGGGAAGCATAGGATACCTTTTTGCACAAAGTGCTTGAGTTTAGGAAGAAACCCTGCAATTGTCACTGGCTCACAAAGAGGCTCTACAATGGAAAGAAAGAGGATCTAGAACTGTTAGTCAAAAGGATTACATCTAGGAGATATAGAGGGAAAAGGGTGATAAGAAGCACATGCTTACTTTCTTGATTGAGGAGAGTCTCAACTGGATGATTAATGTCTCTCACTATTGGGTCACTATTGGGTGGACATAGTGGATGAACCAACTAAAATCATGGAGGAGTGGTCAACATGCAAGAGAATGTGGCACAAAGTGAACAAGACTACAACCAAACTCCATTTACTAGCAAACTCGATGATTTTCAATTGTTTCATAAAGTTGTGGTTGAGTGTAAGCATATTTCCGATGAACATCAATGAGGAAATTAAAATATCTTTGCAGTGGGGTGGGGTCACTTTTGAAACTTTGTTGTAAACAATATCATAACAATATACAGTATTGACTCTTGAGAAATGGTCACCTAAGCTCGACAAGAACACCATGTAGGTCAATGAAAATAAGGTGAACTTGTGTTTTCCAGTAGATCAACGCAAGTTCCCTTATGAACAAAAGTGTTAGGAATTGTTTTTCAATGGATTGCATGGAACAAATAGAATACTAACACTGAGACCCCAAGATTGCCCCAATGATAGTCCAAGTTATCTGTCACTTCTTTTGTTTTTATAAATAAATTAGTAATACAAAGGGGACCTTGGGAGGAAAAAAAAGGGGGTTCCTTATTGGAAACTTTCCAAATTGTAAAAAATATTTTTAATTAATTGAGAAATTTTGGAGGAGCCACAATTCTACCAATACCTTTAGAGTTTCATTATTATTGGATGTTTATCTTTGTCAATAATGACTAATGCTTCAAGTAAGGATAATCTCTTATGCTATTGATTATTCATTAGGCATGCATTTTCTATTATTGTGATGTTAGCAGAATATTTCAGTGAATGTTTGATGGGATAGAATTATCCAGAATCGGTTTTGTTTATTTTATGCTCTTGTGAATTAAATCTTCGGTAGCTAATAGTTCTTGTGAATTAAATTGTTGGTAGCTAATAGTTGTTTCTTTATTTTGTATATTATTACTTAAAGACAATACCTTTGAGTTATCTTGAATTAGTTGTCTCATGCCTTAATCTTGAGTTTATGGGTGATTGATGAAAGGTTAATCTAAGAACATTTCCATATTCTTAGCTAGACTTAATCACATAAAAATGAAACACCTAAAAATATGAACAAGCATTTGTAACATCCCTTTAAAGCCGACCAATTTTCAAGATTATTGGGCCTTAACCCAAAGGACAATGCTAATCCAAATAGAGACAAGTTTAATTGAGCTTTGTCTTTGGATATCAATCCCCATTATTGATTGAGAGAAATCTAAAACCCAAGGCCCATGAAAAACAATATCATCGCAAAGCAATTAAGTTTCAAAAGCCATAAATGTATTACCCATGTGTCTCTCATACCTTAATTTAAATCTTTATTATGACTTGTAACAACATTTAACGAGCAATATACCCAAATAATACAAATACTATATACAATACACAACATCTTCATACTCAATGATCACATGAAAGAATTTCATCCACTCGTGATCATTTGTTTTAAACAAACTTCAAAATGCTTTGAAACCATTATATTTATCATTTCCAAGAACAACACCATTGTCTGTTAATACAACAAAAATTATATAACAATTTGACATTGATATTGAGTACATCCACAAAGACTCCCTAAACCCATATGCCAAATAAGTGATAATAGAGAATAAAAACTCAAATTGATAATATAAACCATAGTGATCAAAGTAACAGAACCAATACACAATACAATATCATTATATCTTAACTCCCAATACAGATATACAAGCTATTTATACACTATACGGCCCCTCATGTACTCTTTTTTTTTCAGCACGAAAAAATACTTCTTGTTTATATAAGTGTACCAGGGCACAAAACTATGCAAAAAAAAAAACCATATTTGGTTTTACAATATTCACAGTTTACAAATTCACAGTCTAGATTTCTTCAGTTTTCTAGCATCAGGAAAAAGCATCAAAAACTAACTCTTGTTTCTTGTTTTACCGATTACCTTCAGTGCAAAAACATAGAGGTCTATTTCACAGTGCACTTTCCATCATATTGGTTCATTCCTTTACCAGGCTTTTACAATAAACAGTTACTCACTCAGCCTCATTACTATCCACTAACAGAGGGTTTTTTTTTTTTTTCTAGTTAAAATTTACCTTACCTTTCGCTTCCTGCCCATTTGCATTGTGGAGTTCATAGTACATATCACCAAAACACCCATTTAATCCCCTTTTAGATACTCTGTTTGCTTCAGTGTTTTTTTCCCTATAGATATGGCTGAAAAAGATAGCATAGAAAGATTGCTTCAACGAGTTTATTCTCTCCAGCCAATGTATAAGAGAATCCGGATTTAGCTGTGTTCCTTTGTTTATATGTTCTATGATAACCTTCGAATCACCAAAGACCCATAACTCCTCAATGTATAGTTGGCTGGCAAACTAGAGCAAGCCCCAGAGTGCTATGATCTCGGCCCTCATATTTGTCCCTCTGCCTCCATTCCAATATATTTTATAGTGGCACTTTGGGAAAAGCATTAACCAAGCCCCACATCCACAATTATGGTTTTGTGAAACCCCATAAAGAAACCGGCTGAGTATTGTATTTCAAAAGGCCTCATCTTTCTGGACAAGTCCCTTGGGGATTTCTGTATTACTTTTAGCTTATCCACATTGCAATATCCGTCACTGATATTGCATAAAACACATGAAACTCCTCTATGAGGTCTGCTCCATAAAAAGCTATAAATCCACTCTATTCTTTGCAGTGATTTAGCCACTGCCTAAATTGCCTCTCTATTCTTTACAGTGATCCAGCCATTCTGCATAAATTCTTTATAATTTCCTTATATGCAATCCTTCATTGACTCGGAACTCTGCTCCATAAAACATACAAGTCTCAAAATATCATAATCTCGGTTCTGCAAAGCGTTGATAGCCGTCATTCTAACAGAAAACATAATGCTTAACTGGTAATGATTGAATACGCTGTGTAGCTCTGGAACCATTTTTCCCACCTCTCCTCTGTGTTGCGCTCGTCTAAAATCTCCCTTCATTTTTCCTTGTGGAGTTTATTCAACCTTTGAACCTTCGCTATGATGGAAAAATCAATCGGTGAAACCGAAAGCCCTTCTGGGTGACGACGAATGCCAACCTGAGTGAAGAAATATGTGAGAATAATGTGTAAACAGAGGCGATTGAAAGAAGCCATGTGCATTCTGCATTTGATGGACGAACATGCAGATTCATCGGCCTATCATTCCCTCTTGCAGGCCTGCCTCAACAGCAGAGCTCTGCCAGAGACCAAGCTGGTCCATGCCCACATCATCCAAACTGCTTTCAGATTTAACAGCAATGACATCTCTCTGCCCAATAAACTCGTAAGCGTGTATGCCAAGTGCGGGAATTTGGCAGCTGGTCGCAGATTTCTGGAGCAAATGCCTGATCGAAATGTGGTCTCATGGAGTATCATGATCGCAGCTTACTCCAGGGCCGGGCATGGCGGCGAGGCGTTGAATCTCTTCAATCAAATGCAAAGAACAGGTATTCTCCCCAATCAGTTCACTTTATCCAGCCTTCTCCCAGCTTGTGCCCACTTGGCAGCTGTGGAGGAGGTTCATGAAGAAATAATGAGAAGCGGGTTTCACTCTGAAGTGTTTGTGGGAAATGCCCTTCTTTACATGTATGCAAAATGTGGAAGTATAAAGACTGCACGCTATGTGTTTGACAAAATGCCTAAACGAGATGTTGTCACATGGAATGCTATGATAGCAGGCTATGCACAGAAGGGATATGTTAATGAGGCTCTGGAACTGTTTTACAAAATGCCTGAACAAAACGTGGTCTCTTGGACATCGATGATCGTGGGATATGCACAGAATGGTTTTATTGACAAGGCCGCCAAACTTTTCGATGAAATGCCTGAAAGAAATGTGGTATCTTGGACGTCAATGATTTCGGGGTATGCACAGAATGGGCGTGTTGACGAAGCCTACAAACTGTTTAAGACAATGCCCGAGAGAAATCTGGTCTCTTGGACTGCAATGATTGCAGGATATGCTCAGAATGGGTATGTTGATGAGGCTCTGAAGCTCTTTCAGGAAACCCCTCTACGAAATGTGGAAACATGGAATGCAATGATTGCAGGATATGTACAGAATAGCCGGAATAAAGAAGCCCTAAAGCTTTTTCGAGAAATGCAAAGACAGGGCATAAAGCCAACCTCAATGACTCTTGCTAGTGCTATTGCAGCATGTGCCGATATGGCAGCTCTGGAACAAGGCTTCGAGATCCATGAAGAAGTAATCAAAAGTGGATTTCAATCCGATTTGTTTGTGGCTAATGCCCTTGTAAACCTGTATGCGAAATGTGGGAGCATAGAAATTGCCCGCAACGTATTTGACAAATTGGATTACAAAGATGTGGTGTCATGGAATGCAATGATTGCAGGCTATGCTATGCATGGCTTTGGTAAGGAAGCGCTAAATCTCTTTGATCAAATGCTACACTGCGGCACATACCCAGATCATGTTACTTTTATTGGTGTTCTGTCTGCCTGCTGCCATTCAGGCCTAGTGGATGAAGGCCTGCAATACTTCAATTGCATGAGTAATTATTATCAGATTACACCCACAATGGAGCACTATGCTTGCATGGTTGACCTTCTCGGCAGAGCTGGGCATTTGGATAAGGCACAAAACTTTATCAATAGAATGACAATAAAACCTGATTATATTGTGTGGAGTTCTTTGCTTGCTGCATGTAGAATCCATAAGAATATAAAGCTAGGAGAATTTGCTGCAGAACGCCTCATTGAATTGAACAGACAAAAAGCCACACCTTATGTGGCTCTATCAAACATATATGCTGCAGTGGGACGGTGGGATGGCATTGAAAAAGTAAGGAAAATGATGAAAGATGAGGGGGTAAGAAAGGAACCTGGATGTAGCTGGATTGAGATAAATAAACAGGTGCATACTTTCTTTGTAGGAGATAGATCACACCCAAATTTGCAACAGATTTATGAAAAGTTGGAAATATTGTCTCAGCAGATGAAAGCAGCAGGTTATGCACCCCAGAGGAGATTAGAGCTGAATGATGTGGAGTAGGAGCAATACCACAGCTAGCTTGGTGATCATGAACATTGAAGTGTGCAGGTCTCCACTCTGCTAGGAAGTT
Source organism: Pinus albicaulis (assembly GCA_034641835.2). NCBI lineage: Eukaryota > Viridiplantae > Streptophyta > Pinopsida > Pinales > Pinaceae > Pinus > Pinus albicaulis. The sequence goes on from CM076575.1 coordinate 71,960,681, forward strand.
CATCTTCAAGATTGTCACCACAAGAAATCCTTGCCACAGTAGCAAAATTTAGTATAGTTAGAAAAAAAAGGCATAACGAAAAATTCAGTTCCAATACAGAAGTATATATCTCAGGAATGTCCAATAAATCAGAAAAACAATTATTTTCTTGAACTATATCCACACTGTTTCAACTCAAACTCTCGCCTAAAGGTAAAAGTCAGAATCTTAGTGGGAGAGCCAAAGAGTGACTATTAGGCAAGCCACTCACTGTCACCTTGGTGGCCTCGCCTCTCGCTTTAAGGCGAAGGAAGGGAATTCCTAACCTGAGGAAGGTTTTCTTATGAGCCAAGCTAAGCCAGATCAAGTAAAAAAAAGGGCAAGTTTCTCTAGCAAAGCTCAAGGCAACTTGGTAAGAAAAAGGTGATACTGGTGTGCATGCCAGGTTACCAAAATGATTAGATTCTAAAAATTTTCAATCTAAATCAATAACCAACAAGTGCTTATCTTCAAATCATGCTTGGAGTTGAAAGAATGAATCTGCTCAAGAAAAAATTAAGTGTTGCTGAAACCAAGGTTATGTCCAATGATACTTACTTATCATCCATCAGCAATAAGTTTGCAATGGAGAGTTATGCCATCCGTTTCCACAATGATTATTTTATTTGCTTGTCAACACCATTGATACTGCAATATATCAGATATGCAAACAATGAACACTTCAGCAGTTAAGGAAACATTTGGTGCAACATATTCAAGCATGTTTAATTTTATATACCATAAGATATCTCAGCGATATATGTGAATGGAAATGCGCCAAACATTAGCCACAAAACACACAGAATCAAGTACACCAGGAATTGCAAAGTTATACGATTGAGACAACTCGTCAAAATAATCACTAAGCTTTACCCACAGATCTAGTTAACAAGATTGCGATGTGCCAAGATTTGCATCCATCCAACAGTAAAGAAAAAGCACTCATATGAAATTAATTGCAGAGTTCAAAGCATATCCGCATTTGTCATGTAGTAGTGACTTTTTGGTAATATCTTCAGAGCATTAGGGCATTTTTTAACGAATGAGTAGTAGTGTCATGCCTTGACAAATTTCAGAAATGAATGTATCATTGGTTTTAACCATCAGCATTAGAGAGACACGTACCATGCTCAGAATTTACACCATATTGCTTTCAGTCCAGAATTCACTTTTGCTTCAGCATTAAAGTGTCCTTTCAAAATATGTCTTAATTGTACACGAAATCATGAAATATTGTTATTAAAACAATCCAATGATGGCACCAAAGTCAATGATGAAACTCAGAATACAGAGGAATGAACAGTGATAAAATTGCAAGATGTTAACATTAATGCTTAGGGTGTGTGGTTCTCTGTTGCATCGATTAGTATTAAGTGGCTTCCAAAGAAATAGTTCAAAGAAATGTTATTACGATGAAGATTCATGCCATTTAATACTTCCGAGCAATATTTCGACCATGAGACAATGACAGTCCCTGGTCGTCAGTATTCATAACAGAAAATTGATCTTAGTGTATTAACGCTGAACTAAAAAATGTCCAGCGTTCAAGCATTTAGGAGGTCGTTTTGTTTGATCAAAGCATATATATCATAAACAATCCTCAACAATGGCTTAGAAAGCTAGCACGTTAGGGTATCTGGAGCAGAATTGAAATGCTATAACTAACACAAAGCCCTAGTAATAATCTGTGAGAGCAGAATCAAATAACTTATCACAGAGATGAATTAAAACATCAAAAGCTGCGAATAAACCCAAGGTTAAACCACAGACTAGCGATGACAATCAATATAACCCCGGTTCTCTTTGAAGAACAGTTAGCACGTGAGTGTAAGCATGAACAGAACTCCAACAAGGTGTATGAAATTAGATTCTTTGGAGCTTAGTTACGCTTATGATTAGATCCATAAGATGAACCAATCAACCAAGATCAATTACAATATATTGCTGACGTTAAAATATACCATGAGAGGGCCTATCAGCGTTAACCAGATCTACCAAATGATATAACATGAAAAGAATGCAAATCTACCAACTTAGATATAAAAATTAGCAATTAGACACTATGACTAATTGTTGGGGTTTACATAGCAAGTTGTGACTTAAACCATTGCTGCAACGCCGCGTTGACATTAGAATTCTCTGTTTCCTTTCTAGAATTATGATTATTCTGTTTTCAATTGGATTCTATTTACGACATTTGATTTATAACCTTATTTTTTTTATAAACAAAGTGTGGTGTGATGGTTTGTGAGTAATTGCATCATCTTGCATGTGCAACGGTATTTATGTTACAGTAACTAATATCATCTTTAACAATTGAAACAAGTCATTTTAGAAACTTGTGTGATTTACTTTTCTGCAAGTGTGCTTTTTACATTATTGCAAGTGTGGATTGGATTGCAAGTAGATTTCTCCTGGTGACCTGTGGGAGTATCCTAATATCTTGTTATGTCACATTAATTTAGGTTATTACAATTTCAGATTCTACTAGCATAAATAGTGCATGATAATAGTGCATGATAATAGTGCATGATATTTCGGAAGCTTGATACAAACTTCGAATTGACAATTAAATGTATAGTCTCTTGGTTGTCTTTCTGCATAACTGAAAAGTCTATCATTACCTATGTAAGGTCCCTAAGATAATGGCCACAATAGTTACTACTTACAACCAGCCAACTTGTGGGAACAATCGTGGGTCAAGTCCACACACAAAAGCAGGGCATTGAGCGCGCAGCCTCCTTAAAGAGGCCCTCATATGTGCATAGATCACACCATCAAGACCAAATGAAGTGGGGTATTGCTCCACCAATCTCAGCGTGACCTAGTGCTCGACCCTTGTGTTAGAAGGGCTTCCCAAGCAACATCTAATTGCAAACAGACTTGTACTCCCTAACTCAAGATTCTAGTGTTTGTTTGATAGTCTTGGAGAGTGTCCTCTCCAACTTATGGCAAGACTTTAAAATCCTAAGCTACTACTGATGTGTTGCCAATAAATTAGCATTATTTTTAAAGGTTGTTTCTTACTTAGAGGTTTGAAATGGACCAAGTGATGTATGACTCTCTTCAAACCCAAAAAGAAAATCAAAATATAGCAATACAAAAATTCAAGTTTTCCACTTCAATGAAAACCAAGGGAGGGAACGAGAGGTTCCTTTTCCTCAATTTATAACAATAAAGAAACCATTCAATTGAAACCAACCATCAATCATTTTAAAATACAAATCCAAAACCCAAAATGTGCAACCAATAGTCCAATGCAACTCTTAAAAGAGCCCAAAAATGCTCAAGGAAGAATATTATCATAAAATGTGGTTTTTCGTTTTCTTTTTTTATTACATGGAAAGAAATATGAAAAAATAACATTAAAAAACCAAGGCCTAAAGGGTCTCCTCCCAAGTTATAGGGTCCCTATGGTACGCTAGAAAAAATAAAAAATAAAAAAAACAGATTTTTGCACCCTAGAAGCTTTTTTTGTGCACCCTCAAGGAAGGTTGTTGGGACTAGTGGAAACAAGAGTAACCGCGTAGGTAAGGTCACACCTATAATGTCTATGAGGGTGTGATTGGTTTGTTTGTTCAATTTGGCAACTGTCACGAAGTCAAGTGGATAAGTTGTGACTGTGGGGGAAATCATATAAAATTAAAAAACACCCAAAAATAGAGAGAACAAAAAGCGCCCAAATTATTCAAAGACGCTAAGGTCAATCTCAAAGATAGAATCAATTTTAAGTAATCAATTGCTAAAATTAATAAGGAAACACAACATCATTCTACAATAACATCAATTAAAGCCTAGTAAATCAACAACATGCAAAAAGATCTAGATCCGACATATTTCCAAACAAGAATGTTCATTAACAAAAGAAGAAAGAAATTTTGCAAGAAAGGGGGTTTACATCAATGTTTCCTGGGTAGGGGGGACTAAAAAAAATAAAGATCTAAATAGTGAAACCTAGGAATTAGGGAGATCCCTATCATTTACCTATAGGGGCATTCACGCTTGGGTAGTGTGCCACAAAGTGACCTATGTCAGGGGGTCACAATTGAAACAACAGTGAACCTGCAATTGTTCAAGCTAATATAAAGACTCACCCCACAACCGCATAGTAAGACAAATGAATTTCAATTTTTGAAGTGTGAAACCAAAACCCAAGCAAGCAAACAAGTCAACCAAAGACTTAGGGATAGACCAGGTGCGAGAGAACGAGCTCCCGAAAAGGGAGAACTAGTTATATCCTTAGCAAAGTCACCAATTCGGCTATAGAGAAAAATCCCACCTGCACACAGGTGAGTCCTCTCTCAATTTTTCCCTTAACTTGGGTAGACTAGGTTCGGAATACTATGTAGATATGAATCAAAATGAAGTAAGTAGTCTATATATATATATATATATATATATATATATATATATATATATATATATATATATAGTTGGAAAAAAATGTAACTGGGGGTGCACCTTCTTAATGATGGTTGGCCTTATGTATCCTTGGTGAGTGTAGCTCCAAGATCGAATGCTCTATCTTTTACAACCTGCTTCCTGCACAAACAAAAACAATAGATGCTTTCCAAAATACTTGTACAAGATAAACTATTAGTAAGAAAGTAATTCTATCATTCTTAATGAAACCATATAAACATGCATATATAATTAAATACAATCATGAAAGGATCATGCATGAAATTGGACATCAATTAAAGAAAGGAAATGTTGCATAGATCCATTATATCAATCAACAATAGCAATGTAGTACATAAATGAAATTACCTCAGTTCCCAAATAGGCCTCTTTGTTTCTTTACCTTGGTCTCTCGTTGGGCCTCTCTAACAAATTCAACAATGTAAACGTACTTAATTTTCCACCATTCCCCTTGGCTTAGCCTTCATTCCATAGATGGAGGAGGGTTAGTTTTAAGATGGATGGATGTGCTTGAATGCTTTAGTGCACTAGGAAAGATTGAACCAGTAGGCCAGTGTCCTAGTGATATATACAAATAATGACTAAAGTATTGCATTTATTCTCCTTAGGATTGTCAATTTTGAAGGCTAAGAGGGTGGTTGCAATCTGGCAGGAGTGCAACTCATGACCATGGCATGTTGCAAGTGGTGCAACCCACGACTATTCACACTCTGCAAGTTATTGTGGTTGCAATCGTGCTGAAAATCATTTTTCATAGAGGAAATGATGTAGTGTCTCAGTGTGGAATATGATGAGATCTTGTAAGGTAGATCGGGTTGGTTTTTTAAGCCTATAACAAAATGGGTATTACAACAATCATCTTTATGGAGAAAATGAGAAAAACTATCTATACCTGAAGATCTTGAGCAAGAAATCTCAACAAAATCAGTGTCATACATCTTCATGGAGGTCCTTCTAATGTAATTACCCCTTGGAGGGGTAACACATATAGTACAAAAAAATGGCTTAATTTCCTTCTACTATTGAATTTTTGCATAATGAAAGTCAATAAGGTTGTATCTTACTATTATGGTCGTTGCAACTTTCAAGCCCTCTTAGGAATTCACCTCTACTGGATGGGTTCCTTGTGAGAACTGGAGTCAGCTTTATTATAATAATCATATTTGTATGGGCATCTGCATTGGTTGGAGCCTTGCATTTTCAACAAATGATGAACTTATTATGTGTGGAAATTTTACGAGTCGAGGTTTCTTATGCAATTCAAAATTTTCTAGAGGTTTTCTAGATCTTAACCTTGTGAATTTTCAGCCTTATGGTTGTTATAAAATATGATAAAACAACAACAACATACAATATTTCACATCTTAACAACCACAATAAAAAATTCAATCCAAGAGAAAATATATGAAATGTGTGTCAATAATTTTCATTTCTTCAAGGAAATATTATGATGCGAGAAATAGATATCCCCTATCTTATTCAAAATTAATGTTAAATCATTTAACAATTTCAACCTCAACTTATAGAATCAAGAAGACATATTGGTGTTGGAAATTACCAAACCATAAATAAATAGATAGTTTAAAATCAAATTAGCTATAAGATAATATTTGGACAACTAAAAACTTTATATATATATATATATATATATATATATATATATATATATATATATATATATATATATATATATATATATATATATATATATATATATATATATCTCTCTTCAAAACCATAGCTAAGAAAAACCTTAGTCAACACCAAGGAGCTCTAACTAGCAGACTAGCATGTCCTCTAAGGAAAAGTATCTCCTCTTCTCCATTCCTCAGCAAGTATAATCTAAGATTTAATCCCAAAGATCTTACTCCAATGTCTCCAAAGAATGAAACTTGAACCCTTGTATTCAAGATGCCACAAAAACTCCAAGAAACCCCAACACCTTTAAGACAAAAGAAATAAAGCAAAAAGATGAAAACAAAGAGAGACAAATTCTCAATTGCACTCTTCTCCTCACATCTCTATCACAAGATGATAATAAATGAGGTGATGTGAAAACTCTCTCTCTATGTGTGTGTGAGAGAGAATTAAGGGAGACCAACAAACCGACAAGTAAGCTCGCACATGTGAAGTGTTTCACTCAGGCTACACATTTCAAGCTTCGAGGTGATGTTGTACACAATAAGTCCTCCAATGCAAGTGTGATCCCTAAGATGTGTCAAATTTTCCTCTAAGCCTCCAACGACTCCAAAACTCCTCCTAAGCAATGTGTTCCACTAGGTCCACTCCACCTACATAAACATTGTGGTAATTGTTATCAAACAAAAAGTGACCACATAGCCAAAACTACTAGGATTATCGAAATACACCATGTTAATATAGGTTTAGCACATTAAAAACTCACTTATGAATCACTTTCCCTAAGTCATTTTCATCAATTTATCAAAATAACCTACAAATCCATTAACTTTATCTTATTTCATTATTTCACCAATTCATATGAAGTAATTTAATTATTTTCATCCATTTGACCCATTCATATGGAAATAATTCAATAAATCATTTATTTATGAATTACTTTCAATAATTAACTTAATAAATCATTAATCTTGAGTTAGTTACCCAAAATAAAGGTCACTAACCACATTTTTGACATTTTTCTCTCTTATTTTATCAATTAAAAGCAAAACAATAATAGAATACTAAAGGCAGTTAGATCTTGATTTGGTCCAATAATATTTTTTTATTATTTGGACCATACCAAATCTAAGGCACTATTTTGCTCTAATTATGAGAGGTTTTCTCCCTCACAACACATAACCATTTCATAATTGAATGTGTGTTTCAACATCATTGTGAACACAATCATCTTGAGCTCATATCTTCATAACCATTCTATTCACCATATGATAGAAAAAGAAACCTTTCTCATAGGCGCGATATAAGTGAGAACCCTCCCAAGGAGGAGGTTGAAGGAAAACCAAATATTCCAACAATATCCCCATAAAAGTTATTAATAAAAATATTTCCTTGGGTAATGTAGTTTCATTGTCTTGTTTATGTTATCATTCAATTTATTTTTAATATGTTTGTTATTTCATTTTTGAAAAGTATTATTAATCAAGAATATGCATTTAAACCAAGATTTATTAGTATGTTTCATGGTTTTTTTTTTGTGAATTTGGTAGGTCCTTACTATTTTCTATTAATCATCAAAAAGCAGGTTACATCATTTACAAAGTGAGTGGCCTCAACCTGCCCGAAGGAAACCGGGTCTGTTGGCCACCTTAACGCTTTGAAAGCCATCCAAAATTGATATTGTTTCCTTCTTCTACTTGCCGCAATGGCCATTTTACTGTTTAAAACATTAACTAAGTAACAAATACAAACATAAATACTATCCGAAAAATTCATTAAACTTAAATTGTGCTACTACCCATCAGAAGAGTCTATTGGTGCAGGATATTTTTCCGTGGAGCCAAGCATGTCCACTTGTTGCATCTGCCTTTCAATACGACCAATTCGAGCTGTCGCTTGATACTGTGACACCTTGATATGCTAGATTTGAATGTTGATATGCTGAAGAAGTTCCATCATTGATGAAATTTCATTCTCTTTACCTGGATGAAGACTTTGCATTGCTTTGGCCAGAACACATTTCATTATCCAGTAAGTATGAATAGTTTGGTTAAACAACGAGAGGCGACCTCTGGTATTTCCTGGATCAGTAATAAAATCCATTATTGCCTCCTCTTCCTCATTATCTTCCTCATTACTATAGCTTTCTTTTTCCCATCCTTGAATTACATTTCTGATTTGTGGAGGATTTCCAAGAAAGTAAGCTTTCGAGATATTCTCTAACATCTCTTGCTTTGTCTTTCTACCTCGCTTGCTATTCTCAGCTGTAGATTTTACAATCTTCTGCTTTCCTTTGTTTAACCATACACTTCCTCGTTTGCCTCTTAACCATAGTTTTGTTCTAAATGTTCTACTGAATTAAACCTGTAATGACTATCTGTGATCCCCTGGACCCAAGCTTGAACCCTTTGAACAATGGTTGCACCAGTTCCAGCCCGTCGTCTCAAATCACTGCTCCTGCCAGAGTGAGATGGTCTCTGCGGAGCCCAAATATGCCTCTTTAGGCTTACCTTGTTCTGTGATTTCCAACGCCCTTCTGACACCACAGGATGTCTTACTAAATTCTTAATCCTCCAAATGAACATCGCGTACCTCCTCATGCGAGGTAGTGATAGCGTGATTAATTTATCACACTTAAACATCGGTCCATTCATTGCGAATGTCCTACACCTGCCCTGTGGCACATGAATTAATATATTTCATGGTTGTGCTAGTTGCAACCACTAGAAATATGTTCATTAACCCTTGTTGCATAAAAGAGACAATAAATTGGTGACGCCACCCCATAATTAGGTCCTAGGTTGTGCACTAATGAGTAAACTTCTTTTCTGCTTGTTTTAATTTTTATTTATTGGGTTTTTTGGATTATCTACCTTTATTTTTCCTTGTTTGTTGTGTGTACAAGTTATAGGTTTTGGTAGATGTTACCCCTATTTCAGCAATGCTACTCCAATTTTTTTTACTACACCATATAAGCCCAAAGGATATGACTTATAGCCATGTAAAGTTGTTGGCACATAGGGTGTTTACCAGGGGTTCGAGGTATTTTTCCAACAAAACCCCTTCAAATAGTAGGCTATTTGGAAACACCTACAAGCAGGTGAAGTCTCAACTAAGGCATTTAGCAGGAACTGCTGGAACCTTAATAGTTTTGTAATTATGAAGGAGACAGGTACCTCAAGCTAGTGTTACCCATATTCAACCTATTATTGTTACTTACTCAGAAAAAGAAAAAGAATTATACCCGGATTCTCAGATATTGTGCAATAATCTCATTATGCATTCAATTAAAGGAATAATATCATCAAAAGTAGATAATCCATTACACATTGTGCAAATAACATAATGAACTAAAACCTGATATTTTTATTATCATTGAGAATCTTCCATTACAATCATAACAATCTCAGCTCACAAGCTTCCACATATCGTTACGACACAAAACTATATCTCCAAATGTTAGATGTTTCTTTGTATCCATACCAAGGTGTTTCTTTTACTTCTTGATCTTGCTCTATTTATAGGTTTGCCTTTGGACCCAAAAACCCTTAGTAGTAAATTATTACTATGGCCCTAGTAAATATTACTATGGGTTGGTAAATAGAAAATTAATCCAACAATTTTCCTTATTTTTCACATTTCTGTGCATTATCCCTTGGTTGGCCTTCCTATGCGAAAAATATCATTTTTGCATAACCCTCTTTTGCATATTTCCCACAAATTGTTACCCAAAAACACTACTCCAGCAAGCCCCCAACACTCACGTATGGCTCAGCCTCGACCCACTTATTCTTTCTGACACTCCAATGAGGGAACTATTTCCTATGTTGTCGTGACAAACTTTTTGAAGTTTTGTCTCGCAATATTTACCTTCACCTTAACTTCCTATGCTTTCCTAGTACTTGATTTTCTAATTCCACTATAATGGGGGTCTTCAGCTTCTCTTCCCTTTCCTACACTGCTTGTTTCACTATCTGATTTGTTGTCCTGATCTCGTCTGTGAACTTCAATGTTTCATCATGCAAGGTCTCAATTATCTACACCAATTGTTTTTTATTCATTTGCATTTGATTAATTAACTTGCTTAGTTGTGTGTTCTCTCACATTGCGGCCCCACACTCATTCAATGGTAGTATGTTTAAATTGTCCATGGGCTTATGTGCCTTCTATTGTGTTGTTTGAATCTTCTACACAAATTTCTTCAGCTCTTCACTTTCCAACAACCTAGTCCAAATATGCATGATCTCTTCTTAAATTATGCTACACTCTACCCCTAATCCTTTTATCTACTCAAAGGTTTGTGTTTTTGTGTGTTCCTTCTCTCTTCACTCTTTTTCTTCTGGTCAAGTGCTTGGCATAGTCTGCAATTCAAAATCCACAACTTTAGCCTTGATACCTTGAATGGACTCAACAAATTTTTGAAACTCAACAAGATGATGATCCTAGTGAAAATTAAGCACCTACACTAGGTGGGGCCCGCAGGCTATTTTTAGGTGTATGTCTATTTTTAGAATGGTGAGAAAATTCTATTTATAGTGGGAGTCTATTTATAGATGGTTGAGAAAATTCTATTTATAGATGAGGTTCTATTTTTAGATGCATGGGCAAAGTCTATTTATAGATCGCATGTCTAAAAATAGAATGCATGTCGATTATTATTATCTCTTAATAATAATTAGACAATAAATAATAATCTATTCTCTTGAAGCACTTGATTTCAGTTAACTGATGTGGCAAACCAGTTGACTGAAGGAATTACGAGTTCTAGGATTGGTTGGTGGGAAAAGCAAGTGGAATTCGTTGTAACTGAGTGATACAATGTTGTAACATAGTTGGATGTGTAGTTATGTGAGTTGTAAAGTAGTTTAAGTCAGTAAAGTGAGTTAAACTCAGCCGTGCTAGTTGTAACTAGTTGTATCTAAATATACACTAGTGAGAGATCAATGAATTAAATATTAAATTAATTCACATGGAGTGATATCACATGCAACTGAAGATTTACTACTGTTAACTACATGCATGTCAGATCCAGTGGAGGCCTAGTTGAGAGATAGGTGAAAGGGACAATTTGACTATCAGTTGTGACATTAGTGGGTGCACTCATGCAACCAAACACACATTGGAGATGCCAATGAGGATTGTGCAGTCAAGGCAAGGAAAAATCGAATTCATTCATGGATTGTGATCAATAGGGTTTGCGCAGTGGAGGCGGGTTGTCAGGAGGCAGTAAATTGGCGCATGTATTTGCCAATTTTTGTATGACAGTGTGAGACAATTGTATATTGTACTAAGAGCTCTTGGATTATATTTTTGTATGATATTGTTTCATGATCCATGATATATACATAATATATGATAGTGGGGTTTTAGCTTTATGCTTTCTCGGTAAAAACATCTGTGTTATGTGTGATTGATCTTTCTTCATGTGTTTGCAATTGGTGATTAAATTTTCGCAAAGATTTTAGTAGAAGGATTCTGTATTTAACAATGGCATATAATTGTTAGATCAGGAGAATCTAGGAAATACATAATTGTATTAAAATTTCTACATGGTATCAGAGCAAAGAAGATTGCAATTTTGAAGCAGTAGCTGAGTTTGTTGGTGGAAATAATTCGAATTTGCTGCAAGAATTTCTTGGTGCGACAGTTGAGTAAACATCGAAATGGATTTCAATGGTTTGCCGCTAGAGTATGCACTCGAGGGTAGCTCGAACTACATTGCATGGAAGGACAAGATGGAGGCAGTGCTTGAAGATAATGGCTTGAAGGAATTCATCGATAGTGATGTTCCTAAGCCCACTTTGATGGATGCTGCATTACTTGACGCCTGAAAAAAGAAAGTAACGAAGACGAGAAGGATTTTGTTGGAAGGTGTGTGAGACCATAGGAGAATCCAGGCAATACATAAGTGTATTAAAATTTCTACATGGTATCAGAGCAAAGAAGATTGCAATTTTGAAGCAGTAGCTGAGTTTGCTGGTGGAAATAATTCGAATTTGTTGCAAGAATTTCTTGGTGCGACAGTTGAGTAAACATCGAAATGGATTTCAATGGTTTGCCGCTAGAGTATGTACTCAAGGGTAGCTCGAACTACATTGCATGGAAGGACAAGATGGAGGCAGTGCTTGAAGATAATGGCTTGAAGGAATTCATCGATAGTGATGTTCCTAAGCCCACTTCGATGGATGCTGCATTACTTGACGCCTGAAAAAAGAAAGTAACGAAGACGAGAAGGATTTTGTTGGAAGGTGTGTGAGACCATAGGAGAATCTAGACAATACATAATTTTATTAAAATTTCTACATGGTATCGGAGCAAATAAGATTGAAATTTTGAAGCAGTAGCTGATTTTATTGGTGGAAATAATTTGAAATTTGCTGCAAGAATTTCTTGGTGCGACAGTTGAGTAAACATAAAAATGGCTTTCAATGGTTTGTCGCTAGAGTATGCACTCGAGGGCAGCTCGAACTACATTTCATGGAAGGACAAGATGGAGGTAGTGCTTGAAGATAATGGCTTGAAGGAATTCATCGACAGTGATGTTCCTAAGCCCACTTCGATGGACGCTGCATTACTTGACGCCTCACAAAAGAAAGTAGCGAAGACGAGAAGGATTTTGTTGGAAGGTGTGAAAGACCATATTGTATCAAGCCTTCATGGGAAAGCCACTCCATTTGCAATGTGGAAGGCTTAGATGGATCTTTTCCAAAGCAGAAGCGACCATAGGAAATTGGCGCTGAAGGATAAACTTAGAAAGATCAAGATGGAGAAGTGCGACATTATTCCTAAGTATCTCACAAATTTTTTCCAATGTCGGGATGAACTGGGGAGTGTGGGAATCACGGTTGTTGATGATGATTTTGTGAGTTTAGCTCTCTTGGGACTTCCTAATAGTTGGCATAGTTATCAATACTTTGTCAACGGACAAGAAAATATACCGGACTGGGAATGACTGTGGTCGGATCTAGTGCCGGAGGAGTTCAGGGGGAACACCAGAGATGGCTCCTCATCAAAGCATGATGATGAAGATGATTGTGCTTTGGCTGCCAAGGCAAGGAAAGGGAAGGGGAAGAAATCCCATTCAAAATCTGATTCTAAAGGCAAGAAGCTAGATTTTTCCAAGGTGAAGTGTTTTCACTGTCACGAACATGGGAATCTCGCCACTAACTACCCACAGAAAAAGAAGAACAAGAAGGTTGCTGGAGGTGCAGCTGGTGAGGCCCTTGCCTCGCAATATGAACTTGATTTCTCCTTGATCGCATGCTTGGTTTCAAGCGCAATGGACGGTGGCATTCGATAGTGCTCTTCACATGACTTTTCGAGATATGATCTTTTCGTTGACTTGGAGCATAAAGACTTCAGATGTTACAGAGAGCTACATGATGAAGAATATAGTGCAACCGGAATTGGTACCATTACCTTTGAGAGGGAGTCAGGTAAACCATTTCTACTTAAAGATGTTATGCATGTTCCAGGTCTGAAGAAACTTGGTCTCAGTCGCGATGTTAGAGGACAGAGGCTATGACGTTGTTTTCAGCAATGGAAAAGCTTTCCTGCGACATAAAACAACAGGTCAAGCCAAGAGGATAGGGATTCGAGTTAAGAATCTCTACAAGCTAGAGGTAGATGGTTGTGCTGCAATGTTGGGCAAAGAAGAAGAATTGGTGAGTCGGGATGAGGGCGAATTATGGCACAGGTGATTGGGCCATCTTCACCATGGCACCTTAAAAATTTTGTAGCAGATTTCCACTAGAGTTCCCAAGGGTACACTTGCGCAGTTAGATCAGTTCAAGGGATGTACTATGGGAAAGTTTGTAAATTCCACCTTTCATGAAAAGGAGAACAGTGCTTCATATATCCTGGAGAGAGTTCACACAGATGTGTGTGGACCATTCTCAGTTGCTTCAACAACAAAACACAGGTATTATGTTATTTTTGTTGATGAATTTTTTCGTAAATGCTAGATCTTATTCATGCAGAAGAAGGATCAAACATTCTCAAAGTTCTTTGAGTTTAAGGCATTGGTTGAGAAATATTTGGGGAAACAAGTGAAGGCTCTATGGAGCGATAATGGTGGAGAATACATCTCGAACGAATTCAAAGACTTATATAGCAAATAATGAATTCAAAGAGAACTCATAGCGCCTCATAACCCACAGCAAAATGGGGCTGTGGAGAGGAAGAATAGAACGATCATGGGTGTTGCATGAGATATGTTGCATGATCAAGGCCTACCAATGAATTTGTGGGTAGAATCATGCAACACTATGTTTTATGTGCAAAACCGTTGTCCTCATAAAGTACTTGGCATGAGTACACCTGAAGAAGATTTTACTGATAAGAAACTGGATGTTTCTCAATTTAATATTTTTCGCTCATCTATTTATGTGCATGTGACCAAGAATGCCAGGAAGAAGCTGGAATCAACTGCTGAAGTTTGGATATTTGTGGGGTACACAGAAACACCCCATAATTATCGTTTGTATTTTCCAAACAGTCGAATGACTGTGGTGCAACGAGATATAAAATTCAATGAGGAGAAAGCCATGAAGTTTTCGCTTGAGAGGGAGCTAGAATTACATGCAGAGGGGGAACTTTTGGTTCCCCAAGATGAGTCTCTAGATGTGGATCAGCCACAAGAGGAGGTTCATGGAGTTGAGGAGTCCATTCACACAGAGCCAAACATCAGAATTGGAAGAAGGTGTACCACAGAAGCTGAGAGGCTGAAGCTTGATGCGACATAGAATGTAGAAGTCCCTACTTCACAATGAAAACAAAGACAATCTCTTGACTGATTCACTAGATACATGGCTCTCATGAGCAAATGTATTGTGACTGAGCCATCTTCCTTTTAGTAAGCAGTGCAGGAGCCCACATGGGTAGATGCAATGGTGGAGGAGTATGACTCCATTGTTAGAAACAGTGATTGGGAAATTGTTCCAAGGCTGGTTGATAAATCAATGGTAGGTTCAAGATGGATCTACAAGGTAAAGCAAGCTGCTGATGGGAGTGTTGAGAAATAAAAGGCCAGATTTGTGGCCTAGGGCTTCTCACAGATTGAGGGGATTAATTATGAAGAAAATTTTTCACCTGTCGCATGGTATTCTTCCATAAGGACCATCCTTGCTCTCTTAGTGTAGATGGGTTGTCACATTCATCAGATAGATGTGAAGACTGTGTTCCTTAATGGGATCATTGAGGAAGAAGTGTACATTGAGTAGCATGAAGGATTTGAGATATTCAACAGCGATTTGCATGTGTGCAGACTAAAAAGAGAGTTGTATGGGCTAAAGCAAGCACCCTATGCTTGGTACACTCGGATCGACAACTATTTCACTAGATTTGGCTTCACCAAGAGTGAGGTGAATGCAAACCTATACCAGATTATGGTGGAGGGTAAGATTTTAATCATTGTTCTTTATGTTGATGATTTAATACTGACTGGTGATGAGGAGCTGATACACTCATGTAAGGAGGACCTTGCAAAGGAGTTCAAGATGAAGGATATGGGCCTCCTTCACTATTTCCTTGGATTGGAAATATGGCAGCGAGAAGGTGAAATTTTTGTGTCTCAAGGAAAATATGCAAGGGAGATACTAGGTAAGTTTCACATGGAGGGCTGCAAACCCATGGATACTCCTCTTCCAGGAAGATGGAGGAAAGAGGACGCTACATCTGGAGAGTTAGTGGATGCTACTGTCTATCGACAATTAGTGGGTTCACTAATGTATTTAGTAAATACAAGACCAGACATATGCTATGCGGTGAGCCAACTTAGTCAAGTGATGGTTAAGCCTACCAAGCTCTTTTGGAAGGTGGGCAAGCATGTCCTGAGATATCTCAGGGGCACATATGAGTATGTCTTATGGTACAAACAGACAAATGAGGTGAACTTGCATGGCTTCATGGATGCAGATTGGGTGGGCAACCCAACGGACAGAAAGAGCACATCAGGAGGGGTCTTCAATATCAGATCTACAACTGTTTCTTGGTACAACAGAAAACAGAGATCTGTTGCACTCAGTTCAGCGGAAGCAGAATACATGGCAGCAATTCAAGCTGCATGTGAGGCTATCTGGATGAGGAAGATCCTTGTTGGTTTGTTTGGTTCTCATTTAGATCCTTTTTTCACAAGGGAAAAATTCGTAATCTTTCATTATGTAGAAATTCTCATTTAGATCCTATAGTGATTCATTGTGATAATAAGAGTTGCATTAAACTCTCAATTAATCTTGTGTTTCATGATAGATCTAAGCATATAGATATCCAGTATCATCATATCAGAGATTGTGTGCAGCGTAAGATCATGTTGCTTCAATACATTCCTACGGAAGATCAGGATGCAGGTATTCTGACGAAAGCACTCACCAAGAGAAAATTAGAATACCATATAGACAGGATTAGGGTGAAGGATAATCCCTTTCTTGTTGAGAGGGAGTGTTGAGATTCAACAAGATGATGATCCTAGTTAAAATTAAGCACCTACACTAAGTGGGGCCTGCAGGCTATTTTTAGGTGTATGTCTATTTTTATAATGGTGAGAAAATTCTATTTATAGCGGGAGTCCTTTTATAGATGGTTGAGAAAATTCTATTTATAGATGAGGTTCTATTTTTTTTTTCTAAGTAAAGCTAATTCTATTAGATCATATAAAACAAAAGGTTACAAGTCGCATCCTGAGGATTGAACAAGTTTAGTCCATAGAGAAGAGTCCAAAGAATTCTATCAAGTGCTGGACTACCCCTACTGGGGAAACCAGTCCTTAGAGGTTCAAAAAATACTGTTGCCCATGATGGGAAACCAGCATAAATATTTTGAAAAATTATACACATTAGCCAGAGAAAAACATTTTTAAACATGTGCAATCTGCGAAGAGATAAAAATAAAGTCCTAAGGATGACCTGCATGCTTATCACTGGAAGTTGGAAGCTCCTCGAGGATCCTACACACGTAGCCAACATCCTCCATCCCCGAACGTAACGCATGCGCATCAGATGACTGGCGCGTCGAAGTAGGAGAGCCTGAATTCACCACATTATCCTTAGGCTGAGGGACTTCTTGTTGCTAAGAGAAGCCGCCTGTGTTCAAGTCCAAACTGCCCCCCACGTCCAATTCTGGACCTCTACCACTGTTGCCTCCTGTATTACCAGAGTCACTACTGCCACTGGTTGCATTTTGCACCAGAAGGGCTTTAAGCTTGTGCGGGGTGAAAGTAGGTTCAGGGGAGATGGTGGACTTACTAGCTCATTTTTTGCTGCGAGGGGAGGGGGACGATGGAGCCGAAGCAGGGAGCTATAGAGAAATCTGGGCATTCAAGTTGACAGGGGGAGAACTAGAAAATTCATTCCAATCAAGGGAAAGGTTCATTTCACGACCATGGGAGAGCGAAAGGGGAGGGCAGGGAGGACGAGAAGGCTAGCCATGCCCACTAGCTCTCTGGCATCACTGCTTGTGACGTTGAGGCATGATAGTCCAGGGGGGTGAGTCTCCTAACCAGAGGGAGATGGAATCAGGGTTCCGAGGAGGGAGACGACCAGAGAGAGCTCTAGGCTTGGATGAGCAAGAGAAGTGCACCAGAGATTGGGGAGCAACAATAGAAAAGTGCACAGAGAGCGGGCGGGCAGAGCTGATAATGCAGGTGAGAGCCAAGGTGGTGGAGTAAATGGCCATGGCTGGCAGCATTAAAGGAATGCAGGCCTGGTATGTTAACGACATGGTGGCATAGGGTGGAGTAAAGGCGCCCTCACACTAGGTTTTATGAAGGAGCTCCTCCGAAAGTCTGAGCACGTGGAGCTGCCGAGTATCCATCCTCATGGCGGCCCCGTGGCACCTCCTCACTTTAATTTTCACCCGCATCCGGGGGATGAGATTCTATTTTTAGATGCACAGGAGAAGTATATTTATAGATCACATGTCTAAAAATAGAATGCATGTCGATTATTATTATCTCTTAATAATAATTAGACAATAAATAATAATCTATTCTCTTGAAGCACTTGATTTCAATTAACCAACGTGGAAAACCAGTTGACTGAAGGAATTACGAGTTCTAAGGTTGGTTGGTGGGACATGCAAGTGGAATTCATTATAACTGAGTGATATAAAGTTGTAGCAGAGTTGGATGTGTAGTTATGTGAGTTGTAAAGTAGTTTAACTCAATTAAGTGAGTTAAACTCGCTTGTACTAGTTATAACTAGTTGTAACTAAAGATACACTAGTGAGAGATCAGTGAATTAAATATTAAATTAATTCACATGGAGTGATCTCACATGCAACTAAATATTTACTATTATTAACTACATGCATGTCAGATTAAGTGGAGACCCAGTTGAGAGATAGGTGAAAGGGACAGTTTGACTATCAGTTTGAAATTTGTGGGTGCACTCATGCAACCAAACACACATTGGAAATGCCAATGAGGATTGCGCAATCAAGGGAAGGCAATATCGAATTCTTTCAGGGATTTTGATCAGCAGGGATTGCGCAGTAGAGGCAAGCTTTCAAGAGGCAGTAAATTGGCACATGTATTTGCCAATTTTTGTATGACAGTGTGAGACAATTGTATATTGTACTAAGAGCTCTTGGATTAGAGTTTTGTATGAGATTGTTTCATGATCCATGATATATACATAATATATGATAGTGGGGCTTTTAGATTTATGCTTTCCCAGTAAAAAAATCTGTGTTATGTGTGATTGATATTTCTTCATGTGATTGCAATTGGCGATTAAATTTCAGCAAAAATTTTAGTAGAAGGATTCTATTTTTGACAGTGGCGTATAATTTTTAGATCAGGAGAATCCAGGAAATACATAATTGTATTAAAATTTCTACATGGTATCGGAGCAAAGAAGACTGCAATTTTGAAGTAGTAGTTGAGTTTGTTGGTGGAAATAATTCGAATTTGCTGCAAGAATTTCTTGGTGCGACAGTTGAGTAAACATCGAAATGGATTTCAATGGTTTGCGGATAGAGTATGCACTCAAGGGCAACTCGAACTACATTTGATGGAAGGACAGGATGGAGGCATTTCTTGAAGATAATGGCTTGAAGGAATTCATCAACAATGATGTTCCTAAGCCCACTTCGACGGATGTTGAATTACTTGACGCCTGGCAAAAGAAAGTAGCGAAAACGAGAAGGATTATGTTGGAAGGTGTGCGAGACAATATTGTCTCAAGCCTTCATGGGAAAGCCACTCCATTTGCAATGTGGAAGGCTTTGACAGATCTTTTCCAAAGCAGCAGCAACCATAGGAAATTGGCATTGAATGATAAACTCAAAAAGATCAAGATGGAGAAGGGCAAAAATATTCCTAAGTATCTCACAAAGTTTGCCAAATGTCGGGATGAACTGGGAAGTGTGGGAATCACGGTTGCTGGTGATGATTTGGTGAGTTTGGCTCTCTTGGGACTTCCTAAGAGTTGGCACAATTATCAAGACTTTGTCAATGGATAGGAAAAACTACTAGATTGGGAACGACTGTGGTCGAATCTAGTGCAGGAGGAGTTCAGGCAGAACATCAGAGATGGCTCTTCATCAAAGCATGATGATGAAGAGGATTGTGCTTTGGCTGCCAAGGCAGGGAAAGAGAAGGGGAATAAATCCCATTCAAAATCCAAGTCTAAAGGCAAGAAGCTAGATTTGTCCAAGGTGAAGTGTTTTCACTGTCACGAACATGGGCATCTCGCCACCAACTGCCCACAGAAAAGAAGAACAAGAAGGATGTTGGAGCTGTAGCTGGTGAGGCCCTTTCCTTGCAATTTGAACTTGATTTCTCCTTTATATTATGCTTGGTTTCAAGTGCAATGGGATCGGTGTGGTATCTTGATAGTGGTGCTTCCTTCCACATTACGGGAGATAAGGAGATTTTCAGTGACTTGGAGGAGAAATATCTCCAGATGCATATAGAGATGGGCAATGATGGAAGATACAGTGCAACCAACATTGGTACCAGTACCTTTGAGAGGGATTCATGTAAACCATTTCTACTAAAAGATGTAATGCATGTTCTAAGTCTGAAGAATAACTTGGTCTTTGTCACGATGTTGGAGGACAAAGGCTATGACATTGTTTTCAGCGATGGAAAAGCTTTCCTGCGACATAAAACAACAAGTCAAGCCAAGAGGATAGGGATTTGAGTTAAGAATATCTACAAGATGGAGGTAGATGGTTGTACTGCAATGGTGGGAAAAGAAGAAGGAGTGGCGAGCCGAGATGAGGGTGAATTATGGCACAGGTGATTGGGTCATCTTCACCATGGCACCCTGAAAATTTTGCAGCAGATTTCTACTGGACTTCCCAAGGGCACACTTGCGTAGTTAGATCAGTGCAAGGGATGTACTATGGGAAAGTTTGTAAATTCCACCTTTCATGAAAAGGATTACCGTGCTTTGGTGATCTTGGAGAGAGTTCACACAGACATGTGTGGACCATTCTCGGTTGCTTCAACAGCAAAACACGGGTATTATGTTATTTTTGTTGATGAATTTTCTTGTAAACGTTGGATATTATTCATGTAGAAGAAGGATCAAACATTCTCAAAGTTCTGTAAGTTTAAGGCATTGGTTGCGAAATATTCGGGGAAGCAAGTGAAGGATCTACGGAGTGATAATGGTGGAGAATACATTTTGAACGAATTCAAAGACTCTGTAGTAAAGTAATTCGAAGAGAACTCATAGCGCCTCATAACCCACAACAAAATGGGGTCGTAGAGAGGAAGAACAGAATGATTGTGGGTGTTGCACGAGCTATGCTGCATGATCAGGGCCTACCAATGCATTTGTGGGCAGAAGCATGCAACACTGCGGTTTATGTGAAAAACCGTTGTCCTCATAAAGTACTTGGCATGAGTACACCTAAAGAAGCTTTTATTGGTAAGAAACCAGATGTTTCTCACTTTAAGATTTTTGGCTCATCTGTTTATGTGCATGTGACCAAGAACGCCAAGAAGAAGGTGGAGCCGACTATTGAAGTTGGAATATTTGTGGGGTACACAGAAACACCCCATAATTATCGTGTTTATTTTCCAAATAGTCGAATGACTGTGGTGCGACGGGATATAAAATTAAATAAGGAGAAAGCCATGAAGTTTCCGCTTGAGAGGGAGATAAAATTACATGCAGAGGAGGAACTTTTGGTTCCCAAAGATGAGTCTCTAGATGTGGATCAGCCATAGGAGGAGGTTCATGGAGTGGAGGAGTCCACTCACGCAGATCCAAACATCAAAACTGGCAGAAGACGTACCACAGAAGCTGAGAGGCTGAAGCTTGATGCAACACAGAATATAGGAGTCCCTACTTCACAGCGCAGATAGAGACAATCTCCTGACCAATTCACTGGGTACATGGCTCTCATGATAAAATGTATTGTTACTGAGCCATCTTCCTTTCAAGAAGCAGTGCAGGAGCCCACATGGGTAGATGCAATGGTGGAGGAGTATGACTCCATTGTCAGAAACAATGCTTGGGAAATTGTTCCAAGGTCGGTTGATAAATCAGTGGTAGGTTCAAGATGGATCTATAAGGTAAAGCAAGATGTTGATGGCAGTGTTGAGAAATACAAGGCCAAATTTGTGGCTAGAGGCTTCTCAAAGATTGAGGGGATTGATTATGAATAAGCCTTTGCACCCGTCGCATGGTATTATTCCATAAGGACCATCCTTGCTCTCTCAGTGCAGATGGGTTGGCACATTCATCAAATGGATGTGAAGACTACATTCCTTAAAGGGATCATTGAGGAAGAAGTGTACATTGAGTAGCCTGAAGGATTTTAGATCTTCAACAGCAAGTTGCATGTGTGCAGACTCGAAAGAGCACTATATGGGTTGAAGCAAGCACCCCGTGCTTGGTACACTCGGATTGACAACTATTTCACTAGACTTGGCCACCAAGAGTGAGGCAGATGCAAACCTATACTAGATTTTGGTGGAGGGTAAGATTTTAATCATTGTTATTTATGTTGATGATTTAATAATGACAGGTGATGAGCATCTGATACACTCATGCAAGGAGGACCTTGCAAAGGAGTTCAAAATGAAGGATATGTGCCTCCTTCACTATTTCCTTGGATTGGAAATATGGCAGTGAGAAGGTGAAATTTTTGTGTCTCAAGGCAAGTATGCAAGGGAGATACTGGGTAAGTTTCACATGGAGGATTGCAAACCCATGGATACTCCTCTTCCAAGAAACTGGAGGAAAGAGGATGCTACATCTGGAAAGGTAGTGGATGCTACTGTCTATCGACAGTTAGTGGGTTCGCTAATGTATTTAGTAAATACAAGAATGGACATATGCTATGTGGTGAACCAACTTAGTCAAGCGATGGTTAAGCCTACCAAGCTCTTTTGGAAGGCAGGAAAGCATGTCCTGAGATATCTCAGGGGCACATCTGAGTATGGCTTATGGTATAGACAGACGGATGAGGTGAAGTTGCATGGCTTCACGGATGCAGATTGGGCGAGCAAACCAACAGACATAAAGAGCACATTAGGAGGGGTCTTTAGTATGAGATATATAGTTGTTTCTTGGTACATCAGGAAACAGAGATCTATGGCACTCAGTTCAGTGGAAGTGGAATACATGGCCGCAAGTTAAGCTGCATGTGAGGCTATCTGGATGAGGAAGATCCTGGTCGGTTTGTTTGGTTCTCATTTAGATCCTACAATGATTCATTGTGATAATCAGAGTTGCATAAAAATCTCGATTAATGATGTGTTTCATGATAGATATAAGCATATAGATATCTGGTATCATCATATTAGAGATTGTGTGCAGTGGAAGATCATGTTGCTTTAGTATATTTCTACGAAAGATCAAGATGCACATATTCTGACAAAGTTGCTCGCCAGGAGAAAATTCGAATACCATAGAGGCATGATCAGGTTGAAGGATAATCCCTTTCTTGTTGAGAGGGAGTGTTGAGATTCAACAAGATGATGATTCTAGTGAAAATTAAGCACCTACACTAGGTGGGGTCCACAGAAAATTTTTAGGTGTATGTCTATTTTTAGAATGGTGAGCAAATTCTATTTATAGTGGGAATATATTTATAGATGGTTGAGAAAATTATATTTATAGATGAGGTTTTACTTTTAGATGCATGGGCAAAGTCTATTTATAGATCACATGTCTAAAAATAGAATGCGTGTCGATTATTATTATCTCTTAATAATAATTGGACAATAAATAATAATCTATTCTCTTGAAGCACTTGATTTCAGTTAATTGATGTGGCAAACCAGTTGACTGAAGTAATTACGAGTTCTAAGGTTGGTTGGTGGGACATGCAATTGGACTTCATTATAACTGAGTGATACAAAGTTGTAACAGAGTTGGATGTGTACTTATGTGAGTTTTAAAGTAGTTTTAGTCAGTTAAGTGAGTTAAACTCAGTTGTGCTAGTTGTAACTAGTTGTAACTAAAGATACACTAGTGAGAGATCAGTGAATTAAATATTAAATTAATTCACATGGAGTGATCTCACATGCAACTGAAGATTTACTACTATTAACTACATGCATGTCAGATCCAGTGGAGACCCAGTTGAGAGATAGGTGAAAGGGACAATTTGACTATCATTTGTGACATTAGTGGGTGCACTCATGCAACCAAACACACATTGGATATGCCAATGAGGATTGCACATTCAAGGCAAGGCAAGATCGAATTCATTCAGGGATTGTGACCAACAGGGATTGCGCAGTGGAGGCAGGCTGTTAGGAGGCAGTAAATTGGCGCATGTATTTACCAACTTTTGTATGACAGTGTGGGATGATTATATATTGTACTGAGAGCTCTGGATCAGAGTTTTGTATGATATTGTTTCATGATCCATGATATATACATAATATATGATAGTGGGGTTTTTAGCTTTATGCTTTCTCGGTAAATGTGTTATGTGTGATTGATCTTTCTTCATGTGTTTGCAATTGGCGATTAAATTTCCGCAAAGATTTTAGTAGAAGGATTATGTATTTAACAGTGGCATATAATTGTTAGATCAGGAGAATCCAGGAAATACATAAATGTATTAAAATTTCTACACAAACTATTTATCCATTGGTGTGTCCACCTCCATTGGGGCCTCTAGGAGGTTGTAGTATACCTCCTATATTTTCTTCCTAAACTTATATTATCTCTACACTGCATGTTCCCTTTCCACTACTAGCTGCATATTTTTTCCTGCAAAGCCTTGTGATATGTTGAAAATTCGGTCAACTCTGTTGTCGTTGTGCTCATGTGGAACTGTATTTCTTGTGTGACACTCTTTTGTAGCTAATGAAAACTTTCCTGTGACAAATGTGATAGGACCAATTCCATGTGACTTAGGCCCTATGCGCATTGTTAAACATCTACACTTGGAAACTCCATCGCCTTTGGCAACATTTGCAGTGTGTTCCACTCTCATGATGTTGATGATGGTTGATACTGTGATGGCCTAATGTCAAACACATTGGTCACAATTTGTGCTTCTGTTCGGAAAATCAGTTATGTCCTTGTTGAGTGTGTCATGGTTAATATACTTGACTCCAAAAGTTGTGGAAATTGCTCCAACTGCTCATATGTTCTTATCTTTATTTGTTGTTGTTGATGCACTACTTTCTCAAGCACCTCTTTTGTAGTATCCTTAACTTGGTCCCTAATATTTTGTATGTCATCCTTAGAAAATGATTGGAGTTGGGTGATCACTGGTTTCACTACTTTCCTTTTTATCCTTGAGCCGAAAATTGTGACAACTCTTTTTGTTATCCCTCTTGTAAATGTTGTTGTGAATTATAAAATTTCACGTAAATAATGTGGAAATGTAAACATTGTTTGGCTAAGGGAAGTGGACACAAATTCAGAGTTATAGGGAGGAATATTTGACTGTAAACATAATTCACTGTATTTATTTCACCACCTATCTCCATGATGGACTAAGGACATTGTTGGTGCAAGCATTGAATTCAATATTGGGCTTCCTAAGTGAAGGATGGGCCCATGAAGTCCCAAATTTCAGGTAAAGTGTGGGTGTGGTCAACATTCATGGGAAAAAGTACTTGAAGCAAAGCCCTACCAGAGACAAAGGTGTGGAGAGGCAGTGATGGAAGAGCGCAAACATATTGCATAGTGGTATCGTGCAAGAGATAACTCATAGAAGAAATAATAGAAAACACATAATGCAAGAGAACAAAAAGTGTGAAATTGGTAGTGGACATGGATTTTCTAGGGAGAAACAAATTTTCTCAAGATTATGTTATATGTTTGGGATAGAATTATGTGTGTTTTTCTAAGGCCAACGTGTGTGCTTATGAATAATTTAGCTAGGGAGATTTCAGTGGAATTGAAACACTCGGTGTTATCCTTAGGGATGATAAACCACTGGGATGCTAGGTAGGGGTTGAAAAACCACTTGGAAAGTTGATACATCCAGTATTAGCTGAAAGGAATGATAAACCACTAAGTGTAAGCCTTGGGGCTAATAAACCACTTATTTACTTTCTTAGTAAGTTGATAAACCACTTGGATAGTTGGATCTTGACTCCTGCAATACTAGCTTAGAGAAGCCAGCTGATAAACCTCCTAGATAATGTATTATTTCTCTTAGAACTAGGTTGTAACTCACTAAGCCTTGGATGAACTCTTGTGGTTGATTTCTATTGGGAAAAAGAGTCACTATGGTGTTATTGTTAGAGGTAGTAGATAAACCACCTGGAAAGTGGAATCCTCTTCATACTATCTATTGATTGGTTATTGGTGAGAATACTCCTAAGAAATTAATTCCTTAGACTCTGAATCTAGCTTGGGGGTGTTCAACTACAAGAAATATTGCAACGTAGATACCATATGGTTGGGTGGAGAGTTGAAGTCCATCCCTAAGTTTCCAGTCACTCAAAATAATAATATAAGTTGGTTACTTTTATTATTTGTGTATACTTTTTTCACTTGAATTATACATATTTTTGTTATATGACAATGAGTGTATCAACATTTTTAATGAAGAAATGTGTATTCCTATGAGTTTACAATGAGATGGATATGTGATTATTCTCATGGTGTAAGGGACTTGTATATACATGTATATGTTGATCTGTTTTCTGATATTGAAAATTTATTTACATGTTGTGTATGGTGGTAGAATGAACCTAGCTGAGTTGTTATGGTGTGTGAAATTCCATAGCTTGGGTGTTATAATTATCAAGGAGTATTTGCTTTTTGAAAACTAATGAAACTTGTTGTTATAATTTTGTATATTGCATGCTAATAATTGGCATGGATTTTCTGTTGTATAAGACTGATTGCTTTCCTTTTCTAGTTATGGACTAATATGGGAATAATGTATGATACAGTAGGGGATCTAATGGAAATGTTTAGATCCATTCTTTGAAAGGATTTGGTGTCGCTATAAGTGAAATTGTAGTTTTTTTAACCATGGATTCACTTGTTTGAATGCAATATTGGTAGGAGTATTTATACATATTTGATTGTGTTTTATCTATGTTTATCACTTAGTTTACTTGTGTTGGGTATGTTACCCACCAAAATTGGGTGACCCCATAGGATAAATTTTCTCCTTGACATCTCTTTAGCCGACATCCTAGAGAATCTAACAACCACCAGCGTAGTCAATTCATAGTGCCATTTAATCTCTACTCCTTGAATCAGTAATATGTACCCTCACCCTTCTATCGAGGGCATATGTTTGAGGGTGGTAAATCCAATCCTAAAGGTATGTTTTTCATTGTGCAAATGAGTTCTAATGCTTAGTTTTCCTTGGGCATATTGGGCATGGATTATTGGGTGATTTGGAAGAAGGTAAGGGTTTGTAGGTGGTTTTGTTCTGTTAAAATTGAAAACTAGGGCCAAATTCCATTATTGGACAGCCCATTTTGATGGAGATTATGATTGCATTGAATACCTCTTTTCGAGAGGACCAAAATCGACCTAAATATCATCAAATTTGGACAAGAAGAAATGTGTTTTTGAATTTATGCCTTCACATGTGCTAAATGTCAAGGTCGACCTCATCATCATGTAGGTTCTTAAAGCCCAATGGATGTGACACTTCACCCTTAATGACTTATATAAATACAAGCGTCCTCTCCCCTCATTTGGAATCATCATCACTCACACATCTCTCCTTCTCTCATTGGTTCATATAATTATTGGGCATTCTCTTTCTCTCACACGTCTGGCAAGGAGGATGAATTTTAGGACATAATTGCAGGGCCAAAAATTTCAGGAATTGACTACAATTTGACCAACGTTAACTTTGACTTTCTGGGCATCTTTTGACTTCAATTTTCAAGGTGAATTTTTGCTTAGCAGGCCACATTTTTTGGCACAGGAACTGAGGCAAAAGGAGGAGTTTGACCTTCATTGACCGTAGGGTTTACTTTAGGTTGACCAAGTTTTACCAAATATTTTGTGACTGTTTTGGGCTATATTTGACTGCTACCGGAGGCCGATTTTGACTACCTTTGACCCAGCTTGAAAGGGAAATTTTTTCTTTTTCGTTGACCATATTTGACTTTCTAGTTGGGGATGAATTTGACTATAGATTTGAAACGGTTGTTTTAAATTTGATTTGGAAATTCAACTTTGAATTTTTGTACTCTCTCTCTCTCTCTCTGTTGAACATTTGATATAATAATAAGAATATTTGATCAGAGGGTTTTCCCCACATTGGGGTTTTTCCCTGGCATCTGCCAAATCTGGTGTCCTCTTGTCCTGGCTTGCCTTCTGCATTTTATTTTATGTTCTATCTACAGTTATTGTTAGTGATTAATGTGATTTCTATTGGAAAACTAAATTTTCATTGGGCTAAAGAACATTGAAGTAATTGTGCTAAGCATAGAACATACCATTGTTAACTAAAATTAAGATGTTATCAAATCCCAAGTGAAGACAAAGCCCAAGAAAGAGAGAGAAAATAAATCACTAAGGGAGATCTGTTAGTCATGATTGGACTAGCTTCAATCTAAGGATAAGAGCAACGAAAAATATGACTATCATGCATGAAATATGACTTTGGAAGATAATTATGCAATAGACTATGTGCAGGGAAAAGTGGTGGAGCCTCCTTCAAATGCATGTGTTGCTGCAAAGATGAAGTATAAGAAAGGTGAGGCCAAATCTACGAGAATTATCATATAATCCATTCAAAAGAATTTGGTTGCCTACATTTCTAATTTGGGAACATATAAGGATATGTATGATAAGATAATTTGGGTGTTCAAAATAAGCAATTCAAATCAAATCATCTTTCTCAAGAACAAGTTGAAGGGCATCAAGATGGACAAAGGGGAGTCTACAAAATACTACTTCATGAGGATCACACAAATTAAGAATGATCTTCTATCTATTGGAGAATTTGTTTCCAACAGGGAGCTCACCCTCATTTCACTTGGAGGCCTTTCAAGAGCATGGGATGTATTTAATACCACCATTCTCAATAATGACATGATTCCTAGTTTCGATGAATTATTGGCTAGATGCACTCAAGAGGAGATGAGGATGATGGAGATATACAAGCCCTAAAATGGAAATGAACCTACTACTTTCTCCACTCATGAAAAGAAGAAAAATAATGGTGTTCCGAAAAAACAGGTTCACGGGTTCAAGCAGGGATTTAAAGAAGGAAGGAAAGGAAGGTGCTACAATTATAACAGGTTCAACCACTATGCTAGAGAGTGTCCTCACAAGAAGGATTCTCCAAGGTATTATGACAACAACAACAACAACAATTACAAAGGTAATGGAAATTAAATAAATAAAAAGTTCAGAAATAAAGGAAAGAGGAATACTCCCGCTGCTCGATATGGAAATGGTCGACCTCCTAAAATGATGAGAAATTCCAGGTAGGGGGAAATTAATGTTGTAGAAAAACAAGATTTTTATCTTATTTCTACTCTATCTGTTGGGTCTCCTCCAAATACTTTGGATCATTGGTTGATTGATAGTGGAGCCTCAAGGAACTTCACTGGGTACAAGGAGGCCCTCTCAAATTTAATTGAAAAGAAGACTAATTTGGAGATAATGCCACCTACCCCATGAAAGGGATAGGTATTGTCACTCTTCACTTGAATCAAGTTCAGACCTTTCATCTACAAGAAGTATTGTATGTGCCTGATTTGAAGAAGAACCTAATGCCTATTTATGCGATGGAATATAAAGTCTTCAACGTAGTATTCATGATGGAAATGTACATATTTGGAAAATAACCCTAAATATGCATTCACACTTGGATTTATGGTTGATGGTCTTTATAAATTTGGAAGAAGTCCTTTGGGAGCCTTGACTTGTGATAGTTCTCTTAAATATGAATTATGGCACCAAATATTTGCCCACCTTCATTACAAAGGCTTACTTGGGGTAAGGAAGATGGTCACAAGTATGCCTGAATTCAACATGAATCATAAAGGATTTTTTCAAGGTTGTGCAACTGAGAAAATTACAAGGGGACATTTCCCTTCTAGTGAAAGAAAAACTACTGATATTCTTCGATTGGTCCATTCTTACCTATCTAGTATGTTTCCCATAACATCACTGGGAGGATAATTATATTATGAAATATTTGTGGATAATTTATCACACACAACATGGATCTATTTATTAAAGAAGAAAGATTAAGTTCTTAAATGGTTTCATTCTTTCAAAGCCTTGGTGGAAAATAAAACAGGGAAGAAGATCAAGATATTGAGTACTGGAAATGGAACCGAATATGAATCAAATGAATTCAATGAATTTTGCAGAGAGGTTGGAATTAAGAGGGAGAAAATTGTTCCATACACACTTGAGCAAGATGGACTTGCTAAAAGGATAATAGAACAATCATGGAAGCCACCCGTTCCATGCTCCATGATCAAGGCACACCAAAGTTCTTATGGGGAAAAGTTGTCAACACTATTGTGTATGTTAAAAATAGGAGCCCACATAAAGGATTGGATTTCAAGACACCCAAAGAAGTTTTCACTGGTAATAAACCTAATGCTTCTTATTTTATAATATTCATTTGTCCCGTGTATTTTCATGTTCCTAAAGAGAAAGGAAACAAGTTAGGAGCATTTGGGAAGAAATACACATTTGTGGGCTACAATGAAAATTCAAAGGCATATAGAATATATGTTCCTGGTCAAAGAGAAGTGGAAATAATTGATGTCACTTTCGATGAAGATTATGCCCTTGGGAATGTCAGATATCTCCCTATCCCAAATAAGGAAAATGATGATGTTGCCGGAAATAAGGATGAACCTCCGAAAAATAAGTCGGTGCCCAATGTTGAAGGCTCGATGGATCCCATTGATCCACCTCCCAATGATCCCTATACCTCAAGGAAAAGACATTTGTGGGTCAAATATTCTCTCGAATATGTTGAAAGACATATTGCTACAAGAGGTGCATTCTGTGAAAGTAAGAATCTGAATAGTTATCAAGGGAACTCAGTTTCTATGAGTACCATTTTTCAAACTGAGCCATGTACATTCACAGAAGTCATAAAGCACCAAGTATGGAAGGATGTGATGAATGAGGAATATGAATCTATCATAAAAATTAATGTATAGGAAGTGGTGCCTAGACCCAAGGAAAAATCCCTAGTCACCTCAAAATGGTTATACAAATTCAAACATGGAGCCAATGGGGGTACCAAAAAATATAAGGTTAGGTTTGTTGCTCGAGGCTTCTCTCAAAAGGAAGGAGTAGACTATTACGAGATGTGTGCACTAGTTTCCCAATATACCACTATTTGATCTATTATTGATCTAACTACCACTCAAGGATGGAACTTACATCAAATGGGAATCAATATCGCTTTCTTCCATGGCTCACTTATGGAGGAAGTATACTTGGAACAACCCAGGGGTTCGAAGTTCAAGATTGAAGGACACACATATGCAGGTTTAAGAAAGACCCCTATGGGTTGAAGCAAGCCACTAGGGAGTTCGTATGAGAGGATATATAGCTATCTTATGAAGTTGAGATTTATGAGGAGAGATGTTGATCCTAACCTATACTTCAAGATTGAAAATGACTTGCCTCTCATTTTTCTCCTTAATGTAGATGATCTCTTTTTGACAGGTGAAAACCATCTCATTTATCAATGTAAGAGGGAGTTGGCTTCTGATTTCAAGGTGAAGGACTTAGGTCTGATGCACTACTTCCTAGGCCTAGAGGTCTAGCAAAATCCAGGTTATATTTTCCTTTCTTAAGGAAAATACATAGTGAAGTTTCTCCAAAGAAGTAGGATGGTGGATTGCAAGTTTGTGTCTACCCTGATGGAACTCAACTTCAAGAAGCTATGTGGTAGTTTTGTCAGACCCGCATTGGAAAACCCTTCCGAATAAAGACAACTTGTGGGGGATTTGATGTTCCTGGTAAACTCCCGACTAAACATATGCTTTTCTGTGAATACATTGATTCGATATATGGTCATGCCTCACCGCATACATTTGATTGTTACTGTAAATATTCTTAGATATCTTTATGGCATAATAAACTATGGATTGAGATACATTGTTGGGAATATGAGACTACATGGATATAATAATGTTTATTGGTTTGGAAGTGTGGTGGATCGAAATAGAGCAACAGGATGTTGCTTCTCATTGGGTCCTATTTTGATTTCATGGATGAGCAGGAAGCAGAAATCGGTTTCTTTAAGCATCGTCGAGGCCGAATACAATGCAACTAGTATGGTCTATTTTGAAGTTGTTTGGTTGAGAAATATCTTCAGTGATATATTTGAGCACGTGTTGGATACCACCATGATATTCTACGACAACTAGAGTGGGATTTTCCTTTCAGAGAATCTCGTGTTCCACAACTGCTCCAAGAACATTAATATCAGGTACCAATTTATCCAAGATATGGTACAAAGAGGAGCAATGAGGCTCCAAATCACCAGGAATGATGAGAAGGCCGCAGAAATCCTCACAAATCCCTTTGGGAAGGTAAAATTCTTAGCCTTCTGAGAGAGAATTAAAGTCGTGGAAAGACCCTCCCATGAGGTCTCACTTTAGTTTAACATTGATATTTGGGAGATCTGGGGGCTTGGGGGTACTTCTTGGAGCTATGAGCAACCATAGGGTGAGTGGCTCACCTTCCCCTATGATACTCCATGATGGTTGACATGTGTGTAGGGTGAGTGGTTCACCTTCCCCTAAATTTGATGACACATGTGTGTAGGGTGAGTGGTTCACCTTCCCCTACGATTGACATATGCATAGGATGAGTGGTTCACCTTCTCCTATGGCATATGAGTGGGATGAGTGGTTCACCTTCTCATGTTGATGCCTCAACATACATCCTACCCATGTATTCTGGGACTCATGGAAGTACCTATCATTTGGGCAATGAGTTGGGAAAAGTGGATAGGGACATAGCCCTACATATGGATGCATTGTTTATTGTCGGACTCCCTATTTATAGGATGTATAATGTTCAAAAACTGATCATTCAGGATAAAATATTATTAGGGTTCTACCCCTGGACTGACTTTTTCCATTGGAGAGTGGAAAGGTCTTGTGACTCATTCTTGATCAATTCTTCTTCATTATTACATCATTGTTCAACAGAGTTGAGATGAGATTTAGATATGGTTCATGACGACAAGATGGCATGATGATCAACAATGACAGATGGATTAATAGGTGGAATTATCCTTAGTTGAGAGGGAATTTTAAAATTGGTAACTAGGGCCAAATTCCACTATTTGACAACTCATTTGATGGAGATGATGACTTCATTGAATTCCTCTTTTCGATAGGACCAAAATCGACCTAAAGATAATAAAATTTGGACAAATAGAAATGTTTTTTTGAAGTTATGCCCTCACATGTGCTAAATGTCAAGGTCAACCTCATCATCATGTAGGCTTATGAAGCCCAATGGATGTGACACTTCATCCTCGATGACTTGTATGAATACAAGTGTCCTCTCAACTCATTTGGCATCATCATCACTCACACATATCTCCTTCTCTCATTGGTCCATACAACTATTGGAAATTCTCTTTCTCTCACACATGTGGCAAAGAAGAAGAAAATCAGGACAGAATTACAGGGCTGAAAATTTCTGGAATTGACTGTAGTTTGGCCAATGTTGACTTTTACTTTATGGGCATCTTTTGACTTCCATTTTTAGGGTGATTTTTTGTCTCAGAAAACTGCATTTTTTGGCATAGGAACCGAGGCAAAAGGAATAATTTCACCTGCATTGACCATAGGCCTGTTTGACCATAGCCCTGTTTGACTACAGGGTTGACTTTAGATTGACCAATTTTGACTGCAAATTTTGTGAGTGTTTTGGGCTGAATTTGACCACTATTAGTGTTCGAGTTTGACTTCCTTTTACCGAGCTTCAAAGTGAAATTTCTGCTGCTATGTTGACCATTTTTTACTTTCTGGTTAGGGTTAAATTTGACTGCAGTTGCCTGCAGATTTGACAGGGTTGTTTTGACTTTGATTTGGCAAGTAAACTTTGAATTTTTGTACTCTCTATTGAACATTTCATATAATAATAAGAAGATTTGATCAAAGGGTTTTCCCCACATTGGTTTTTTTCCCTTGCATTCACCAAATCTGGTGTCCTCTTGTCTTGGATTTTCTTCTACATTTTTTTTATGTTCTATCTACATCTATTTTTAATGATTAATGTGATTGTTATTGGAAAAATAAATTATAATTGGGTTAAAGAAACATTGAATTAATTGTGTTTAGCATATAACATACCATTGTTAACTAAAATTAACATATTACCTCACCTTAAATGGGGGGCTAATCCTAAATCCTAGTCTCTTGGGGTCTCCTTTATTGGCATATGGCTTTAGGAATGACACTACTTGGGAAACCCCGATTTTGGTAGTGTGACCTTATTTTCTCATTCCATATTTGTCACTCCCCTATGAAATTTACAAGCCCTTTTTCATCATCTTTCCTCTTTGGATCCACATGACCACTAGGTCCACAAGGCACTGGTACATCCCCTCCCCTTGTCCACATTTTTGGGACGGGCTTGGAAATGTTTCCCCGAAGGTTGATGCAGCTAAAACAACATTACAAGCATATCATGGCCACAAGAAAGAAACAAAATAAAACAATATTATAAAATGAAAAAAATGGTCGGGACATTAAAATAACACATGGGAAAAATCAAAACATGAGTTATACCCCTTATCATTATGGCCATCACACTAGTTCCTAGGGCCCATGAGTGCCCCCACATCATTAAGTAACCCATGCACGTCCCAACTGTCTGGTGGGAGATGAACTGCCCCACCTTAAGGGAGTAATGACTGATTATATCATGCACAACATGTTGACATCTCTTGGAGCCCTGACAGTAATACAAAGAAAAATAAAGAAAATGAAAAAGGATAATTGCCAAACCAAGAGGTAACTCCGCAAAACTGAAGATGAATTAGATGGAGATTGTGTGTGTACTTATACATGGAGGTGAGGCTACTTGGATTCACTTCCCAATGTCTCTTGACCTTCCTTATTTACTAAATTACAATAACATAAAATATCACCCAATCCCTTAGGATTAGGTGTCAACATTCCCCCCTTTAATCTGAAGGGATGTTGGTGAGTCCAAGCATCATTCTAAACTTTTCAAAATTTTCTCTTCCAAGCGCTTTGCTGAAGATGTCTGCAATCTGCTCATTTGTGGAACAATGACGTAGATGGATGGTTTTGGCCTCAACATGATGTCAAATCAGATGGTATTTTGTATTGATGTGATTTTCTCGATCATGGAACTTCGGGTTCTTGGCCAAATTTATTGCAGAGTTGTTGTCGATCATGATTGGTGTTGAATGCATTTGTTTCATTTGCAAATCTTCTAGGATTTTCCTGAGCCACACAGTTTCCTTTGTTGCTTCAGCGGCTGCCACATATTCTGCCTCAGTTATGGAATCTGTTGGAACTGGTTGTTTGCGTGATCTCCATGAGACAACTCCTGATCCAAGACTCATGGTATAACCTCAAGTATACACCCGAGTTTCTTTGTCCCCATAAAAGTTTGAATCAGAGTATCTGAACAAGCTGAAATCGCCTACCTGTGTATATTTGAGTCCAAAGTCTTGAGTCCCCTTCAAGTACTTTAGAACTCTTTTTGCAGCAGACCAATGTCCTTCACAAGGTTTTTGCATAAACCTAGAGAGGATTACAACAACAAATGAGATGTTTGGTATGGTGGTAGTTAGGTAGATAAGACTTCCTACAAGCTGTCTGTACTTCGTTGCATCCTTGAATTCGTTCCCTTCAATGGATGTGAGCTTCAAGTTTTGTTCCATTGGAGTGGTTAAGGGATTGCATTCATCCATGCCAAACTTGTTCAAAAGATCTCCAATGTACTTCTTTTGAGAAAGAAATATAAATTTAGGATGTTGAGTTACTTCAATACCCAGATAGTAATGAACATAACCCAAATCAGTCATTTCAAAACCTTTCTTCAATTCTTTCTTTATGGATGCAATATAACTCTCATTGTTCCTTGTCATCAAAGGGTCATCTACATACACCACAAGGTATACAACTGTTTTTCAAACTTTCTTAACAAACAAAATTGCATCATCAAGATCAAAGTGTTTGAAGTCAAGTTTCAGAAGATGCTCAGTTAATTTCTCATACCAGGCTCGCGGTGCTTGCTTGTGGCCATACAAGGATTTTATAAGCTTGCATACTTTGTGTTCTTGGCCCTTCACAACAAATCCTTCTGGCTAGGACATAAAAACTTTCTCCTTTAGATATCCATTCAAAAAGGTAGTTTTTACATCCATTTGATGGAATTTCCATCCCTTCTGAGCTACTAGGGCAAAGAGTGTCCAGATGGTTCCCATTTTGTTGTGGGAGAAATTTTTTCTTCATAATCAACCCCTTATTTTTGTGCAAAACCTTTTTCCACAAGCCTGGCTTTGTGCTTGTCAAGTGAGCCATCTGCTTTGTACTTGTTCTTGTAGACCCACTTACAGCCAATTGGTTTGGTTCCCAAAGGAGGATCAACCAGCTTCCAAGTGCCATTCTTTATCAAGGCATCATACTCCTTTTGCATCGCTTCATTCCATTGGTCATGAGAAGTGGCTTCTTTGAAGGAAGTTGGTTCATGATCTGTAGACAAACTCAATTCACAGTTATAAGAAATATCCATATCAACATGTGAATCAGAATTACCAACATCACCTTCATTTTGTCTAGTGGAACTTTGTGTTCCTATCTTTCCAACCTCATCGGGACGAATGTTTTCTAGTGTCTTTGTCAGCCATTTGGGGGGACCTTTCTGAGATGGCCCAAGCTGCTCATTTGGCTGAGTTGGAATTGAATCAAGCTTCAATCTATCAATTTTGTCAATCACATCGTTCAAGGTGTCATATGTGGTTGGTTCTTCATGTGGGGGAGAGAGTTCTTTGGAAAATGATTCCACAAATTGATTCAGTATAGGAATCCCCCCTTCAAGATGTGGAATCTGATTATCAAGTTCTTGAAAATACTTTTCATGTGTGAATCTATCCAGGCGATCAAGTTTCCGCTCAACAACATTGTCAGTCTTGGAAGATTTAAGGAATATAACATCTATTGCTATTACAAACTTCTTATTGACTTCATCATAGGGACGATATCCTTTGGAGGTATTGGAATACCCTAAGAAGATACATTTTCAACTTCTAGCACTAATTTTATTCCTTTGTACCTTGGGTATCAAAGCATAACAGGTGGAACAAAAGACCCTGAAATGCTTTACTGAAGGAATGTGGCCATGCCACAGTTCATAAGGAGTTTTGTTTTTGATTGAATATGAAGTTCGCATATTCTTTATGTATACACCACACAGAACTACATCAGCCCAAAACATCAATTTTACATTCTTAAAAAACATCATGGAGTGAACCATATTTAAAATTGTCCTGTTCATTCTTTTAGCTACACCATTCTGTTGGGGGATTATAGGGCACAATTGTTTGATGTTTGATCCCATGTTGACAAAGATAATTTTAAAATTCGTTTGAAGTTTATTATTTTCCATTATCAGTATGCAAAGAGCCAATATGAGTTTTTGCATCATTTTCAATCCATGCATGAAAATTCTTGAATGTTTGAAAAGCATTAGATTTGTTCTTCAATAAGTAAACCCAACACATTCTGGTGTAATCATCAATAAATTTCATCATATATTTATTTCCATTTGTATAAGAAACAGGCATAGGGCCACATAAATCTGAATGAATAAGCAAGTTTTCTATGTGCTCTGGAATGTGAATCATGAAATGGTTGTTTGCTATGCTTTCCTAGAATACAAGCATCACATTGTTTAAGTTTCCTAGGAATTGTAGGCAATCCATTAACACCATTTTTCTTCAACAATCGAAGGATGTCATAGTTTAAGTGTCCAAATATAGCATTCCATAAAAGAATTGATGGGAATGTACCTTCATCATGATGTGAACTGAATGCAAAGTTTTGTGCATGAGCAGAGGAAACTTGTAGCTTCAAGAGTCTTCCTTCTTCTATTCCCTCCATGACAAGTGAGCGATCTGATGCTTTTCTAACCTCAAACTTGCCATCAAACATGTGAATGGATTGTCCTTTCTGGTAGATGTGGACCAAGGACAACAAGTTTCTCCTCAACTCAGGGAGGTATAGAACCTCATGTAGAAGATGATCTGGAATACCAGGCACCTTAAGCCTGATTGTGCCAAACCCCGATGGCTTGAGTTTGGATTTATCTGTGAAGTATATTCTTCATCAAATTTTTCAATAAATTCTTCAAAAAAATATTTTCTAAATGTCGTGTGACATGTTTCTCCTAAATCTAGCAACCAATAATTTCTCCGAGAAGTAAATGAAACATCAAACAAGTCTCTAGTTACTCCATTTTTACAATGTGTTACAACATAATGAGCAGATTCAGGTGCTTTACCTTTGTCTCTGTCATGAGCTTTACCTTTTTCTTGATTTCTTTGATGCTCAATTTTATCCCAAGGCAGCTCACATGTAGATACATCATGCCAGTCTTTATTGCAACATATGCAATGAAGATCAGATTTTTCAGTTTGAGTTTGTCTGCCCCCCCTTCCTCTGAAATTTCTTCTTCCTCTTCCTCTTCAGCCATCTCTTCCTCTGGAATAATATTTAGCATGACCCTTCTCTGTATGTGAAAATCATAGAGCCTCTTTAGAAGATAGAGGGGCTGTCATCTTTCCAAAAGCCTTCTCTCTTTCTGCAAACATTTTCTCAAGGGAATCAAAGGTGATTTTCATGAGGTTTCCAATTGCTTGCAAGGACTCAAGATAATGTGAGTAAGTGGGATACAATGCCTTAACATATGATATGAGAGGTATATCAACTTCTACACTAGTGTTCTTAATGTCATGCATGATAGATCTTACTTCTAAAGCTAAA
The DNA here is from genome assembly GCA_034641835.2 of Pinus albicaulis. Classification (NCBI taxonomy): domain Eukaryota; kingdom Viridiplantae; phylum Streptophyta; class Pinopsida; order Pinales; family Pinaceae; genus Pinus; species Pinus albicaulis. The sequence continues at coordinate 71,999,136 of CM076575.1, forward strand.
GTAAGAGGGTCATCATTTTCCAATTCAAGACTGAACAGATTAATCATTAATTGAGCATTTTCAAGTTCTGAATGTGAGTCATAGAGTTCTTTTAGCTTCCTCAAGGCTTCATAGGCATTTGAAATTGGTGTAATATGGCGACTCACTTCTTCATTTACGGAAGCTACAATCAAGGCATAGCCCTTGTAGTTCTTGTTTTCCCAAATGGCGATCTCCTTGTCTGAAGTGGGCTTTGCTGGTGGAAGGTCTCCTTCTCCTTCACAAATTCCTCTCCACAGCGCATTAAAAATGAGAGTGTGCTTGATTTTCCAAGACCATTCAGGATAGTTCTCCTTGTCGAAGAGAACAACTCCTACAATAAATATGAGAGAATTCATTCTTTGAAAAAAAATTCTTTGTTGTCACGGTAAAAACTCAATTCTCGTTTAAATTCTGCAATATATATATATATATATATTTTGTAAAAAAAATTTTTAGGGAAAACATAGAGGTATTATTTGAGGGAGGATTTTTCTGCGGGGGTATTTACTAAGGGAGATGTTTTTTGGGGGAGGGGGTAGTTGCTGTAATAAGATAAAATAATAAATAAAAAAAATTAAACAGCAAGTCGAGGTGACAGGTTGAGCGAGTGAGAGAAGGGAGGGGAGGGCCATGAGGGGGGAGGGGACGGTGAGCATGTGAGGGGGGCGGGGAGCGGGTCTGTGAACAGGGAGGGGAGGGCCGAGGGTCTGCGAGAGGGGTTGGGAAGGGTTGTGAGCATGTGAGGGGGGCGGGGTGTAGGTCTGTGAGCGGGGAGGGGAGGGTAAGCCGTGAGCGGGGAGGGGTGGGGAGGGTGGGTCGTGAGGGGTGAGCGAAAGGCCGAGGGTAGGGAGGGTCATGAGGGGTGAGCAGGAGGCCGAGGGGAGGGAGCGCCATGAGCAGGGAGGAGAGGCAGGGTCATGAGTGGGGAGGGGAGAGAGAACCGTGAGCGGGGAGATGAGGGTGGGCAATGAGGGGAGTTGGGGAATGACGAGCGGATTGTAGCGATGTGAGGGAGGGGTGAGGGGTGAGGCAGGGTGGAGTGAGGTGGAGTGTGTGAGAACAATGAGGGATAGTGGTGATGTGGGTGCTAGGATCTGAGGTGAGAGTGAAAAAGTATTTTGCACAGTAAAATTGAATGTGTGCAGAGATATGTAAAAATTAAATGTGCAGATAAGAATGAGGCATAATTTGCAGTAAAAAAAACACAGAATTATTCCAGAATTGCATAATGGTAGGAGCAGTAAGAAACTAAATTCCAGGAGCACTAAAAACTAAATGCACAATGAAAATCTGCAAAAAAATGCAGAACATGAGGGAGTTACGCCAAAGGCAGGAATGCCAAGAATGGGACTGGCTCTAATACCATGTCAAACCAGGAGGTAACTCCACAAAACTGAATATGAATTAGATGGAGATTGTGTGTGTACTTATACATGGAGGTGAGGTTATTGGGATTCACTTCCCAATGTCTCTTAGCCTTCCTTATTTACTAAATTACAATAATATACAATCTCACCCAATCCCTTAGGATTAGGTGTCAACACTAATGTAAAAGGGTGCAAAAAAAACATCATTCACTCTACCAACAACTTGATTGAGTATAATGGAGTGGTAGAGCTATTTCCTGATGTTATTTCATATGGTATTCATTTTCTAGTCATGAGACTTGACTCACATCTTGTGGTACTACAATTGGCTAATATCTATTAGGTCATAAGTCCCACCATCCTTCGCATTCTCTTAAGGGATTTCCTTCCAGAAAGACATTTTCATTTCATCCAATATCAACATATTTATAGAAAAATAAATACACTGATAGATGTGCTAGCTAATCATGTTTTATATATAAATTTTTGAAGAATGTAAAATAAGTTCTAATACACATCACATCCATTGAAAGAAATAATAGGAAAATAGAAACATTGAAGATATATATATATATATATATATATATAAATATAAAGTTTGGGTTTACAAAATTTGTGCCCAAGGCACATATAGCCACACGGCCCATATCAAAAACTACATGCAGATATGACTATGAGCCCCCCAATAGACTAATCATAGTGCTCATGATAACATGCCACTACACAAGCTATTTTGTGTAGTGTTAGCTCCCCGTAATTTTCTAGATTGATTGAGATAAAAATGGATAGGGGTAACATCAAACCAAGCTTTGGAATCCAACGACCTAGCCTTCCTGGATTCAGAGAGGGATCTCTCTAGTAAGTGTAAGGATGTGAACTTGTTTACTGATTTGGGTTGATTTTAGGCTAGATGTTAAGTGCAAGGTATTTTGATTGTTTTTGGTTAGGTATGATGCTTAGATAGATTTAGATAGAAAACAAGGAAGATTGTTAAGTCATTGGGAAATGGAGTCTAACAAGGTCATGATAAGTTCATCAATGGTTTCAAGAGCATTTGCAGGGAAATTTTAACTTGGTTGGTGGATATTTTAAGGTTGTGAAGGATCATGAGGTGAACATTGAGCTTGAGAACAAATAAGCTAATAAAGGGAAAAAATTGAATCCTTTATGTACTTGTAAACTGAAAGAGTTAGAAGATTTATGAGCATAGAAAGAGAATCAAAGGAATAAGCAAAACCTAATCCATTTGATTTCAAACTGAAAGCAGATAATCAACTAAGACAAACATTTAGATGAAACATAGAAAGGCAAGAAAATTATTTAACTTTCAGAGATTTCATCATTAAGAGCAGAAAAAAATTTAAGATGCACAAGTAGCTATGACCATAGAAGGAGAGAAAACCCTAAACATCTAAAGTTACTGCTAGGAAGGTTCCTTGAAACAAATTTAGCTAAGTAAAGGCAAAGAGTAGGATTGAAACAAACTTCTTTGATAAACCTAGGCAAAGGTGCTTTTAAAGAGATCATTCCAAGAACAGAGTATTTCAGTGGCAACAATATGCAGGGCTGGCCATAAATCATAATTGATACAAACTGATCCAAACCATCCAAGAAATGGACAAGCTAAGAACTTCTTAGGAAGCAAGAGATGGATTCCCTAACATAATCAACAGAAGAAAACATTGAGGCAGTGAAGGACAAACATAATTAAGGTGCCATTAGAAAACATTTCTTAATCTAAATTTTTTGTCCTATTGCAAAATAGCAAGATGGAAAACATAATGGAAAACTAGAAAAAATTAACATAAGAAAACTTCACCATCAACAAGGCTTACGGATCCTGCAAATAGTCTCTCTCCATCAACAAGAAAACCAGGGCATGCATGAGCTCCAAGACATCAAATTGTTATCAAAAACTCCAAGAGACTATGTATTGCTTCAGCATAAGTCATCAAAATCCAACCAAATACATGAGAGTCTCATGCTCTATTTACGGAGCAAATGAGGAGGTGGAAACCCTAAGAGGCTTTCAAAAACCCTAATTTAGTCATAAATGTCATAAATGTGCTTAATGACCATGCAAGGCCCAAGACACATAATAGATAAGGAAATAACTAAAAAACATCAAAACATAACTCCTCAATCAAATCTGGAGTTATTTTCCCAAAAAATATTAAAATACCATTTTTCCATTAATCAGTGTCTTTTGTTGACTTTTTGGCCTATGTCAGTCTGTTTGCACAGTGCCACTTTTGCAGAAAATAGGTTGTTTTGCAACTAGCTTTTGAACCACTTCCTGATGTTGGATTTGGCTCCATGATAGCTCGTTGGAAAGCTTGAAGAGTCTACTTTCCAAAACTGCTTGTGTTTTCCTAATCCAGTCCCTGTAACACTTTAAAAAACGCAAAAATATCCAAACTATCATTTGCACAGCGCCAGGCCTAAAACATAACAAAAAGGTTTTTTTTGAGGTGTTTTTTGACCTTTTGAGGGGTCAAAACAGCTCCAAATCCTATGAAATTTTTTGTGGATGATGTTCAGGTCATGAAAAATCCAAAAATGTTAAGTTTGCCTCTAGAGGATGCCCCAAATTGGCGCTACACAAATTAGACCAAAAATTCACAAAAAACAAAATCTTCTCCAAATTCCTTCAAAATTGGTGGAGACCCTCATTAGATGTTTTTAGATAATTGTTGAGAAGCCTCAGCCAAAATTTCAAGGCTGTCATGCTCATTTGGGCTTTTTATGTTTTTTATCTCAAGGAGGGCTTCTTTGAGTTTGGCATTTGCAAGCCTGCTCTTCCTTGCATAATGTTTGGTCATCTTCTTTTGGAGGACAAGGCCTCTCTTGATCTTCTTGAAAACCTTATGCTCACTTTTGTAATGTTGAATGACGTATTGTGCCATGCCAATCACCACTGCTATGCTCACTTTCCTCTTCTTCACCATCATTTCCTCCTCTATGTTTGGTCTCGAAGGCTTTTGACCTTTATCACCACCACTGTTGTTTTCAGCTCTTGACATGTTGATAGGAGATTTTGGTTTTCAAATTAGGGCTTGATGAAACAAGGTCAAGAGGATGATGGAGTCAAATTTGGAGAATGAGAGGTGTGGAGGCTAGGGTTTTTAGGGTTTAAGTGGCTTTGTAGCTTGAGGAGGTTTTATCATGAGAGTATGGTAACAGCTTAAAATATCTTACCCACCCATGCCATCAAATTGGTCCAAGAGGGATTATAAGAAAAAGGTCCCTTTGTGTACATGACCTAGGGTTTTTAGCTCAACAACTAAAAAACCAAAAATTAATTTCAATTTTTCTTAGGGATTAGGAGAATATAACACTTACCAACATTTTAGATTCTCTTCAACCTTAGAGGTGCCTCAAATGATAAATTTAGGCATCGGGGAGTATTTTTTGAAATTTGGCACCTTCCTAAACTTTGTGCAGCACCGGGTAGTCTTGCCCAGGCATTTGCGCAGCATCGGGCAGTCCTACCTATGAATTTTGCGCAGCGCCACTTTTTTGCGCAGTGCCAAAAAAAGGGTAAACTTGCAGGCAGGTTTTGATGACCTGCCCAAAGTCGGATTTGGGCTCGTGATAGCTCGTTGGAAATATTGACTTGTCTATTTTCCAAAAATACAATTTTTTTTCTGTTTGGAGTTGATTTTCCTAAGACTAGTCAGAAAAAGTACTGAATGATGGTGCAGAAATGCAAAGTGCTGGTGCAGACCACTTTTGGATGCCTTCCTCAACTCCAAATGTAGCTCATGATAGCTCATTGGAAACATATTCAAGTCTAAGTGTATTTTAATTCATCAATAAAGTCGTTTGGACACCCCATCTGTGAGAAAACTTGATTTTCCCAAGGTCACTCCAGCAGTGCAGAAATTCTCCCGTGACACTTGTATTTTTGACATTGCTCCCAAACCATGATACCTATGTAAAAAATGATGGAGGTTTTTCTTCCTGGCCCTATTATGGACAAAATCCTCTCTCACTTTTTCCAAATTAATCTATGTATGGCCAAAAACACATTTTTTAGAAAAACTGGCCCTAGGTGTGACACATGCCTTGTCTCTTGGAATGAATTCTTGGAAAATGATGGAGGCACGATGTTTATGAGCTAGTATGGACTTATAATTTCTGATATGATCTATCAAATGGATCCTTTTCTCCTATTCCTCTTTTCCATGGCAAACCCTAGCTTAGTCAGAAGAGGAAAATAGGGTTTGGTGTAGGGGATTTAGGACTGCCTTGCAGAGGGAGGGGAATGAAAGGGTTAAGCGTTGTCTAAATTCTTGGGGAAATTTTGGGGGATATGGATAGATGTTAGGGAGTAGAAAAAAGTGTAATTTCAAGAATTGAGTGAGGGGAAGGGGTCCAAAAGGTCAAAACACAGGCCTAGTCTCAAAAAGTGTCAAATTGTGGCAATAGAATAGGTTTTGTAGAAAAATGATGATTTTGAGGGATAGGAGTGATGGGAAGTGTTTATGAAGGTAAATTAAGGATAGGAGGAGGTGTAACATCATCAAGATATAAGCCTTGTTGATGAGTTAACCATGGAGGTCATGAAACCATGAAAATTCCCTAAAAAACCCTAGTTTTTTCTATAAAAATAGGCATGCTGCCTCTCCTTTGTTGTGGATGTCTTTAGTGATGAGTTGGCCTATTACCTTACCTAGTTCTCTACTGATAGCCACCTTGAGACCTCTGTAGAAATTTAAAAATGGGTATCTTTCCTTTGCAGACTTTGTGTTTGGCGAAGGAGGCCTTCCTTGGAAGATCTTTTGATCTTCTTTGGACAATCACTTGCTAATCTTCCTCCTCTTTGATTTTACTTTCTTGGCACATAAAAAAATAGTGAATTAGATAATTCAAACAACCCTAAAACCTATTAACCCTAAATGACCTAGTGGGAGGCTCTTTGGACTTGGCCTTTGTTTGAAAACTTGATTTGGGATCCCTATGTGAAAAATGGTGAACTTAGGTAGCAGTGGAGGGGTTGGGAAACACAAGAACAGTGGGCTTGAGGCCAAGGGTGACCAGACATGGTGAATATGAATAGCATAAGCCCATGATGGGATTTTTGGGAGTGGTGAGAAGACCTTGACACGATAGGAGGATAAGATAGCGAAAACATTATCCTAAGGATAATGAAGGCAATGGGATTTCTAGAACTCACAATGTTCGTGAACTTTGTTTCTAGAAATCTAAGATAAGTATTTAGTCATCCATACAAAGCAAAAATTATTGATTACTAACAGTGGCTCCACTTGGGAAGGGCAGTTCCCTTTCAAGAGGTGTCCAAAACTTCATATCTCTGGCTTTACAGGGACGAGTGCCTCATCCATTGGGCAGATTTTTGCCTCTTTTCATTTCTTGATGCTTGCTTGAAGTTGTGATCTTAGTAATCTGAAAAAACATGATTAACATCAACATCATGTCTACCTACCCAACCTACTTGCCTAACATTTTTTCTTCCTTTGGGTGCACTTGGATTTTCAAACCCTCGATATTTTTACTTTTGAAAACACAAATCAAACTATCTTATTGTACCCTTATTTCTTCCAAGAGTTTAGATTAGGCTAATGAACTCTCTTATTCTCTACCTAGTCTACTCATTTGACAAGATTAAGCTGTTTGGCCAACTTTATTCTCTATCCTACTAACATGAAATTGAAACACGAGTAAACCATGATTAAGCTATTTGATTTATCATGAGTTGTGGCATTGCAACAAGCTACACACAACCATTATTTTTAGACCAACAAAACTAGAAAGTATAAGGGCAGTAATCCATCATTTGTTAGGCATCCCTATCCTTCTCTTTGGTTCAGTTTTAAGCATGTGGAACCAACATTCTTCATTCCTAATCTATTTTTTTTGACAAGTCAAGTTCACATGATTTGACAAGCATCTTTTTCACTAACTTATCAACAATAAATTTAAAACATGTTCAACCATGATTAAGCTAGATGACTGAACAAGATCTTCTTTTTAACTAGTGACATTTAGGCTTGCACACTTTCAACATCACTATTTTTTGGGTATGGGGCTGTACCACTTTTCAAATCTATCCTCTTTTTCTACCTTTCTTTTTTTTTGTGTTTTTTTCATTTTTTCCAAACAATCTAGAACTAAAAAGATGCTCACAAGGCTGAGCTTATTTTTCATATCTATCTATCTATTCTAATCTAACCTATACATGATATACATTTAGCTGGTGAACTCTCTTTTCCAATACATCCAATCAAGCAAATAATTCCATGAGTGTTATAGCATCATTTCTCACCTTGACATGATTCATGATTGCTTCATGGCTTTTGGGCACCCATTCCTACAGACTTGGACAAATTCACTTAAAAACAGTGTAAAATCCCCCATACGCGACTATGCCCGTAATTTTTCGCGTGTATACGCGAGTCCAGCTAGACTTTTCCGCGTATGCCATTAAAATGATTAAAAAATATATAAAAAATCCCTAATTTCGCGCTGGGTTGATGGTTACTCTCGTGTAGTTCAACCACCCTGTACCGTGGCCAACTCGTTTCCAAATCGGCTGGAAACTACTTGGAGGGACTATAAAAAGCCCTCATGTGTATGGCCTAAGGGAGAGAGAGAATTATTGATATTATACTCTCGTTGGTATTCCCTATCCAAGTCCGTTTCCCCGTGCCTCCCGCATGCACTTTCTCAGCTCATTGTAGGAAACCCTTGTTTCCTTGAGATACACATCCTTTATATGTTATCTCGTATGCACCGCCTTGGAAGGAGTCTTAGCGAGGCAAGGGCCGGACGGATCCCATCTACCCGTCCGCGAAGGCTCAAAGGACTGTGTGATCTCTCCTCACTTGATTACTTGCTATTTATAATACAGAAGTATCATGTTGTTCCCGAAATAAACGTGTTAGTGTATGCTTATATGTATGAGAATATTTGTTATACAAACATTCATTATGATTTATTTAATGTTTTATATGAATCTCACTAACATTTAGAGTAGATATATGCTGTACAACCAGTCCTTTGTGTTTGTTTCTTCTTGTCTTTCAGGTTAAGGAGGAAGGACGGTTCTTTTTTGTTTGGACCCTGCTGGATCTACTTCAACCGTAGGACCTACGGGTAACTTTCTCATTCTACTCTATTTAGTTTTTCTGAACGTGCATGGTTGTGTGAGTCTGTTAAGTAGCATGCCCCTGCTCTATGGAGGTTGTAACCCAACCAACCTCTAGGGTGAAATTTCCTCGAAACAGAACTGGTGACTCCGCTGGGGATCACACTTTTGTGATTCTCCTATTGGGTGGTTTCAGCTGTTTGGTAGGATCCCAGCAGTTTTAACTTTCATTTGCAGTCCAGTTTATTTTCTTGCAGTCATTCTGAAGTCTTGGTGTCTTTTCTAGGCTTGTTCTTTTGTTTCTTTCATTATTTACCTTTTCATACGCTTCTTCTTTTGCACACAATTGCGTATACACACGAGTTTGTCTGAAGGAAACCGCGTATACGCGAGTTTCCCTTAGAACAGACGCGTATGCACGCTGGATTGCACGAGTTGTGAAGCCGCGTATACCTAGGCGGATTTTTGAATTTTTAGGATTACGGAGTTTTGGTCCTTTACGGATGTGGAGGCACAGTGTCGCGAGTCTCTGTACTTCTTGGAGTGTGAAGGAATTGGTTTCATGTCTTTTCTCTCTTTCGTTTGATGGAAACTAGTCTTTTTGGCAAAAGTTTTGTTTGATGCTTGGCATACTATACGGATTGAGTTCAAGATCGCTTTCGAGCATTCTTGGTGATGCCTTTGCTCAGGCAGAGGCTTAACTCAGCGGCTTCCGCTCCTATCTTTGTGTTGTGCTTTGCATTGCGATTTTTGCTTCGTTTTTTATTGGTTTTCTTGAGTTCCATAGGCTAGGTTTTGTTGCAATTTTCGAAGAGCTTTTCTTGCTTCTTTGGAGTTTTTATTTGCGACGAGTTTGCATTATTTTTCTAGGCTGATTGGATGAGTTTTCCGGTGTTCTTTTGCTCTTATTGATCTTGCTATTGTTAGCCTTATAAGGTTTGGGAGCATTATTGAAGTTTGTGCTTGGAATTCGGTCTTATTTGGTTTGGATTTTGATAGTTTTGCTTAGTCTTTTCGAGCTCTTGCTTTATAAAACTAAAAAAGCTCAGAAAACATTTGTTTTGCTTTTTGTTTTTTGCATTTCAAAAACTCAAAAAACATTTCGTCTTGTTTTTGTTGTTGCATTTTCATTTTCGTTTTGCCATATCTTTTGGAGCTTTGTGAGGTTTCTTGCTTCTAGTTTTTGGCTTGATTTTGAGGAGGAGTTGTCATTTGATTTCTTCTTCTTGTTTTTGAGTGTTTTGGCTGTCTTATATTAAGAGTTCTTGACTTCAAGGACTAGCTTTTTGGGCAACCAAAGAAGAGTTAAAACTGAAGGAGCTTTTTGGGAAATTTCACTCTGTTTTAAGATATCTTTGCATCTTAGGATTTACATGCTTGTAGTCATTTGCATTAGGTGCATTTCAGCATTTAGTTAGCTTCTTAGTTTTTGTGAGTGTGAGTTTGCCATTTGAAAAGAAAAATACATTTTTTAGTCTTGTAGAACCTGTATAGAGATTACTTTTCATCGAAAGACAAAGAACTGCATATGCATGTAGTTAAGTTTTTATTAATTTCTTTTGCGTCAAAAACACCATAAGTTTCATCTCCATATCCTTGTGACTTAATATAACAGCCCTTAAAATAAGCGATTTAATCTAAAATCAACTAGCAAGTTTTTCTAAGTGTCAACACCAACTAGCTAGGTTGTAGGGCCTTGGAATAAGGTGAGTGGAAGTTAACTCTGAGCCGCTCAAAGCAGACATAGAAGTTGATTAATTGAGCGAAATCCAACTCCGTGAGGTGGGTAGAAACTCTCATCCGAGAGTCAGCGCGAGGGGAAGTGAAGGTTGAGAAAGAGGACCCCCTCCAGGTTAGCTGAATCGACCTCAAGACCGTTGACCAATACTTACGGTACGGATTGAGTGATCATAGTTGCCACTCTAGGTTCCACACGGGTGACTGGGGGGGGAATACCGTGGTACACAGAGGCCAGACGTTACATCACTTTGGCGGTACTTCGGTGCCCTTGCGAAGCTTGGGTGCTTGGTAAGCCAAAGGCCCCTATCGTCGGGAGGACAATGCTTGTTTAAATGCCTTCACTAGTTGTTTTGGGCCCTAATCATCCCAGACTGCTTTCGGAAGGCCCTATACTTCGCTTTCCTGTATTTTGGTGTCCGGTCCTCATCACCCGGAACGAAATACTTGGAGGCTGTTTGCTTGCTGTTTCTCAGGGATTTTTATTTTTAGTGAGTGCTCTTTGCTCCTAGCTTTCCTAGCTTTTCACTTTTTTGAGTCTAATATAATAAATCTATAAAAGTGGCTGATCAAGCGCCTCGACGTTCGAGGAGAATCCAGGGGTTATCTCCCGAGAGTGCAGGGCCTTCTTCGAGAAGGCGTAGGAGCGATTTGGCAGGTGGTTTCCACCCTGTGGAGTCTGACGCTGTGGAGAGAAATCCTCCACCTTGGTCTGAAGGTTTCGTAGCTGATTCCGGTGTCGGTTCCGAGAGGAGCGTTCCACTCACCTCGCGAGTGTTGTTTCCTCAGGAAGAAGATTTTCATATAGAAGATATACAGGCCTCTGCTACGGGTCCATCTCCTCTTCCTCCGATTATCAGGTTTGCTGTTCAGTGCAGCCGGACCCGAGTCGAGAGACGCGGTCTTAGTATCATTCCTTATCTTTTTCGATGGCCACGTGGGAACGCGGCTTCGTCTTTGGGCATTAGACCCTAGCACCGTCGAGGCAGGGGGCACTATTGCTTCATCTTCGAGTGCTTCTAGTGCTGCTATGTTTGGCTCTGGGTTCACCCAAGCATATGCTTCTCATTCTGGTCCCTTCTGTTCAGGGATGTCCATTAGTGGAAATCCCTCTTTTTCCTTTTCCGCCGGTGCAGCTGGATCTACACCCATGTCTAACATGGCTAGTGGATCAGCTTCGTTTCAGGGTTTCCCCTTCGGGATTGGGCATATTCCCAGTTCTAATCCTTCTTTAGGGTCGTTTCCTTTTACATCCCAGACCCAGAGTTTCAACCCTTGGTCTGGGGGGCAAAGTTCGACTACTTTTACGGGATGGAATCCTGTGTTTACAACGTCTGGGGCAGGGAATCAGTTCTTCGCGGGTCATCAAGGGAATGCTTCTTTCCCTTCATCAAGTGCTTATCAGTCTTTTTCTCCTCTGTCTAATGCGTGGAACCCCTACCAGGGGCTTTCCTCTTCAGTCAATACTTCAGCGGGGGGAACTAGTCTGGGTTTTGGTAACTCGGCGTGGGGAGGAGGTTCTTCTTCGTTTTCTACGAGTCCTTTCTGGCAGCCTGGTGCCTCATCAAATCCAGGCTATTCTTTTCAGAATGTTGGAAATCCATCCCATCAAGGATGGAATTCTCAGGCTCCGCCTCGATTACCATTTCTAGCAACGTTAAACTTGCCAGACTTGTCGAAGTTAACTAATGACCCGATTCGGTATAGTCCGGGGTGGCCTCCGGTTCCAACCAAACTTCCTTCAGACATTCCTAAGTTTGAAGGTAAGAATGGTGAAGATCCGGCAGACCACATCACCACTTTCCACCTATGGTGCTCTTCAAACTCCCTGATCGATGATTCGATTAGGTTGAGATTATTTGAACGCACCCTAACTGGGAATGCTGCCAAATGGTATATAGAGCTCACTGGGGGCAGTTTCGCCACATTTGGAGAACTGGCTGTCACATTTCTAAACCATTTTCAGTTGCTTATCAGATATGAGGCTGGGACCGAACTCCTGGCTAATTTTAAGCAGGATGAGGCAACTCACATTTCTGATCACATTCAGGAATGGAGGAGAAGGAAGAGGCTTATCAAAGCCCATATTCCAGGTGAGTTCCTTCTCAAGTGGTTTTTGAAATCGCTTCAGTCAGACATTTCAAAGGATGTATCCATGTCAGGGGTATATTCCGAGGAGCAGGCCATCTTTAGGGCCCAGCAGTTAGAGTTGATCTATTCTCAGTCTGGCATGCTTTACAAGTATTTGCCTAATGCTCCTCGCTCCAAATTGGATCTATTGAAACCCAAACCTGGTCCGCATGGTGACGGACTTGTCGGATCGGTCAGTAGTAGTGCAGCCAGCCTGCTTTCTCAATTGCAGCAGTTGTCTTTACAATCTGCTCCTTCTGGTCAGGCTGTGCCTGCTGATTCATCACCTTCCCAGTCTTTGTCCATAAATGTTGTCCAATCTTCCGAGCCCAAAGGAAATCAACAATCCGATGGGAATAAGAAGGGACGTAATAACAAGAAGAAGGGCAAGAACGGGAAGGGCAATGCAAATAAAACCAACGAGCGTGTTGGTGAGGGTCAAAAGGAGAAAAAGAAAGTGAAGTTTCCGTGCAAGCTTTGTGCTGGAGACCATCTCACACACCTTTGCCCGAAAATTCAGGATGCTCAGCGCCTGTTATCTCAGCAGGGTTCTTCTAGTTCCCAGGCTGTGCTAACAAACCCTTTTCCCCAAGGGAAGCAATTAGTTGTTGGCGCGAACCAAAATCCTGGGGCTTCCTCTGGAGGTACCCAGGAAGGGGAAATTCCATCGAACATCTTTATGATGAGTGCTCATGTGGATGTCGCTACGAGATCCTGTGATTATGGCGGAGAGGAATCTTCGAAAGCTAAGGAAGTTCCTGATGCTACTGAGCCGCTTCACATCACGAAGCCAACTGTTGAGTCTATGCCTCGGATGCCGAAAGCATCTTCTAAGCGGTCAACGATTAATCCGAACGCGAGGGCTGCCCAGAACTACTCGATTGTAGAAGATCTGGCACAGAGTCCTTGTGCTATGTCAGCTTTAGAGGTACTCCAGTCTTGTCCGGCTCAGCGCAGTGCTTTGCTCACTGCCATTGGGGCTGTTGATCCGAAAAAATCTCTTCTGATTACTTTCGATATGACTAACTTTAAGAAGAGACTTCCTCATCACATGGCATTTCATATTAAATCGTCGTATCGAAAGACCAATATCTTTCGAACGGTGGTTGATGAGGGTGCTTCTACTTGCGTGATGTCTCTCGCATGTTGGAAGACACTTGGATCTCCCAAAGCTGTTCCATCTAGCACTGTTCTTACTGCATTCGATGGTCATTCTCACAGACCCCATGGTATTGTCTCGGCTTTGCCCATCTGTGTTGGGGGCAAAACCGTTAACATAGAGGTTGAGGTAGTGGATGTAGCCTTGGACTACAACCTTCTGTTGGGGAGGAACTGGATTTATGAGATGGATGCTATTGCATCCTCATTATTTCGAATAGTATGTTTCCCCCACGAAGGGAGGATTGTCACAGTGGATCAACTGGACTGTCCTCCTGTAGACCTGGATGCGCCTTCTGACTCATCTGTTCCTAAGTTGGATAATACTAAGGCGCCTGTCGAGAATCTAGGAGTTGGAATGTATTCTTCTTTGATGGGTACTTTCGATCTTCCTCCTCCTAAGGTGTCTATTAATGCTATTTCATCCTCCAAGGCTCCCCTTCGAAGAGAGTTCTTTCGAACTCATTATTTTTCGGACCCTTGGACCTTACCTTCCCCAACGACCACATTGGAGGAAGGGCAAGTGGGTGGAATGGCATTCCCGATTTCTGCAGCTGAGATTGCATATCAGTCTATTGTTGACACTGCAGAATCTAATCCAGCTCCTCTTTCATCGGAAGAGTTGGATGGTGATGTGGCTCCGGCTTGGACGCTTACTTCTTCTTCTGCCCAGGATTGTCTAGATACCACTCTTCCATCTGAAGAGGCCATCCTGGAAGCAATGACAGGTATAGAGAGACCGTGGGATGACTTGCATCATCGGTCTTACTTCCTACCTGACTTGAGCGAAGTCGAAGCTAGTTTTCCAAGTCCTCGGTCTCCTGGACCTGTTCACCCAGTCTTGAGCCCCTTAGCACCAGCACAGGTTTATGCTGAAGGGAACATGGCTGTGATCTCTCCTACTATCCCGGTGAACATCTCCAGGAATCCCAACATTATCGAGAACGTTTTCATTGGAGCTGAATGTTCCCATGAAGAGGTTCAAATCTATAGCGAGCTCTTCAAAGAGTATAGGGATGTTTTTGCTTGGTCTTATGAGGAAATGCCTGGCATAGACCCATCTATCATCCAGCATGAGATCAAGACGTATGAAAACGCTAAGTCGGTCAGGCAGAAGCTTCGTCCGATCACATCCACTCGGTCTTTGGGATTCTTTGTGCCTTCGGAAGGGATAGGGGTAGATCCCTTGAAGGTTGAGGCAATACTTCGGTTGCCTCCCCCGTTGGCGGAGCCCCGAAATGGGCTCTATCTGAAGAAGTATTATGCCTAGGCTTTGGCCTGGCATTTTGCTTTGTATATAGTAGTTTTTGTCTTGTACATATCTGTTTGATTTTCGATTTTTGATGAGGTGGTGATGTTTTTTGATCTGCTTTGGCAGGTTGTGTTGACGTCATGAGTCATTTTGGTTTCGCCGATGGTGCTAGTAGACACACCTGGAACTTAGCTTCCGCGGCTTGGGTGCTTCATTATCCTTCCGGTCAGCTGTTGGTATCAAGAGGGGTCTGCATTGGTCCTGCTTCCAATAACGTAGCAAAATACACTGCAGTCATTCATCTACTCTCGGAGGCAATATCCTTGGGTGTTGATTCATTGGTAGTTTTCTTGGACTCCCAGCTGGTGGTGTCGCAGTTGAACAACACTTATCGGGTACGAGATCCATCTTTATTACGATTGTTCTTGAGGGTACGTTTGTTACAGAGGTCATTTGAATTTTTAACATTCATTCATATTCCTCGAGATGACAATTGGTTTGCTGACTCGTTAGCTAATCAAGCTTTAGATTGGCATATTAATCATTCAATACAATAAATTTTAATCATCAAAAACATCATACATTTGATACATTTATCACATCACATCAAATATCGCTGTATATATCATCGGAGTGTCAAAAAACTTTACAAAATTTGGATCCATAATCTCGTACAAAACTTGGGCTTATGCCCCATCATGTTCAGTCTCAAAAAACAATATACAGTCATCTAATATATAAAATCTGTCTACTCCTGAGGACCCTGCCCAGAAGTCGTGTTCCTATAGAACATAACTGCAGTGGCCACACGGTGGAATAATCTAACCCAGTCTCGGGGTACTCCTACAACCCGTCTCTGGACGGCTTCCGGCAAGTCCTCCACGGCAGCCATAGGGATTTGGCGGGTCAGTCCCTCCAAGTTTCTCTGCACGGCCTGGAGAGTCCTGTCGGAATCCACTGTCTCCGCCTCACCTCTGCGGCGCTTGTGGCGTGGTAGGCCCTCAGGACGAACTGGTCCAACATCTGAAACATGATCATTTTTAATTGTCATTCATTATGAATCCGATCAAAAAACATGTTTGTTTACATTTTTTTCATACATATTTGAAAAAATCCAAAAAAAAAAATCATATAAGTCAAAATTTTTTGCAAAAAACTTACCGACTGCTCCCCATGCTGCGCCGGGTGGAAGTACTAGATCTGGATCTCCTCGGAAGTCCATCCCAGCATAGGGATAGTCGTCCACTGCGATGATCTGTTCTCCCCACCACAGGAAGAACTCATCATCCCACGTGGTCCGGGGTACCTCGCTGCCCCCCAGTCTCTTCATCATGTCTGCCCAATGGGCAATTCTTGGGTCCCGCGGGCTGCTGATGGTCGAGATGACTCTGGGTCTCAAAGCTGGAACCCTCTCAAAGAAGAATGTTGTCAAAATGGTACCATAGCCAAAGTGTTTAATTTTTACCTGGCGAATAGAGGTCAGCTGTTGTTTCATGTTCTGTAGCAGGGCTGTGCACCAATCGTAGACGTGAATCAAACACTCTACAGCTATACTCATTTGCGTCCTGGACGCCTGATGTAGTGAGGCAGATCCTGCCACTCTGTCGATGGTGAAAAGGAGGATCTTCATGTGAAAATCCCTGATATCTCTAATTGCAATCTGCGTTCCAACCTTTTTGGAATTATCTACACAATATAAGTGGACAAATCTTCCACAGTTAACCCTCCCAGGGGTTTTCTGTGAAGGTCTACTGGGTCTCCCCTCCTAGAGAGTCCAGTGATGAAATATATATCCTCCACTTCTATGCGTAGTGGCATCTGATCAATTATGAAGCAATCCTGATCTGGTTCCCAGTAATTTACGAGCATTTCAAGCAATCGCACATTACTTTTCATATTGGGCATTTGAAAGAATTTCAACAATCCGCAATTTCGGAGGATGTTTTGCGCTGCGCGGTCCTGCATGACCTCTTGGTCTACTGCGCTATGCTCACGTTCCCTCCATGAGATGGTCATCCTGAGAAATTTCAACAAAATTTGCATTAGCCACGCTTTTTTGGTTACGGCTCTGCACATACGCGGTTTTCCCTGTAAACAGTCGCGTGTATATGCGGGTTTCCTTCATTAAACCCGCGTATGCACAGATACGCAATTTTTAGCAAGGGTTTCTAAGCAAAAAATCACTTAATTTTAATTTTCAAATGGACAAAATGAATAAACAGGATGATTAAGGAGCCTACCTGAAGTTTCGCTGAATTCCGACGGTCGGTTGTTCCTGATTTGACGAAACAAGTTTTTAGCTCCAGAGCTCTTTTTCCAAATCAGCTATGCAATAATGAACCAATTGAGAGGTAATTTGTGTATTTATGGCAAAAAATTGAAAAATTTCGTAAAAATTTCCTTATGCTTATTTTTTCAATCTATCTTATGCTGTATAACTCGATTGCTTGGAAGTGCCCAGTTTGGTATGTTTTCAGGTACATTTTGACGATTTTGAGATTTTTCCCGGTTTTTGATCCATGATTTCCGGCTCTTCACGGCAGGTATATGATCTTCACTGGCATATAGGTTAGGGAATCACTTTCCGTTGCATCTTGCATACTAGCCTCCATACTGATCACTTGCCTTAGGGTCGATCCCATCAGGTCATGAGCATTACACCCATTTCACTCACCGATTTTTAATCATGACTTGATGGTAGAGCCTTCCTTTACATGGGCTTCCTAGTTAGTTCCTCGCTATCACTTGTTGCCCATGCTGCTTTTTATGTAGGCTCGGGAGTCCTCTTTAGTCCCACCATGTCTTCTGTGTTGAAGCTTCATTCTTCTCCTTCATCACTTATCATTTTTCTGGCTTATACCCTAGAGGCTCCCTGGTGTCGTTAAGTTGTATTACTGCATTGCATATTGGCTACTTGTTTATCCTGGCCTTTCGCCGGCTTCATTTGGACTCGATGTTTAAGCCAACTTTTGACCTTGACTTTCTGTACAAGTTAACCATTGCATGCACTTAGCTATCACGACTTGACACCTTTGTACCCATGGATGGAACGTTCCTATGAGTATCACTGACCAGTTTTCGCCACCTTGCATTGAGCATAGGATTGTTCCAAACCCCGGAACTAGTGCATCTGCTTTCTTGATACTCGTTCTATCCATTGTACCATAGCATTCTTTTATTCTTTTTCAGGCTTATTATGAAAAAGACAAAAAAAAATCAAATATAACAAAAGAGCGGGAACGGGATGTATCTTCGTTATTTTGATGGCAGTACAGAGTCAGTTTGTCGCCCTTGAACAAAGCACATATACTTATATATATTTCCTCCATTTGGGATGGTTCTAGTTTTGACCTAGGTTCAGCCTTTACCATGTTTCACTTGTCAGTTCTCCCCCGGTTGGTTATCTCTTCCAATCATATGGAGAGTTTGTTTTGCCTCTTGCAAGACAGACTTATACAGTGTCACTTTTTACTGCCATGGTCATCACAGAGTCGTGCTTTTGTTCAAGGGAAGTCTAGCCTGAGTCGGCCATTCTACGGTGTCTCTTGACTCATTATTCAGTCGGCCTTCCCGGTCTTGTCAGTATCATGTTCTATCACATCAGATGTTTTGGTCTTCTGCTCGTGCTGGTTTGAGAAGGTCCCCATTGACTTCTTGCCGGCGGGTTTGTCTCCTATCGACTACGACACATTGCTCTGAGAGAAAACCTAGAGCCGCACCTTGGGCCTATTTCCATTATTGATAGGTGACCTCGTGCTCGGCATTTGATCATCATCATGGGTCTTTGACTGAGTGGTTTCCCCTGTGTTCGACGTCAGCACACATTATCACACTTGGGATTCGTGCAGTACCTTGATTTCCATTTGACCCTATCGGTGGATTTCTCGCCTATGTGTCAGCTTTCATTATTGGTTGGTTCAGAGGGTTTCTTCCGTGCGCTAGCTTCATCTTGTGCATGTCGGAAACGTACTTCGGTTTTGGTTCCATCACTCTACTTCGTTCGATTCCTTCCAAATCTTGGCCTGCGGGTTACACTCGCGCTGGACTGATGTGGGATGCCTTAATGCCTTCCTTCCAGCAGATCTTTTCCCATCGACTCCGACTCATTGCTCTGGGAATAAGGTCTAGAGTCTTTTTGTCGGTACCTTAGGGTTTGCAGTCATCAGTGGCAGACTCTTCGCTATCGACAGTGGGGATTCATCATTGCCTCCTGATTGGTAGATTCTTTCAAGTGTTCGACTTCAACTCATTCATTCGCACTTGTCAGATTGTACTGGGGCACCTTGACACTCATTATCATTATCGATGGGTTGTCTCGCGTTGGTTAACGGGATACATCAATGCCCGGTAATCCAACGATTTCTCACATGGTCGACTTCAGCTCATTTATTCCCATTGTGTAGAATTGTGCCATAGTGATCGGTGAATACCTCGGGTTGCATCAGCATGTTTCGGTTCACTTTTGACAGTCCTTTCAGTATCTGCCAGTGATGCCGTCCACCCTTATATGTTGCAGTTCAGCACAGCAGCATCTTATATGTTGGTCCCCGAGTTGCGTGATTGTACCTTTTGATCCACCTCTTATGATCCGGTACTTGGAGATTCGGTTACTTGATCAGACATCTAGTTGCACCATCTTTGATCAGCTTTCTATATGTGATACTTGGACATTGATTCAGACTTGTATTTCCGGGCCATGCTCAGATGATTCATTGTGTACTTACAGTTCAGCTATACTTGTATACATGTTGGATCTATTTCAGTACTTTCCATATGATGTATTTTTTACTGAGCATGGGTATGCCCGCCTCAGCATGAGTTGACTCTCTGGTTTCTTTCATTGGTTTTGGCAGGCTGAAATTTGGTGAAGTCCTCTCTTGTCCTTGCGAAGTTCTTTCTATGTGCATAATACATTTCGGCCATCATGTACCCCTTCTGACCTCATATATTAGGGGGCATCTGTTATAACATCATTTCTCACCTTGACATGATTCATGATTGCTTCATGGCTTTTGGGCACCCATTCCTACAGACTTGGACAAATTCACTTAAAAACAGTGTAAAATCCCCCATACGCGACTATGCTCGTACTTTTCCGCGTGTATACGCGAGTCCAGCTAGACCTTTCCGCGTATGCCATTAAAATGATTAAAAAATATATAAAAAATCCCTAATTTCGCGCTGGGTCGATGGTTACTCGGGTAGTTCAACCACCCCAGCCCGTGGCCAACTGTTTCCAACTGCTGAAACTACTTGGAGGGACTATAAAAAGCCCTCATGTGTATGGCCTAAGGGGGAGAGAGAATTATTGATATTATACTCTGTTGGTATTCCCTATCCAAGTCTGATTCCCCGTGCCTCCTGCACTTTTCCAGTTCATTGTAGGAAACCCTTGTTTCCTTGAGATACACATCCCTTTATATGTTATCTCGTATGCACCAGTTTGGAAGGAGTCTTAGCGAGGCAAGGGCTGGACGGATCCGGACGACGGTCTGCGAAGGCCTTGGAAGGATCAGGTGATCTCTCCACTTGATTACTTTTGTACGTGCTATTTATAATACAGAAGTATCATGATGTTCCCGAAATAAACGTGTTAGTGTATGCTTTTATGTATGAGAATATTTGTTATACAAGCATTCATTATGGTTTATTTAATGTTTTATATGAATCTCACTGACATTTAGAGTAGATATATGCTGTACAACTTGTCCTTTGTGCTGGTTTCTTCTTGTATTTCAGGTTAAGGAGGAAGGACGGTTGCTGGGGGTTTGGACCCCACGTGGATCTACTTCAAACGTAGGACCAACGGGTAAATCTCTCATTTTGCTCTATTTAGTTTTTACGAACATGCATGGTTGTGTGAGTCTGTTAAGTAGTCGCCTGCTACTGGCCAGGAGGTTGTATCCCAACCAACCTCTAGGGTGTTAATTCCCCGAAACAATGAGGGATCTTGGTTTAGCTCTTTGAGTATGGTAAAAGAATCAAAAGGCCACTCCCACCTTACTTTTGTTTGAACAGTAGTTCCTAAAATGTTCTTGAAAATTTGCATCAAACTGCTCCTAACATATTTAACTCCCTCTTCAAGTGCCTCTAACAAATCAGCAAAGGGATCTTGAAACAATACCTAGCTTAGAGGATTTGGGAGATAAGCTTGATCTAGGACTGCTTCTTCCCTCACTTGGCTGAGCTTAGGACTTCTTTGGGAAAGAAACCACTTCTCTTCCTCATGATCATCTGCACTATCAAACTCCTCATATATTGCCATGTTTTCCTCTAGCAAACTTGATTGAAAAGAGCTATAGTTGTTCTCTTCCTCTTGTGAAGGCTGGACATAGGGATGAATGTGTTCTTTGTTGTTAAAATCAATACCCAAAGATTGTTGAATTCTAATTGCATTAAGGTTGTCTTTGATGAACTGAAAAGAAGCACAACAAAGAGGTAAAGATCCTTCCCTTTCTCCGAAAATTTCTGCACTTTCTTCTGCATTGTCATAGCTGAGTGGTATTTGCTTATCACTCTTTTTGAGCTGCTGAAAATGACTGTCTTTGTCCCACAAACTAATCACTGATTGTTTGGTAGTGTTGGATTGAGTTTGGAGAACATAATCATCATCATATTGATCATGTTTGGGCAGATTATTCATAGAAGGAATGTCATCCATTATGCACAGTTGATCAACATATTGTTCCACCATATGAAAAGGAGAGTGTTCATGGCCAATAACTTCTTCTTTAGCAATATGAAATGACTCAAAGCACAAGGGTAGGGACTCAAGAGGTGTTGGCTCATCTTTCATTTCTGGTTTTGTAATCCAAACAAACATACCAAGATGATTTGAGGAGAGAACTTCTGGATTTGAAAAAGGGTTTGTATTATCCATTTCCTCCCTTACTAATTCTTTAGAGCATTCTACCTTGTTTCTATTTTAAATTTTCTTGTAATACTCTCTAAATAGTGAAGCACAAGATGTAGGAAGACATATAGTACTTACTTGACAACTTTTCGCATCTTCTTCTTTGCAACCTTGGTCAGCCAGTATGTTTTGATAGCTACCTTTGCATTGAAATGACTGATTTGGTTCCTCCCAAGAAAATGGTACCTACTGCTCTGAATAATCAGCACCAATCTCAACTTTGTACTCTTCCTCTTTCCTACCAAGTACATGGATCATTTTGTTGATTGTATCTTTCAACATCTCTAGCTTTAACTCTAAAGAAGTTATTTTCTCTTGAGCTGCTTTGTGACGCAGGTTGAACCTGCGTCCCAGGATCTCCATAACTTTGTTCATAACAAATTCCATCTCAGTAAATGCCTAATCGAAAACCTCCAATTTAAAACAATTTGACCCACTGGCAATCTCAACTTTATCTTTCTATTGCTGGCAAATTCAACAACTTAAATTTCCTTTTCAACCCAATACAATCTCAACTTCTACTTTGAGGTAAAAGTGTAACAAACACTACTCAATCCAATAACCAAAGCTTGAATGCACCTTTTTCATTCCCATTCTAGTTAACATTCACCAGTCCCACCATTACAATTACATTCTCATATGCTGGGTTCAATTAAAGAGTGCGCCCTTACTGTTATATTCAATCTGGCAACTTATATAATTTATTTCCATACATTTGCCAACTAATTTTAAACACATTAATTTTGGATTTAAATCTTAAATATTTCACTGTTTTCAAAAAATCTCCATAAACAATGCGCCCGTTACCAATATAACTTACCTGTTCGATTTCCTGTAATAATATCTGGATCGCGCATTCAAATTGTGGACAACGCCTTCTGGCATATCATTCCTGCACAAATATCAATTTTATGTCTCTGTCTAAATTGTGTGGAACTCTTCTCGAGTTGCAGATTTCTTATGATCAGAGGTTGATGAAACAATGCAACCTTATTTCAACCGTTTTAATTTGACACACAATCTGTGTAACGAAATTCTTCAAGGGATGAATCCCTTTGAATGACTGCTCCAAAACTCAAATATAACAGAATGACTCCAAACAATAACAGCGCTACAGGCTCATTGTGAACTGTAGCAGTTGAACATAACCGCACTGATTCTCAGTTTTTTTCCACAGCGCTGTCTATATCAGTAATGACACACATCATTAATAAAAAAATGCGTTGAGTCTGGCAACCCATCTCTGAACTGCGCCTTAAAATATTTGATCGATTCCAACCAGAATCGAATACCAACAAGATTAACTTACCTCTCCTTATTTAACCTCGCAGCATGCATTATCAACTCAGCATTCAACGTACTCAATTTCCAGCAACGTAACTCTGCATCCACTTTTCTGCGTCCAGATTTGGAATTGTCTTCTTTTTTGAAATTAATTCACTGCATTAATTAACAGCGTTAACCTTCTGTACAATTGCATATAGAAATCGAACCAATTGAAACTAATCTCCTCCGTCTGCAAGTTGTGTATCGATTGCACAATATCGGCTATTCAAATCTTTTAATCGATTTCACAAAATGCCATATCGTTTTCCGAAGCGCTTTCCAATATACATCTATTCAATGCTGCAGATATTCATATATATATAACCCGTCAATGTGCTGTACAAACAGTGAAATCAACTTTTCCAAACTCAAATGCCGGAGTCACACATTTGCTGTACTGTTCAAACTATGTTAACATATCAATTTTCAATGGAATTCCAACAGAATCTTTCCTTAGAATGGCGCCCTTTGCAAACGGAGATTTTAATGCCATTTACCCTTAGTGATTTGCATGGTAATTTCACACAAATAAATGTGATTTCAAACCCATTGATCATTAATTTAACAATGCTATGAACTTCAAGAAACAAATATACAATTTCTCAATCACCCAATGTGTATAAACTGAAACAAACAATGACTTACAACTTTTTTACTGGCCAAATGTTCAATGCCGTGGCCCTTACAATCGCTGAAGGCTTACAGCCTTGCTGCTCAAGCCTACTCTCAATCTCACACTTCTCTCACAATCTCAATCTCAATGTTTTTTTCTCTCAAAACTCCTCCTATTTATACAATTTTAAAAATCATTTAATTAAATGCTCAATCCCTTTAATTCCTCAACAAACCCCTAAATCTCTCAACATCCCTAAAGGATAGCTCTTTATCCCTAATATCCTTCAACTAATTAAATTCCCTCATATCCTTTTATTAAATAAAAATATATTTACAAAAATCCTCACCTTCTCCTATTTTATTCAATTTAATTAATAAAATACTAAAAATCATCACACCCCCTTTTGACATATTTACAAAATAAAAAAACACCCTTGATGCTCCTGCATCACTTTGTCCTTCCTTATTTCTTCTAACTTTTCCTCTCTTAACAGTATGTTGAATTCCACAGTAATTGCCATACTCTACATTTCTTCCAGGTTTGAAGGGTCTTTTTCTCTTATCTGGAATTCCATCTCTGGGTCAAAAGTACTTGGGTAGTGCAAGAGAGCCCACCCCAAAGGTGGCTTTATCTTAGCAGGTATTGCATTGTATACCTTATTGAACCTGGATGAAAAGTCTCGTACGGTCTCCCCTTGTTATCTTTTTAAATTCTTGTATTCCTCTATGATGAGAACTTCATTTCCCATGATCACCCACCTATCTAAGAAGACTTGAGTAAATTTATGAAAATTGAGAATTCTTGCAACTGGAAGGTCATTAAACCAACTCCTAATTTCTCTTTGAAATGATAAGGCAAACATTATAATACGCACATCATCTTCTTCTATTTCAAAAAGGTCAAGTAAATTCTCAAGATTTTGAACGTGTTCTTTTGTGGTGACTTTTGAGATTTCTCCATCAAATCTGGGTAGTTTATTTGCAAGATTTGCAGGAAGGGCTTGGAAGATTGGAGGCAAAATCATAGGCTTGTATCTTTCTGGGACCTTTGTGAGTATAGGTAGTGTTAGGGTCCCGTGATTTGGCTGATTAGCAAGCCAAATGACAGTGTAACATCAAACCAGTCTTTGGAGCCCAAGGACCTAGCCTTCCTGGACTCAAAGAGGGCTCTCTCTATTTGTGTAAGGGATATATGTGTGTTTGCTTATTGTGTTTTGATTTTAGGCTAGTTATGAAGAAGGTTTTTGGTTTTGGTTTTTAGGTTGTGAGGGATGAACTGGTGAAAGATATAAGATAGGTAAGAAGATGTTAGATCAACTGGGTTATGGGGTCGAAAAGGTCGAGAAAGTTTTCAGATGGTGATACAAGGTTGTTGAAGGGTCGATTTGATTCGAGGTAAAATGGATCTTTGGGAAAAATGGAGTAAGATGGACATCAAGTTTGTGAATAACAAAGGATCTCAAGCACAAATAGTTTAATAGCTGACATAAACATGGTAGGGAAAACCATTAATCATGAGAAATGTATCTTTAAGCTAATCAATGCATAGAAATAAACATTCAAGCCATGCATAGAGATATATAACTCTCTAACTTTAGGAAATGGCTATCAGACTTTGGGGAAATACACTTAAGACAGACAAACAACTCAAATTACTATGCCGGAACGCCTAAAAACAGTACTTCAAGCTATTGGGCACTTTGAAAACAAGATTGCATAGTCTTAGGAAAAGGGCAAGATCAGAACAAGACCTCCTTGGTTCAACAAATGACAATCTAATCAGTCAAAGAGAAGTTTCATAGATGGAGCTATGGCTAGCCATGAGTAAGTAGGGCATACCGTAAATCATACTTAGCATGCATAAAACCATGAATGAAACAAGCAACAATATCCTTAAGTTATTAAAGAGCAATCAAGAATTCTTTAATGTGACTAAGAATGAAGAAAACATGGAAGCTATGAAGAAACATGAAATTTGAGGTGCCTCCAAGGGCATGTCTCAAATTTGTTCTCTACTATTCTATAGCAAGCAAGAAACATGGATTCATGAATGAAAACTAGGAAACAAAACAAAGAGAGAGACACTATACCATTCTACCAAGTCATTGAATCCAACAACAATCCTCTTTCATCATCCAAGAACATCCAAGAGACTATCCAAAAGCATGAGACAAGTATTTCTTCCAAAGCTTATATGACCATATATTGCTTCTATTCATCAAGTTCAGCCTTGTTTACAATGAAAGCCTTTGGAATATATTGGCCAAAGTGAGGAAAATCTCTTAGTTCAACTTGCAATCTCATTGGCCTATCCAAAATATCTAATAAAATATCTCAAAAATGCTAAAAAATGGAAATATATTGACTTTTCATAACTTATCATGTACAAAAATAGCTAAACGTACATGAGGAAAAGTCAATTTTGAAAGGTTCAATTTTTACAAAAATACATCAGCAAAAGGTCCCCTAACTTGCCGGCAACCTTTGGAGGCCTTCCCGGTTTCGAAATGAGGCTCATGATAGCTTGTTGGAAAGCTTTGAGTGTCTAATTTCTGAAAATGTTTATTTTGATCCCAACTGACCATTGGAAGTCCTCCAAAAATAGGCCTGTGTGTAAAAACCCAAAAAATAAGCCTTGTTGATAAACGGGGCAGAGTGTAGAAAAAGTGAGTGTTTTTCGCCATTTTGGGGGAGAAAAAGATCTTCAATTCTTCTGAAAATCGCTGATTATGTGCCCCTAAAATTATGGCATCCAATGATACCATTCTCATCCTTTGATGATGTCCCAAACTGAAATGGCAATGCCCATGAGTTTTGGCCAAAAACCCAAAAATGACAAAAAACCAAAATATGTCGAAATTCGCCCAAAATTGGAGAGCATGACCCTCAAGGGTTTTCAGCAACATGTTGTGAAGCAGAGGCCAAAATTTGGAGTCTTGAGGTGTCTTTCCTCAATTTTTGTGCCGGGCGCTTCCCTTTGAGGGCTGTCCTCCTCACTGTGCTACAACTTTTTATCTTGCTGCCCCTCTTCTTCTTGAGTTTGTTGTTCCTCTTGAGGAGGCTGTTGTTCTTCACCCTGAGGCTGCCTTTGCTCATACTACTGTAGTTGCTGTGTATCATCTTTTGGTTACCCCTGTTCATCACTTTCATTCCCTTGTTCATCACCTTCATGCTGCTCCTGTTCAGCACTTTCATGCTGCTGTTGTTCAGCATCTTTTGGCTGCCCCTGTTCATCACCTTCATGCTGCTGCTCTGTCTCACTGTGATGTTGTTCATCATCAATTTCTTCTTCATCCCCTTGCTGCTTCTCATCATCACTTTCCTCTTCATGCTCATATCCTTCTTCCTTATCATGGTCATGCTCTTCTCCTTCTTCAGGCTCCTTTGTTTGTTCTGTGGTAAACTTGAGATTTTTGGGAATAGGTCTGCTAGAAGAAGGCGAAGGATGGTGAGTAGGAGGTGTGGGGGATGTATGAACTAGAGGGACAGT
Organism: Pinus albicaulis; assembly: GCA_034641835.2. Lineage (NCBI taxonomy): Eukaryota > Viridiplantae > Streptophyta > Pinopsida > Pinales > Pinaceae > Pinus > Pinus albicaulis. The sequence continues at coordinate 72,026,256 of CM076575.1, forward strand.
GGAGAAATCTAGATGGGTGATGAAAGTATCCCAAGCGACCTCCATCTTTTCAAGCTGATGAAGAATGATGACTTTGATGAGAGAGTGATGGAAGAGGCAAGCTGTTTGTTGTGAAGGAGGCTTCTTCTGAACAGTGGAGGCCATTTTCTCAATGCTCCTCAAAGATTGATGGTGGACTTTGTTTGAAGATTTGAGTAGCTTCAAGACTTGTTGAAGGCGTTTTGAGTGTTAAAATATGCGTGGCACGTTGAACTGGGAAGGCGTCGCGCAATAGAAAAGGAGTCGGGTCGTCGATGGGTAGTCGTGACTGGCGCCTACAGGCGCGCCGCGCAACAATACAGCCTCTATGTAAAAACACTCCTGAACGCGCTGAGCGCTTTTCCAGGCACGCCGTGCAGTCTCCAAGCTTTAAACTCTGCAAATTTTTGCTCAAGAACTTCTTCTTTGGTCTAGTGAACAACTAAGAGGATTTGTTTGCATTTTGAAATGCAAAATAGATATGGGCAACGGTCTTTAACTCCTTTTGAAAGTGAACAAGTCAATCACCCTTGAGTTTGATTTGTGAGGGTTTTGAAGGATTCTTTCTTTAAAACAAATGCCTTTGTTCATAATGAAAAAACAAAAATGACTTTGAACGTGCTATAAGGGGCCCACATTTTAAAAAACGTTGGTAAAAAGGCTGTGCATGCTATCTGGACAGTTTTGATAGATATGACCCTTTCCACTTATAAGAAAATCATTCAAGGGCCAAACTCCTTTCACTGTTTGCCTATTAAAGGGAAAAATGTCTTTCCTCTACTTATATCTGCTTGTTAGAGGGAAATCTCGCTCAAATCCATATAGTGACTGTAGATGCATTCTCCAAATGACCTTTCTCTTTGATTGTGAGGTGAAACTCAGTTGTACTCAACTAGGCTTTAGTATCATCTGTCCATCAAAAGGGAACTTCTTTTAAAAACCTCTCCTTTACTCAAAATGCAACAACAAGGTATCTTTGACCTATTTTTATAAGGAACATACCTTCATTTGTAATAGTGGCATGCTTTATTGGTTTTGAATGTTGTTCCAGAACCTAAAACACATGCCATAATCCTTCTTTCACATTTATGAACCTATGTGTTTAGTTGAAATTCCTCCTTGGGAAAAATAAGCTCAAATTGCCTTCTTGTCCACTATGATGAGTTATTGAGAGAAAATTCCTTATGAACAGGAAAATCAGAACTTTTTGAAAAGAAATCATCACTTTTTGGCATGTGTCTAACCCATCTCTCAACCTCAACAAGGTTTTTTCATGTTGGCTCCAGACTTCCTTTTGAAAGAAACTCTGATAAGAGATAAGATCAACCTCTAGGATTATTATAGTACCCCTACTTTCTCTTTGTTTTTTAACACCATCTCTCTATTTAGAAACCTTAAACTGTCTCCTATTGTTCTTAAAATTTGTCTCTCAGTCAGTGAAAATCCCTAAAGTCAATCACTGTCCCTGACCCTCTGCTTATAGATGAAGGAGGCCTATTTTTTGACAGATGCCTGGTTTACTTTCAACCTCTGTCTCAACCAAATGAGAATGTTTGATGAACATACTGATAGTGGTTTCCTTTATTCATGATGGCATAAGTTATTTTGACACCAAGACTCCTTTGGCCAACTACTTAATAATATTTCTTCATTGAAAATCAACCTATTAGCTTCACATTAGATTTTAATAGTAGTGAAACTCATGCAAAATTTTTTTTAAAAACAACACTGCTTTGCCTCTTCCTTTAACATCATTTTTATTTCAGAAACCCTCAGTTGCTGTCTCACTGTACCCAGAAATTGTCTTACAGTCAGTGCAATTCTTAAAATCAAACTTTATCCTTCGCCCTCTGCTTATAGATGAAGGAGGCGCTCTCAGTCTTCAATCCTCTACTTATAAAATGAAGGAGGTTTTCTCAATCTTCAACCCTCTACTTATAAAATGAAGGAGGTTTTCTCAGTGATGCAATTTCATCAGCTTCTCCAAACAGTGTTACCTTTCCTTTCACTACCTATTCATGCTTGAGTGAATGAAGATGGAAAATTGATAATAAATCATGATGGGTAGTTTTCTGAGACATGTAATTCTGCTTTTCAAATATCTCTGTGCCTCTTTAGACATCACAAGAATTTTGGTTAGTATTTGCAAAGCACTTCTTGTCATTCATAATTTACTAACCTTTAACTGTGATCGCAGGAGCTTAATGAAACAACTCCCTGCCCTGTAGCTGCATCCCAGGCTCAAAATCACACAAGAAGCAGTTGTCTTCTCATGTTGAGCTAAATAATGTCTTCTAGGATGCTGGTACACTTCTGCTCTTAAAAGATCCATTGAAACACTGTAAAACCACCTAATATCAATTTGACCTAGGACATGTGCATTGCTGAGACTTTAGGGCTTGTTAGTGGCACAACTTAAGGGTGTAACCAACTTTATTTGTAGAATGGGAAGGTTTTTTATGATTGGTCTGTAGCAGATAGAGGTTCTTTAGCTTTAGAATAGTTTTCCAAGGGAGAAATGCCTAAAGCGCCACTACCTAACTTAGGGGAGACTTCTTTGGACAGATTTGGATTGTTTTCTTTGGAGCTGATGGACAAGCTAGTATGGCTGAGGCTAAATAGGGTTTGATAATGAGGTTTCATCTAGCCATGGGCGGATTGAAAAGGTAGGAGGGTAAAAAAATTTTATGGGTTTTTTCTAGCTGGCAAATTTGGCAATTTTTTAGATCAGCTGCTAGAAAACTTGGCTGTTACAACTAGTCATCACCAACAAGTGAAAAATACTGATGACTAACAGTGGCTCCATATGGGGTGGGTAGCTCCTTTTTAGGAGGTGTCCAAAATTTTAGATCTTTGGCTTATGAAGACGAGTGCCTTATCCATGGCGCAAATTTCATTTTTCCTTGATGCTATTTCTAAAAATTTATAGCATGATTAGCATTAATGATATTTCTACCTACCCCGCTATCTTTCCTAACATTTTTTATTCCTTTGGGTGCATTTGGAATAGCAACCCTTTGACAATATTTTTTTTTTTTGAAAAATGAACCTATCTAGTTCTACACTTATATCTGTCGAGAGTTCAGATTAAGCTGATGGACTCCTTCATTACTCTACCTATGCTAGATCAACTGTCAAGGTTAAGCTGTTTGACATAATTTTGTTCTCTAATCTAAAACATGAAATTGAAAAATGATCAAATCAGGGTTAAACAGTCTGATTCGTCATGTACTTGCAGCATGAAAGACAAGCTGCACACAAATATTATTTTGCAAAAAATGAAATCTAGAAAAACGGGGCGAGGATGCACAATTTGTTTTTCATCCCCGCTTCCCTCTTTGGTTCTATTTTGAGCATGTGGAACCAATATATTTTCCTGATCTACTCTCTTTGATAAGTCAAGCTTACACAATGTTAACCATCATTTCCACTCACTAACTTATCAGCAAATAAATTTAAAACATGTTCAGCTATGATTAGGCTAGATAACTGAACAAGACGTTTGAGCACTAGTAGTGGCATTTAGACTTGATCGCTTTCATCATGACTATTTTTGGGTATGGGGTTGTACCATTGCTTTTAGAAACTACCCTCTTTTTTTACTTTTTACTATTTTTGCATTTTCTGCTTTTTCACTTTTTCTTCAAACAATTTGGAACTGAAAAGATGCTCACAAGGCTGAGCTTATTTTTCACAGTTATCTATCTATCCTAATCTAAACTATACACAACATACATTCATTTGGTGAACTCTTCTTTCCAATATAGCTAGTCAAGTAGATGATTGCATGGTTGATTTCGGTTCAGCTCTTTGATGATGTTGAAGAAATGAAAAGTTCACTTCCACCTCACTTGTTTTCGGACAGTAGTGCTCCAAATTTTCTTTAAGCTTTGCCACAAACTATTCTTGGCATGTTTTAATCCCTCTTTAAAGGCCTCTAAGAAAACAGCAAAGGGATCTTCGAATAATAACTGGCCTAGAGGATTTGAAAAATAACCCTCATTTAGGATTACTCCCTCCCTTACTTGACTAACCTTGGGATTCTTTTGAGAAAGAATCCTTTCTCCCTCTTTATGATTATCTGATTTGGAAATTTCAGACAGTAATGTTATGCCACCTTCAGGCAATCTTGGTATACCCTGATTTAGTGAGATGATTCCTGTTTGTGAGCCATTATCCTGATGAGTAGGACTATTCTTTGGCACCAGGTCTTCTTGAGAAGAAATTTTAGTATCAGCATCAATCTGCTCTGTACTTTTAGTATGAGAAAATGCATCGGTAGATAAATCAGCAGTAGAAAATATATACATATCTTCTTTACAAAAAGGTTTGGATGCTGGTTGTATGCTTAGGATTTCATTGGTTTCTTCTTTTGTTGAAAGGGGTGGTGTCTTTCTCTTCTTCTGGGTGGAACTATGATGTCTCTCTTCCTTTTGTGAATGCTCACAAGGATGAATGTCTTTTTGAGGAAGTATTTCAACCTCAACAACAATTTTTTCTATTTTTTCTTTATGAGCAATTTCTTTAGTAGGTAAGGCAGTAGTGGATAACATCTGATCTATTTCTTCTTCAGTTAAAGGAGGAGGTATTTTATGTTTTCTTTGGATTGGGAAAAAAATTCTTTCCCTTTTTTGTGGAAGTTGATCTTGTGGCTGAATGTCCTCTTGTATTTTACAAGGAAAAACAGATGGATTGTTATTTGTTTCAACCTTTTCAAAGAGCTCTTGTGGATCCTCTCTTATCTTTTGATGGATTTCATCTGGGATCAACTCTTCTTGGTCATCTTGATGGTTATTTTGGGTAAGAAAATTATGGATCTCCTCTAAATAATCCTCAGGATGCCAATATCCTAATTTTTCATCAATGCTTACAAGGTGTTGTATGAGGTCTTCAGATTGATCACAACAATTTTCAGCCAATGATAGAGATGGAAAATGCCCTATATAGTGTTTACAAAATACTTTGTGGAAATCCTTTAAAGAAAACAAGATGCCAGGTTCTAGGCCTTCATACCATTCTCCTGCCTTTCCTTCTAATGTACCCATGAACATTTTCATGAGGCAGTCCTCATGCCATTCAACCTTTAACCTCCATACATGTATATGAAAATTGATGAGATGTAACAATGGGTCATCAACCTTTTCATCTCAAAAGATAGGTAGGTTTTCTATCCAATTTACATCTTTATGCATTTTATGTGGGAATCCAGGGATATGTTCTCTGCTCATCAGAGCATATCTCCTTTGTGTCCTTAGATCCATCTTTGTTAATCAGATAGGGTCACTGTGTCTTCTCAATCAGTCTAAATTTCTCTACCAGTGGAGTCTTTTGGTCTAATGAAGGTTGTGGAGTCGCCAGGTGGAGGATTTGAACTATGTTGTCCACCATCAGCATGATTGGGATCACTTAATGCATTCCCAGGAGGTTTTATAAGGACTAGTGGAGTAATAGGCCTACTGGAGGCTAGTGGAGTTGCCAGGTGGAACTTGGTTGTTTTTATAAAGATGTAGCTATGGTCCACCACCAATAACTAGGAAAAGCCAATCTAGGGATGTTTTGGGGTTTTATGAGTTTTTATGTGCAGCCTATGGTTTGTAAGAGTGTCCTATAGCTGAGTCATCATTTTTATAGGATGGTGAGACAACCAAATTCTACTCTTCTAAGTTTGACTGAGATTTTGAGAGTTCCTAAGGGATACCTAGGATGTTTTGACTCAAGGTCCCACCGTGATCGCCATTATGTTAGTGAGCAGTGGGATAAGTCAATTAGATAGTATTCTTAAGGCTACTAGAATTTTTATGGAATCTAAGTTTGTTTTTTACTCAATGTCCCACCATGATCTCCATTATGTTAGTGAGCGGTGGGATCAGTCAATCGGATAGTATTTTCAAAGGTCTCTAAAGTTTTAGGGAAACTAAGTTTGTTTATCACTCAGAGTCCCACCGTGATCGCCATTATGTTAGGGTGGTGATGAGGTGGCTCAACCGGATAGTAGCCTAGAGTTTAGTAAAGTAGTAAGGCCTATTGGAAGCTAGTGGAGTCGCCAGGTGGATTTTTAGTTGTTTTGAGGGGATATTGGTATGGTCCACCACTAGTACTGACAAAAACCAATCTAAGGGAGTTTTTTTGGGTTTTTTATGAGTTCTTTATGTAGTCCTAAGGTTTGTAAGAGTGTCCTACAACTGAGTCATCATTTTTATAGGATGGTGAGACAACCAGATTCTACTCTTCTAAGTTTGACTGGGATTTTGAGAGTTCCTAAGGGATACCTAGGATTGTCACTAACTCAGGGTCCCACCGTGATCGCCATTATGTTAGGGAGCGGTGGGATAAGTTAATCAGACAATATTATTAAGGCTACTGGAATGTTTAGGGAATCTAAGTTTGTTTATCACTCAGAGTCCCACCGTGATCGCCATTATGTTAGTGTGGCGATGAGGTGGCTCAATCGGATAGTAGCCTAGAGTTTAGTAAAGTAGTAAGGCCTACTGGAGGCTAGTGGAGTCGCCAGGTGGTTTTTTAGTTGTTTTGAGGGGATATTGGTATGGTCCACCACCAGTACTGACAAAAACCAATATAAGGGAGTTTTTGGGGTTTTTTCTGAGTTTTTATGTAGTCCTAAGGTTTGTAAGAGTGTCCTACAGCTGAGTCATCATTTTTCTAGGATGGTGAGACAACCAGATTCTACTCCTCTAAGTTTGACTGAGATTTTGAGAGTTCCTAAGGGATAACTAGGATGTTTTGACTCAAAGTCCCACCGTGATCGCCATTATGTTAGGGTCCCGTGATTTGGCTGATTGGCAAGCCAAATGACAGTGTAACATCAAACCAGTCTTTGGAGGCCAAGGACCTAGCCTTCCTGGACTCAAAGAAGGCTCTCTCTATTTGTGTAAGGGATATCTGTGTGTCTGCTTATTGTGTTTTGATTTTAGGCTAGTTATGAAGAAGGTTTTTGGTTTTGGTTTTTAGGTTGTGAGGGATGAAATGATCAAAGATATAAGATAGGTAAAAATATGTTAGATCAACTGGGCTATGGGGTCGAAAAGGTCGAGAAAGTTTTCAGATGGTGATACAAGGTTGTTGAAGGGCCGATTTGATTCGAGGTAAAATGGATCTTTGGGAAAAATGGATTAAGATGGACATCAAGTTTGTGAATAACAAAGGATCTCAAGCACAAATTGTTTAATAGCTGACATAAACATGGTAGGGAAAACCATTAATCATGAGAAATGTATCTTTAAGCTAATCAATGCATAGAAATAAACATTCAAGCCATGCATAGAGATATATAACTCTCTAACTTTAGGAAATGGCTATCAGACTTTGGGGAAATACACTTGAGATAGACAAACAACTCAAATCACTATGCCAGAATGCCTAAACACAGTACTTCAAGCTATTGGGCACTTTGAAAACAAGATTGCATAGTCTTAGGCAAAGGGCAAGATCAGAACAAGACCTCCTTGGTTCAACAAATGACAATCTAATCAGTCAAAGAGAAGTTTCATAAATGGAGCTATGGTTAGCCATGAGTAAGCAGGGCATACCGTAAATCATACTTAGCACACATAAAACCATGAATGAAACAAGCAAACAATATTCTCAAGTTATTAAAGAGCAATCAATAATTCTTTAATGTGACTAAGAATGAAGAAAACATGGAAGCTATGAAGAAACAAGAAATTTGAGGTGCCTCCAAGGGCATGTCTCAAATTTGTTCTCTACTGTTCTATAGCAAGAAATAACATGGATTTATGAATGAAAACTAGGAAACAAACAGAGAGAGAGACACTATACCATTCTACCAAGTCATGGAATCCAACAACAATCCTCTTTCATCATCCAAGAACATCCAAGAGACTATCCAAAAGCATGAGACAAGTATTTCTTCCAAAGCTTATATGACCATATATTGCTTCTATTCATCAAGTTCAACCTTGTTTACAATGAAAGCCTTTGGAATATATAGGCCAAAGTGAGGAAAACCTCTTAGTTCAACTTGCAATCTCATTGGCCTATCCAAAATATCTCATTTTGTCCTTGAGGCTTTGCAAAACCCAAGGCACAAAATATCTAATAAAATATCTCAAAAATAATAAAAAAAGGGAAATATATTGACTTTTCATAACTTATCATGTACAAAAATAGCTAAACGTACATGAGGAAAAGTCAATTTTGAAAGGTTCAATTTTTACAAAAATACTCAAAAAATACATCAGCAAAAGGTCCCCTGACTTGCCGGCAACCTTTGGAGGCCTTCCCGGTGTCAAAACGAGGCTCATGATAGCTCGTTGGAAATATATGAGTGTCTAATTTTTGAAAAGGTTTAGTTTTATCCCAACTGACTACTAAAAGTCCTCCAAAAATAGGCTTGTGTGTAAAAACCCAAAAAATAAGCCTTGCTGATAAACGGGGCAGAGTGTAGAAAAAGCGAGTGTTTTTCGCCATTTTGGGGGAGAAAAAGATTTTCAATTGTTCTGAAAATCACTGAGTATGTGCCCCTAAAATTATGGCATCTAATGATACCATTCTCATCCTTTGATGATGTCCCAAACTGAAATGGGCCCATGAGTTTTGGCCAAAAACCCAAAAATGACAAAAAACCAAAATATGTCGAAATTCACCCAAAATTGGTGAGCATGACCCTCAAGGGTTTTCAATAACATGTTGTGAAGAAAAGGCCAAAATTTGGAGTCTTGAGGTGTCTTTACTCAATTTTTGTGCTGGGCGCTTCCCTTTGAGGGCTGTCTTCCTCACTGTGCTGCAACTTTTTATCCTACTGCCCCTCTTCTTATTGAGTTTGTTGTTCCTCTTGAGGAGGCTGTTGTTCTTCACCCTGAGGCTGTCTCTGCTCATACTATTGTAGCTTCTATGTATCATATTTTTTCTCCCCATGTTCATCACTTTCATGCCCTTGTTCATCACCTTCATGCTGCTCCTGTTCAGTGCTTTCATGCTGCTCCTGTTCAACACCTTCATGCTGTTGTTCAACATCTTTTGGCTGCCCCTGTTCATCACCTTCATGCTGCTACTCTGTCTCACTGTGATGTTGTTCATCAGCACTTTATTCTTCATCCCCTTTCTGCTCATCATCATCACTTTCCTCTTCATGCTCATGTCCTTCTTCCTCATCATGGTCATGCTCTTCTCCTTCTTCAGGCTCCTTTGTTTGTTCTGTGATAAAATTGAGATTTTTGGGAATAGGTCTGCTAGAAGAAGGAAAAGGATGGTGAGTATGACGTGTGGGGGATGTATGAATTGGAGGGACAGTGGAGAAATCTAGATGGGTGATGAAAGTATCCCAAGCGACCTCCCTCTTTTCAAGCTGATGAAGAATGATGACTTTGATGAGAGAGTGATGGAAGAGGCAGGCTGTTTGCTGTGAAGGAGGCTTCTTCTGAACAGTGGAGGCCATTTTCTCAATGCTCCTCGAAGATCGATGGTGGCCTTTGTTTGAAGAGTTGAGCAGCTTCAAGACTTGTTGAATGTGTTTTGAGTGTTAAAACATGTGCGGCACGTTGAACTGGGAAGGCGCCGCGCAATAGAAAAGGAGTCAGGTCGATGATGGGCAGTCGTGACCGGCGCCTACAGGCGCGCCACACACTACTACAGGCGTTCCACGCAAAAATACATCCTCTGTGTAAAAACACTCCTGAGCGTGCCGTGCGCTTTTCCAAGTGCGCCGCGCAGTCTCCAAGCTTTAAAATTTGCAAATTTTCTCTCAAGAACTTCTTCTTTGGTCTAGTGAACAAATAAGAGGAGTTGTTTGCATTTTGAAATGAAAAATAGATATGGGCAATGGTCTTTAACTCCTTTTGAAAGTGAACAAGTCAATCACCCTTGAGTTTGATTTGTGAGGATTTTGGAGGCTTCTTTCTTTAAAACAAATGCCTTTGTTCATAATGAAAAAACCAAAATGACTTTGAACGTGCTATAAGGGGCCCACATTTTAAATAATGTTGGTAAAAAATTTTTGCATGCTATCTGGACAGTTTGGATAGATATGACCCTTTCCACTTATAAGAAAATCATTCAAGGGCCAAACTCCTTTCATTGTTTGCCTATTAAAGGGGAAAATGTCTTTCCTCTGCTTATATCTGCTTGTTAGAGGGAAACCTAGCTCAAAGCCATATAGTGACTGTAGATGCATTCTCCAAATGACTTTTCTCTTTGACTGTGGGTGAGGCCTAGTTGTATTCACCTAGGCTTTACCATCATTTGTCCATCAAAAGGGAACTTCTTTTAAAAACCTCTCCTTTTCTCAAGATGCAACAGCAAGGTATCTTTGACCTATTTTTACAAGGAACAGGCCTTCATTTGTAACAATGGCATGCTTTATTGGTTTTGAATGTTGTTCCAGAACCTGAAACACATGCCATAATCCTTCTTGCACATTTATGAACCTATGTGTTTAGTTGAAATGCCTCTTTGGGAAAACTAAGCTCAAATTGCCTTCTTGTCCACTATGATGAGTTATTGAAAGAAAATTCCTTATGAACAGGAAGAACATAACTTTTTGAAAAGAAATCATCACTTTTTGGCCTGTTTCTAACCCATCTCTCAACCTCAGCAAGGTTGTTTCATGTTGGCTCCATACTGCCTTTTGAAAGAAACTCTGATAAGAGATAAGATCAACCTCTAGGATTATCATAGTACCCCTGATTTCTCTTTGTTTTTTAACACAATCTTTCTGTTCAGAAGCCTTCAACTGTCTCCTACTGTTCTTAAAATTTGTCTCTCAGTCAGTGAAAACCATAAAGTCAATCACTATCCCTGGCCCTCTACTTATAGATGAAGGAGGCCTATTTTTTGACAGATGCTTGGTTTCTTTTCAACCTCTGTCTCAACCAAATGAGAATGTTTGATGAATATACTGATAGTGGTTTCCTTTATTCATGATGGCAGAAGTCAGTTTGAGACCAAGACTCCTTTGACCAACTGCTTAATAATATTTCTTCATTGAAAATCATCCTATTAGCTTCACATTGGATTTTAATAGCAGTGAAACTCATGCAAACAATTTTTTTTAAAAACCACTGCTTTGCCTCTGCTTTTAACACCATATTATTTCAGAAACCCTCAGTTGTTGTCTCACTGTACCCAAAAATTGCCTTACAGTCAGTGCAATTCTTAAAATCAAACTTTATCCTTGGCCCTCTGCTTATAGATGAAGGAGGCGCTCTCAGTCTTCAACCCTCTTCTTATAGATGAAGGAGGTTTTTCTCAGTGATGCCATTTCATCAAATTTTAACAGTGTTATTTTTTCTTTCACTGCCTTTTCATGCTTGAGAAAATGAAGAATGACAAATTGATAATATTTAAGATGGGCACTTCTCCGAGACATGTAATTCTGCTTTTCAAATATCTCTGTGCCTCTTTAGACATCACAAGCAACTTGGTTAGTATTTGCAAAGCACTTCTTGTCATTCATAATTTACTAACCTTTGACTGTGATCGCAGGAGCTTAATGAAACAACTCTCTGCCCTGTAGCTGCATCCCAGGCTCAAAATCACATGAGAAGCAGCTGTCTTCTCATGTTGAGCCAAATATTGTCTTCTGGGATGTTGGTACACTTCTAATCTTTGAAAGATCCATTAAAACACTGTAAAACCACCTAATATCAGTTTTGACCTAGGGCATGTGCATTGCTGAGACTTTAGGGCTTGTTAGTGGTGCGACTTAAGGGTGTAACCAACTTTATTTGTAGAATGGGAAGGTTTGTTATGACTGGTCTGTAGCAGATAGAGGTTCTTTGGCTTTTAGGATAGTTTTCCAAGGGAGAAATGCCTAAAGCGTCACTACCTAACTTAGGGGAGACTTCTTTGGACAGATTTGGATTGTTTTCTTTGGAGCTGATGGACAAGCTAGTATGGCTGAGGCGAGAAAGGGTTTGATAATGAGGTTTCATCTCATCATGGGCGGATTGAAAAGGTAGGAGGGAAAAAAATTTTAATGGGTGTTTTCCAGCTAGAAGTTACAACTAGTCATCACCAACAAGTAAAACATATTGATGACTAACAGGTAGTGTAAAACAATATTTATGGCTGTTTGAGGTTTCGACAAGAGGAGGAAAGGTAGCGTGAGGCTCATGTTTCACTAGATTTTCCACAGGTGAATCTAGGGTAAGCATAGGTGTATAATATTGATCATGGTCTAAAATTTGAGGCTTAGCTTTTCGAGGCTTGAGATCTTTCCAATGATAAATGTAGATCTCATCAGTGTACTCTTGATCAAGCTTAGAGTAGGATAGAACATAGTTATAGATAAAAACAATAATTTCTTGAATCCAACTTAGGCCTGAATGCTCTTTCTTTCTAGGATGACTGGTCATGTTTCAGGTTCTTCCTCCAGTGGAGTATTTAGGTCTATTGAGAGTTTTGGAGTCACCAAATGGATGATTTCAAATATTTTAAGGTGGGTTGCTATCCACCATCAGCAACTGAATACCAATATAAGGATGTTTGTGGGCTTTCTGAGGCCTTAAGGATGTCTAAGATGCAATTTACTCGGAAGGTCCCACCTTGATCGCCATTATGTTAGCTCCCCGTAATTTACTAGATTGATTGAGATACAAATGGACAGGGGTAACATCAAGACAAGCTTTGGAATCCAAGGACCTAGCCTTCCTAGATTCGGAGAGGGATCTCTCTAGTAAGTGAAAAGATGTGAACTTCTTTGCTGATTTGGGTTGATTTTAGGCTAGATGTTAAGTGCATATTTTGATTATTTTTGGTTGGGTATGATGCTCAGATAGATTTAGATAGAAAACAAGGAAGATTGTTAAGTCATTGGGAAATGGAGTCTAACAAGGTCATGATAAGTTCATCAATGGTTTCAAGAGCATTTGCAGGGCAATTTTCACTTGGTTGGTGGATATTTTAAGGTTCTGAAGGATCATGAGGTGAACATTGAGCTTGAGAAAAAATAAGCTAATAAAGGGAAAAAACTGAATCCTTTATGTACTTGTAAACTGAACGAGTTAGAAGATTTATGAGCATATCAAGAGAATCAAAGGTATAAGAAAAACCTAATCCATTTGATTTCAGAATGAAAGTAGATAATAAACCAAGATAAACATTTAGATGAAACATAGAAAGGCAAGAAACTTATTTAACTCTCATAGATTTCACCATTAAGAGCAGAAAAACATTTAAGATGCACAAGTAGCTATGACCATAGAAGGAGAGAAAACCCTGAACATCTAAAGTTACGTCTATGAAGGTTCCTTGAAACAAATTCAGCTAAGTAAAGGCAAAGAGTAGGATTGAAACAAACATCTTTGATAAACCTAGGCAAAGGTGCTTTTAAAGAGATCATTCCAAGAATAGAGTATTTTAGTGGCAACAATATGCAGGGCTAGCCATAAATCATACTTGATACAAACTGATCTAAACCACTCAATAAATGGACAAGCAGCTTCTTAGGGAGCAAGAGATGGATTCCCTAACATATCTCAACAAAAGAAAACATTGAGGCAATGAAGGACAAACAGAATTAAGGTGCCATTAGAAAACATTTCTTAATCTAAATTTTTTGTCCTACTGCAAAATAGCAAGATGGAAAACATAATGGAAAACTAGAAAACATGAACATAAGAAAAATTCACCATCAACCAGGCTTATGGATCTTGAAAATAGTCTCTCTCCATCAACAAGCAAACCAGGGCATGCATGAGCTCCAAGACATCAAATTGTTATAAAAAACTCCAAGAGACTATGTATTGCTTCAACATAAGTCATGAAAATCCAACCTAATACATGAGAGCCTCATGCTCTATTTATGGAGAAAATGAGGAGGTGGAAACCCTAAGAGGCTTCCAGAAACCCTAATTTAGTCATAAATGTCATAAATGTGCTTAATGACCATGCAAGGCCCATGACACATAATAGATAAGGAAATAAATGAAAAACATCAAAACATAAATCCTCAATCAAATCTAGATTTATTTGCCCAAAAAAATATTAAAAAACCATTTTTCCATTAATCAGTGTCTTTTGTTGACTTTTTGGCCTATGTCAGTCTGTTTGTGGAGTGCCTCTTTTGCAGAAAATAGGTTGTTTTGCAACTAGCTTTTGAACCACTTCCCGATGTCAGATTTGACTCTGTGATAGCTCGTTGGAAAGATTGAAGAGTCTACTTTCGAAAAATTCTTGTGGTTTCATAATCTAGTCCCTATAACCCTATCAAAAATGGAAAAATCTCCGACCTATCATTTGCGCAGTGCCAGGCCTAAAACAGGGGCAGAAAGGTGTTTTTTGAGGTGTTTTTTGACCTTTTGAGGGGTCAAAACAGCTCCAAATCGTCCGAAATTTTTTGTGGATGATGTGCAGGTCATGAAAAATCCAAAATTTTCAATTTTTCCTCTAGAGGATGCCCCATATTTTTGCACAACGTCAGTGGCGCTGCGCAAAGTAGACCAAAAATTCACAAAAAACAAAATCTTCTCCAAATTCCTTCAAAATTGGTGGAGACCCTCCTTAGATGTTTTTAGATTATTTCTGAGAAGCCTCAGCCAAAATTCCAAGGCTGTTATTCTCATTTGGGATTTTTAGGTTTTTTATCTCAAGAAGGGCTTCTTTGAGTTTGGCATTTGCAAGCCTGCTCTTCCTTTTGTAATGTTTGGTCATCTTCTTTCGGAGGACAAGGCCTCTCTTGATCTTCTTGAAAACCTTATGCTCACTTTTGTAATGTTGAATGACGTATTGTGCCATGCCAATCACCACTGCTGTGCTCAGTTTCCTCTTCTTCACCATCATTTCCTCCTTTATGTTTGGTCTCAAATGCTTTTGACCTTTACCACCACCACTATTGTTGTCAGCTCTTGACATGTTGATAGGAGATGTTGGTTTTAAAATTAGGGCTTGATGAAACAAGGTCAAGAGGATGATGATGGAGTCAAATTTGGAGAATGAGAGGTGTGGAGGCTAGGGTTTTTAGGGTTTAAGTGGCTTTGTAGCTTGAGGAGGTTTTATCATGAGAGTATGGTAACAGCTTAAAGTCCCTTACCCACCCATGCCATCAAATTGGTCCAAGAAGGATTATAAGAACAAGGTCCCTTTGTGTACATGACCTAGGGTTTTACCCTCCTAGGGTTTTTAGTTCAACAACTAAAAAACCAAAAATGAATTTGCAATTTTGCTTAGGGATTAGGAGAATATAACACTTACCAACATTTTAGATTCTCTTCAACCTTAGAGGTGCCTCAAATGATAAATTTAGGCATCGGGGAGTATTTTTTTCAATTTGGCACCTTCCTGAACTTTGCACAGCATCGGGTAGTCTTGCCCAGGCATTTGCGCAGCGCTGAGCAGTCCTGCCCATTGATTTTGCGCAGTGCCAAAAAAAAGGTCAACTTCTAGGCAGGTTTTGATGACCTTACAGAAGTCAAATTTGGGACCGTGATAGCTCGTTGGAAAGCTTGACTTGTATACGTTCCAAATATACAATTTTTTTTCTGTTTGGAGTTGATTTTCCTAGCCAAAAGTTTATTTTCCCAATACTATTAAAAAAAAGTATTGAATGATGGTGCAGAAATGTAGAGTGCTGGTGCAGACCACTTTTGGATGCCTTCCTCAACTCCAAATTTAGCTCATGATAGCTCATTGGAAACATATTCAAGTCTACTTGTCTTTGGATTCATCAATAAAGTCATTTGGACACTCCAGTTGTGATTTTCCCAAGGTCACTCCAGTAGTGCAGAAATTCTCCCGTGACACCTGTATCTTTGACATTGCTCCCAAACCATGATACCTGTGTAAAAAATGATGGAGTTTTTTATTCTTGGCTCTATGATGGACAAAAACCTCTCTCACATTTTCCAAATTCATCTATTTTGGCCAAAAACACATTTTTGAGAAAAACTGGCCCTAGGTGTGACACATGGCTTGTCTCTCGGAATGAATTCTTGGAAAATGATGGAGGAATGATGTTTATGAGCTGGTATGGAATTATAGTTGCTGATATTATCTATCAAATGGATACTTTTATCCTATGCCTCTTTTCCATGGCAAACCCTATCTTAGTCGGAAGAGGAAAATAGGGTTTGGTGTAGGGAATTTAGGACTGCCTTGTAGAGGGAGGGGAATGAAGGGATTAAGGATTGTATAAATTATTGGGGAAATTTTTGGGGATCGGGATAGATGTTAGGGAGTAGAGGAAAGTGGAATTTAAAGAATTGAGTGAGGGCAAGGGGTCCAAAAGGTCAAAACACAGGCCTAGTCTCAAAAAGTGTCAAATTGTGGCAATAGAATAGGTTTTGTAGAAAAATGATGATTTTGAGGGATAAGAGTGATGGGAAGTGTTTATGAAGGTAAATTAAGGATAGGAGGAGGTGTAAAAACATTAGGATATAGGCCTTGTTGATGATTTAACCATGGAGGTCATGAAACCAAGGAAATGCCCTAAAAAACCCTAATTTTTTCTCTAAAAATAGGCATGCTGCCTCTCCTTTGTTGCTGATGTCTTTAGTGATGAGTTGGCCTCTTAGCTTTCCTAGTTCTCTTCAGATATTCACCTTGAGACCTCTGCAGAAATGTCAAAATGGGTATATTTCCTTTGTATACTTTGTGTTTGGCCAAGGAGTCCTTCCTTGGAAGATCTTCTGATCTTCTTTGGACAATCACTTGTTGATCTTCCTCCTCTTTGATTTTACTTTCTTGGCACATAAAAAAACAATGAATTAGATAATTCAAACAACCCTACAAACTATGAAACCCTAAATGACCTAGTGGGAGGCTCTTTGGACTTGGCCTTTGTTTGAAAACTTGAGTTGGGATCCCTATGTGAAAACTGGTGACCTTAGGTAGCAGTGGAAGGGTTGGGAAACACAAGAACAACGGGCTTGAGGCCAAGGGTGACCAGACATGGTGAAGATGAATAGCATAAGCCCATGATGGGATTTTTGGGAGTAGTGAGCAGACCTTGACATGATAGGAGGATAAGATAGAAAAACAATTATCCTAAGGATAATGAAGGTAGTGAGATTTCTAGAACTCACAATGATCATGAACTTTGTTTCTAGAAATCTAAGATAAGTATTTAGTCATCCATACAAAGCAAAAATTATTGATGACTAACAGTGGCTCCACTTGGGGAGGGCAGCTACCTTTCAAGAGGTGTCCAGAACTTCAAATCTTTGGCTTTACAGGGACCAGTGCTTCATCCATTGGGCAGATTTTTTCCTCTTTTCATTTGCTAATGCTTGCTTGAAGCTGTGA
This sequence comes from Pinus albicaulis, assembly GCA_034641835.2. Taxonomy (NCBI): domain Eukaryota; kingdom Viridiplantae; phylum Streptophyta; class Pinopsida; order Pinales; family Pinaceae; genus Pinus; species Pinus albicaulis. The sequence continues at coordinate 72,043,491 of CM076575.1, forward strand.
TTTTAGTAATCCGAAAAAACATGATTAACATCAACATCATCTCTACCTACCCAACCTACTTGCCTAACATTTTTTCTTCCTTTGGGTGCACTTGGATTTGCAAACCCTCGACTTTTTTACTTTTGAAAACACAAATCAAACTATCTTATTGTACCCTTATTTCTTCCAAGAGTTCAGATTAGGCTAATGAACTCTCTTATTCTCTACCTAGTCTACTCATGTGTCAAGATTAAGTTGTTTGACCAAATTTATTCTCTATCCTACTAACATGAAATTGAAACACGAGTAAACCAGGATTAAGCTATCTGATTTATCATGAGTTGTGGCATTGCAACAAGTTGCACACAACCATTATTTTTATACCAACAAAACTAGAAAGTATAAGGGCAGTAATCCATCATTTTTTAGGCATCCCTATCCTTCTCTTTGGTTCAGTTTTAAGCATGTAGAACCAGCATTCTTCATTCCTAATCTATTTCTTTTGACAAGTCAAGTTCACATGATTTGACAAGCATCTTTTTCACTAACTTATCAACAATAAATTTAAAACATGTTCAGCCATGATTAGGCTAGATGACTGAACAAGATCTTTTTTTTAACTAGTGGCATTTAGGCTTGCACACTTTCATCATCACTTTTTTTTGGGTATGGGGCTGTACAACTTTTCAAATCTGCCCTCTTTTTCTACCTTTCTTTGTTTTTGTGTTTTTTTCATTTTTTCCAAACAATCTAGACCTAAAAAGATGCTCACAAGGCTGAGCTTATTTTGCATATATATATGTATCTCTCCTAATCTAACCTATACATGATATACATTCAGTTGGTGAACTCTCTTTTTCAATACATCCAATCAAGAAAATGATTCCACGAGGGATCTTGGTTTAGCTCTTTGAGTATGGTAAAAGAATCAAAAGGCCACTCCCAACTTACTTTTGTTTGAACAGTAGTGTCTAAAATGTTCTTGAAACTTTGCATCAAACTGCTCCTAACATATTTGACTCCCTCTTCAAGTGCCTCTAACAAATCAGCAAAGGGATCTTGAAACAATACCTTGCTTAGAGGATTTGGGAGATAAGCTTTATCCAAGACTGCTTCTTCCTTCACTTGGCTGAGCTTAGGACTCCTTTGGCAAAGAAACCCCTTCTCTTCCTCATGATCATCTGCACTGTCAAACTCATCATATATAGCCATGTTGTCCTCTAGCAAACCTAATTGAAAAGAGCTATAGTTGTTCTCTTTCTCTTGTGAAGGCTGGACATAGGGTTGAATGTGTTCTTTGTTGTTAAAATCAATACCCAAAGATTGATGAGTTCTTATTGCATTAAATTTGTCTTTGATGAGCTGAAAAGAAGCACAACAAAGAGGTAAAGATCCTTCCCTTTCTCCCAAAATTTATGCACTTTCTTCTTCATTGTCATAGCTGAGTGGTATTTGTTGATCACTATTTTTGAGCTGCTAAAAATGACTGCCTTTGTCCCACAAATTAATCACTGATTGTTTGGTAGTGTTGGCTTGAACTTGGAGAACATAATCATCATCATATTGATCATATTTGGGCAGATTATTCATATAAGGAATGTCATCCATTATGCACACTTGATCAGCAGATTGTTCCACCATATGAAAAGGAGAGTGTTCATGGCTAATAGCTTCTTCTTTAGCAATTTGAAATGACTCAAAGCACAAGGGTAGGGACTCAAGAGGTGTTGGCTCATCTTTCATTTCTGGTTTTGTAATCAAAACAACCATACCAAGATGATTTGAGGGGATAACTTCTGGATTTGAAAAGGGGTTTGTATTATCCATTTCCTCCCTTGCTGATTCTTTAGACCATTCTACCTTGTTTCTATTTTCAATTTTCTTGTAATACTCTCTAAATAGTGAAGCACAAGATGTAGGAAGACATATAGTACTTACTTGACAACTTTATGCATCTTCTTCTTTGCAACCTTGGTCAGCCAGTATGTTTTGATAGCTACCTTTTCATTGAAATGACTGATTTGGTTCCTCCCAAGAAAATGGTACCGACTGCTCTGAATAATCAGCACCAATCTCAACCTTGTACTCTTCCTCTTTCCTACCAAGTATATGCATCATTTTGTTGATTGTATCTATCAACATCTCTAGATTTAACTCTGAAGAAGTTATTTTCTCTTGAGTTGCTTTGTCCTTCCTTATTTCTTCTAACTTTTCCTCTCTTAACAGTATGTTGAATTCCACAATAATTTCCATACTTTACATTTCTTCTAGGTTTGAAGGGTCTTTTTCTCTTATCTGGAATTCCTTCTCTGGGTCAAAATTACTTGGGTAGTGCAAGAGAGCCCACCCCAAAGGTGGCTTTATCTTAGCAGGTATTGCATTGTATATCTTATTTTGTTGGCAATATGATGAAGAGTGTTGTCCTTGATGGCAACCCACTGAATGGAGATGAAGACATGAGACTATTGACATGTGTTGTCCTTGATGGAAATCCACCTGATGAAGTCATTCTTGACCTGATAGGCTTGGTAAATGATGTAAATCTGATATGAAATGATGTTTGTTAGCAATATGATGCTGAGTGTTGTCCTTGAATGGCAACTTACTTGATGAAGTTGTGCTTGATAGAATATGTCTTGATGAACCTGTTTAAAGATGTAAATCTAATGTATCTACAAAGAGTACAGAAGGTAATGAAGAAAGGAATTCAATATGTGCTAGATCCATGATGAAAAGAGTATGTCTCTAGGAATACGCGGATTTGCCTAGGGGAAGTCGCGTATGCACGCGGAAAAGAACGTGCCAAGTCGCGTATGGGCAAAAGCGCTCATAAAGTGCAAAACCAGGGGTAACCACCATGGTATTGACCCATTGTATTGGGTAATGATTAAATCTGTGTGCAATGAATACCATCGAGTAATGTGGTTTGGCTCTTGGTATTGAAAAGATAAACCTATATAAGGAGAAGAAATTCATTGTGCAAATCATGAGTGTGAGAGCAAGATGTCTGAGCTTGAATGAATACTTCTCTGTGAAGTATATCTGTATGGAAAGGGTAAAGGTTTGATGATAGATCTGAATCTATGATGCCCCAATAAAGAAATGATGAAGAAGGGAATCTAGATCTGGAATGTATTTTGTATCTGCTAGATCTGTTTATGGAAGGCTTAGATCTGAGATGAGGCGAACATCTGTTTGAAGTAAAAGGGTAAATCTGAACTGAATATCTGATATGAAGAAGTATGCTGCTCTATAATGGTTGAAGATCTATACGCTAGTTAGCCGCAGAGGAAGCGCGTATATACGCGGCTTCGCTGAAGAGAAAGCACGTATGCGCAATGAAATGAGCTCTGTAATATGTACAGAAGTATACGCTGGTTTATGTGAACGGAAGCGCGTGTATACGCGACATCAGTGAAAGGAAAGCGCGTATGCAAACTAGGGTTTGCTGAAGCAAGAGGAAGCTTTGGATCCAGTGTGAAAATTGATGAAATGTGGTCCATAGAGGTGCTGAGGGTTGTAGCCTTCAGTCAGGGGGTCGTAGCTCCCTTCCAGGTGAGGCTGGTAAACGAGGTCAGGGGGTCGTAGCTCCCTTCCAGGAGAGGCTGGTAAACGAGTCAGGGGGTCGTAGCTCCCTTCTAGGAGAGGGTGGTAAACGAGTCAGGGGGTTGGAGCTCCCTTCCAGGAGAGGCTGGTAAACGAGCGCAGGTGGGTGCCTGCGTGCTGGTCAAGTCTGCGCCAGCACATATGTTGTAAGATGTTTTCTCTATAATAAAATATTGAAGGGTGAGCAACTGCAGCGGTGGTTTTCTCCCGACTTGGGTTTCCACCTAAAAATCCTGGTGTTCATGTGTGATGCTTTGTGTGATGGTTTATTATGTTCTTACTACACATGTTTACTGTTTATAGAACATCTAATGAATGAATGATGGAATGATATAAGTGAAGAACTAATGGCATAATTAGATCTCTGTGTATACGCGAGTTTTATGAAGGATATCCGCGTGTATACGCTAGTTGGATTCAGCAAAGTAGCGTATGGGTTTTAGAGCATGAAAAAGTAAAAAGTTTCAATTTTCCCTAAATACCGAAGTTGATCCCCCCCCCCCCTCTCGGTATTTTTTTTCCCAACAGGTGGTATCGGAAGCAGGTTCTTACGCGAAGCTTGATCGCTTGAAGGAGATCCGTCGCAATGGGAAGTCAAGAAGGAGTAATGTCTATAAAGCCACCTCTATTCAATGGAAGCAATGCGATACCGGAAGGTACGAACAAAAGCATATCTGCAAAGTCTTGGTGCAGATGTATGGGCAATCGTGGAAGAAGGCTATCAATATCCGACAAGTATTCCTACTGATGCGGCTGAAAGGAAGAAGTATGAAATCAATGCCAAAGCAGTGAATGTCTTATTAGGAAGCATGTATCAATCATAATTTGCTAAAGTAATGCAGCTACATTCATCAAAAGAAATATGGGACAAAATCATTCTAAGCTATGAAGGAGACAAAAAGGTAAAAAGTGCAAAACTCCAAACTCTTAGAATTGAATATGAAAATTTAAGGATGCATAGTGATGAAAGTATTGCCAGTTTCTTCTTACGTCTAGATGATATTGTAAATCGAATGAGAAATTTGGGTGAAACCATAACCAATACTACTCTGGTGGAAAAAGTATTAAGATCTTTGACTTCAAGGTTTGAATCTAAAGTATCAGCTATTGAAGAAAGGCAAGATCTGCAAACTCTTACTATTGTTCAATTACATGGTATCCTGACTGCTTATGAAATGAGACAAGGAGGTCCCTCTCAAATCAAAGAAGCTGCCTTTAAGGCGTGTGAAAAAGGAAAAGAAAAGGAAGTTGTCAAGGAATCCGGCTATATATCAAGAAGAAGAAGAAGCAAATTTCGTGAGAACACTCCAACTAGGCAACGGAAGCCTCAAAGGTAAGCTTCCTTCAAATGTTTTGAACTTGGAAAAGTTATGGTCACTATGTTGCTAAATGTCCTTGTAGAGAAAAACATGGTAAAGGGAAACAATTTGAAAAGAGGAAGAGTTATTATGCAAATGAAGATGATGATGAAGTGTCCAGTGAAGATGAAGAAGATTCTGACCGTGATCTGAAAGTACTCATGGCAAAGAAGCAAAAGAAGAAGGATACTCGAAACAAGAAGATATCTCAGAAAACCTGTATAGCAGAAATTGAAGAAGATGAATCAGATAGTGACTGGGGTCCTTGTAATACTCTTCTTTGTGCAAACAATAGTGAAGATAGTGAAAGTAAAGTGGTGGATCTAGAAGAAGCTATCAAGATCAAAGTTGAAGAACAACAAAAGGAAATTGATAAGAAAGATTATATCTACAAAGAGATGACTCTCAAATGAAAGAACAAATAGAAATGCCAAATGGACAGGTGGACAAGTATCAAAGGTTTCATACTTATGCATCCAATCGAATTAAAGAACTAGAAGCAGAAATCAACGATCTAAATGCATATCTCGAAAAATAAAGCAAGAAGAATGAAGGACTTAAAGCTGCATGATCATCTCTCTACAAGCGGATCTTGAAGCATTTGAAGCATCGAAGTAAGAACAATGAGGAACCTCTACAACCATTTGAAGAAGGAAGCAACTTGAAGCGAGAAATCATCTCTCTCGAAGAAGATGGAAAAATCAAATAAGAAGAATGAAGAAGCACACAACAAACATGTGAAGAAAACGAAAATTGGTTGAAAGAAGAGATTCTAAATGCGAAGGATCAAGTAGAAGATGGAAGAAGGAAAGAAGAAAGCATGACAAAGCAATGTCAAGCCTTGGAGTTGAGGGTAAACATTCTCGAAGGTAAATTGAAGAAAAGGTTAAACTTTTTTAAGGTTTCAAGATAGTACTAATATTTTGGACAATATTCTGAGTAATCAAAGGTCTCCTGCTATCAAACTTGGTCTTGGTTTCCATGAAACTGTTAAAGGAGAATCTAGCTCACAAGGAAGTGAAAAAAATTCAGAGGATGTCAATACAAAACCTGAAGTGTTGAAAGAGACAAAAAATCAACCAACAATCATGAATTCTCAAAGGAATTCATTCAAGAACGTTGAATGTTTTAAATGTCATAATTATGGGCATGTTGCAGCAAATTGCATAAGCATAACAATTTAGCCACAAACAAACAGATTCTACTCAGAAAGGTACTCTGGTAACTTCAAGGGATATTATTTTTCATGTAACAAGTATGGACATAAAGAAGCTGATTGTAAAAGGAGGAAGATTAGAAATACTCATCATGATTCTTATGCTTATTTTTCTGGACATATGAGATGTTATTCTTGTAACAAGTATGGACATGTAGAAAAGGAATGCAGGTTGAACAGATATGAGAAATTGGATAAATTCCAGCACGCAAATAGAAAGATCAAACAAATCTGGAAAAAGATGGAGGAGGACCGATCGAAACGTAGGGAATTGGGAATATTGACCCTCTTGCAGTCATCGGCACGAAGCTTACTTTACGATTGGTGCAGGAATGATGTGGGGATACATTATGAGAGACTGGTAATGTATCGTCACGGGGGGAAAATATTATGATGACTCTCATGATTGATTTGATTATTCTGGTTATATGTATTTCTGACAGAGCATCTGATATGAAGAAGACAGGTACAGGAAGTACAAGTTCAGGAAGAGATGAAGGAATGTGAAAAAATTTATATGCTTCACTTTCCATACGCGGGTTATATGAACAAAAGTCGCGTATACATGCGAGTTACAGCAGACACAGTCGCGTATGCATTGATGATAAGATAATTTGTATGATAGCTGAAGATCTGGAGCAGAGGTTCAGGGGGAGTATCAGTCTGATTGTTAATAACTGTATTATTGACTCTGTATCAGCTTAATTTCTCAGTTCTAAATAATGATGATATGATACTTGATGTCTTATGTTGAAGATTATGGATGAGTCGTGTTTTCTTTTTGATGAAGAGTATTCATTGCTGAGATGAAAGTATTATAATTCAGAGATAAGGGCAGATCATGTAGAGATTGTTGCTGATGAACATATTCAAGTTGCACAAGTTAAGGAAGAGCATTGGTTCAGGGGGAGCAGCAAGTTGAATAATAATGATTGCATTGTTGGCACTATGACTGCTTATTCTTTGGTTATTGTGATACTCATGCTTAAATGATGATGACTTGGCACATGATTTATTACGATGAGATTTTGAGCCCTGTTTGCTGAAAAGTATCTTTTGTGATCACACATGGATGAATTGGAAGTCTTATGATTCAGAGATAAGAATAGATCATGCAGAGTTTGTTACTATGGTTGAGATCTTTTTCCTACATATGTTGCTTCATGTTAAATCTTGAAGATCTTGACGATATTGGACCACATGGATGATTGCTTATTTGAAGATGTTATTCTGATAATTTCTCTTGGAAAGATTGTATTGATGCTGCAAAGAATCTGAAGGCTTGGTTACTAATGTGCTTATGCTACAACCGTTGGATGACGCTTGAAGACACTACTACACTGCTCTATCTATCTGCACTCCAGGGAAGCATTCAAATATCTCAGAAAGAAGTTGAACACTGTTTTTTTTTTTCTCACAGAGGATCAGATCTGGTTAAAATTTAAAAGATGGTATTGGATACGCGGGTTTCCTGAAACACAGTCGCGTATATACGCGAGTTCATGCAAATAAAACCGCGTATGTATGATTGCTGACAAATTTCTGTTTGGGGTCAGCTCTCTTCAGCACAACTGCAGTGCTGTTTGGTATCTCTGGTATCTCTGGTGATGTTCCAGTTCTTATAATATTGTTTCAATCTCTGATGTTTTAAAGATGCTTTGATGATTGGTTGAAAGTTTTCATGATGCTCAAACTAAGGGGGAGCCTTAGTCATATGGAAAGGATGTTCGGATGCACATTTTCAGGGGGAGCATTAGCTTTGATGAGTATAATGCATTGTTGGCATTAGGATGATTCTGATATATGATCTCTCTTGAGGTCTTTCTGGTATTGTTCATGAAAAGTTACAATTGTAGTTTGATGAAAAGGTCATGTTGAGACCCATGATGTAAAATTGTAATATTCAGTCATGTAAGGACTTGTCAAATTTGTAAACCCACTTGGTTGGGTAGCTGAGTCAAATTTTGTAAACCCACTTGGTTGGGTAGCTGAGTTGAAATGTGTAAACCCACTTGGTTGAGTACTTGAGTCTCATATGTAAATCCACTTGGTTGGATATTTGATGTAAGTATGAGTATTTGGTGATAGGAAGTTCATAGAGTCATGTACTTTATTGAAAAATATGTTTGAAGATTCAGCATGAACTCAGGGGGAGCTTGGTCACTTCAGTATACATCAGATCTGCAGAACGCTTCTTCCACATGAGGAGAAAAGGGGGAGAGTATGTTGGTTTTGATCCGCCCTTTGCCCTTGATGTCAAAGGGGGAGAGTGACATGGTGTTTGAATGAAGAGAAAGAATGGTATCAAAAATGGGGAATGTGACATGGTGTCCTTGTATTCTTAATGTACCTATCTGTTGTGGTAACCAAACACCATTGTGGTTGCCATCAAGTCCAAAGGGGGAGATTGTTGGCAATATGATGAAGAGTGTTGTCCTTGATGGCAACCCACTGAATGGAGATGAAGACATGAGACTGTTGACATGTGTTGTCCTTGATGGCAATCCACCTAATGAAGTCATTCTTGACCTGATAGGCTTGGTAAATGATGTAAATCTGATATGAAATGATGTTTGTTAGCAATATGATGCTGAGTGTTGTCCTTGAATGGCAACTTACTTGATGAAGTTGTGCTTGATAGAATATGTCTTGATGAACCCGTTTAAAGATGTAAATCTGATGTATCTACAGAGAGTACAGAAGGTAATGAAGAAAGGAATTCAATATGTGCTAGATCCATGATGAAAATAGTATGTCTCTAGGAATACGTGGATTTGCCTAGGGGAAGTCGCGTATGCACGCGGAAAAGAACGTGCCAAGTCGCGTATGGGAAAAAGCGCTCATAAAGTGCAAAACCAGGGGTAACCACCATGGTATTGACCCATTGTATTGGGTAATGATTTGTCTAAATGACCCCGTCCAGGAATACCATCGGAAGTAATGTGGTTTTGGCTCATGGTATTGAAAAATGGTAAACCTATATAAGGAGAAGAAATTCATTGTGCAAATCATGAGTGTGGGTGCAAGATGTCTGAGCTTGAATGAATACTTCTCTGTGAAGTATATCTGTATGGAAAGGGTAAAGGTTTGATGATAGATCTGAATCTATGATGCCCAAATAAAGAAATGATGAAGAAGGGAATCTAGATCTGGAATGTATTTGTATCTGCTAGATCTGTTTATGGAAGGCTTAGATCTGAGATGAGGCGAACATCTGTCTGAAGTAAAAGGGTAAATCTGAACTGAATATCTGATCTGAAGAAGTATGCTGCTCTATAATGGTTGAAGATCTATACGCTAGTTCGCCGCAGAGGAAGCGTGTATATACGCGGCTTCGCTGAAGAGAAAGCGTGTATGCGCAATGAAATGAGCTCTATAATATGTACAGAAGTATACGCTGATTTATGTGAACGGAAGCGCGTATATACGCGACATCAGAGAAAGGACTGCGCATATGCAAACTAGGGTTTGGCCGAAGCAAGAGGAAGCTTTGGATCCGGTGTGAAAATTGATGAAACGTGGTCCATAGAGGTCTTGAGGGGTTGTAGCCTTCGGTCGGGGGTCGTAGCTCCCTTCCAAGTGAGGTGGTAAACCCTAGCGGTCGTGGCTCCCTTCCGGAGTGAGGGCTGACGTGACGAGATCGGGGGTCGTAGCTCCCTTCCGGGCGTGCAGCAGGTGAGGGGTTGTATTACCCCTTCCGAGAGCGAGTAAACGGGCGCGGTGGGTGCTGCGTGCGGTGATGCACAGCACATATGTTGTAAGATGTTTTCTCTATAATAAAATATTGAAGGCTGAGCAACTGCAGCGGTGGTTTTCTCCCGACTTGGGTTTCCACCTAAAAAAAAAATCCTGGTGTTCATGTGTGATGCTTATGTGTGATGGTTTATTCTGTTCTTACTGCACTTGTTTACGATTATAGAACATCTAATGAATGAATGATGGAATGATATAAGTGAAGAATTAATGGCATAATTAGATCTTTGTGTATACACGAGTTTTATGAAGGATATCCACGTGTATACGCTAGTTTGCTTCAAAAAAGTAGCGTATGGGTTTTAGAGCATGAAAATGTAAAAAGTTTTAGTTTGCCCTAAATACTGATTCACCCCCCCCCCCCCTCTCAGTATTTTTCCCAACGTATTTAACCTGGTTGAAAATTCTTGTACGATCTCCCCTAGTTGTCTTTTTAAATTCTTGTATTCCTCTATGATGAGAACTTCATTTCCCATGATCACCCACATGTCTAAGAAGACTTGAGTAAATTGATGAAAATTGATAATGCTTGCAACTGGAAGGTCCTTAAACCAATTCCTAATTTTTCCTTGTAATTATAAGGAAAACATTCTAATACGCACATCATCTTCTTCTATTTCAAAAAGGTCAAGTAAATTCTCAAGATTTTGAACGTGTTCTTCAGCGGTGACTTTTGAGCTTTCTCCATCAAATCTGGGTAGTTTATTTGCAATATTTGCAGGGAGGTCTTGGAATATAGGAGGAAAAATTAGAGGCTTGTATCTTTCTGGGACCTGTGGGTATAGGTAGTGTAAAAAGATATTTATGGCTGTTTGAGGTTTCGGCAAAAGGAGGAAAGGTAGCATCAGGCTCTTGTTTCACTAGATTTTCCACAGGTGAATCTGGGGTAAGCATAGGTGTATAAGACTGATCATGGTCTAAAATTTGAGGCTTAGATTTTTGAGGCTTGAGATATTTACAATGATAAATGTAGATCTCATCAGTGTATTCTTGATCAGGCTTAAATTAGGATAGAACATAGTTATAGATAAAAACAATAATTTCTTGAATCCAACTTAGGCCTGAATGCTCTTTCTTTCTAGGATGACTTGTCATGTTTCAGGTTCTTCCTCCAGTGGAGTCTTTAGGTCTATTGAGAGTTGTGGAGTCACCAGGTGGATGATTTCAAATATTTTAAGGCAGGTTGTTGTCCACCATCAACAACTGAATACCAATCTAAGGATGTTTGTGGGCTTTCTGAGGTCTCAAGGATGTCTAAGATGCAATTTACTCGGAAGGTCCCACTGTGATAACCATTATGTTAGCTCCCCATAATTTTCTAGATTGATTGAGATACAAATGGATAGGGGTAACATCAAACCAAGCTTTGGAATCCAAGGACCTAACCTTCCTGGATTGGGAGAGGGATCTCTCTAGTAAGTGCAAAGATGTGAACTTGTTTGCTGATTTGGGTTGATTTTAGGCTAGATGTTAAGTGCAAGGTATTTTGATTGTTTTTGGTTGGGTATGATGCTCAGATAGATTTAGATAGAAAACAAGGAAGATTTTTAAGTCATTGGGCAATGGAGTCTAACAAGGTCATGATAAGTTCATCAATGGTTTCAAGAGCATTTGCAGGGAAATTTTAACTTGGTTGGTGGATCTTTTAAGGTTGTGAAGGATCATGAGGTGAACATTGAGCTTGAGAACAAATAAGCTAATAAAGGGAAAAAATTGAATCCTTTATGTACTTGTAAATTGAACGAGTTAGAAGATTAATGAGCATAGCAAGAGAATCAAAGGCATAAGAAAAACCTAATCCATTTGATTTCAAACTGAAAGCAAATAATCAACCAAGATAAACATTTAGATGAAACATAGAAAGGAAAGAAACTTATTTAACTTTCATAGATTTCAACATTAAGAGCAGAAAAACATTTAAGATGCACAAGTAGCTATGACCATAGAAGGAGAGAAAACCCTGAACATCTAAAGTTACAGCTATGAAGGTTCCTTGAAACAAATTCAGCAAAGTAAAGGCAAAGAGTAGGATTGAAATAGAATTCTTTGATAAACCTAGGCAAAGGTGCTTTTAAAGAGATTATTCCAAGAACAGAGTATTTCATGTTGGGCATGTGTTATATTCTTCCCATGACTGGCCCCACGCGCTGTACGTTGCGCCAGGGGGGTCACAAGGAGGGCGGCAGCCCCCCTATCGGGGTTTGGGGCAGCGCCCCGGAAAAAAGTTTTTTGGTATGCGGTCCCACTCATAGGTGGACCCACCCATGTTTTTTGCATGAGTTTTCACATGGTTTTGGCGTACGATGGTTTTCGGCCCCTGGTATTTTGCAGATCTGGTCAAGGGAACTACGCTTATGTTCTAATCCAGGGTTAATGGATTGGGGTTTATGTATGCTTCGGCATGTATATATATGTGTTGTAACACTAAAAGGAATATAATGAAAAATCATGTTCGTCGTCCCGATTTGGGATCTAGGGGAAAATCTCTGTGTTTATCTGTTTTATGTTTTATGCTCTCGCTATTGTTTATTCTCTGTTATAAGATTCGTGTGTAGAAAATTTATGTTCAGGGTTAAAACCTACATTTGGTATCAAAGCTATTTCGGCTTCAAGGGGACGCCTTTGCTACTGATGGTTTTTTGTTCGGGCCTGAGGTAGAACCTATTCAGTGGGAGATATACGGGATCGATTCTTGCGGTGAAAGAAGATGGCGAGCGGTGGGAAGATAGAGATAGAGAAATTTAATGGTCAGAGCTTTGAGTTATGGAAGCTCAAGATGGAGGATCTGCTGGTGGATAAAGATCAATGGATCGTGGTAGATCCAGGTACTAAACCAACAAAAATGTCAGATGAAGACTGGAAGAAACTGGATCGGAAGGCTAAGAGCACAATACAGTTGTGTGTCTCAGATGTAGTATTGTTGAATGTATTTGGGGAAGCTATGGCGAAGAATTTGTGGGAAAAACTTGGGACTTTGTACCAATCTAAGTCTCTGGTGAATAAGTTGTTCCTACGGAAAAAGCTGTATAACCTGAGGATGAAGGATGGAGACTCGGTGACAGAGCATCTGAACGCCTTCAATACTGTGGTAAGTCGGTTGTCATCTGTTGATATTAAAATCTCAGATGAAGATAAGTGCATCAGTTTTTTGTGTTCTCTACCAGACTCATGGGATAGTCTGGTTATTGCAATAGGTAGCAATACAACTACCTTGAATTTTGATGACATTGTCTCAGCCTTGCTGTCGGAGGAAATGAGACGGAGAAATATGGAGGGCCAAAATGGAGATGCCTTATATGTACGAGGAAGGTCCCAAAACAGAAACAAGAATAAGGTTTCGAGTGGGAGATCCAAATCTAGAGGGAGATCTAAATCTCCTGGAAAGTTTGTAAAGGTATGTTGGAAATGCGGAAAGGAAGGGCACTACAAAAAGGAGTGCAGATCTAAAGCTCCTGAGAAAGGAAAGGGATCTGATGATGCTCCTTCTGCAGAGGAAAAAACCACCTCGGATGAAGGTGGGGATGTGTATTTGGATTCTTCTTCAAGTACTCATGTAGATCATGAGTCATGGTTGATTGACTCAGGTGCATCCTTTCATTTCACTCCCCATAGGGAGTGGTTCTGCGAGTATGAGAAATATGATGGTGGTGATGTATTCCTAGGGGATGATAGGAAGGCCAGAATCGTTGGACGTGGAAAGGTCAAACTGAAGCTTCAAGGTGGAAGGATTAGAACACTTCCTCGTGTTCTGCATATTCCTGCATTGGCCAAAAATATGATTTCTGTAAGCAAGATGGATGATGCAGGTGTAAAAACAGTGTTCGAGAAATATTCCTGCAAGATGGTTCGAGGAGCACTGGTATTAATGCGGGGAGTTTGGACTGGAACTCTGTACAAGCTACAAGGTAGCACTATTGTTGATATGTGTAACAGTTCTGTGGTTCCTGAAAGTGGAGTGGAAAGCCTAGCTATCTCTGGAGAAAACACCATGTTATGGCATCAAAGGCTTGGACATATTGGAGAGAAGGGCCTTCGGATACTGCATAGAAATGGTATGGTAGAAGGTATGTATAACTGCTCTCTGGATTTCTATTTCTATGAAAATTGTGTATATGGAAAGCAGAATCGGGTGAGTTTTCCTTCTGGTGCTAAGAAGGTGAACAATATATTAGAACTTGTGCACAGTGATGTGTTTGGTCCTGTGTCAGTTCCATCACTGGGAAAGTCTGTGTACTATGTTTCATTCATAGATGACTTCTCAAGGAATACATGGATATCTTTCTTGAGGAATAAATCTGAAGTCTTTGACAAATTTAAAGAATTTAAGGCTCTGGTGGAAAACCAGACAGAGAAGAAGATAAAGGCGCTGAGGACAGATAATGGTGGGGAGTTCTGCAAGAAGGAATTTGAAGAGTTCTGTAAGAAGTGTGGTATAGCACGGTAGAAGACTACTCCATACACACCTCAACAAAACGGAGTTACAGAAAGAATGAACAGAACACTGATGGAAAAGGCAAGAAGCATGCTCAGTGGTACTGGGTTAGGACAAGAATTATGGGTAGAGGCAGTGGAGACTGCATGTTACTTAGTTAATAGATCACCTTCATCAGTGTTGGAGGATAAGACTCCACATGAGGTATGGACTGGTAAGAAACCCTCTCTTTCACATCTAAGGGTATTTGGATGTGATTCATATGTACATGTTCCAAAGGAGAAAAGGACCAAGTTGGATAATAAATATGAAAGGTGCATCTTTATTGGGTATAAGGATGGTTTAAAGGGTTACAAGCTTTGGAACCCGGAAACAAGGAAGGTTGTGTACAACTGAGATGTGGTGTTTAGAGAGGTGAAAGATATTGTTAAACATGAAGTCCTACCAAAGGAACCTGAGAAGATAGAGTTTGAGCTAAAGGAGGATGAATCAGACTCTACAATAGAAGAAGACTCAGAAGATGAAGAGCCACAAACTCCAGCTTTGAGAAGATCAGTTCGGGAAAGAAGGCAACCAGAAAGGTATAGTCCATATGCTTTCTGTTCAGGTTTTGCCTTAACTATAACTGATGATGAACCTAGAACTGTCAGGGAGGCAGTAGATTCAGAGGATGGAAAACTCTGGAAGGAGGCCATGGTTGATGAAATGGCATCCTTGCACAAAAATGAGGCATGGGATCTAGTGGAGTTGCCGGCTGGAAGGAAGCCCATCGAGAGCAAATGGGTGTTTAAAAGGAAGATGAATGTAGAAGACAAGGTGGAGAAATACAAAGCTCGGTTGGTAGAAAAAGGTTATTCCCAGGTGCCGGGAATTGATTTTGGTGATATTTTTTCTCCTGTTGCCAAGGTTACTTCTATTAGATTACTTTTATCTGTTGCTGCTGCATTTGATTTTGAGATAGAGCAGATGGATGTGAAGACAGCATTTCTTCACGGGGATCTAGAAGAGTAGATCTACATGAAGCAACCTGAAGGCTTTATGGTGAAGGGTAAGAAAGAACTAGTATGCAGGTTGAAGAAGTCTCTCTATGGGTTAAAACAGTCACCAAGGATGTGGTATCAGAAATTTGATACCTATATACGGGGACTTGGCTTCACCCGAAGCAAGGAGGATCACTGTGTTTATTTTAAATTAATTGGTGACCGTGTTATTTATTTGGTCTTGTATGTGGATGATATGTTGTTGATTGGAAATGACAAAGAAAATATCCAAGATTTGAAGACCCAACTGTTCTCCAAATTCGACATGAAGGATCTTGGTGCTGCAAACTATATTTTGGGCATGGAAATTAAGAGAGATCTGGCAAAGAGGATGCTCTGGTTAAACCAGAGGAAGTATGTCGAAACTATATTGCAGAGGTTCAATATGCAGGATAGTAAACCAGTGAATGTTCCTATTCCTGTAGGTGTAAAGCTGTCTGCTGAACAGTGTCCCAAGACACATGAAGAAGAGGAGTATATGTCTCGTGTTCCATATGCAAGTGCAGTGGGCAGCCTGATGTATGCAATGGTATGTACTAGACCAGACATTGCACATTCAGTGGGAGTATTGAGCAGGTTTATGTCAAACCCAGGAAAGGAGCACTAGATAGCAGTGAAGCAGGTTTTCAGATATTTACATGGCACTAGTGATTATGGCTTGTGCTACCAAGGAAGACCAAGATTGGAAAGAATGTTGGACATTTGTGGTTTTGTTGATGCAGATTGGGCTGGAGATCTGGACCAAAGAAGATCTACAAGTGGGTATGTGTTTAGCCTATTTGGAGGCGCAGTCAGTTGGATGAGTAAAAGACATTTTGTAGTGGCTCTTTCAACTACAGAGGCATAATACATAGCAACCACTCATGCAAGCAAGGAAGCAGTTTGGTTGCAGAGATTGTGTTCAAGTATGGGGTTGGTACAGCAAGCTATAAGGATAGACTCTGATAGCCAAAGTGCAATTTTATTGGCTAAGAACCCTGCTTACTATTCAAAGACAAAGCACATTGATGTTCAATATCACTTTGTTAGAGATATGGTTGAGGCTAAAAGGGTGTTGTTGGTAAAGGTGGACACTTTGAAGAATGTTGCAGATGCATTGACGAAGTCTGTAAGCACTCAGAAGTTCTCTTGGTGTAGAGAAACAATGGGTGTTGAAGAATAGGCCCAATGACTAAGCTCTCCTGTGGCCCCCTATGGAAAGAAAACAACAAGTGGGAGAATGTTGGGTATGTGTTATATTCTTCCCACGACTAGCCCCATGCACTGTACATTGCGCCGGGCGCAACAGGGGAGGCGACAACCCCCCCTTTCGAGGTCCGGGGCAACGCCTCGGAAAAAAAAAATTTGGTATGTGGTCCCACTCATAGGCAGACCCACCCATGTTTTGTGCATGATTTTTCACATGGTTTTTGGGTACGATGGTTTTCGGCCCCTAGTATTTTGTAGATCTGGTCAAAGGAACTACGGTTATGTTCTAATCCAGGGTTAATGGATTGGGGTTTATGTATACTTCGACATGTATATATATATGTGTTGTAACACGAAAAGGAATATAATGAAAAATCAAGCTGGTCGTCCTGATTTGGGATCCAGGGGAAAATATCTGTGTTTATCTGTTTTATGTTTTATGCTCTCTCTATTGTTTATTTTCTGTTATAAGATTCGTGTGTAGATAATTTATGTTCATAGTTAAAACCTACATTTCAGTGGCAACAATATGCAGGACTAGCCATAAATCATACTTGATACAAATTTATCTAAACCATTCAAGAAATGGACAAGCAGCTTCTTAGGGAGTAAGAGATGGATTCCCTAACATATCTCAACAGAAGAAAACATTGAGGCAGTGAAGGACAAATAGAATTAAGGTGCCATTAGAAAACATTTCTTAATCTAAATTTTTTGTCCTACTACAAAATAGCAAGATGGATAACATAATGGAAAACTAGAAAACATGAATATAAGAAAACTTCACCATCAACCAGGCTTATGGATCCTACAAATAGTCTCTCTCCATCAACAAGCAAACCAGGGCATGCATGAGCTCCAAGACATCAAATTGTTATCAAAAACTCCAAGAGACTATGTATTTCTTTAGCATAAGTCATCAGAATCCAACCAAATACATGAAAGCCTCATGCTATATTTATGGAGCAAATGAGGAAGTGGAAACCCTAAGAGGCTTCCAGAAACCCTAATTTAGTCGTAAATGTCATAAATGTGCTTAATGACCATTCAAGGCCCAAGACACATAATAGATAAGGAAATAAATGAAAAACATCAAAACATAACTCCTCAATCAAATCTGGAGTTATTTTCCCAAAAAAATATTAAAAAACCATTTCTCCATTAATCAGTGTCTTTTGTTGATTTTTTGGCCTATGTCAGTCTATTTGCGCAGTGCCACTTTTGCAAAAAATAGGTTGTTTTGCAACTAGCTTTTGAACCACTTCCCAATGTCATATTTGGCTCCGTGATAGATTTTTGGAAAGCTTTAAGAGTATACTTTCCAAAAATGCTTGTGGTTCCCTGATCCAGTCCCTGTAACCTTGTCAAAAATTCAAAAATCTCCAACTTGTCATTTGCGCAGCGCCAGGCCTAAAACAGGGGCAGAAAGGTGTTTTTTGAGGTGTTTTTTGACCTTTTGAGTGGTCAAAACAGCTCCAAATCCTTTGAATTTTTATTGGATGATGTGTGGGTCATGAAAAATCCAAAAATGTCAAGTTTTCCTCTAGAGGATGCCCCATATTTTTGCGCAACGCCAGTGGCACTGCGCAAAGTAGACCAAAAATTCACAAAAAACAAAATCTTCTCCAAATTTCTTCAAAATTGCTGGAGACCCTCCTTAGATGTTTTTAGATAATTTTCGAGAAGCCTCAGCCAAAATTCAAAGGCTATCATGCTCATTTGGGCTTTTTAGGTTTTTTTATCTCAAGGAGGGCTTCTTTGAGTTTGGCATTTGCAAGCCTGCTCTTCCTTGCATAATGTTTGGTCACCTTCTTTTGGAGGAAAAGGCCTCTCTTGATCTTCTTAAAAACCTTATGCTCACTTTTGTAATGCTAAATGACGTATTGTTCCATGCCAATCACCACTGATGTGCTCACTTTCCTCTTCTTCACCATCATTTCCTCCTTTATGTTTGGTCTCAAAGGCTTTTGACCTTTATCACCACCACTATTGTTGTCAGCTCTTGACATGTTGATAGGAGATGCTAGTTTTCAAATTAGGGCTTGATGAAACAAGTTCAAGAGGATGATGGAGTCAACTTTGGGGAATGAGAGGTGTGGAGGCTAGGGTTTTTAGGGTTTAAGTGGCTATGTAGCTTGAGGAGGTTTTATCATGAGAGTATGGTAACTGCTTAAAATCCCTTACCCACCCATGCCATAAAATTGGTCCAAGAAGGATTATAAGAACAAGGTCCCTTTGTTTACATGACCTAGGGTTTTTATCTCAACAACTAAAAAACCAAAAATGAATTTGCAATTTTGCTTAGGGAATAGGAGAATATAACACTTACCAACATTTTAGATTCTCTTCAACCTTAAAGGTGCCTCAAATTATAAATTTAGGCATCAAGGAGTCTTTTTTTCAATTTGGAACCTTCCTAAACATTGCATAGTGCCAGACAGTCTTGCCCAACCATTTGTGTAGCGTTGGGCAGTCCTGCCCATGGATTTTGCGTAGCACCACTTTTTTAAGCAGTGCCAAAAAAAGGGTCAATTTGCAGGCATGTTTTGATGACCTTCCTGAAGTTGGATTTGGGCCTGTGATAGCTCGTTGGAAATCTTGACTTGTATAATTTCAAAATATACAATTTTTTTTCTTTTTGGAGTTGATTTTTCCAGTCACAAGTTGATTTTCCCAATACTGTTCAAAAAACGTACTTAATGATGGTGCAGAAATGCAGAGTGCTAGTGCAGACCACTTTTGGATGCCTTCCTCAACTCCAAATTTAGCTCATGATAGATCATTGGAAACATATTCAAGTCTATGTGTATTTAAATTCACTAATAAAGTCATTTGGACACTCCAGATATGAGAAAACTTGATTTTCCCAAGGTCACTCCAACAATGCAGAAATTCTCCAGTGACACTTGTATTTTTGACATTGCTCCCTAACCATGATACATGTGTAAAACAAGATGGAGTTTTTTCTTCTTGGCCCTATGATGGACAAAAATATCTCTCACTTTTTCCAAATTTATCTCTTTTTGGCCAAAAACACATTTTTGAAAAAAACTGGCCCTACGTGTGACACATGGCTTGTCTCTTGGAATGAATTCTTGGAAAATGATGGAGGCATGATGTTTATGATCTGGTATGGAATTATACTTTCTGATATGATATATCAAATGGATCCTTTTCTCCTATGCCTCTTTTCCATGGCAAACCCTAGCATAGTCGGAAGAGGAAAATAGGGTTTGGTGTAGGGGATTTAGGACTGCCTTGCATAGGGATGGGAATGAAGGGGTTAAGGGATGTATAAATTATTAGGGAAATTTTTGGGGATAGGGATAGATGTTAGGGAGTAGGGGAAAGTGGAATTTCAAGAATTGAGTGAGAGGAAGGGGTCCAAAAGGTCAAAACACAGGCCTAGTCTAAAAAAGTGTCAAATTGTGGCAATAGAATAGGTTTTGTAGAAAAATGATGATTTTGAGGTATAGGAGTGATGGGAAGTGTTTATGAAGGTAAATTAAGGATAGTAGGAGGTGTAACAGCATTATGATATAAGCCTCGTTGATGATTTAACCATGGAGGTCATGAAACCAATAAAATGCCCTAAAAAACCCTAGTTTGTTCTCTGAAAATAGGCATGCTGCCTCTCCTTTGTTGCGGATGTCTTTAGTGATGAGTTGGCCTCTTACCTTACCTAGTTCTATGCTAATATCCACCTTCATACCTCTGTAGAAATTTCAAAATGGGTAGCTTTCCTTTGCAGACTTTGTGTTTGGCCAAGGAGGCCTTCCTTGGAAGATCTTCTGATCTTCTTTGGACAATCAATTGCTGATCTTCCTCCTCTTTGATTTTACTTTCTTGGCACATAAAAAAAAATGACTTAGATCATTAAAACAAACCTACAACATATGAAACCCTAAATGACTTAGTGGGAGGCTCTTTGGACTTGGCCTTTGTTTGAAAACTTGAGTTGGGATCCCTATGTGAAAATGGCGACCTTAGGTAGCAATGGAGGGGTTGGGCAACACAAGAACAGCGGGCTTGAGGCCAAGGGTGACTAGACATGGTGAATATGAATAGCATAAGCCCATGATGGGATTTTTGGGAGTAGTGAACAGTCCTTGACACGATAGGAGGATAAGATAGCAAAAAAATTATCCTAAGGATAATGAAGGCAGTGAGATTTCTAAAACTCACAATGTTCATGAAATTTGTTTCTAGAAATCTAAGATAAGTATTTAGTCATCCATACAAAGAAAAAATTTCTGATGACTAACACGTAGTAGCTGACCAATATGACTAGGCACTCCAACAGTGTATCATGAATTTGCATAATAATATGGTCAACCATGATCTCATTAATTTCGTGTGTCGACCCCTCCATAAGGCGCTCCACCTCTGCTAGGGTCTCGACAACATTGAGATATTGTAGTGCATCTCCTCCTACTGTAGCAACCTATACTAGTGCTACTTCCTATTTTGGATCTCTTACACGATGGAGATATGAAGAACCTATAGTTCTAATGGTCCAACATCTGCATGAATAAATCAATAGTTTAGTCTCAGAAACATCAAAAACAAAAAAAAATGTAAAACTTTTAAAATAAAAACTTGAATAGTTAAAATATCTTACCTGTAGCACCCCATTACTCACCCTCAAGAAGCACGGGCTCAGGATCTTCACGAAAATACACCCATGCATACGGATAATCATCTATCATAATGAACTATATACGTGGCCACCTAAAAAAGGTTGGTGGGAAGTTGATCGCCGACAAACCTACATGTTGTAACATAAGATCTATCCACCTCCTCATATGTGGAACCCTCAGATCAATGGGCTCGAGCGTGATGTGTTGAGGTTGTAATAATTGAATCTGCTATAGGGAAAATTTGTTCAATATTGAACCAAAGCCAAAAAAATTAAATTTTCCCTCTCTTGATTTAGACAATTGTTCTTTCATATTGACCAAAACCCCCTCACTCCAATTGAATATTGTTGGCTCCAAACACTCTAAACCGTATTGCATGTATGATATTCTAGCTACATGAAGTGTGGAGCTACCAGCCAATCTGGAAACGATGAATAAGATTTTTCTTGATGGGAAATGGGTCACATCTCTTATGCTAATTTTTCCATCCCTATTTGGTTTAGCTCAAGGTTTTCAATGAGCGACAATATAGTCTTTCACTGTTTCTCCACCCCTTCTCCCACGTAGGAGAGAGATGGAAGCACCTATCATGGATAAACATGTCAGAAAATTTATTTCCTTTACCTTTATCTCAAGCAGATGTTATCCTAACATGAATTCATGTGCTTTCACATCCCATGAATGAACAAGTTACTCTAGTAATTCCATGTGTTTCCTCATACCAGGTAACCAGAAAAATTTCAAAATTTTGAATTTTTTAAGTGCTTCAATGGTGGAAGGATCATTTGTTGCATTCAAGTATTGTTCTTCATGTTCTCTTTTTGTCCATAAAAACGACATTTTGTGCTAATAAAGACTTGAAACTTCAACAAGAGACTCATTCAGATATTTTTCATGTAAAAAATTTCACAAATTTTGAAGGGAACTGTTGAATCAAACTTGGGATTTGCACCCAATGCTTCCCTATAAGGGGATATAGTTTGTTGCACCCCTCCCTTCAATACATCATCACCTAGATGAAACACTCCTTTAAACTTTAGAAGGTTGTGTTGGTCCAAGAGAAATTTTTTCAAACCCTGGGGATCTCAAAAATCTAGAAAACTTGCATGAAATCACAAAATGAAACCATGAAATAAAAGGAAATTTTTTAGCTCCTACCTGGAAGTGATGGTGCTTAAAATGATCCAAAATATTGGCCACAATCAGCTACAAAAGATCGAGGGAAAAAATTACTCAGATCTTTCATTGTTGAAGGTAAATCATTTTGATTACTTATGGTAGCTTTTCCATTATTTTATCATATTTAATGCTTTGACCTAGTAATGGTTCATTTTTATCATGAAACAAGTATTTTTAATCCTTTTGTAGTATTTTGAGCAAGTCAGAAACTATTTGACGGATTTTGTCGTGTTTTTAACAGATTATTTTAACCGAGGAGTATACTTTTATCACTTTTTCAGGCTCCGTAAACTCACTAAAAAGGAACCCCTTAGAGTCATCTTTCAGCTCTTTGCAGACTCCCAAAATATGAAAATATTGTCGAGCACTTGGCTTTTTGAAGTCGTTAAAGTAAATGAAAAGATGTCTACTCAGTATAAGTTTAACCCTTTTCCAGACTTAGATAGACTATTTATGAAAAAGGAATACCTTAGTCGAACATGGCTAAGAGGCTCTCTTGGTTATTGTTTTCTGCCTTTTCATACTCAAGGGACTATTTATGAAGAGGAGCATCTAGAGTTTTCTTTTTTTCCTCTTTTTAAAACTCTCTAAACATGAAAAATAAGTCGATTTTTACCTTCGTTGGACTCATTAAAACATGAAATAGTGATGGAATTGTCAAACATGATGAGACCAAACCGCTCCTTCTCAGGGTTCGTTAAACATACTCGGAGAGATTCATCCACGGGATGAACTTACAGATCAAGCATATGCTATCCTCCTCAATATTGTTAAAAAATAAAGAGGTACCGACCAATATGGTTGGGTAATTTGGGAAAATAGGGTACTCCACTTGTTAATGGCAGTGAGTCGCTCTTGAATATGGCACTCTTCCACTTCATCTTTTTGGTTGTTAGGTTGGTAAATATGCTTGTCTTTATTTCATCATGCCATTTTCAAAGCCTCCATTTTCAGTTTTGGGTCAATGCTGCCAACTCCATTCAGTGTCGTCATTGTGTTCAATAGAATTCATTCAAGCAATATCTGCTACAATAATCTTAAGCCTTCATTCCATGTTTTTTCATTCTTGATCCAATTCCATATAAATATCATTCTGTCTCAACTCATGATACATATTTCGTGTCATTGATGGGGGATACATCAAGGTCCTTCTACGATGGGTCACTTCTTGTTGACATCAACTCATTATCCAAGGAGTTCACTTAGAAAAAACCCTTCGGTACTTTGGTGCTTGCATACATCAATGGAAAGTTTAATCACTCTCGGGTATAGTTTTACATCAATGGCCTTCGACCGAAAGACTCTATGTGGTGTTCAACTTCAGCTCATTTATTCACACCATAGAGATTTTACTGCAGTACCTTCAGAGTCATTAACATCATTGGTGGTTTCTCTCATGTTTGTTAATGACTTACATCATTGGTTGGTAATCAAATGGTGTCTACCATGTTCGACTTCAGCTCATTACTTCACATGGTTAGACTCGTACATTGGAAGACCGTGTGAAGGAGATAGAAGACTTTGGATCTAGTTTCATCCATCGAGACTGTGATTTTAGATTAATACAAGATTACAATGTATAATGGCTATGATCATACATAGATTCATCATGTCATGGGTCCACCATTTTTCATGTGTCTGTTGATAATTGTACATGTAATATTAGCTTATGTTTTGAGTATGGGTATGACTCCCTCAGAAAATATGTCATGATGTAAATTTATTGTAACAGAATATGATCTTGTTGGTTGTTCTTGATCCTGACTTGTCACAAAGTAAATCACTTCAGTCATCAGTTGCCATTTCTGACTTTGTGCTTTAGGGGGGAATCTATTATAGGCCATTTTTTCACATCTTGTTAATAGGCCTACAAATTGGATCAATAAACATCATTTTACCACTTGTCATAATCCTTGCACAAATCTCTAAGCATGACTTTTTTCTAATCCATGAATTTTTTCCTGCAGCTGCTTCATTTCAATCATTTTAAGGAACAACGCACTCTATAGGTTTGGATACCTGCGTTCACCTACAGGTCGTCCCTTAGTTCAGCACATTCAGAGACAATTGTGGCCAACCATCAGTGCATGCAACCCAAAGTTGCAGAAAAAGAGAATTCCACACAACCTGAACTTGAGGTCACACCGAAATGTTCTCATTGTCAGAGAACCGGTCATATGGAAGATCAGTGTTTTGATCTCCATCCCTGTAGCCATTGTGGCAATTCCACTCATTCCTCAGACAAATGTCGCAATCAACACAAGTCAACTAGATTGAAGATACATTATGAATGGATCGACCCTTAGGAATGGTCATCCACAGTTAAAAGATTGCTTCAGTTCTACAATCGAATCCAATCACACATAGTGTAGACAACACTGAAAAGATGATGGTACTCTCATGCAGTTGAATGGGGGAGTACAACAATCTAAAAATCCTACACCTGAAGGGGGGGAGTTCAACAATATTTTCCAGAGAATTTTCTCTCCTTTCAGCTAACAAAGGAGGGAAAATGTCAATGAAATTGACAGTGGTTGTCAGACTGAAAGTCTCGACAAAAACAGCAAAAGCAGCCAGTGGGCATCAAAAAACATTGCCAGTGGGCATCAACCAATTTTCCAGTGGGCATCAAAAAATTTTCCAGTGGGCAGTCGACATCACAGAAGCAGTGAACAGTTTTTCAGCACAGCAAAAGAAACAATGATTTGTTTTTGACATCATCAGCCAGTGGGCTTTGAAAATATTTTGTCAGTGGACAAAGGATGTTGCTTTCATGCAAAGGACAGATAGATCCTTTTGCAACTTGGCACTTGATGGAGTTGTCAAGCGAAATTCAAACATGAATCAGACATACAGCTGACTCATGGTCTCTTCAGATTGCAGTGTTTCAGCATCCAGCTTTGGCGGTTTTTCAGGCAATGTTTTTAAAGGATCAACATGAGAACTTGGAATATGGTTCCTTGTTCTTATTTTGGATTTTTCATTGAAGGGGGGAATGTTAGCCTCTCTAAAATGACAATAATAAATCCAAAATAATTAATTAAATATTCCTAACTCTTGGGTTGTTGAGTTGTTCCTCAAAAGATGGAGTTTGTTTAGGAACTCCTATCTTGGTGGGCTTTTGGTGAGAAATTATCTCAACCAAAAAAGACTAAGATAGCACGGACTATCTTCTCTCATTTATTTAAATTGTAAATTAAATTATTTTAACAAGAGAGATTACATGAGGAAGCCATGAGGCTTTTGCCTTTTCCACCAATGTTTTGTCTAAGTTTTGTGTCTATGTTTTCTGCAATATGTTTCTGAGTTGATTTAATGTGTATCAGTGGGATGATCACCTATAGGTTTCCCTTTGTTGGGGGTGCACTGATTCTAGAAATTCAAGAAAAAATAAAAAGAATCTTGAAGCTTCCTCTTCCAAAATCTTCCAAGAGTTGTTATAATTATTTACCTCATACAAAAGTCTCGAACCCTATCTTATCCTACCTTGGAGTTTTCATCCCTTATTCCTTGATCTCATCCCCCTATCAAGAGTTTATCTCAATCCTGGATTGGTAAATAGATAATTACTCCCAACTTACTATTAGTATGAATTCTAATCGCAAGTGTATGAAAAAAGCTCACTTTAGTTGTGCATAACAAACAGCCCTAACATCAAAGATGACTGCCAATTTATTTAGATCTGCAGTTATTTGACCAAGATAAATGCTACAAAATATAGATCTATGCAGTAAAAGACATTAAGCAGTAAATAAAATCAAGAGTTTCTTCATGGATCCAACAGACAAGACAAGAATATTTTTAAAGAATTTTTGTACTTTTGACACCTGGGAAGGGAACATAGAAAGATGTTACCGGCCCCCCCTCAATGGGATGGGTTCTTGTAAGTCCTCAACACTTCATATCTAATATCTCTCTCTCTTGATGGTGTAGAAAACCCAGACAAAAAATGGAACACAAAGGGAGCTCACAATAAAAATGGTAGCAATATATGACAATGATGGAGGATCAAAGTTAGACCAAAAGTATAGATCAAAAGTGATCTTTAGGCAAAAAAAGGTAGTGAGTCAATGGAAAACCCCTTCTATTTATAACAAAATATTGAGTTAGTATAGATATTGGTGCATAATTAAAATATTATTTAACCAAATCTAGATCCAAATTTTATGGAAAATTTTATTATATTTGTTGGAGGGAAAAAGGATTTGAATTTGGTCAAATCCCTTTATTTGTAAATAATAAATAAACAAATGATATATTATTATTTTGAGGATGTGGTTCAGTAATAATTAAATAAATAATTATTTATAAATGATTTAGTCAAATTTAACAAGGAATATTATTTAAATAAGGTTTAAATAATTATTCCTATAAAATAATAAAATAAATAATGATTTATCTAATTAATTTTCCTGTTTTGGGTTAAATATGACTAGGAATATTAATTAAACTATTGTTTAACTAATTATTCCTTGAGGAAAATAAAAAAAATGTGGATTCATTCAATATTTCCCCATGGGTTTCCCTGTTTAGACCATAAACAACTTAATAAATTAAGGATTAGTAAGTTATTTTTCATAGTGAAAGCAATTCTACTTAGGGTAAAACTAGTCTTACATGGTGTACTTTGGTCCATCTAATAGTAACAGGTTAGATGACCAAAAATTGGTGTAACAGATTGCCCCCCATTGTGAGAGCGTTAGGAGCTAAGGTAGACCTCAATCAACAGACACCAAAGGGAAGTAAGAGAGAGAGAAATATAAGGTAGACCAAAGCGCTAATGGAAAAGACCCTGAGGAGGCAATAATTACAGGTGTGACAAGCCTCTTTTATGAGTGATTACCTGTGGTACAAGAGGTGGGAGAGGCATACCTATGCTCGCCGAGACAGAGTACAAAGAATAATGCGTCCAGTAAACAAGGGACTAAACTATATAGTACATGCTAGCATGAACACGAGCCAGATAAAAACATGATAATGGATCCCACATACATACTGTGCCTGGGATAATAGCCAGGACATATACAATAATATCTGAGTACATGAGATATAAGTACAACCAAATTGGCCCTGTAAATAGGAGAGGGATCTAAAAATCTGAATGATACATGCAAACTAAAAGGCGTTGCAAGCGGTTGAGGCTGAAATCATCAAATCTCTGGAGCTGCATCGAAGGTTGTGATGAAGAGGTCATCCGGGCATGTGGGGGGCTACCTAAAGGGTCACCCCCTCATGAGGGTTGAAACATCTCACACACACCCGGGAATCACTGATACAATCTGTTGCATCACTGAACTATCAAGTATACGAATCTTGATCATGTCGTAAGGAGTTGGAGCTGAGAAATAATCAAGTCAAAGGGAAATAAGGAGTCCCTTTTCTGATCGGAGGCACCGAAAAAGAGTGGAAGCTAGAACCAAGGTACATCGCCCTCTAGACCTATCTTCTGGAATGAAAGAGCTGATGTCAACAGAAGAAGGTCTGCCATAGGTGAGGCAAAAAGGGATCCTCAACTAAGGCACGAGAGAAAATAGTAGAGCAACTAACAGACTGACACCAAGGATGATGATGAAATGGGGGGTAATGAGTAGCGAATGGATGACTTCCCTTGTTAGAGCATAAAGGGCATGGATGACCTATCATCAACTGACACAATATCAAAGGGGACAGGGGACAGTAGGACTGAAGGCCATAATGTGCGACGCGAGAGAGGAACCAAGCAATGAAGGATGGATGACTATAGCGGGATACAAAGGGACACGGGATAGACTCCATGGATGCAATGTTGACTCAACTCGGATGCTCCAAACAATGGCGACTTGATGATGTTTCCACACAGAATAGGTCCAGTGGGAACCATAAAAACATGGGTACAAGATGGTTACTCATGATGAAATTCGACACGAACATGGACAAGTATAGAGGCAAAGTGGTGCCCCAAGTACACGTGTTGCAAGTGAAGAAATTCGATTTTGAGGAGTGGTAAAGTGACCCTTCTTGGAAAAATGTGTCCTGGTGAAGTATAAAATAATAACAACTAACAGACACCCATTTTAGAGCTTGGTGAGAGCTTTCCAACGGTATGGACAGTTTTTGAAACTGAGCTATGGTTTGGCTGCAGTGGGCGAAAGTAAAATCTGGGGTTTCTCTTTTAATAAGGCATTTTCCCTCCAAATTCACTAATTTTCAAGTGTATCTGTGGTGAATGTAGAGAGGAGAGAAGGCCCTAATTCTTGCGGTGATCGTAGCAGACAAACCGACCGTTGGAATCGAGATCCGTCAGTTGCAAGTAAGAGGCCTAACCCTACTATTTCATTTCAGTGGCTTGAAAGTTTAGTTTAGGTGCCTAGAACTCAGGAATAGACCCCTGCTCCTCTTCACGGCCGGGTTGCACTTTTTGGGGCAATATGTGTGACCTAGGTAGCAGGTTTTGGGCATAAAACTGTGACCTGTCCCAGGATTTTGCATGAAAAGTGCAACCTGACAGAGGGGAGTTTTTCTGTGCTATTTTTTGGCTGAGAGCTGGGTTTTTATGTTTGAATGCAGTCTTTCCTTTATGTACACTAACAAATATGATGGTTTTGTGCAGATATGGAAGAATTGCGGATCAGCAGGAGAGAGAGAGACCTGGACACATTACGGTCGGAGATCCCAGAGGATCATGGTGTCCGTAGTGCATTGGCTAGGTTTGGGGTCCTGAAGTTTGTGGAGAACCCTTTGATGAGAACTAGGAAGCCCTTGTTGGCTTGGATTATCAGTTATTGGGATCCGGACCATGAGGTCTTTATAGTGCAGGGGAACTGGATCGAGTTGACGGTCCAAGATATATATTTTCTGACTGGTCTCCCACCACTTGGGATGGTGGGGAATACACAGCCCATGTTACCGTGAGGGAGGAACATCATGGAGTTTGTAGAGCACCATTGTCAACCAGGTCTCCATGTCAAGGGGACACAGATATCGATCGGGGATCTAGAGAGGTTAGAGACCCGTGCTGTGGTCGCATTGGTGCTGAAGATCCTGGGAAACTAGGCACTCCACCACATCACTGGGGGTCAGATGATGCTTGTTGAGAGTGTGTTGAGTGAGACCTACTATGTGTGGGCCCAAATTATGATGTCGTCATTGAAACAACAGCTATCGCTATGCAAGCGGCAAGTGAACCATGATTGTGCATATGGCATAGTGTTGTGATCGCTCTTCTTTGAGAAGATCCCGACACTTTGACCTCATATACAGATCCAGGATGGGGGCCCGAGGGAGGCTAGGATGCGCTGGTGGGGGTGACTACTATGCAGAGGGGGAGGTGGGGCAGTTATACCGGTGTTCTGACCCGAGTTATTTGCTCATTGGGATCATATGCCACTGTAGATAGACGACTATCCCTATAGTGGGATGAGTTATCGTGGGGACCCAGACTTGTCACTGCCGCCTGGTCAAGTATGGGGGCCCGATGGTAAGTGAAAAGTTGCTAATATTTTATGTGCATTTGAAAGTTTCATAATATTGTATATGGTACTGATTCTTTCACTTGTGGTATGTAGATACAGCACTGGTAAAACCGGTCAAGTACATGGGACGACTTGCAATATCAAGAGTTGCAGGACCTAATGGATTGAGAGCACCACAAAATGAGGATGCAGTGGCCCTCTTGGAGGACATCCGTCATAGATGTGAGAGGATTCTGATTGGTGTTTCAGAGTGCAGAAGGCAAGACTTGGATGACCAGTACATAGAGCCATGTATTGGTCTACCCTCGGAGTGGCGAGGGGTCATGCGGCGCATGGAAATGGCTAGATAGGGGATGCGAGATATACGAGATGCAGGAGCAGATCCATTGGCTCGGGATCCTCCATATAGTGATTAGGTGTAGGGGCAGGTGGTGCCCCCAGTTTTGATTTTTTGTAACATGCTATGGGCATGTCATATGTAACAGAGTTAATGGACTCTAAAACATTTTATATGACACATATAATGGATATGCATCGTTTTTATGGTTTTATGTTATTTTCCTGTGTTAAATGTGTGTGCTAAGTTCCAATCTAGAATATTGTCTGCAATGATATCTAGATAGTGATTTTGTGCTCTAGGTACAAGACTAAATGTAATGATTTCAAATTCACACATCAAAAGCTTCACTCGTAAATATATTCTAAAAAGGATAGGATTATGCACAGGATAGACACCATTCAATTTCATGACAAGAAGAATGGAATTTAAATGAACATGAAGGTGGACGATGTGATGGGAAAGGGCATTGCATAATAAAACTCGCACTTCATCATATTCGGCCTGGTTATTGGTGGCAGTACCAATGCATACACCGTTTGAGATAAAAAGCGAACATAAGGGGGTAAAAATGGCCCAACCTGCCAAGGCAAGATTCTGGGAGTAGCGACTTGCACCATTGACATAACCAATATAAGGTGTGGATGGGGGGTCCATTTGAAAGGTGCCACAAGACAACAAATTAGAGGATGATGAACAATGATGGAAACCTGATCGCAAGGTAGAAATCAAACAAACACTGCTAGAGGGAGTGCTCTGGGTAGGATGTCTACCACCTGCACATTAACGCGTAGGTGGTGTGTGGGAGCTACCTTGGGGGAAGCTTATGCTCAGGTCACAAAAGTCACCATAGACACGGATGGTGCCATTCCACTTATGGGTGGGAAAGATGAAGTCAGGGGTGGAAAAGGCTTCCATAATGTCATCATCACAGTAGAATATGGGGTGACTGGAGGAAGAGAGACCACATGACGCGGCGAAGCTACCTAACGCATCATCATGAGAAGAAAGGTTCACATGCGCATCGTCACGAGGGGTGACGGAAGAACAAGAAAATAAGGGATCCACTGATGTTGAGCCCAGGGTGATCACTGAAGGGAGGTCAAGTGAAACATAAGGGGAAGTCTCAGAGGGAGCTTCCACCGTGGATCTCATGAATGATGAAAGGTTGAGGATGGTGGCCACAGGCTTTGTCATCTCGACATCAGGAGGGGGAATGTATTGGGAGAGGGTAAATCCTCAAGCTGACCCGAAGCATACTATGCAAGGATGGGAGAGGCGGCCTGGTTCTGTTCAATCTCATACTCCCGAACTACCTCCAAAGAGTCACGGTAATGTGTGATGCAGGGACAATGATGGGTATAATGGCCATGGAGATCACACAAAGGACAAGGTTGGTTGGTGTGAATATTTTTATGGTTTTTGGCTGTAGTCGAGGAAGAAACAGAGGCTTCAAGGATCGTAGACTCAGGGAACACAACATTAACCATGGGCTTGATACGAGGAAATACGGGACAATTATGGGTGGCATGATCGACAACATCACACAAGCACATGGGGGGGTATGCTTTGGAGGCTGAGGAGGAGCAGGGTTGGTTGGGGTAGCCTTGTCTTTAGATGCCTTCTTGCGAGCTTTTCCCCCGTTACCCAAAGTTGTC
Organism: Pinus albicaulis; assembly: GCA_034641835.2. Taxonomy (NCBI): domain Eukaryota; kingdom Viridiplantae; phylum Streptophyta; class Pinopsida; order Pinales; family Pinaceae; genus Pinus; species Pinus albicaulis. The sequence continues at coordinate 72,075,328 of CM076575.1, forward strand.
GCAACAAAAGGAGGTTCCTGTTGAGCTGGCTAAGGCACGGTAGCAGAGGGAGGGGTCATGGGGACCGGTTGAACCGGGGTCAAAGCAAGATAATTTTTTGGCTGACAAGGCGGGGTAGTGGATGGGGGGTCAATGTACTAGACTGGGATTCACAAGGTCAAGTTAGGAAGGGATAAGGTACCGAAAACACTCTAGGAGGGGGGAGCTAGGAACGGTATCTGACTGGAGGGGTAATGGCCAGGAAGGAAAAATTCAATATGGTTAAGGCCAGGAGGAACCGTGCCAGGAGGATAGAGAGGCTCATGGATACTAAATTCAAATGAGGGGCCTTGAAGAGGGGGTCCTGAAGGCTGGGTCGAAGGGCTAGGAGAAGGTTGCGGAGGGCGGGGATGCTGACTAGTCGAAGTAGGCCGCTTGAGGGAAGCCCGAGACGATTGCATCATGAAAACATTCGATGAGATGGGATCAGAGATAGAAGGAGGAAGACTAGGGAAAGACCTAAGAAAAGAGGAGTCCTTGTAGACTCCAGGTGAGACACTGGTTAAAGGTTCGACGGTTTTTTTATTGGCCACCAAAGAGATGATTGACTCAGGGGAGGTCTGAGACTTCGGTTCATAATATGTCAATTGGTCAATGGTGACTATCTTTCCATTATGAGGAAAGGACATCTTGAGGTGAAGCGCAGATGGTATAACAGACATCGCATAAGTGTAGCTGCGACCCAAAATATTTTTTTAATCTAAGGGGGAATCGATGACTTCTATGTCAACGCAAACAGTCTTGCCCGCAAGAGTAATAGGAAAATTGAAAAACATGCCAATGGGCTGGGAAGAGTGGCCATCCCATGCTCGAAGTGTGATAGTGGAAGGGGCCAACTTAGGAGATCCATGTTTCTTCCAAACTGAAGCGGAAATCACATAGGTGGATGCCCCCTCATCAATGATACAATGAAAGATGTTGGCATTCCGGATCTTTACGAGGATTTGGAAGGTGACGGAAGCAGGAAGGGGGGGATGTTCTAACGGGTCAACATTGAATATGATCAAACGATCATCTGAAGGATCCAAAACACCCATGGTAGTTAATAAATATTTTTGTAGTGAAGGGCGTGACTAGAGGAGTTCCAGCGTTGAGATGGCAGCAGGGGATTGTGCCAAATCATCTACTAGACTATAAGAATGGGCAGATTTTCCAGAAGCAGCATTTCGATGTAATGGTCCCTTAGGGATCTTGGTATGAAACTCTGCCTTAAGCTGAGGGATATATAAAGTATCATTGGTTGTCGAAAGAGGCTCTGTGGAACCTGAAGAAGGGGGCTCGGGGCAGATGTAGCGGGAGGCTTGTTGTACTGATGGGACCGAGTCTGAAGGTTGAGGTCAACGATAATGGGTTGGTCAGAGTTCATCATGATAATCTGGTAATCAAAGGTACCAGATGGAGGAGATTGAGTGGCCACTTGACCTTCAGGTGGTTGGGTAGCCACGAATCCTTGCTGAGGGAAAGGATTGGTAAACATAGTCAGCTAGCTAGGTGTAGTATTGGGAGGAACTGAAGGGGAGGCTTGTTGTCCTCGTGACGCTGCTTGAGTCTCCCACATATAACACATCTGAGGTAAAAGAGGAAAATTTTGGGTGTAATGACCATAGACACCACAACAAGAACAAGGCTTATTTGTGCAAACAGGCCTATCATGCTTGGCTTGAGTGCCCTGTTGCTAGTTAGTATTTTTAGGTTCGTTCCCTTGGGGATTAGGTCCTGGATTACCTGGGGCAGATTAATTTTGGGTGCCTTTCCTCTTACTTTTGGAAGTAGAAGGATTAGTCATGCCCTGCTGTGCATACAGCTACCCCTTGGGGGGTGGTGGCTGCTATTGCGTGTAGGTTTTAACCCTGAACAGAAATTATCTGCACACGAATCTTATAACAGAAAATAAACAATAGCGAGAGCATAAAACATAAAACAGATAAACACAGAGATTTTCCCCTGGATCCCAAATCGGGACGACCAGCTTGATTTTTCATTATATTCCTTTTAGTGTTACAACACATATATATACATGCCTGAGCATACATAAACCCCAATCCATTAACCCTGGATTAGAACATAACCGTAGTTCCCTTGACCGGATCTACAAAAATACCAGGGGCCGAAAACCATCGAACCCCAAAACCATGTGCAAAACCATGCACAAAACCATGGACGGAGACTACCCAGCGGAAATTAAGGAAACTGGGAAATTTTCGCTGGCGCCTCGACCCCGAGGGGGGGCTACCGCGCGTGCTTAGTCAGGAAAGAATATAGGACATACCCAACATTCTCCCACTTGTTGTTTTCTTTCCACAGGGGGCCACAGGAGAGCTTAGTCATTTGGCCAATTCTTCAACACCCATTTTTTCTCTACACTAAGAGAACTTTTGAGTGCTCACAGACTTCGTCAATGCATCTGCAACATTCTTCAAATCAATGCATCTGCAACATTCTTCAGAGTGTCCACCTTTACCAGCAATACCCTTTTAGCCTCAACCATATCTCTAACAAAGTGATATTGAACATCAATGTGCTTTGTCTTTGAATGATAAGCAGGGTTCTTAGCCAAGAAAATTGCACTTTGGCTATCATAGTCTATCCTTATAGCTTGATGTACCAACCCCATACTTAAACACAATCTCTGCAACCAAATTGCTTCCTTGCTTGCATGAGTGGCTGCTATGTATTCTGCCTCTGTAGTTGAAAGAGCCACTACAGACTGTCTTTTACTCATCCAACTGACTGCGCCTCCAAATAGGCTAAACACATACCCACTTGTAGATCTTCTTTGCTCCAGATCTCCAGCCCAGTCTGCATCAACAAAACCACGAATGTCCAACATTCTTTCCAATCCTGGTCTTCCCTGGTAGCACAAGCCATAATCACTAGTGCCACGTAAATATCTGAAAACCCGCTTCACTGCTGTCCAATGCTCCTTCCCCGGGTTTGACATAAACCTGCTCAATACTCCCACTGCATGTGCAATGTCTGGTCTAGTACAGACCATTGCATACATCAGGCTACCCACTGCACTTGCATATGGAACACGGAACATATACTCCTCTTCTTCTTGTGTCTTGGGACACTGTTCAGCAGACAGATTTACACCTACAGGAATAGGAACATTCACCGGTTTACTATCCTGCATATTGAACCTCTGCAATATAGTCTCGACATACTTCCTCTGGTTTAACCACAGCTTCCTCTTTGCCCGATCTCTCTTAATTTCCATGCCCAAAATATAGTTTGCAGCACCCAGATCCTTCATGTCGAATTTGGAGAACAGTTGGGTCTTCAAATCTTGGATAATTTCTTTGTCATTTCCAATCAACAACATATCATCCACATACAAGACTAGATATATAACATGATCACCAATTAATTTAAAATAAACACAATGATCTTCCTTGCTTCTGGTGAAGCCAAGTCCCCGTATATAGGTATCAAATTTCTGATACCACATCCTTGGTGACTGTTTTAACCCATACAGAGACTTCTTCAACCCGCATACCAGTTCTTTCTTACCCTTCACCATAAAGCCTTCAGGTTGCTTCATGTAGATCTCCTCTTCTAGATCCCCGTGAAGAAAATTTGTCTTCACATCCATCTGTTCTATCTCAAAATCAAATGCAGCAGCAACAGATAAAAGTAATCTAATAGAAGTAACCTTGGCAACAAGAGAAAAAATATCACCAAAATCAATTCCCGGCACCTGGGAATAACCTTTCGCTACCAACCGAGCTTTGTATTTCTCCACCTTGCCTTCTACATTTATCTTCTTCTTAAACACCCATTTGCTCCCAATGGGCTTCCTTCCAGCCGGCAACTCCACCAAATCCCATGCATCATTTTTGTGTAAGGATGCCATTTCATCAACCATGGCCTCCTTCCATAGTTTTCCATCCTCTGAATCTACTGCCTCCTTGACAGTTCTGGGTTCATCATCAGTTATAGTTAAGGCAAAACCTGAACAGAAAGTAGATGGACTATACCTTTCTGGTTGCCTTCTTTCCCGAACTGATCTTCTCAAAGATGGAGTTTGTGGCTCTTCATCTTCTGAGTCTTCTTCTGTTGTAGAGTCTGATTCATCCTCCTTTAGCTCAAACTCTATCTTCTCAGGTTCCCTTGGTAGGACTTCATGTTTAACAACATCTTTCACTTCTCTAAACACCACATCTCGGCTGTACACAACCTTCCTTGTTTCTGGGTTCCAAAGCTTGTAACCCTTTAAACCATCCTTATACCCAATAAAGATGCACTTTTTAGATTTATTATCCAACTTGGTCCTTTTCTCCTTTGGAACATGTACATATGCATCACATCCAAATACCCTTAGATGTGAAAGAGAGGGTTTCTTACCAGTCCATACCTCATGTGGGGTCTTATCCTCCAACGCTGATGAAGGTGATCCGTTAACTAAGTAACATGCAGTCTCCACTGCCTCTGCCCAGAATTCTTGTCCTAACCCGGTACCACTGAGCATGCTTCTTGCCTTTTCCATCAGTGTTCTATTCATTCTTTCTGCAACTCCATTTTGCCGAGGTGTGTATGGAGTAGTCTTCTGCCGTGCTATACCACACTTCTTACAGAACTCTTCAAATTCCTTCTTGCAGAACTCCCCACCATTATCTGTCCTCAATGCCTTTATCTTTTTCTCTGTCTGGTTTTCCACCAGAGCCTTAAATTCTTTAAATTTGTCAAAGACTTCAGATTTCTTCCTCAAGAAATATATCCATGTATTCCTTGAGAATTCATCTATGAATAAAACATAGTACACAGACTTTCCCAGTGATGGAACTGACACAGGCCCAAACACATCACTGTGCACAAGTTCTAATATCTTGTTTGCCCTCTTAGCACCAGAAGGAAAGCTCACCCGATTCTGCTTCCCATATACACAATGTTCACAGAAATCAAAATCCAGAGAACAATTAGACATACCTTCTACCATACCATATCTATGCAGTATCTGAAGGCCCTTCTCTCCAATATGTCCAAGCCTTTGATGCCATAGCATGGTCTTTTCTCCAGAGACAGCTAGACTTTCCACTCCTTCCACTTCGTGAACCATAGAATTTTTAATCTATCAATAATGCTACTTTGTAGCTTAACTAGAGTTCCAATGTGAACTCCCCGCATTAATACAAGTGCTCCTTGAACCATCTTACAAGTATCTTTCTCGAACACTGTTTTTACACCTGCATCATCCATCTTGCTTACAGAAATCAAATTTCTAGCCAATGCAAAGAATACGCAACACCAGAAGTGTTCTAATCAAATCCTTCCACCTCGTTAAATTTTTTAAACAAATTTTCGACCTTTCCACGTCCGATGATTCTCGCCCTCCTATCATCCCCTAGGAAGACATCACCACCATCATATTTCTCATACTCGCAGAACCACTCCCTATGGGGAGTGAAGTGAAAGGATGCACCTGAGTCAATCAACCATGACTCATGATCTACATGTGTATTTGAAGAAGAAGCAAAATACACATCCCCACCTTCATCCAAGGTGGTTTTTGCCTCTGCAGAAGGACCTTCATCAGATCCCTTTCCTTTCTCAGGAGCTTTAGATCTGCATTCCTTTTTGTAGTGCCCTTCCTTTCCGCATTTCCAGCACACCTTTACAAACTTTCCATGAGATTTAGATCTCCCTCTAGATTTAGATCTCCCACTCGAAACCTTATTCTTGTTTCTGTTCTGGGACCTTCCTCGTACAGATAAGGCATCTCCATTCCGACCCTCCATATTTCTCCGTCTCATTTCCTCCGACAGCAAGGCTGAGACAATGTCATCAAAATTCAAGGTAGTTGTATTGCTACCTATTGCAATAACCAGACTATCCCACGAGTCTGGTAGAGAACACAACAAACTGATGCACTTATCTTCATCCGAGATTTTAATATCAACAGATGACAGCTGACTTACCACAGTATTGAAGGCGTTCAGATGCTCTGTCACCGAGTCTCCATCCTTCATCCTCAGGTTATACAGCTTTTTCCTCAGGAACAACTTATTCACCAGAGACTTAGATTGGTACAAAGTCCCAAGTTTTTCCCACAAATTCTTCGCCGTAGCTTCCCCAGATACATTCAACAATACCGAATCTGACACACACAACCGTATTGTGCTCTTAGCCTTCCGATCCAGTTTCTTCCAGTCTTCATCTGACATTGCCGTTGGTTTAGTACCTAGATCTACCGCGATCCACTGATCTTTATCCACCAGCAGATCCTCCATCTTGAGCTTCCACAACTCAAAACTCTGACCATTAAATTTCTCGATCTCTATCTTTCCGCCGCTCGCCATATTATTTCACCGCAAGAATCGATCCCGCAGATCTCCCACTGCACAGGGTCTACCACAGGCCCGAGCAAAAAACCCTCAACAACAAAGGCGTCCCCTTGAAGCCGAAACAGCTCCGATACCAAATGTAGGTTTTAACCCTGAACAGAAATTATCTACACACGAATCTTATAACAGAAAATAAACAATAGCAAGAGCATAAAACATAAAACAGATAAACACAGAGATTTTTTCCCTGGATCCCAAATCGGGACGACCAGCTTGATTTTTCATTATATTCCTTTTAGTGTTACAACACATATATATACATGCCGAAGCATACATAAACCCCAATCCATTAACCCTGGATTAGAACATAACTGTAGTTCCCTTGACCGGATCTACAAAAATACCAGGGGCCGAAAACCATCGAACCCCAAAACCATGTGCAAAACCATGCACAAAACCATGGATGCAGACTACCCAGCGGAAATTAAGGAACCAAAGCGCGTGCTTAGTCGTGGAAAGAATATAACACATACCCAACATTGCGAGGGTTGGGAAGGCAAGGGAGGCGGGGGTGCTAATGTTGGAGGAGCTAGAGCACCAGGCTGTGGATACGGATAATAAGGAAGTTGGGTAACATTGTGGTAAATAGGTTGGGAAAAAGGAGGAGGCATGCCATATCCTGGATACATGCTACCGAGAGGGGGAAAAGTGTTGGAGGAGCTGGCCCCTCCCTGAGGGAAACCATAACCCATGGGAGGATGAGTGTATGGAGGTGAAAGGGCTCCAAAGATACCATAGGCGGCATGGGATGCCCCCGGTGCATTGGAACCACCTGGTCTAGGGAGATACTATAAAATGGTATAAACATAACCAGACTGTGCATAGATCAGGTCATATTTTAATGCAATCTAGAGAGCAGCTTCTTTGGTATGAGGCAAATGAGATGCGACATCATTGCCGATAGCAGGAAAAAGGGATCTGAGAAACCAGTCCATGTAGACATGGTCTTTGAAGGTAGGGTCTCCACATAGGCTCTTTCTTCTTCGCCATTCCTAGACATGATCAGATAGGCGGGTCGCAGGCGATTGATGGAAAGAGGTCAAAAGTTCGGTACCAGTGTCATAACGAAGTGGAAGCTGGAATTAAGACAGAAAAGCCTGGGCAAGAGTCGCAAAAGTGGTGTGAGAGGAGGAGGCTTAGTCAACATACCACTTAGAATCTTCTCCAATAAGCATACATTGGAACAACCGAAGATGGACAGAGTCATCGGTGATGGATTTAGACGAACACCACATGTGGAAAGATCAAACATGGTTTGTAGGATCTTCTCTAGAAAGACCTTCAAACTTGGGGATGTCGAAAGGGAGCTTGGTTGGCATAGCAGGCCAACCAGCATCATGGCGTATGGGGTCATCAATCAACTAATTAAAATCAATAAGACTGAGGCCTGCTATATAATGGAGCAAGGGAGTAGCCGAGATAGTTCCTGTTGCAGTCCAACTAGTAGTATTCCCAGCATTAGGGTCGGGGCTACCACCAGCGTTAGGTCCTAAACCAGACATGGTGAAGGTGATATGGGGAGAACCAGGGATGGAACTAGAAGGGGAACCCAATGAACCAGAAGTGGAGTTGGAAGGAGGACTCGTTGGAGGACTAACTCAAATCCTACGCGGAGGAGTAAGTCTTCCTAACGGAAACTGAGGATGAAGGCCAAGAAGTCTCTGGGACAAACACCTTGGGGGCTGATGAAAGAACAAACACTGATCACAAAAGGAAGAGAGACCAACAAGGGAAGTGAGGTGCAGGATCAAATGATTACAATGTCGAAACAAGGGTAGAGAGGTGTAGGATCATTTTATTACAATTTTATAGTCTTTGCCTGGCGGTGTTAACCAGGCGCTTCTTCACTTAGGGTGTGTGTGTTAAGTGTGTTAATTTTAATTTTTAAACCCAGACGTTTGTAGAGTAAAAATAAAAAGCATGTTGTATAACTATAAATAGATTTGCAAATAATAGTAAAGTAAACTGAATATAACAGAAAATAAACAACTAAAGATGCATTGATCTAAACCCAAGGAGGCGGGCTTCTCAACAACTAGTATGTGGGTGGGCAAAAATCTAGTCAAAACACACTAAAATAGCTAATGGATCTAAATTTGGCAGGGAAAATGATGTAAAGGACATATCTGCTGGAAATAGGTGCAAAAAACAGCAAAAAACCAAAGGGAAAAGTGTTGCAAATGAGGTGGCAAAAGGCTACAACCTGAAGGGAAATGGAGGGGACCCTAGAGGAGGACCAAACAAAACTAAAAAGAGGTGTTTTGGATGGATGAATAACCAATATAAAATGGATCTGAAGGTATAGGATCAGATCTGAAAAAATGGCTGAACACACTGAAATTTCAAACGACTTGCTTCAGCTAAACTCCTCCTAAAAAGGTGGAAGCGTACTGAAGCCCTAGGGGGCTAGGTTCCCACTTGGACGAGTAAAATAGAGCAAGTATAGATCCAAAATGAGTGGAGAAGGATTTCAAACAACCCTGAATAGTAACCCAGACAAACCTAGAAAAATCTCAGAAAAATTCCCGCAAAAAGTACAGGTCGCAGTTTCTGACCTGATTTCTGCAGAGGTTGCAGGTTTGGGGCTTTTTTCTGTGCCCTGAAGGTCCAGGTCATAGGTTTTGGCCCATAAAGTGCGACCCGCACTTCCGGCACTCTCGGGAGCAGGTTTCAGAAAAAATTGGTGTCTCAGCTATGGTTGATTCCTATCACCTGCGCAATAGGTCCGAAAACACACGGAAGTTAGAATTTTTAATGTTTTATGGTTTTATAGGTTAAAAAAAACATCAATAAAAGAAAACAAGAAGCTGAAGAAAAATCCTAGGGTTTGAAGTAGTTAGGCATGCAAGGATCTCAAAAATGACAAAGGTCGTAATCGTAAACCCTTGTGGTGTCGCCAGTTGTTATTATGAATTCTAATCGCAAGTGTACGAAAAAAGCTCACTTTAAATATGCATAAAAACAACCCTAACATCAAAGATGGCTGCCAATTTCTTTATATCTGCAGTTATTTGACCAAGATAAATGCTACAAAATCTAGATCTATGCAGTAAAATACATTAAGCAGTAAATAAAAGCAAGAGTTGCTCCATGCATCCAATAGAAAAGACAAGAATATTTTTAAAGAATTTTTGTATTTTGACACCTGGGAAGGGAACATACAAATATGTTACCAGTCCCCCTCAATGGGATGGGTTCTTGTAAGTCCGCAGCACTTCAGATCTAAGATCTCTCTCTTGATGGTGTAGAAATCCCAGACAAAAAATGGAACTCAAAGGGAGCTCACAAGAAAAACGGTAACAAAATTTGACAATGATGGAGGATCAAAGTCAGACCAAAAGTATAGACCCAAAGTGATCTTTAGGCAACAAAATGTGGTGAGTGAATGTAAACACCCTTCTATTTATAACAAAATATTGAGTTATTCTAGATATTGGTGCATAATTAAAATATTATTTAACCAAACCTAGATCCAACTTTTATGGAATATTTTATTATATTTGTTGGAGGGAAAAAGGATTTGAATTTGGAAAAATCCCTTTATTTGTAAATAATAAATAAACAAATTATTTATTTATTATTTTGAGGATGTGGTTGAGTAATAATTAAATAAATAATGATTTATTCAATTATTTATAAATGATTTAGTCAAATTTAACAAGGAATATTATTTAAATAAGGTTTAAAAAATTATTCCTAGAAAATAATAAAATAAATAATGATTTATCTAATTAATTTTCTCATTTTGGGTTAAATATGATTAGGAATATTAATTAAAATTCTATTTAACTAATTATTCCTCGAGGAAAATCAAACAAATGTGGATTTATTCAATATTTCCTCATGGGGTTTCCTGTTTAGACCATAAACAACTTAATAAATTAAGGATTACTAAGTTAATTTTCATAGTGAAAGCAATTTTACTTAGGGTAAAACTGGTCTTACATGGTGTACTTTGGTCCATCTAATAGTAACAGGTTAGATGACCAAAAATTGGTGTAACACTTACTATCCTCTTTTATATATTTTTTGGCCATCTAAAAGCTAGGGGTTGGATTTTGAAGATAGATTCTACACTTATGTTGTTTTTATGAGAGTCATTATTCCATGCATTAGGGTGACATAGAGGAATACTTTGTGGAAAATAAGGAACAATTCAACTTGGAGGAGATCTTAGACAATATCAACTCGTATATGTGGTTGTAACTCAATCCATTTATATTAATGCAAAGAATTATTTGTTTTCTATATGTGATGTTATGATTTCATGCATTTCGATGCCATGCTGATCCACTGAATGAAGTGATTAGATGATGCTACATATATTTCATAGATTGTTGGCTTGTGTTGTTTGATTGTGTAGGTTCTAATTATAGTGATCAAAGATATTATTGGAGCATACAATCCAAGAGAGGAGTGAGGCATATGATAGATTACAGGTAGGCTTCATCCCATTATATATTTACTTTAAGGAAAAAATTAGATTTTTTCTTTCTTTCTGTTGTTCTAGGATAGGACACCTAGTCTAGGGAAGATACTTGTGTCCACAGTCATAGATTCCATATAACACATACCTTTATTTTCCATTTTTGTTTCCTCTTTAAAATGATTACTTTCACTTTTACCCATGAGAGCAATTTCAATTGATTCATTATCATCATTATTACATAGACAAGGAAATGGACCACAATTAGAACAAGAATGAGTACCTTATAATTATTTGTTACTATCTTCTTTCACTAACAGAAAATAGGGTGCTCTTAAATCTGAATATCTCTTGACATCTATTACTATCATTGCTTCTGATATATTGATTTCACTACCACAATTTTCTTGACTTAACTTCTTCTTTTGCTTCTTTCCCATTGTCCCTGATCCACTCTCAAGTGGTTAAGCTTATGTTGGAGTGACCTACTTTAAAACCAATTGTTGGGAAAAATACTGAGAGGGGTGGGGAGGGGGGGGGGATGAATTAGTATTTTAAACTTACTTCAAGTACCCAACGTATGTACGTGAATGTGATGAATACAAACAACATATATCCATATGAATAATTTATTATTTAGTTTGTTAATTTTTCATCCTTAAATAGTGCATCATTAATTCATTATTCAATCATTAAGCAGAAACCATGAAAACTAAAGAACCAATATATCATGAACACGGTTAGGTCCCTATAATACTAGTGTAGCCCCTTATTGTTATTGTTAGTGCAGCCACCTTATTGTTATTGTTGTGCCCATGTATTCCCTATATTGTTATTATTGTTCCCTATAGAAGCCCACTATTGTTATTGCTGTGCCTTTACATTATTATTGTTATGTAGGCTTTGATTATATTGTGACCCCTTAGAATCCTATATATAGAAAGGAGGTATATTCATTTCTACCATCCAAGAATTGTTCATTTATTTAATGTAAAGGAGGTATCCCCCTCGAATAAGATAATATTTAATTATTTGATCTATATTATCTTCTATTTTTTGAGTTGGTTGCATAACATTTGGTATCAGAGCTTTGAATTCTAGGGTTTCGCTTCTTCAAACAGGTCATCTTGGAATTTTCGCTATAAAAAAAATTTCTATGCAGCTTCCGAAGCTGAAATTTTTACCACGTGACGCTGAAATATTGATGAAACTTTTGTAAGAATATCAGAGCTTGGTTCACTATGTTTTTGGAGATATGATCTAAGGAATTTAGGGTTTTTGCAGGCTTCAAAATTCTGTCTCAAACAGGTGACCTAGGGAAACATGTCATAATTTTTTTTTCCAGGCATCGAATTTGAATTCTGTAAGAAGTGGATGAAAGTGCACGGATTGTAGTTTTTAGTGTATCAATTTCAAGGCTGAAGGTTGAAACAGTAATACGTTGCATACCATACAACTTTTCTCTACTTAACCAGTCAATAATCAAGTCATTGTGGAATATTTTTCATAACTCTTACTTGAAGAATACATCAGCCAAACTTGTGGGTTTGGAAAGAAGACTTAGAGAGCTACCATGGGAATAAATTTCAGAACTTGGAGATCCAAAATTACAGAGTTACAACCGTTTCAAGATCGAGCTCCTAAAAGAAAGAAAAAGGTGTGTATTGTTTTAAAAAAATTGCATAACTTATGTTTGAAAAAACAATTTGAAGTGATTCCAAGGGAATATTGAAGAATAGATATTACTATTGGCTTCTAAAATTCCTCCCAAAAAAAATAATTCTACACCTATTAATCCTTTAGAAAGCTCTACTATGACGCATGAAGAGGAAGAACTGCAACATGATATATCGAAGTTAAGGGCCAAGTGCAACAAATTTCGATCTCACAAAGAGAAACCAAAGATGACATGGATGGCTTAAAAGGGGACAGGGATGGATTAAAAGGGGACATGGATGGCTTAAAATGATACATGGATGGTATAAAAGGTAACATGGATGTTTTTAATGTAGACATGGATGCGATAAATGTCAAGTTTGAAGGGCTGAAAAAGTTGTTGCAAGAAAGGTTTCTCGGTGGTGAAAAGGTAATACATGAAGATAATGATGAGGAAAAAATGAATATGGATCATGATTTTAGAGACTCCAATGTGGGATTTAAGAACCACCACATTCCAAAGATATATATGAGGAATTTTGATGGCAAGGATCTGGTAACATGGATACTACAGATGGATAAATATTTGATCTCCATAATGTGCAACACACACAAAAGGTTTGCAAATTTATATTTAGAACCCAATCAATTTGTATGGTATTGATTGCTTTTTTCTCGTAAAACACTTGTAACTTGGTCAATTTTTACGACAAAAATGATATCACATTATGAGGATACAAAGAGCAACACCTTCTTTATCCAATTGATAAATTTCAAACAAAAGGGTTCAATGATAGAGCACATTGAGGACTTCCAAAATTTGAATATAAGGGACTTTAAAGGATAACATACAACATGAGTTTGGCCTTTGGGAAATTTATTCATTGGAGAAGGAATTGAGTGAGGAAATAAAAGTTGAAAGAAAAATGATGGCAACAAGGAAGTATACCACTCATAATTATAAAGAAGGAAGTGTTGTTGCTACTAGCCTTCCAAAACCTATAAGGTTGACACCACAACAACTGGAAGAAGAAATATAAAAATGGATTTTTTAAATTTGTGATATAAAATACACTAAAGTTCATAAGTGTGCTCAAAAGAAATTATTTTACATAGATTGTGAAGAGGAGGAAGAAAAGGAACAAAAAACATCAAAAGAAGAGGATATACACCAGGAACCAACCCTAGAGAAAGAAGAAATGAATCTGACAATATCTTGTAATGAATTGGTAGGAATTAGAACTCTTCAAACATCTCTCAAGGTAGAAGGTAATATCAAGAATAAAAAATTAACAATGTTGATTGATTCGGTTAGTACCCATAATTTTATTCATTATAAGATAGCCAAGGAGTTGAATTGCTTCCTATATCTAGCACCAGAGCGTCAAGTGATGGTTGAAAATGGAAGAACTATAAATCCCTCTGGAAAGTGACATAATATTAAGATAACCATGGGGGAATATGTATTGAATAGCCCAATTCTTTCCATTCCAATGGGTGGTGTTGACGTTGTACTAAGAGTCTAATGGTTACAATATATGGGTACAATAGATTTTAATTTTCAATAACTTTTCTTGAAATTTTTTTGGGAAGGAAAATAAGTTGAATTAAGGGGTATCGTAGGGAAACCATGAAAGATAATCAACTCTAATGGCATGAAAAAATCTTCTAAAACGAACAACAGGGCATAATTGCACAATTATGCTCATTAGAGGTTCAAACATCGAAATAGTATATTTCTCCCGATCTCCAAAAAGTCTTGGAAAATATTTCCAAGGTGTTTGAGACTCCCAAAGGCCCTCCACCTATTCATGATCATGATCATGCTATTCATTTGATTCCAAGAAGTGTTCCTCCAAACATAAGACCTTATAGATACCCCTATGCCCAAAAGAGTGAAATTGAATGCATGGTTGCAGAAATGCTAGAGGTCGGTATAATTCAACCTATTCAAAGTTCTTTCTCTGCTCCAGTATCATCGGTGCGTAACAAGGATGGATCATGGTGCATGTGTCTGGATTATAGGTAGTTCCATGAATTATTGGACGAATTACATGGAGCAATTTACTTCACCAAGTTGGATCGTCGTTCAGGATATCATCAAATTAGAATGAAGACTGAATACATTCTGAAAACAACGTTTAGAATTCATGAGGGTCATTATGATTTTTTTCTCATGCCTTTTTGCCTTACCAATGCACCTTCTACATTTCAAGGTTTGATGAATTCCATTTTCAAACCCTTCCTTAGAAAAATTATGTTATTATTTTTTAATGATATACTAATCTACAACAATTCTTGGAAGGATCATGTTCAACATGCTGACAGGGCGCTCAAAATATTGGAGGAGAAACAAGTATATGAAAACCTCCAAGTTTTTTTTTGGAGTACAACAGGTGGAATATCTGGGTCATATTGTATCTCATGAGGGTGTTAAGGAAGACCATAAAAAAATTTAATCCATTAAGGAACGGAAAATCCCCACAACCATAAAGCATATTCGAGGATTTCTCAGGTTGATAGGGTATTATCACAAGTTAGTTAAGAATTATGGGAGTATAGCAGCACCTATAACAACATTACTGAAGAAAGATGCATTTTCTTGGACTTTGAAAGCAACTAAGGCCTTTTAACATCTTAAAGAGGAAATGTGCCAAGCACCAGTCTTAGCTATGCCAAACTTCAAAAAAAACCTTTATTGTGGAATGTGATGCCTCGAGAAATGGAATTTGTGTTTTTTTAATGCAAGAAGGAATACCCATTTCAATTGAAAGTCGTCCAATCAAAGGAAAGTATTTACACAAACCTATTTATGAGAAGGAAATATTGGCAATACTACATGAATTAAAGAAATGGAGACCTTACCTAATGTGAAGACACTTCAAGGTAAAAAAAAAACATGATAGTCTTAAATACCTTTTGGAACAAAGATTATCTTCAGAAGAGCATCAAAAATGGGTCACAAATATGTTGGGTTATGACTTTGAAATCATCTATAAAACATGGTAGAAAAATGTTGTGGCATATGCACTCTCAAGAAAGGATGAGCATTTCTTTGTGCCATTTCTATTATCCAACCAAATTGGATAACCGAAGTAAGGGATGAATGGAAGAATTACAAACAAGTGTGGACACTCATTCAAAATTTTCTGCAAGATCCCTATAAATCTAATACATTTAGATGGAAAAATGATTCATTATGGTACAAATATCACTTATATCTTTGTAAGAATTCCCAACTCAAACTAAATATTCTTTTGGAATTTCACACCTCTCCCTTAAGAGGGCACTGTGGATTTTTAAAAACTTACCATACGGTCAAGAAGGAATTTTTTTTGGGATGGCCTTAAATCTAATATTCAAAATTTTGTGGTATAATGTTTGGTTTTCCAACAGAATAAAGTGGATACAATTAAGACCCCAGTTCTGTTACAACCTTTAGCCATTCGAAGTCAACATTGGGAGGAGGTTTCAATGGATTTTATCATAGGTTTACCCAAGTCCGAAGGAAAGAGTTTCATTATGGTGGTAGTTGATATACTTACCAAGTATGCACACTTTTGTGCATTACCTCGTCCATCTAAAGTTGGTACAGTTGCTACTACATATATGGAAACAATTCAAAAGCTACATAGAAACCCAAATATTATTGTAAGCGACAGAGATACCATTTTCACTGGAAATTTTTGGACGAAATTATTTTCTTGTCTAGGTACTCAATTACCTCATAGATGATGCAGGAGCATAAAATGAGATCAATTGTATTGACCTGATTGGTCAAAAATCATTTTAGTAAAGAGGGTTGGACCTCTTGAATTTATTTTTAAATGACAATTTATTGTAATAATAAATATAGTGCTATATTAGCAAGAAAATATTATATTTTTTAGCTTAGGTGTATGTTAGACCTATAAAATAGATATTTGGTTGTTTGAGGGATTAGACTAGGATAGCGGAAAATAAACAAAACAAAAAAGGAAAAAAAAATTGTATTGATTGTTTTTTAAGACATAAAGAGAGAAAGAGAGAGAGTAGAGCGGGAGCGAGAGGAATGAAAATTTATTGAGCCATCAAGGGCTAGAAGAAGGAATCTATTTTTTTCTAGTATTTTATTTAATTTCAGAAAAGGTTGTGTGTAGAGGTCACTATTGTCTGTTTTAAAATTGTTTTCTTCCCGTTCTCTTTGAATTAGTAAAGATCATTCACTGTAATGGAGGTTAAAGAGAAAACATATGGAGGCCATCTGAATAGCAGATCCCTTAAAATTCATTAATAAATTTTCATATCGTGTCGAAGCTCTGAGATTTGGAAA
Source organism: Pinus albicaulis (assembly GCA_034641835.2). Taxonomy (NCBI): domain Eukaryota; kingdom Viridiplantae; phylum Streptophyta; class Pinopsida; order Pinales; family Pinaceae; genus Pinus; species Pinus albicaulis. Next base: position 72,092,105 of record CM076575.1, read on the forward strand.
AGCTATAGAGTAAGTTAGAAAAAAATGGAAATTTGTTCATAAACCTGGGTTTTCTTCTGAAGCGTTATACATTCACATTATATTGAATATTTTAATTCGGTTTAGAATTCTTCCTTTTTATATCACATTTTATATGTTATATCGCACATGGAAATCCGCAGGAGAAGCCTAGAAAATGTGATGAGGAGATTGGTAAATTCTTGATCTTGTGATAAGTCAAGTCCGCGATATTGCAATAAAGTTTCAATCCATGATATTGCAATAAGTCGAGTTTGTGATCTGTGATATGGTTAAATCTGCAATCTGCGATATGTTTGAATCTGCGATTTGCGATAAACCCTGGAAATTGTGATAAAGGATTAGCAGAGAGGTATTTTGCATTTGTGAAATTTTTGTTTTTTTTATAGAACTGTACGGGCATCAGTAGTGACCAGAGCTGCATCATTTGGTATCAGAGTGCAAACAGAATTTGGTTTCTACTCTTAGAACTCCAACATATATGCCACCAGGGAGAGGAGCCGAAATAGGTCAGGGAAGGCATGAAGCCAATGCAGTCTTGCTGGAAGAGATTTGACATATTCGCACAAGAATGGAGATCATGGAAACTGATCAAAGGAGATCACTTGATGAGAGGGATGCCAGTGCTATAGAGGAAAGCGAAGCTACCAAATTTCTCAAGATGTTGGTCAAAGCAAGTGGAAGACCAAAGGTGGAAATACCTTTGTATGAAGGGAACCTTAATTTGGAAGAGTTGATTAATTGGATCAGTTCGTTAGATAAGTATTTTGACTTTGAGGAGGTCGATGATAAAAAGAAGGTGAAATTTGCAGCAACAAGATTGAAGGGCCATGCGGCTATCTGGTGGGATAAATTACAAACATCCATAGAGAGGAAGGGAAAGTTGAAGGTTAAGAAGTGGGAAAAAATGGTGAGTAAGTTGAAAAGTAAATATATTCCTAAATATTACTAGTTGAATCTTTTCAGACAGTTGCAGAACTTGAGGCAAAAAGGAATGACTATCAAGGAGTACACGGAGGACTTTTACAAGCTGAGCATTAGAGCAGGACATGTTGAGGATGATGTAGAAAAGGTAGCCATATACATCAATGGCTTGAGATATTACATACAATATGAAAGTAGTCTATTTAGTCTAAAGACAATTTAAGATTCCTATCAAGAAGCTTTGAATGCAGAGGAGAAAATGTTGAGAAAGAAAAGTCATAGGAATAGAGGTAAAATTCTAGCAAGAGGAACATAAGCTTCCAGATCTAGGTTCCAACACTCACATAATGAAGCAAGAGGTTTGAGTAGCAGACCACTGCAAAGAGGAGACTCTGGTAGAGGGAGATTTGTATCTAGAGGTATAGGTTGAGGAAGAGAAATTCGGTGTTACACATGTGGACAATGGGGACATGGATCATGGGACTGTACTCATAATAAACCAGCAAATCAACAGAATGTGAATGTAGTTGAGGAAAAGGAAGAAAACCCTCAGGCCAAGGGGAGAGAAGAACCATCTAAGGCAGGAGAGTCCTTATTGTTAAAAAGAGTATTTCTTAAGGAAGAGAAGGAAGAAAATGAGCCAGCTCAAAGGAAGAGCTTATTCAGTATTGTATGTAAGTCTAAAGAAAAATTTTGCAAGGTTGTGATTGATAGTGGAAGCACTGATAATCTTGTTTCCACAAAAATGGTTGAGAAATTTGGGTTGGTTAAGATGGTACACCCTACTCCTTACAGAGAGTCATGGCTACAGAAGGGACATCAACTTTTAGTGACAGAACAGTGTAGAGTGGAGATACAGATTGGGACATACAGAGATGTCATATTGTGTGATGTGATTCCAATGGATGTGTGCCACATATTATTGGGAATAACCTAGCACTTTGATATGAAATCCATTCGTAATGGCAGAAGGAACACCTATACCTTAGAGAAGGATGGGAAGAAGCACACATTGTTGCATTTGAAGGATGAAGCAGACAAAAGAGTAGCTGGAAATAGTGTTATGTTGTTTAGTGGAAAATAATTGTTGCGAGAAGTCAAGAAGGAGGAAGAAATACATTTTTATGTTATGGGTAAACCCAAGGTAATTTTGACTTCTACCAATTTAGACAATCTTCCTGTGGAAATTAAAAACCTTCTAGATGATTATGATGACATAATTGTTTATTAATTACCAATTGCATTGCCACCAATCAAAAGTATCAGCCATCACATATATTTAATACCTGGTGTGAGTTTACCAAACAAAGCAGCATATAGATTGACTCCTCGGGAGAATGAAGAAGTTGAAATATATGTACATGAGTTTTTGGATAAAGGATTGATAAGAGAAATCCTTAGTCCATGTGTCGTACCATCAGTGCTCAGTCCAAAGAAAGGCGGTGAATGGCGCATGTGTACTAACTCCAGAGCTATAAAAAAGATCACTATCAGGTATCGATTTCCTGTACCACGTATGGATGATTTGATGGATTGTTTGAGTGGGTCAAAGTATTTTTCTAAAATAGATCTGAAGAGTGGATACCATCAAATAAGGATTATAGAAGGGGATGAATGGAAGACTTCATTTAATACCAACAATGGTTTGTATGAATGGTTAGTGATGCATTTTGGGCTTACTAATGCACCAAATACATTTATGATATTGATGAAAAAGGTTTTAAAATAATATGCAGGAAAATTTGTGATATTCTATCTTGATGACATTCTGATTTTTAGTTGGAGTAAGGAAGAGCATTTCGAGCATATTAAGATGGTTCTAAATACTTTTCAAAAGGAGAGACTACTGATAAATTTGAAGAAGTGTAGTTTCATGAAGAAGAAGCTCGTTTACTTGGTCTTTCTAGTCTCAGAAGAAGGTTTGAATATGGACCCTGAAAAAACCCAAGAAATTTTGAATTGGCCAACTCCAAGAAGCGTGTTTGAGGTAAGAAGTTTTCATGGTCTTGCAAGTTTTTACAAAAATTTTATAAGAATTTTTAGTCAGATATGTGCACCAATAGTTGAAACAATAAAGGAAAGAAATCAACGATTATAGTGGATAGAGGCAGCAAATCGGAACTTCAAGCTGTTAAAAAAAAAGATCACTGAGAAAAATGTTTTGGCCTTGCCGAATTTTGAGAAATTTTTCCAAGTTGAGATTGATCCTAGCACAATAGCAATTGGAGCTGTTTTGAGTCAAGAGCAAAGACCGATAGCTTATTTCATTGAAAATTTGAATGAGGCCAAGTGTAAATACTCATCTTATGAGAAATAATTCTATGATATTGTGTCGGCTTTGAATAAATGGAGGAATTACTTGTCACCCAAGGAATTTGTGTTGTATTTTGATAATCATGCACTGCATTTTATAAATAACCAGCCAAAGTTGAGCCAAAACCATGCTAAGTGGGTGTAATTTTTGAAGATTTTTACCTTTGTAATCAAGCACACGAGTGGTAAGACAAATAAAGTTGTTGATGCTTTGAGCAGAGTAAATATGGTTGTGCAGGAATTGAAGATTGGTATTTTGGGGTTTGAAGAGATGATTGATATGTACAAGGGAGACACAGTTTTTAAAGAAATATATGCAGTTCAAAATCCTGTGATTCATAATAGAAGCCAGTGGTTACTCTACCTGATTCAAGGAGGATTTATGTTCAAGAACAATAAAATGTGTATTCCTAAATCTTCCATGAGGGAAATTTTGATTAAAGAAAAACATAATGGAGGACTCTCTGGACACTTTGGGCAAGATAAAACATTCTCTCAAGTAAGTTCTTTTTATTGTTGTCCAAAGATGCAAATTGATATCAAAACGTTTGTTGAGAAGTGTAGGGTTTGTCAACATACCAAAGGAAGCCAAAACACTGGATTATATAAGCCATTTCCAATACCCAACAGACCCTGGGATGCGGTCAACATGGATTTTGTTTTGGGTTTTCCAAAAACTCAAAGAGGACAAGATTCTATCTATGTTGTTGTAGATAGGTTTTCAAAAATGGCTCATTTCATTGCTTGTAGGAAAACTAGTGATGCAACTCACATTGCTAATTTGTTTTTCTGAGAAATTGTAAGATTACATTGGTTGCCTGTGAGTATTGTCTCAAACATGGATACAAAGTTTGTAGGACACTTCTAGAGGAATCTGTGGAGGAATCTAGGTGCACACCTTAGTTTTATTTCAGCCTATCATCCCCAGATGGATGGGAAAGCTAAAGTGGTGAACATGAGTTTAGGAAACATATTAAGAAGTTTGTTTTATAAAAATCCAAATCAATGGGATTTATTGTTTTCTCAAGCTAAATTTTCCTACAATGATACTCCTAACCGGAGTACCGGAATGAGTCCATTTCAGATCATTTTTGGGATGCATCCGAGAGGAATATATGAGCTTAGAGATTTGGGTAAGCAAGAGACACAGAGCGCAAAAGCTGAAGAATTAGCAGAACAGATGCAGAAATTGCAGGAAGATATCAATTAGAGATTACATGAAAGCAACAGTAAGTATAAGAAGAGGGATGATATGAAGAGGGCTGATATGAAGAGGACATAAAAGGAGTTTCAAGTGGGTGATTTATTCATGGTTTACTTAAGGAAGGAAATATTTCCTGTCAGGACCTATAACAAACTAAAAATGAAAAATATAGGACCATGCAAAATTTTGAGGAAGTTTTCCACCAATTATTATGAGATTAAGCTCCTGGAAGGAGTTGGAATATCACCTATCTTTAATTTTCCAGATTTTTACCCATACAAGGAAACAGAGGCAGAATCACAAGATGAACCTGTAGAGGAGGAGGTTCAAACTCTGAATTGGAAGGAACAGATGCCAAAGACAATCAAAAAGGAAGTGGAAGGGAGAAAGAAGACTAGAGGACAAACCTATTATCATTATATAATCAAATGGAAGGGACATCCAGTTGAGGATGCTAGTTGGGTGACAGCAACAGAGCTAAAAAAATATCAAGTGAATCCTGAAGGTTTGATGGATCATTCTTTTCTTTCTCGTGAGTCTGATGCAGGAGGATCAAATGAGATCAATTTTATTGACTTGACTGGTCAACAATCATTTTAGTAAAGAGGGTTGGACCTATTGAATTTATTATTAAATGATTATTTATTTTAATAATAAATAGAGTGCTATATTAGCAAGAAAATATTAGATTTGTTAGCTTAGGTGTGTGTTAGACCTATAAAATATATATTTGGTTGTTTGAGGGATTTGAATAGGATACCGGAAAATAACAAAAATAAAGGAAAAATAAATGTATTGATTTTTTTTAAGAGAGAAAGAGAGAGAGAGAGAGAGAGAGAGAGGGAGAGAGGGAGTAGAGCAGGAGCAAGAGGAATGAAAATTTATCGAGCCATCAAGGGCCATAAGAAGGACTCTGTTTTTTTTCTAGTATTTTATGTAATTTCAGAAAACGTTGTGTGCAGAGGTAACTATGGTCTGTGTTAAAATTGTTTTATTTTCGTTCTCTTTGAATTAGTAACGATCATGCATTGTAATGGAGGTTAAAGAGAAAACGTATGGAGGCCATATGAATAGAAGATCTCTTAAAATACATTAATCAATTTTTATATCATGTCAAAGCTTTAAGATTCGACAAAGTTATAGAGTAAGTTATAAAAAAATTGAAATTTGTTCATAAACCTGGGTTTTCTTCTGAAGCGATGTGTATTCACATTATGTCGCAATTCGTAATTCGGTTTAAAACTCTTCCTTTTTATATCGCATTTTGTATGTTATATCACACATCACAATCGACAAGAGAATCCTGGTAAATGCGATGAGGAGATTGGTAAATCTGCGATATTGTGATAAGTCAAGTCCGCGATATTGCGATAAGTCAAGTTTGTGATCTATGATATAGTTAAATATGTGATCTGTGATATGTTTGAATCTGCAATTTGTGATAAACCCTATAAATTGTGATAAAGGATAAGCAAAGTGGGATTTGGCATTTGTGCAATTTGAGTTTTTTTGATAGAATTGTACGGGCATTAGTAGTGACTTGCACTGCATCAATAACTCATTTTATCATCCTCAATCTGATGGGAAAATTGAGATAGTTAACAAATGTTTGGAAGGATATCTTCATTGCTTTGTATATGATAAACAAACACAATGGTTCAAGTGGTTACCTCTGGTTGAATGGTGGTATAATATTTCCTTCCATAGTGCAACAAAAATGACCCAATTTATGGAACTTTATGGATATCATCCATTGTCCATCACATCATATTTAAGAGAAAATTCTAAGGTTCAAGAAGTATAATATCACATCGATGAACAGCAACAAGTTCTCCAACTCTTAAAGGATAACCTCACTTTGGCGCAGAATCGAATGAAACAACAGGTAGATGAACATCACAGAAAAAGAAGTTTTAATGTAGGCAACTGGGTATTTTTATGACTACAACCATATAAACAAATGTCCCTCAAGTAATCTAACAAGGATAATAAATTATCACCAAGTACTATGGTCCTTACAAGGTGTTGCAAAATATTGGTATTATGGCATTCAAATTGGAGCTTCCTTCATCTTCTCGAGTGCACCCCGTATTCAATGTTTCATGCTTAAAGAAGGTTATAGGTGACAAGCTCCCAATTCAAACAATATTTCCAAAACTTGACAAGGAAGGAAAAATCATATTGGAATCGGAAGAAATCACAGAAAAAAGAACCCGACAGCTACGAAATTGATCAATTTTAGAGTATCTCGTCATATGGAAGAACTTACCCACTAAAAATTCCACATGGGAGGATAATAATTTTATGCAGAATCATCCAGAACTACTCAAGCATTGAGGACAACAATTTTTTGAAGGAGAGGGGCATGTTAGGTCCCTATAATACTAGTGTATCCCCTTATTGTTATTGTTAGTGTAGCCCACTTATTGTTATTTTTGTGCCCATGTAGTCCACATATTGTTATTATTGTGCCCTATAGAATCCCACTATTGTTATTGTTGTGCTCTTACATTGTTATTGTTATGTAGGCTCTGATTATATTGTGACCCCTTAGACTCCTATACATAGAAAGGAAGTCTTTTCATTTGTACCATCCAAGAATTATTCATTTATGTAATGTAAAGGAGCTTTCCCCCTCAAATAGGTTAATTTTTAAGTCATCGATCTATATTTTCTTCTATTTTTTGAGCTGGTTGTATAACAAAAACACAAGAAACATATCAATGCACATGAACACCAATATTTTGTTGAAAAGTGTAACTAGGATTAGTCTTCATATTGACTATGTAATTATATATTTGTGTAAATAATAAGACAAAGATAATAAAATGCATTTTATTGTACTTGCTTCATGGGTTTTGTAGTTCCTCAAGAAAACAATTCCTTGCTGTGTAAAGGAATCAGTGCTTGAGACATTATCTAATTCTGTCACAAATGAATATGTTTTGTCTCTGTATTTAAAACCCTTAAAACATTGATTGTATGACCCCTTAAACAGCAAACCCATGCATGTTATGCAATGCTATATTTCACTTATGCTGAAATGATTGAATGGGAGAAAATGAGAAAGGAATTTCAAACTGATATGCTGTTTAAAACAGAATCTACCACTTCAAAACTCAGAATAATTATGTATAGATAAGGTAAAAATAGAGGAGCGCACATTAAGGTGTGTTTAACTCTTAGATACACAAGTATAAAGAGACCCGCAGCTGAAATCACTCTATTTCATTCACAGACATGAGAACAATATGTAAACTAGAAAAACTTTTCAGCATAAACAAATGCTAGAAACCTGCATTCTTTTCATTGATTTTCTATTCTGGAGTACAAAATTTTGCTTTCCGGTTCCCAAAACCCACCCCCTCCCCCTCTTCCTTGTTCTGCTTTTATATCTTCTATTTGATCTAACTAACTGTTATGATCAGTTTTTAAAATTGATTCTTGAAAATTTTGGCATTAATTACAATTACAAAAAGCTTATTTTAATATTATATATATATAATATATAATATAAAACTGAAAATAAAACCTTACTCTAACGCAAGCGAGAGGAACCAATGGTATATTTTGGGTCCCACTACACTCATACGTACCAACAAAGTCACCCATGGTTTTGGAAAACCCAAAACTACCTACGGGGGGTAATGATAGCGGTTTCTAGAAATGGATCGGAGGTGCCGTAATACATCACAACCGTCGATTTTGTAAATAGTAGTTTAAATCAAACCATCTACGGGGGTAGCATCTCTCATAAACTCCGTTTAATTCATGCCCCCGCAAGACCATTGGATCCGGGCCAAATGATCCACATCGTTGATTTAACTGTAATATATATGTGTTTGCTGCTGTAGTAATACCCTGATGATTCATCATATACATAATCGGAATCTGTTGCTCCACGCCCAAATGTATCACTACCAGAACAATTTGCTGATTGTGGTGCCTCCCCTTGGATAATAGGATGATGAGAATTAGTATCCTGACCAACAGCTTCATCATTTTTTGCAAATATATCTACTGTGCCACTCAATCCCCCACTTGAATAAGCGTGCAAACTCTGCAAATTCATGTCTACTGAAACAGACAGCGCTGTAGAGGGTAAGGGATCATTTATTCTTGCTTCTGTTTCATCATCAGCGAAAATGTCCTCTGCTTCCCCACTGTTAGCATTCCGATTTTTAGTTTCTAAATCTCTATTATCAACCAATGTCCCACCCCTTGCACGCGCCACTGCTTCATATCCCTCAGCCTCTCGATCGAATGTAGCCTTTTCCTCATGATATATATTGAAATCGCCACCATCCATTAGTTTCATGGCATCATCCGTGAGCTGATCAAAGATTGCTTTTGTTTCTGCTGGCATTTTCTCACGCCTGTTCTTACCACTTGATGCTTCCTTCATCCTCCACAGAGCTTGTAGAACTATTTCTCCAGTTGACTTTGCTGGAGTTATCGCTGCTAGAAACTACACCTAATGAAGCATGTCCTGCATTCACTAACCCTAGATTGCGTGAGAGATTCCCAATTACATTGATCCCAAAAGATGCTGGAGTAGCTGACTGTACTTATTTGAGGTGCTGCTGTTGTATATTGTAATGATTTTGATTTAGCTGTCCTTGTAGAGCTGTTGCTGATGCAACACTAGGTAGCCTCAAATCAGGACTAATAGGCCCTCTATTTATCTTATTATTCATATAAGATGGTTGTGATTTAGACTCAAATCCTTTGGACTATGTTTGCAAACCAGGAACGGTTGCATGATTTTGAGTGGAAAGATATGCATTCTGTTGTTGGAATGGTAAATGTGCTTCTGCTTGTTGCTTCATTTTTCCCGTTTGCTTTACTCCAAATTTTTTTATCAAGCCAAAATCCTGAGAATGAACTGGCAATGTAGGTGTGCAACTATCAACTTCTGTAGAATGAGAATTCAAATTTGAAAATTACCCAGAGCTTCTTTCGACTTTTTGCTAAGAGATATTGTGCTACAACATCTGGCTCCAATTGGGGACAGTACTTCGGTAACAAAGTGCTGAGAACTTGTAGATCAGTAGCCTTTATTGGGCATGGAGTCAAATTAGACTGAATTTCCTCCCAATTCAAAAATCTCTGAAAATTTCAAAACTTCTCTGAACCCTCCTTCTTCTAGGATCTTTATTTTGGACTGAAAATTTGAAACTTAGAACTACTGCAACTGGAAATGCTCAACTCCTGAGCTTATTTATGTACAACTCCTATATATATAAGCATGGTTGAACTTAATCAAGTGAAGTCGACCTTCCAATGGAACCAATCCCACATCTGCTTGTCAGATTTAATACCTTCATACTGCTGAAATTTAAAATTCAAAAGAGGAATGTACCATGAAGAATTTTTATATACAAAATTGTGTACATACCCTTGCATTAAATCTTGTTGCTGACCGAAGAAATCTGCCATATATTCAGCAACCGGATCATAAAAATCATGAGACAAAACTCTGGTTACCTTCTTTTCTTGAACATTTTGCAGTCGTCTTTGAACATGACAGCTTCTTTCATTGTTTGACCCTTCAATTAGGAACTGTGTGTTAGGAAGTTGACTGCCACCTCTTGTAGGTAGGCATTTAGGCTGAAAATAAACATCCAATTTTTTTTCTCCATAATGCTGATGATCTTCATTTAACATCAATTGATGACTAAAATCTTCCTCTTCTTGCAAACAGGTCTGAGAAACTGCACTACTTTCCTCACTACTCACAAAATTATTGCAATGATCTTCCATGCTTTCATAGTGTAGTTCAGCTGTTGCGACTAAGTTTTGACTAAAATCTTCAAAAGACTTGGATTCTTGTTCTTCGAAAATACAGGAACCTTTTGACACTTTTTGAAAATCTTTATTCGCCTCTGAAATTACATTCTCTTGTAATGAAATTCCAATGTTTCCTTCACAAGCCCTCCTATCTTTGACAAAACTTGGACTTTCTTCATCGCAGGAAAAATTTCTACAAGCCCACGCATTATCTTCGATTTCTTGTGCATGGAGAAACATCAGCTTCAGATTACTAGGCTTTCTCTCCCTGAGATAAAAAGCCAAGGCAATAGAAAGAGCTTTCAAATAATAGACCATAGCTGCTTCTTCTGGAGGTCTAATTTCTTCTGGCATGCTGAAATAATTTTTTTGAAAACTCCTATTAAACTCAGAAATCAATTCATTACTTTTCCTTTGGATAGAATATAGTTCCAAAAGGTGCTCTTCATACGACTTACTCTCGCCCCAATATGTAAGGAATACATCTTGAAGATCTTTCCAGGAATTAATTTAACCTGCTTCCAAACACTGGAACCATTGTTGAGCATCCTGTTTTAAAGAATGGAAAAACATCCTTAGAGCTACGTCTTCATAAATGATTTGAAATTTGTCCAGAAAGTACTCAAATTCCAAGATATGTAGTTTAGCTTAAATGTCCTTCCCCTTCCCGGAGAAACTTGGCAAGGACTTGAATCCTTTTGAAGGATACTGATGGAGAATAGCAGGCAGCTTCAGGGGTTTAAATATTTCTTTATTTTTGAACTGAAAAGCAGTCAATTTCTCATAAGGAAAAATATTATCATGCAAAGATAATGAATCATGATCTTTATGCCCAGACTGTGACTGATTATCTTCCGGGATTGTAATACAACAATCATCCCTCCTTTCATGTTTAGGAGATACATCTGTGTTAAGATTTATAATACATGCCGAAGAAAAATCATCTTTTTTCAATAATGGATTTACATTTTGGGCCTTATAATCTTCTGAGAAAATAAAGCAGGAAACAATCCTTCTAAGATAAAAGGGAAAATAAACCACTAAATTGACAGTAAAAAATAGAACCTCCTTTAAAAAAGGGAAATTCTGATACATGTTTTTTCCATGATACTTTCTCATCTTCTTGCCAGGAAAATTCTTCATCTAATGAAACCTTCATCCTTGGAGTCGCCAGGTGAATAATAAACAACCAATCTTCAAATCTGAATCTTGTTCACCATCAAAAAGAAAGGATCATGAAAGCTTCTACTGCAAGATATTTGACCTCGCGTTTGGTTTCTTGAAAATAAGAATTATGTACATAGTAAACAAAGCCAAAAACGTCCTCCTCACTGAACAACCAGAGGAAGTAGAAAGAAAACCCAGGGAAATGAACTTCGCTTCTTCGTCCCCGGCAACGGCGCCAATTAATGTAGTTCCTCAAGAAAATAATTCCTTGTTGTGTAAAGGAATCAGTGCTTGAGACATTATCTAATTCTGTCACAAATGAATATGTTTTGTCTCTGTATTTAAAACCCTTAAAACATTGATTGTATGACCCCTTAAACAGCAAACCCATGCATGTTATGCAGTGCTATATTTCACTTATGCTGAAATGATTGAATGGGAGAAAATGAGAAAGGAATTTCAAACTGATATGTTGTTTAAAACAGAATCTACCACTTCAAAACTCAGAAGAATTATGTATAGATAAGGTAAAAATAGAGGAGTGCACATTAAGGTGTGTTTAAATCTTAGATACACAAGTATAAAGAGACCCGCAGCTCAAATCACTCTATTTCATTCACAGACATGAGAATAATATGTAAACTAGAAAAACTTTTCAGCATAAACAAATGCTAGAAACCTGCATTCTTTTCATTGATTTTCTATTCTGGAGTACAAAATTTTGCTTTCCGGTTCCCAAAACCCACCCCCTCCCCCTCTTCATTGTTCTGCTTTTATATCTGCTATTTGATCTAACTAACTGTTACGTTCAGTTTTTAAAACTGATTCTTGAAAATTTTGGCATTAATTACAATCACAAAAATCTTGTTTTAATATTATATATATATAATATATAATATAAAACTGAAAATAAAACCTTACTCTAAGGCAAGCGAGAGGAACCAATGGTACATTTTGGGTCCCACTACACTCATACGTACCAACAAAGTCACCCATGGTTTTGGAAAATCCAAAACTACCTACGGGGGGTAATGATAGCGGTTTCTAAGAAATGGATCGGAGGTGTCGTAATACATCACAACCGTCGATTTTGTAAATAGTGGTTTAAATCAAACCATCTACGGGGGTAGCATCTCTCATAAACTCCATTTAATTCATGCCCCCGCAAGACCATTGGATCCAGGCCAAATGATCCACATTGTTGATTTAACTGCAATATATATGTGTTTGCTGCTGTAGTAATACCCTGATGATTCATCATATACATAATCGGAATCTGTTTCTCCACCCCCAAATGTATCACTACCAGAACAATTTTCTGATTGTGGTGCCTCCCCTTGGATAATAGGATGATGAGAATTAGTATCCTGACCAACAGCTTCATCATTTTTTGCAAATATATCTACTGTGCCACTCAATCCCCCACTTGAAGAAGCGTGCAAACTCTGCAAATTCATGTCTACTGAAACAGACGGCGCTATAGAGGATAAGGGATCATTTAGTCTTGCTTCTGTTTCATCATCAGCAAAAATTTCCTCGGCTTCCCCACTGTTAGCATTCCGATTTTTAGTTTCTAAATCTCTATTATCAACCAATGTCCCACCCCTTGCACGCACCACTGCTTCATATCCCTCAGCCTCTCGATCAAATGTAGCCTTTTCCTCATGATATATATTGAAATCACCACCATCCATTAGTTTCATGGCATCATCCGTGAGCTGATCAAAGATGGCTTTTGTTTCTGCTGGCATTTTCTCACACCTGTTCTTACCACTTGATGCTTCCTTCATCCTCCGCAGAGCTTGCAGAACTATTTCTCCAGTTGACTTTGCTGGAGTCGTCGCTGCTAGAAACTACACCTAATGAAGCATGTCCTGCATTCACTGACCCTAGATTGCGTGAGAGATTCTTAATTACAGTGATCCCTAAAGATGCTGGAATAGCTGACTGTACTTATTTGAGGTGCTGCTGTTGTATATTGTAATGATTTTGATTTAGCTGTCCTTGTGGAGCTGTTGCTGATGCAACACTAGGTAGCCTCAAATTAGGACTAATAGGCCCTCTATTTATCTTATTATTCATAGAAGATGGTTGTGATTTAGACTCAAATCCTTTGGACTGTGTTTGCAAACCAGGAACGGTTGCATGATTTTGAGTGGAAAGATATGCATTCTGTTGTTGGAATGGTAAATGTGCTTCTGCTTTTTGCTTCATTTTTCCCATTTGCTTTACTCCAAATGTTGTTATCAAGCCAAAATCCTGAGAATGAACTGGAAATGTAGGTGTGCAACTATCAACTTCTGTAGAATGAGAATTCAAATTTGAAAATTACCCAGAGCTTCTTTCGACTTTTTGCTGAGAGATATTGTGCTACAACAGGTTTCATGAGAAAGATTTTATTATAGGTTAATAGACTTCTTCTTGATGTCTATTAGGGTTTTGTATTCTAGGTATAAATATAATTAAGTGTCATACATATGAAGGATCTATTCTAGAGAATATTCTCCAAGACCTTGTCAAAGTAGCTCAACAATATGGCTCAATATTGGTGAAATACTTTATGTAAATAATCTTCAAGACAACCTACTATACGCTCTACAAATTAGCTCATATACCTCTCCTAGTCGGCCTATAAACAGTGCACATGAACCGTGACACCCTTTCATTGGTCAGGTCGGCTAATTTATAGGCTCATACAACTATATATACCCCACTGTACTGCATAGAAAATAGAAGGACAAAAAAAATATGGATCACTCTGAAACAGTCTGCGAATTTCAGAAAGATTTGAAGTGTGGATTCAGGGACAGAGAATTTCAGATATTAGCTAAGTTTATACAGCATGATAAATTGTGGTCTAAATGTGGATTAAAGGATAGGAAAAGGTGTGGTCTTATCTGAAGATTTAACATTGAATAATTCTGAGATTTGAAGTGCAGAAAAGGGACAAGATCAATTACGGACTTCAAGACAGAAGTCAGTTCTAGTTTAAGTATAAAATAAGGTTTGTATATCACAATGTATTATCACAGCAAGGAAGAGACTTATGTTCAAGAAAGTAAGGAAGGTAAATCATTGATTTACCTTCATGTTCTATAATGCCTAAAAGGAAGTACTACTCCTCAATTGAATAAATTTCAGTGGTATCCAAAGTAAATGGTGTCAAGCAATATTTTCTAAAGAGAAGTCTGTGGAAAGAAGAATTCTATGGAAGATACAAATACATTCTAGAAGATAAGACCTAGAGACCAAGTTCTAGTATTGGTGCAGCACAATGCAGGTTGGTGCAGAAAAGAAGGGTCAACAAAGAAGCAGTGGCAAGGTCTTGGATGCATTAATAGGTTAAGGGTTTGATTCTTTTCCATGGTACTTGTCATTTGAATATCTATAAGAATAATTCCTTACAGGTTTCCTCTCCAAGAGGGAGAGGTTTTTCCCTCGCTCGAGGAGCCTAACTTTGTGTATTTTGTATTTTTGGGAATTGACTTGATGAAATACTAAATAAGCTAACGAAGAGTAGACATATGTTACTCAAGTTAGCACACAAGTAATTATCAAGTAGAGAATTTGAATTAATCACCATCCCTCTAAATTCTCAACATATTTTAGGTGGAAACCCAATGTGGGTGAAACCCATTGATATCATCATCTCTATCTTTTTCTTTTATTATAGAGGAAACATCTTACAATATTATATTGGTGCAAACTCATACCAGTACGTAGGCAGCCACCAAAAAAAATATACAACCTTCTCTCATTCTCCATCACCCACTTGTTACACAGTACTTTTTCACCGCTCCTGCAATCCCCATTCAGAACATCGGAGGACCATTTCAGTCACCCCTGTGTACTGTCATACATTTCCATGAATGTCATTGCATCCCTTGACATGTCACGAACACAATATCTGTTAATCATTCCTCAAGTAGACCCTCAAAGACCTCCACTTTTGGGTCGGCGCTGGTAGGTAGTTATGTCATCTCGTCCATGGACAAATTTACATTGAGCCTAACACAGTGGTCACTCTGTCTCTGAAGGGAACCCGCGCCGACCTGCTTTTGGAATTTTTTTTTAAATAGAAATGAAGCTTCCATGATTTAACAGCTTCGTGGGCAAAGATATGGTTGTTTGTTCAGTTGGATCAAGTCTAGTTTCTCCCTTTAGCCTATTAGTTCCTACAAATGTGCAACTTCCCAAAGGGATAGACCTCTCCTCCACCTTATGTGGATCCCAAACCTCCTCCTCCTCCCCTATAAATTCTTCTTCCTCACGTTGATTCATCTAGCTGAGCAGTCAATAGTTATAGCTAGTTTTTTGAAGAGAGTAGAGAAGAATCCATTGTTGTGAGAGAGAATTTAAGCCCACTGCCTCATTTAGCCAAACGACGAACAAATGCTTGGAGACGTGCTTGAATGAACCCGTCGAAGGAGGTCTACAATGTCAAGGCATAGGTTGTAAACTTATTTTTCATATATCAATATTACATGATTGGTTTTTGGGTCTAACTTTGTTTCCATAGTATATTCGAAGTGTCTAACTCTCCTTGACTAGTCGAATAGTTGTAGATGAATATATATATGTTTGTATGTTGTCAGCATTTGTTTGATATTTTTGCAGGTGTAAAAATTGCTATCAATGAAGCACAAGGCGTGAAGACAAATATCGAGCGATCGCTACAACGTGCCACGACAAAAGCATTAGATTGAGGTAGGATATCTGTTCCAGTACATATTTCATTTACAAACTAGGAATTTAGGAATTCAGTGTGTTCCCTTATTGCTAGACCCACCCTAGGGCTAGAGGGATTGCCTCTATCTATAGAGGGGATTTTCCTGCACAACAGGTTGGTGACCATACTGGGGAACACTGTTCCTATCGTCTCTCGTTGTTCATTTTGAAGTTTTGCTTGTCTGTCCAACTTTGGTCATATCATCATTTCTCTACTTTATTTTTCTTGTTTGACTGCTTCAAGCCATTTGACCTCTTCTTAGAGTGATAAATCTAGTTTTCCTCAGCTGCCCTTTCTTCCTTCCTTTGTTTTCTTGCTCGACATTACTTTTTTTCTGATAGTCGCGCCCATAGGCACAATTTGCCTTTGGAACAAGTGCAATTTCGTCTATTCAGCGCCAAATAGAGCTGAACAGTCACGATGATTCATGTAGGATTGTTTTTTTGGATTCTTTCCTAAGTTTCCAGTATTTATTACCCTTTATATTGGGTTTTTCTCCTTGGATTGATCCATTTGGAATGATTCTTGACTTCATTGTCTCGTTCATTCGGTGGGTTGTCTCTCATCCGATTAGTGTGGATTTTTCATCCTAGGTTTTCTAGGTGTCTCGAGTCATTCGTTTGGTCACATTTTCACTAAGTGTCTGATCTGTTCATGAGTCAGTTTGGTCATTTTGTTTTCAGCCTTTTTTCTGATTGCTTGGTATTTTCTTTTGATTCTACGTGTTGTAGGGTTGTCGAACTTTCACTCTGTGTCTGTTTGATTGTCCCTCCATCGCCACGAGCATAGATCACATTTCTCGTTGAGTCAAATTAAAAGCTCTTTATGTTGTGTAAGGAAATGCATGCCTAGTTTTGAGTGCATGTTTACATTCGCTTGGAATTGGTCTCTTCGTGTTTTGAACCTTTCGTTCGAAACTACTCAAAGCTAGTATTTTTTTTTTAGTGTAGCATTGCATTATTGCTTCTCACTTATACAAAAGAACACAAATTTTGCATTCTTCCTTTTTATTTGAAAATGAAAAGTACTCTTTTTCATTAGTAGGTTTATTCTTCATTAGAAAGTGAAAAACAAGAGAATAATTTTCGTTTTCTTCTTTGGCTGTGTTAGTAGCATAAAGGAGAGTATCATTCTTGCATTCGATTGATTGCTTCTTTGTTGTGAACCTCTATCCTTCACTTAGTTAGCTTTTCATTGAATTGAAATGGTGTTCATTCTCTCATATAGTTGTGCATTATATATTTGAGATTACATTCGATAAGGCCTTGAAACTAAAACATAATTTCAAGATAAACCATAAAATTAACTCAATCAACCTAAGGAAGCATTGAAACCTAACACTCACACTTAGAGGTATAGGCTAGTGACGTGTTCCGGTGTCATTAAACCTAGCAGTTTTCGCTTGGAATCTTGCTTAAGATAGCACTAGTACGGACTTGTGCTCCTCATACCGTCACGTATATAAAGGGATGCCCTCATAGTTTACAATCCTTTATCCATAGGAAGCCGAGTCTGCCGCCCTGTAACCATGATACACCGAACACAACATTCGGGGAGACTACCTGCATGTACGTTAAGTCCTTGGTCATTTCTCTTTCATTTGATTACCAAGGTGTATATTGTAGTTCACAAGAGCTTAGTACACCCTCTTGCCTAGAGTTCCTGAGTAGTCATTTCGATCTTTCTGTGACTCTTTAAAATTTTAAAGATCATTGAGCGCTTGTCCTTTCGAGCTCGTTCAAACTGAAAGTGACTAGAGTCACCTTTTTTCCTTTTCTCGACTCTTAAAATATGAAAAGGAAGAGTCTTGTTTCAGTATTATAAAATTAATTTCCCATGATTACACACCCGTTAAGCTATTTCCTTGACTGGTTCATGAGTAATTCCTTAGTGATTGTTATTAAAGCCTCAAACTGACCATCTCTTTTCTCTCCTTATTTTTGAGAAAAAGTCACCATGGCGAAACCACCCATTTCATCGTCCTCTTCATTACCTCGTAGTGAAGAGTCTCCCCACAGAGTCTCTTCTGAGACACCTCAGTCTGTCGAGACTCAAAACCTTGAGGGTGATATCCTCCCAAGCGTTCAACCTCTCGCTGCTCAGTCTCCCGCTAAGGAGCCGTTTGACATCAACTAGCAGCCCCCAGATGCTTTTTTATTTTTGAGAGATGGTCCCCCTTAACATTTGGATTCACCTGCAACACCATTGTTCGGTTCTCTTCCCTCCACCACTCGCCAGATTTTCCCTAACAGCATGTCTTCATCCGACATGGATGCCTCGAGTCCGGTAAGTAGTAAAGAGACTTTCGTATATACGAGGGAATATCAATTCCCTCCTAAAAATTTTCCTTATGTGATGACTTAGCCTTCCTCCCAAACTTCATCTCTCTCGATTGGTTATCATTCTTTGGGGCAGATAATCTCTAGTGCTTCATCCTTGTATTAGAACAAGTTATGGTCAAGTATAGTGGCTCCTTCTCTAGGGTCGTTTGTGTCAAGGCCATCCTCTTCAATTCCCATTGTTTCTACGATTTTCACGTTTGTCCCAACCCAGCCCACTATTTGTGTGGCTTCTTCCACACCATCCGCTAGTGTGATTCCATCATTGTCATCATCATCTACTATTCATGGAACACATCCCAATGCTTCTGCAATGTCTGTAGGATCCATTATGAGTGGATCACAGCCTCACATATTGGGAGTCATCAACCTATTTGTAATATGCCTATCTCTTATAATCCTATCCCGGGAGGTTTGTCGTGCGATCAATATATGATGGCTATTAAATATTAGAACTACCTCCCCCAGGGTTACCAATAGATTCTGACTCAGGTAAATTTACCACAGTACTATGATGAATATGGGAATCACATCTATTACCATGGGCCTATTCCACAAGGTCTGTTGTATGTTTAAACACCTTATTTATGGGTTCACCCAAATCAGTTTACGTACCAATAGGGACAACCCTATGGTCCACAAGGACAACCTTGGGTCCAACAAGGACAACCCTACTGTCCTACTAGTCAACCTTACATTCAACAAGGAACATCTTATGTTCCTCGGAGGAAAACCTATCCACCTTAGAGACAACCTTTTGTGCAATAGAACCAGCCTTATGTTTAGGAAGGCCAACCCTCTGTCGATCAACCAGGTCAACTTGGTTTTCAGGGACAACCTGGCTTATCTCAACCATCAGTTCAACCTGTTTTTCAGGGACAACCTGGTCTGCTTCCTTCAGGCCAACTTAGTTTTCAGGGACAACCTATTCAACCTCAATAATTAGGCCAACCTGCACCCCAAGGACGGCCTGTGCAGCCTCCAACCTTTCATTCCTCAAGGTCAACCTTTGATGGTAGAAGGTCCACCCCAAGGCACCGCTTTCATGCTGAAACAAAATCCATACGTTGCTCAAGTTGGACCTTAGTGGTTCACTTAGAATCAGTACTCTGGTCCTCAACTAGGTTATGGGCATAATTACCAAATTATAACCCCTATGGACAAAATCCTCCAAGACACAACATATGGGCTCAAAATTTCTCCCGACCTGGTTAGAACCCTAATGCTGGTCTTTATCAAAGGCATGCAATGCCTTTCAATCCATAATTTCCTTTCCTTGCTACATTGGAACTATTTGATGTGTCGAAGTTCACAAATAATCCTATTCTTCATAATCCATATTGGTCCCCATTTCCCACCAAGATCCTTGGCGATTGTCCCAAATTCGAAGACAAGTTCGGAGAAGACCCCCAGGCACATGTTATGACATACCACCTATGATGCTCCTCTAACTCCTGGGTTGATGATTTGATTCGTTTATGTCTTTTCCAAAGGACTCTCACTAGTGCCACTGCAAAGTGATACATTGAACTCTCTCGTGGCATATTTCAATATTTCAACTCTCTTGCAATGGAATTTCTCACATGCTTCCAGTTACCGGTTCGCTATGAAACGGGAACGCACATCCTAACATCCCTGAAAAAATATTGGGCCACACATATCTTTGATCATATTCATGAGTGGAGGTGGCATCATCGTTTGATCAAGTTTGAAATCCCTGATCAACTTCTGACTGATTGGTTCACTACCTCTTTTATCGGTTCAATTGCTAAGGACATCACTATGGGGACATGTGTTACTAAGGAATAGGCCATCTCTCATGCCCAGTACCTACATCTTGTGTACTCTCAATCTGGCACACTTCATGAAATCTTGCCTGATGCTCCATGACCTAGAACTTCCAAAGCGCTAGCGATACCATCCGTCTATGGTATCATTGGTTTTGTGTCTCAGAATTCTCATAAGTATTCTCCTAATTTTGCAAAGAAAAAATATACTACTTCCACTGATACTACTTCTCGGGCACCTCCCAATCTTGGTAAAACCACAGAAGTGAATGTCATCCAGCCGACGGATAAAACTTCTAAAGGTAAGAATAAGGGTAAAGACAAGGCCAAGACCGATACCCCGAAACAGGATTCTCCTAAAACTAATATTGATGATAGCTCGAAATGTAAACTGAAGTATCCTTGTCTGATATGTGTCAATAAGCATTACACCAAGGACTATCCACAACGGGCCAAGGTGAGCTGACTACTCAAAGGCACTCAAGGAATTTCGGCTATTCTTAAGGAACTGTTATCGTCACAACAAACTCAAATGGTGGATCAACCTCTGTCTTTGACCAATTTTGGCTCTCAACTTTTCATGATGAATGGCACTGCACCCATATCTATTGCTACCATATCAAAATATTATACCGAACTGTGTCAGGAAGTGGGGAAAGAGATTTCAGATGGTCCTCCTCCACCACCTGCTACTGACCCTCTTAAAATTGAAAGGCCTAATTATGAGCCCATTGTGCAACCACCCTTTAAAGGCATGCTTCGTAAGTATTCCTATAACCCGAATGCCCGTGTCGCTCAACATTATAGTATTGTTGAGGATTTAGCTCAGGTGCCATCTGCTATGTCTATGCTGGAAGTACTAGAGATATTTCTGTCACAATGGAAGGCTTTTTTACCTGTTATTGGAGGAGTTGACCCCGTTGGTTAGAGCCTTATCACTTTCGATGTGGAAAATTTCGTCCCGCGTCTCCCTCAACAACTTTATTTGATTATTCAAGTTGGGATTAATGGAAATAATATACAACGGGAAGTCGTGGATGAAGGTGCATCTACTTTCATCATGTCCATTGCATGTTGGAAAGTCATTGGCTCTTCGACCCTTAACCAGTCTCCAAACACTTTAGAAGCCTTCGAGGGAAGGGAATCTCGCCCTCCTGGTGTCCTCACCAGCTTACCTATAACGTTGGAAGGAAAAATAGTTAATGTCGAGGTTGAAGTCATTGACACCAAACTCAACTATAATATCCTCCTCAGTCGTAGTTCGACTCACGCCATGCTATGCATACCGTCCACTCTCTTTCATGTTCTTCAATTCCCACATGAAGGAAAGATAATCATTGTCGATCAGTTATCTTTTTTCACTTCCACCTCTTCTGAGAGAAACCTTCCATATGTAGACCACATTCATATGCCTTATGAAAGTGTGGGGACGGGTCTTTTAAAGATCCTGCCCTCATGGGTATTTTTTCTCTTCCTCCGCCCAACATTGCTCAGGTCAATATGATCTCCACGTCTTTTGATCCATGGATCATCCCTTTGCCTGATTAGGTTGATTCGTTTAGTGACGTGATGCAGTTAAGCTAGATAGAAATTGATTATTGTGAATTTATCTCGGCTTTAGCTCCTCCTCCTTCTTATCATACTCCTTCGATTATGTCTCTCAACACATATACTCAATCCCCTTGGCTCGATGCTTCGGATTCTCCCGACCCCTTGAACGAGACCTTTCCAACTGATGAATCCATCATAGAAACCATGTCTCTGAAGGATCCTCCCTGGGACGATAGTCATCATCATTCCTCCTTTTTACCTAGCCTTGGGGAAATTTCTACTTGTCTTGAGAATTTCGCTTCCCAAGCTCCTTCCCATCCACTTCAAATGCCTATCTTGACACATGAAGTTTTTACGGAAGGCAACATGGTGAATATTAATCAAACGATGTCTATTGACATCTCCATTAAGCTGACGATTGTCGAGAACATCCACATTGGGGTGACCTGTTCTCCTGATGAGATCGAGGTCTATACTAGTCTCTACCGAGAGTTTCGAGATTTTCTTGGTCCTACGACGAAATGCCTGACATTGATCTGAGTATAGTCGTGCACGAGATCCCTACTTACCCTGATGTGAAACCTGTTTTCCAACGCCTTCGTCTTGTGCACCCTAGAAAGGAAGTTTCCATAAAGGGAGAAGTTAAAAACTTCTCAAAGTAGGCTTCATTTATCTGATCCCATTGACAGATTGAGTCTCTAACATTATCCCTATGGATAAAAAGAAGGGCACGATTTGATTTTGTGTGGATTACCGCAATATCAATCGTGCTTGTCCCAAGGATAACTATCCCACTCCCTTCATCGACCAGATCATTGACGAATGCACTGGGAGTGAGATTTTTTCCCTTATGGATGGATTCTCTTGCTACAACCAGATTAATATACTACCAGTTGATCAACATAAAACCGCCATCATCTGACCATGGGGAACTTTCGCGTACAAGAAGCTTCCTTTTGGTCTTAAGAACGTTGGTGCCACATTCCAATGAGCAATTTCGTATGCTTTTCATGATATTAATCACATTGTTCAACCGTACCTGGATTACCTTCCGGCTCATTCTGCTAAGCGTAAGGACCACCCGAAACACTTTCGTCAAATTTTTCTTCAATGTAGATGCTGCAACATTTGGCTTAATCCGTACAAATGTGTCTTTTGTGTCAATTCTAGCAGACTCCTTGGGTTTGTCGTTTCTAAATACGAAATTTTTCTCGATCCTCTTAAGGTCGAGGCTATCATTTGCCTCCCATCCCCTTCCTCTTTACACCAGTTGCATAGTTTTCAAGGGAAAGTTAATTTCCTACGTCGTTTTATACCAAACTATGCTGAAGTAGCCAAAGGTTTCACGTGATTTGTTAAGCACGGTGTCCCGTTCCTATGGGATGAGATTGCCCAAAAATATTTCGATGCACTAAAGACTTTTCTTGTCAATGCTCCTCTTTTTCGTCCCCAAATTATCATCGTGACTATTCACTCTATCTCGTTATCGCTTTTAATGCAATTTCCATGGTTTTTCTATAGGACGATGACGATGGTGATGAGCATGTCATTTATTATCTTAGTCACAATCTTCTCGACACTAAAACGCATTATTCTCATGTCGAGAAATTGGTGTTGGAAGTTGTTCAAGTCGTCCAATGTTTTCGCCATTATATTTTACTCCACACTACAACTGTGATTTCTGATTGCAACCCCATGACCTATATTTTAAATCGACAATTGTTGGGGGGACAAATACTCCAAGTGGATAGTTATCCTCCAAGAGTTCGATTTGGAGTTCACCACTGCCAAATCAAAGAAGTCATTGGTTTTTGCTAAGTTAATCTTCTCTTTACCCTCTGCCTTTGCTCCCTCCGGATCTGAGGAACACATTCCAGACGACACTCTTTTTCTGATTAGCACCATCGATCCATGGTACGATGATATCATCATTTATCTCTAGACTTCCACCTTCCGCTCTAAGTTGACGAAAGATGCTCATTGTTACACAACATTCTTTCACCGTCCGTGCAATCCCCATCTCACACATTGGGGGACCATTCTCATGACTTATATGAAGTGTCATGCCTTGCAAAGACTATCATTGCATCCCTTTCCATGAGGAGAACATTTCCTCTGTTAAATTTTCCCTAAGCAAACCATCAGAAATACATGTTTTTGGGTTGGCACTGGTAGACCGTTATGCCCTCACGCCAATAAAGGAAATTAACACTGGGCCTCGTGCCCATTGGCGCTCTGTCCCAGTGAAATACCTGCACCAATATTTTTTGGAATGTTTTTTAAATATAGAGGCAAAGTTTCCATGCTAACTGCTTCGTGAGTGAGTCAGCTTGGTTTGTTCGACTGCATAACCACGAAAACCCTCCTTTGGGGGAACCTCCCAAGGATAAGGCCTCCCTTCCACCATTTGACGGATCCCAACCTCCTCCTATCCCTCTATAAATAAAGTTATCTCACATTGATGCAGCTCACTGAACCATTATAGCTTAATAGCTGAAGAGGAATTGATGAACATCTTGGTGAGATAGAGCAGAGAGAGATAATTTTGTCGAGAGAGAGCTTAATATTTTGCCTTGCTACATCCAAAATCCCTGACGAATGCTCGAGACGCACTTCGACTGGACCTGCTGAAGGAGGTTGTGACGTCAAGGCTCTGGTTGTAATCTCTTTATTTCTCTTAATATATACATGACTGGTGTTATGGTTCCCATCTTGTGTTGATGTGATTTACATTATGCAATATGTTTAATCTTCCTTGACTAATTAGCTAGTTATGAATGCAATTATTATCATGTACGTTGCTTTTGTCCTTTGATATTTCTGCAGGCACCCGAATACCATTGTTGAAGGATCACGATTGTGAGACCTCTGTTGCAGCTACATCGATCGCGTTGGACTACAGGTAGGAGAATCTATCCCAACTCATTTCATTCATTAACTAGGAACCAACACATTAGCATGTCCTCTTGTTGCTAGACCCACTCTAGGGCTAGAGGGATTATCTATGTTTGTGCTCAACCTAGTCTCCTAAATTGAGTTCATTTAATTGTCAACCAGGGTTGGTAAACTACTGAAGTGAAGTGCACTGTATGTGCCTAGGTGTTTCTTTCCTAATGCGTTGTGTTTAGTGTTTTATGATGTTTTTGGTCTTTTATGATGATTTATGATGTTTTTGGTCTTTTGATGGTTTTTATGTTCACAAGGAAAATGACTAAAAAGCTAGTGGAAAGAAGCTACTTGTTAAAAACAGAGTGAAGCCTAATTGGTTGATGACAAATGACAAATGCAAATGAAAATACTGAAACAGAATCAAACCTAAACTATGACTAAGCAGAATAAAAAGCTTGATAATGACTTCAAGAAAATGAATCAAAACATAAACTTAACTTGTCTAATTCTTTCATCAAAGGTATATTGGGAGAGCTTGAGAAATGGTCAGCTAAGTATACAAATTCCCCTAACTAAACAATTAAACAATCAGCTCATAATGATACAACATTTTATCCATGATTAAATATTTGTTGAAACATATTTGGAGAAAAATATTGTTAACATCATAAGATCTCTACTCTAAGACTAGCTCCTAATTCTATTCTGCAACTTAGTTTAACATCACTAAACCTTATTCAAAAGTTATGGATTTCTTTTTAAAGTAGTCTTTTGAGGAAAGGTTTTGTTTATGAAGAAGTTGCAAAAGTACTTCAGGCCTTGAGATGATACTATCTTCTGTTCATATGGTTATGAGTCAATTATGGATTTGGAACAAAAGAGATTTTGTAAATAATGAAGGCCGTATTGTTTAAGTTTAACAACTAATGTAATCTAATATGCAATGGATGACAACTAAATGTGGAATAAAAATACAATGATTTAAGCTAAAACTGAACTAAGATGTCACTAGTCTAAAACAGTGCTGAACTAACAAGCCATTATCAAACTTAAAACAAAATAACACGGCATGAATTGAATGCAATTTGACTCCGGAGTACCCTAACTAAGTTATCATGCATTAATCTATGGGATTCTACAGCCTGTTTTGTCCATCATGAATGGTATTTTGGAAGAGCTTGCTAGAAAAATCTTGGTTGTACAATTCAGCGCAAATGCAAACATAAAGACTGAAAGCAATTTAAAAACTAAGACATCATAGCTATCTCCTACCCATC
Source organism: Pinus albicaulis (assembly GCA_034641835.2). Classification (NCBI taxonomy): domain Eukaryota; kingdom Viridiplantae; phylum Streptophyta; class Pinopsida; order Pinales; family Pinaceae; genus Pinus; species Pinus albicaulis. The sequence continues at coordinate 72,118,093 of CM076575.1, forward strand.
ATTATGATATTTTGGAAGAGCGTTTTAAGAGTAAGATCAGCTATGCTACTTAGTGCAAACAAACAACTGAAACATTCAGTATCACATTCATGCCTTAGACATCATAAGGATTTTTTGGAAGAGTTTGCTTAGTATAAGTTCAACTGTGATAATGAACAAAAGAAATTACAGATAAATCCTACAACACTACAGCCATTTCCCATTCATTATCATGATCTTTTGGAAGAGTTTCTTCTTTTGGAAGCATTTTTTAGAACAAGTATAGCTATAGTGGCTAATGAAATTAACTATGAACTCAAACTTCAAAAACGTGAAAACAACTAAGATACTTATCTAAATTACGAAAGTAAAGTCGTGCAGGAGGCAGGGGCCCTCTACCACCAGACGGAATCTAACTCCAAATCAACTCAACGCGTTCAAAGAAATGTTGTCTTCTTCATTAAAGGAAAAATAACTTGAAACAGAGTAGTCTCGGTCTTCAGAAATATAGCAGTCAATACATGAAATCTAAGCAAAATCTAGAGCTTGTCTCTCGGTTTCCCGAGTGCTTTTATAACAAATCTACATAACAGAACTTGCAACAATACGGGAATCATTGTCTTTCCTTATCAAAATCGTACTATGACTCTAAATATGGCAGCGTAAAGGGAAAAAGGACATCTGGACTAGGACAGTCCTATTAGAAGTCTGCCTCCTTGAATGAGTTCCCTCGTACCAAAACCACGTCCAGAATTCGGTTCATTCTTCATGGTGAGCAACGAACGATGAGGACATAATTTGGAATATACCCATGTGTGGCTTTTCCTGAGAGGACACCTGGAACATGCTTAAACGTGAAGACAGCTGCAGAATTACCGGTTAGCTACGGAATGTCTGCATTCTGCAGCTAGTTTCGGTCAAAATGCATTACAATGACAAAATCACAAAACTTAGCAAGTTAGCCATGTTAATCATTCTAAAAGTAATTTTAACTAATTTCATTGATCATTTGGGTCTGGGATAACAGTGGAAAAAGGAAAATGAGGTAAAGTAAGATGAAAGAAAGCACAATCTTGGGGCTCAACATACCCCCACTGCTGACTTCTTGCATGTCCTCATGCAACTTATTCCATAAACTCAGAGACTTCTGCAAGAACATCTAATCCTCTCCTTCTTCTTTGCCTGGAAGTTAAATGTCTTCTGGGTTTTCTGATGACTAGTTTGAACCTTAAGTTGATAAGTGCCCTAATTAGCTTCTTGTTCCTCTTTTTCAACTTTTCATTAGCCTTTTCCACTTTGTCCATTTGTAGAGATAAGGTTGAGTTCATACTGGTTTTGAGTTTGACTTGTTCCTTCAGAATATCATTCTCATTTTTTATATGTCTATTAAGTATTTCCAGCTCATACCTATCCCTTCTTAACACATCTATTTCAGACAGTGGAGGACGAGGGGTTCTATCTCTACTCTCTGAAGCTTTCCTTTCCAATGTTTCAACATAGTCATAAACTTCTTGCTGAGCAGGTTCAATTTCAGGGGTTTCTTCATTAAAATATTCTTCAACATCTTCTTCAATAGATGTTTCCTCATCTTCTATATTTATTACCCCTGTTTGTTTGATCTGTGTTTTCCTTATTTTCCCCCTGAGTCTATGGCTTCTTCTTGGCTGGGATGATCCCTCTCCTTTTTCTGTGGCAGATTTTCTGATTACCCTCTCTTTCTTAAGTTGTCTCTTAATTTGAGTCAACTTCTCAGAGATTATTTCTTCACTACTTTCCTGTACTGTTTTGTCAATTTCAATTTTAGAGGCTCTCCATTTTATGCTTCTCCTTGTAGGCTGATGTTCAGGTGAGGGCTCTTTTGGTTCCTCAAAGTGATTTCTTACCAAGAAATTATCCCAAGTGTCTTTTGTTTTGGCTAAATGGTTTTCAATTAAAATCTTAACCAAGTCATGATGGTATAGAGTTGTCTCTAGGAATTGGACTCTCCTTTGAACACCAGAAGCCATCTTTTTTAAACTTTGAAGCAAGAAATAGGGAAAATTTAACTCTTCCTCGAGAAAATGCATTATCAACCTAATATGGTAAACATAAAATGTGCCATATCTACCTTCACAAGTGATAAATTTTTGTAGAATAAGCAATATGTTTCTCCATTTATTTTTTAATGTATAACTTGGAATTCTCTTTTTAAACACAGTGACATCCATACCTGGTGATTTTAGGATTTGCTTCCATGATTCATTATGAAATTATCTATTTTTAAACCATCTCTCTCCATGTCTAAGCAATCCTGTTGCTTCTGCAATAAAAACCTCTGTGATAGTGAATTTAACATATCCAACTTCGACCTCGGCTCCTTTGAATGACCTTGCAAATGTTTTAGTGACTTCTTTGTGGAAGCTATTAAATTTCTCAAGAAATTGTAGCCATCCTACCTGTTGCAACATTTCTCTACTTTGAGGGTATCCTTCCAGGTATTTTGTGCCCACTGGTTCAGTTCTTACAATGAGGCCCATAATTCCTTCTTCTTAGTACTCTTTCTGCTCACGGGAAAAATAACTTCAACCTTCAAATTGATATACCTCTGGTTCACGGTGATAGTGCTTCAATCTTCAAACTGATATATCTCTGCTTCTCGGTGACAATGGCTTCAAATTCCGCACTGATATACCTCTGCTTCTCGGTGACAATGGCTTCAAATTCCACACTGATATACCTCTGCTTTACGGTGATAATGCTTCAATCTCTACTCACGGTGATAGTGGTTTGATATTTCAAACTGATATACCCCTGCTCACGGTGATAGAGATATCTCTGTTTTGCGGAGTGAAATGATGAAGGGTTGGCTATGGAATGGAGTGATGGAAGTAGTTACGGAATGAGTTAATGAAGTGAGGTGAAGAAAACAAATCAATGAGTGAAAATACTGCGGAGATTTTTACAACGGATTCAAAAAAAAATCATCATTAAATGATTTGGCTGGGTGACGTAAGGAAATCAAACACTTCAGCCTTTTTAGCTGCTTAAATGATGGTCGGGTATAGAATTTGAAATGAGAGATTTTTATCCAAAGTTTTGCGGAGGGTATATTTGGCATGATCAATAAAAAATAATCAAAACAACTTTTTCGAATGATTCATAACTAGACTATACTATAGTTTTTATGAAATGCCATTATAACCAGAACTTTTTACCTTTGCTTTTCATTTGCTTTTTGTGGTCTTTGTATACTTTGTTCTCCTCTGGAAGAGTCTTCATAATCCTTCTTGATTCCTCTTGTTCATAGATATACTGGATCATCTTGTTGCAATTCAAATGTTTGTTGATCAGTGCCTTCAGGATCTGTAGCTGCGGAATGACTGTCTGGCTGCGGAAAATCTGATTAGCTGCAGAATGTACCTGTGGAGAATTTTTTTAATCATGGAATGGAGTGGTTTGGAATATACATAGAATATTTTATTGAATGAGTGAAAATAGGTGATGAAACATGGTATAATGGAATATGTATGAAGTGAATGATGGAATGGGATGATGGAATGGGATGGATTCAATTTATGAAATGGAGTGGAAGAATATAGGAAATGGTTTGCAATCCATGACATGTGTTATTAATTTTGCAGAAAAACATCAAACTTTAAATTTTGATATGGAAATGAGGTGGATGAAGTATGGAATGAGATGAATGAAATATGGAATGAAGTGAAGTATGAATGAATGAATGAAATGGAGTATGGATGGATAAGTAAATGGAGTGAAATGAAATGAGATGGATCATAAGTGCAATGGATCTGAACTTATGATTTTGTAACAGCTGCTTGCAAAAACAAAATGGAAAAGTTAAAGTGTCAGAAAGACTCTGATTTTCACCCTATCTTTTCTGTATAAACATGCCAATCAATGATTGGTTTTCATGTTTATACTTTATTTTATATATATATACATTTTTTTTTTTTTTTTCAAAAGAAATGCTTCAGAAAATTCAATCAAGTTGATGAAGAAGAAAGATTCTTCTTCATTAACTTCACATCACTGTTTTCCTGGAACTTCTTGACAAATTCTTCTCTTGAGAGTGGTTTGTGATACAGCTTCAATCTATGATCATTCACAAGAAAAGTGACCTCTTCTTCATCTATTGTCCTGATTTTTACTGCTCCATTGTCAAAAATTTCAACAATTTCATATGGCCCAAGCCAATGTGTTTGAAATTTACCTTGAAAATCCTTGAATTTTGAATCAAACAAGAGAGCCCAGTCACCTTCTTTGAATTTCTTCTCTTTGATGTACTTATCATGCCATCTAGTCCTTTGCTGTTGGACTAGACTTGTTTTCTGAACTGCATCTTGTCTAATCTCATCCAATTCATTAATCTGCTCCAATATATGCTTTTGTGCCTCCGTTAAATCAAGTCCTAGCTGAACTGCCATTTTGAAAGTTTGAATCTGGAACTCTATGGGAAACAAAACTTTCTTTCCATAAACAAGTTCATAATGAGTATGGCATGTTGTGTTTCTCCATGTAGTTATATAGGCCCACAAGGCTTCAGGAAGCCTATCTACCCAATCTCTTCTATGTAAATGAACAGTCTTTGTTAGGATTCCTTCAATGACCTTATTAGTAGATTCCACTTGACCATTTTCTTGTGGATGATAAGGAGTAGATTTTCTATGCCTGATTTTGTAACTCTCCATCATTTGTTCCACTAGCCTTGATGTAAATTGAGCTCCTTGATCTGTAACAATTTCCCTTGGGACACCAAAACGAGTAAAAATATCCTCAAAAAGAAAAGTAACTACAGATGCTTCATTGGCAAAAAGTAATGGCTTGGCTTCTACTCATTTTGTAACATAATTAGTGCAAACTAATATATATCTTTTTTGTCTTGATGGAGGACTAATAGGTCCTACAAAATCCAAAGCCCATTTTTTAAAAGGTTCAATATGTACCTGAGGTTGTAATGGCATCTCACCTGAAGGAGAAGGTTTCCCTACCCTTTGGCAACTATCACACCTTTTGACATACTCTTTAGCATCTTTAAACAAGGATGGCCAATAATATCCTAAATTAAGGATCTTATAATCTGTCCTCTTATCAGCAAAGTGTCCGCCACAAGGTTCATCATGACATGCTTTGAGAATCTCAGGCATCTCATCTTCCCGAACACATCTCCTAATGATCAAATCTAGACCTGTCTTGTACAACTCATTAGCAACCCATGAATATTTTGCACTGTCATAAATGATTTTTCTTTTATTTTTTGCATTCATTATTGAAGGAAATTTTCCTGAAACTAAATAATTAGCAATATCAGCAAACCAAGGATTTTGAGTAGAAATTGCAAAAATATATTCATCAAGAAATTGATCTTCAACTGGAGTGTCATATTTGATGTTTTGGAGTCTAGATAGGAAATCAACTACTGTGTTTTGTTTTCCAAGCATATCTAGAATGGTAATGTTGAATTCTTGTAAAAGCAATAACCATCGTATGACTCTGCCATTAGTAATTGATTTGTTCATTAAGTATCTAATTGCAGAATGATCAGTGTGAACAAAATTTTCATAGCCTGTTATATAGTGTCTAAATTTTTTTATGGCATGAACAACAGCTAAAAACTCTTTTTCAGTTACAGTATAGTTTAACTCTGCAGGAGTCAAATTTTTACTGGTATAGTAGATGGCATAAGGAATCAAGTCTTTTTGTCCCAATATTGCTCCTAGAGCTGTATCTGAGGCATCTGTTGAAATATGAAAAGGTAACTTCCAGTTAGGTCCCCTTAAAATAGGTGCTTCAGAAATTTTTGTTTTCAGGGTCTCAAAGGCTAACTGGAAATCAGGATTCCACTTGAATTCACAGTCCTTGGTAAGTAATTTGAAAAGTGGAGATGCTATCTTGGTGAATTTTTCTATAAACCTTCGATAATATCCTGTAAATCCTAGAAAACTCCTAACATCTTTTTGACAACTTGGAATAGATAAGTTAGATATGACTTCAACTTTTGACTCATCAACTCTAATCCCATCACCTGAAATATGATGCCCTAAAACAATACCTTCAGTAAACATCATGAAACATTTCTCATGACTAAGTGAAAGATTTGCTTCCTGACATCTCTTTAAAACTTTTTCCAAGTTTGCTAAAGCTTCTTCAAATGTGTTTCCATAAACTGTGAAATCATCCATGTATACCTCTACACAATCATATATTAGATCTGAAAAAATTCCTAATACTGCCCTTTGGAATGTTGCAGGTGCATTTCATAATCCAAATGGCAATACTCGGTAAGCATAGGTACCCCAAGGACAGGTAAATGTGGTTTTGTCTTGATCTTCAAGTGCTACTTGGATTTGATTGTAACCACTAAACCCATTTAGTAATGAGAAGTACTTTTTGCCAGCTAATGTATCTAACACTTGATCTATGAAAGGTAAGGGAAAATGGTCTTTAAGAGTAGCTTTATTCAGTTCTCGGTAGTCAACACACACCCTCCATTTTCCATTTTTCTTTGGCACAATTATCAAAGGAGAAACCCACTGACTATCTGAAATAGGATAGATGAAATTAACATTTAACAATTTTTGTAATTCTTCCTTGACAATTTCCCTAAGATTTGGATTCATCCGTCTTTGAGGCTGTCTGATTGGTTTGCAATTTGTCTCTATATAGATGTGATGAGTACAAGTCTTGGGACTTATCCCTTTCATGTCAGTGTATTCCCATGCATATGCAGAAGAATGTCTCTGTAATACTTTGACTAACTCTTCTTGTTGAGATTTTTCTAGGTTCTTGTTTATATTCAAAGTTTTGCTTGGAAATATCTCACTTGTAGAGCTGCCAAATTTATCCATAGAATGAAGAGACATATGCCTTGATGACAAAAACTCAATATTGGATCCCTCTTGAAATGATTCATGTTTGTGTTCTGGAGAGGATTCAAAGTTTTCTAGAGTATTCAGAATTTGATTATCTTCACTAATTTCTGAAATTGTGAAGAGAGGTTGTAAATTTTCTTCATCCTCTATCCATTGAGTGTCATCTAGATCTGTAATTGTCCTAGCTGGAGGATATAAAGTGAATTTCTTAGTTGAAATACCATCAGAGATATACATATCACCGGATCTACAACTAATAAAAGCATCAGCTGTAGCCAACCAAGGTCTTCCTAATATAACAGGATGTCCTCCTAGATTATTCTTAGGAGTTAGGATCATGAAATCCACAAGGTATTCCCAAGAATCTAGGGACACTGGAATGTCTTCTATTACCCCATCTGGTTTGATCACAGATCTGTCTGCTAATTGTAATAATGTGGGTGTAAAGAGAAGATTAGGAAGTTTCATTTTATCCATGATTTGTCTACTCATGATATTGATTGTTGCTCCTAAATCAATGAGTGTGTTTTGGATTTCAATTCCATTGATGTGAATTTTAACAACTGGATTTCCTAGGTCAAGATACTTTGGAATAGAAATCTTGCCCATCATAATGTTTGCTATTTTTCCTGCCAGTTGAATTTTCTTTGTTTCTCTTATTCTTTTTCTTGTTTTCTTCATACTCAACTCCTTTATTGTTTTGGCTAAAATTGGAATTTCCTTGATGGCTTGTAATAATGGAATTTTAATGCAAACATTTCTCATCTCATCTAGGAAATCATAATTAGGCACCATAATTTTTTTTTCTACACCTCTATCAATTTTTAATCTTTCTGGAAAGGGAGGTATAGAAGCAGATGTGGATGGTTGCTCTAATACAGGAGTTGAAATTATTGGATCTTTTTGCTTTAATTTTTCAGTGTTTTGGTTTTGAAAAGATGTGTCTTCCTCAAGACTTTTATTCACCCGTAGAGAGTCTTCTTCATAGTTATCTTGTTCTTGTATGATCACAGAAGGTTTCCTCTTTTCAAGTATTCTTCCAGACCTAAGTTGAACATCATTAAGGTCTAAAGGAGTAATTAAATAAGTTGGAAACTGTTGGCCTTCTATCATGTATATGTTCTGAGGATTTTTATTATTGGGGTTTGATATGGGTTGAGCAGGAAATTGATTTGATTTTTGAGGGAATGGTAATGGAAGTGGTTGATTTTGATGTGGTAGGTTCTGATGATGTTGTTGAGTATTTTGTTGAAAATTTTGTTGAGGATTTTGAGGATAAAAATGTGGGTATGGTGGATAGGAAGGTGGATACTGATAATACTGAGAGTATCTTCCAAAGGGATTTTGTGCTCCTTGTGCCCAAGCTTGAGATTGATTTTGAAATTGAGGCCAAGGTTGCTGCCAAGAATTCCAAGGTGGAGGTTGATTATACATTTGATCATGGAATCCTTGTGTTTGAGGTCCCGGCCAAGGTCTTCTAGAGACAAAATTAAGAGATTCTGTGGAATCTGTAGGAGTTTCCTCCTGAAAGACAGCTTTGAGACCAGGAAGAGAAGGAAAATTCTTGGTCTCATTTTTTTTAGAACAAATGACACAGGTCTCTACAACTTTTACATCCAAAGGACACTCTCTCAAGGCATGTTTCTTTCTACATTTGGGACAAAAGATTTCCAAGGCATCAGATTCAGCTTTTTGCTTGTTTTGTATCTTAAGGGTGTCTATTTGTTCACTAAGACTCCCTAAGATATCAGATTTAAAATCATCAAGCATATGTCCTATTTCTGATCTACTTACTGTCCCAGAAGCAGACTTACTTGCCCTTGCAAGAGCAGGATCTCTTGGACCTTTGACAGTTTTAGATTTTCCTCTTGAAAGGTTGATACATAACTCAGATATTTCAGGTAATGTGAGCTGTGATATATCCCCTTTTCCCATCATGTTAAGGATATCCAACCATTCATCCCTAATTGTTTTCAATAAAAGAGCTTTTAAGGTGTCTTGATCTAGGTTTTCCATTTTTGCTCTTTTGATGTTGTAATGAAATCTCTCCAACAAATCTTCCAAGTTTTCATCTTCTTTTTGTAACATCTTAAACACTTCTTCCTTATGATTGACCAGCATACAATAATCCAAGTACCTCTCTAGAAATTCTTGTTTCATGTCTTCCCATGTCCTAATAGAACTGTTGATCAAACTCATAAACCACTTCAATGATGCTCCTTTCAATGTTGAAGGAAATAATTTAAGTTTTTGAGCATCTTGTAAGTAGTCATAAGTTCTACACAGGATTTCAAATTCAAATAGGAAGGTTTCAGGATCTTCAGTTTTAATTCCATAGAAGTTTGGAAGGACAGAGGGTGAAATGTTTTTCATGGTTGTATTGGTTTCTTCATCAATTATAAAGAACCCAAAAGAGCTTCCCATTTCTCTTCTACCTCTTCCTCCTTCTGCACCTCTACCTCCTTCTCCTCTACCTCTACCTCTACCTCCAAATAATGTGTGTTCTCCATTAAAAACTCCTCCTCCCCCTTCTTCTGCCATGGTTGACTCTCCTGTGGAAGTGGAAAAGTTTGTGTCCCTGACAGGAGTCTTTAGATCTTCTTCTAAGGCAGGTTCAGTGGATGAAGTGGAAGGTTTCTCTAATGGAATATCTGATCTTAAGTCTTCTAGAAGTCCAGGATCAGTAAAGGATGGAATGTGGGTCTGAGTTGAAGGTGTACTAGCCCTTGGTCTAGGTGAAACAAGTGGTATTCTAGGAATCAAACTTCTGTTTCTGCTGCTTATGAATCTACCCCTTGAGTCTCTCTCTCTACGCATATAATTGTTTTTGGGAATTAAGAAACAAAGTTTACCTAGTTTTCACGTCCCCGGCAACGGCGCCAAAATGTTTGTGCTCAACCTAGTCTCCTAAATTGAGTTCATTTAATTGTCAACCAGGGTTGGTAAACTGCTGAAGTGAAGTGCACTGTATGTGCCTAGGTGTTTGTTTCCTAATGCCTTGTGTTTAGTGTTTTATGATGTTTTTGGTCTTTTATGATGATTTATGATGTTTTTGGTCTTTTGATGGTTTTTATGTTCACAAGGAAAATGACTAAAAAGCTAGTGGAAAGAAGCTACTTGTTAAAAACAGAGTGAAGCCTAATTGGTTGATGACAAATGACAAATGCAAATGCAAATACTGAAACAGAATCAAACCTAAACTATGACTAAGCAGAATACAAAGCTTGATAATGACTTCAAGAAGATGAATCAAAACATAAACTTAACTTGTCCAATTCTGTCATTAAAGGTATTTTGGTAGAGCTTGAGAAATGGTCAGCTAAGTATACAAATTATCTTAACTAAGCAATTAAAAACTCAGCTTATAATGATACAACATTTTATCCATGATTAAAGATTTGTTGAAACATATTTGGAGAAAAATATTGTTAACATCATAAGGTCTCTACTCTAAGACTAGCTCCTAATTCTATTCTGCAACTTAGTTTAACATTACTAAACCTTATTCAAAAGTTATGAATTTGTTTTTAAAATAGTCTTTTGAGGAAAGGTTTTGTTTATGAAGAAGTTGCAAAAGTACTTCAGGCCTTGAGATGATATTGTCTTCTATTCAGATGGTTATGAGTCAATTATGGATTTGGAACAAAAGAGATTTTGTAAATAATGAAGGCCGTATTGTTTAAGTTTAAAAACTAATGTAATCTAATATGCAATGGATGACAACTAAATGTGGAATGAAAATACAATGAGCTAAGCTAAAACTGAACTAAGATGTCACTAGTCTAAAACAATGCTGAACTAACAAGCCATTATCAAACTTAAAACAAAATAACAGAGCATGAATTGAATGCAATTTGACTCCGGAGTACCCTAACTAAGTTATCATGCATTAATCTATGGGATTCTACAGCCTGTTTTTTCCATCATGAATGGTATTTTGGAAGAGCTTGCTAGAACAATCTTGGCTGTACAATTCAGTGCAAATGCAAACATAAAGACTGAAAGCAATTTAAAAACTAAGACATCACAGCTATCTCCTACCCATCATTACGATATTTTGGAAGAACGTTTTAAGAGTAAGATCAGCTATGCTACTTAGTGCAAACAAACAACTGAAACATTCAGTATCACAGTCATGCCTTAGACATCATAAGGATTTTTTGGAAGAGTTTGCTTAGTATAATTTCAACTGTGATAATGAACAAAAGAAATTACAAATAAATCCTACAACACTACAGCCATTTCCCATTCATTATCATGATCTTTTGGAAGAGTTTCTTCTTTTGGAAGAGTTTCTTAGAACAAGTATAGCTATAGTGGCTAATGAAATTAACTATGAACTCAAACTTCAAAAACGTGAAAGCAACTAAGATACTTATCTAAATTACGAAAGTAAAGCCATGCAGGAGGCAGGGGCCCTCTACCACCAGACGGAATCTAACTCCAAATCAACTCAACGCGTTCAAAGCAATGATGTCTTCTTCATTAAAGGAAAAAATAACTTGAAACAGAGTAGTCTCGGTCTTCAGAAATATAGCAGTCAATACATGAAATCTAAGCAAAATCTAGAGCTTGACTCTCGGTTTCCCGAGTGCTTTTATAACAAATATACATAACAGAACTTGCAACAATACGGGAATAATTGTCTTTCCTTATCAAAATCATACTAGGACTCTAAATATGGCAGCATAAAGGGAAAAAGGACATCTGGACTAGGACATTCCTATTAGAAGTCTGCCTCCTTGAATGAGTTCCCACGTACCAAAACCACGTCCAGAATTCGGTTCATTCTTCATGGTGAGCAACGAACAATGAGGACATAATGTGGAATATACCCATGTGTGGCTTTTCCTGAGAGGACACCTGGAACATACTTGAACGTGAAGACAGCTGCAGAATTTCCGGTTATCTACGGAATGTCTGCATTCTGCAGCTAGTTTTGGTCAAAATGCATTACAATGACAAAATCACAAAACTTAGCAAGTTAGCCATGTTAATCATTCTAAAAGTAATTTTAACTAATTTCATTGATCATTTGGGTCTGGGATAACAATGGAAAAAGGAAAATGAGGTAAAGTAATATGAAAGAAAGCACAATCTTGGGGCTCAACAATGTCTATCCACAGAGAGGATTTACCTACGCAACAAGTTGGTGACTCCAATAGGGATTAATGTGAGTTTTTCGTCACGTTTTTTGTTGAGAGTTTTTCTTGTCAAGTCGACTTTGGTCGTTTGATTTTTCTCTGCCTTGCTTGGCTTGATTGACTATTTTTAATCCTCCAGTTCAGCTCCAAAGTGTCAAGATTGACCTCTGCTCAGTATTTTTCTCCTTTTCCCATAGTTTTCCGGCTTGGCACGTTTTTTCATTGGACAGTCATGCCAATTGGAGCTAGTTGCCTTTGTTACAGGTGTGCCAACCCCTATTAGGCGTGGATTATAGCCTAACAGTCGCGCTGAATCCTATAGGATTTGGTTTGACCTTTTTCCTTAGTCTTTGGTTAGTATTTCTTGGCTTTGGGTTGTTTCTTTGACTCGTAATTGGTCTTTTGAATTTTTTTGACTCTGTAGTCTTGGTTTTTCTCCGTTGTTTTTCCATTATCTCATCAGTAAAGTTTTGTAGCCCTAGGGCTTCTAGGTCTTATGTTTTTTGTTCGACCTTCTCCTCACTGAGCCTCCTGAGCTGAATTCGAGTCACTTTGACCTCTGCCATCTCAATTCGCTGGTCGATTGCGTTAGTCTTTCATGATCCTTCATGCTTTTGGCTTATTGAATGATCACTCATATTTTCATTTAACTCTCCATTTCATCACTTCAAGCATAGATCACATTGATCGTTTGGATCATTTTGAAAGTTTTTGTTTGCTTGAAAGAGTGCGTCATTGGTTTGAGTGCATTTTAATGTTTGTATTGCTTTTGATTTATTCATTTTAGATATTTACGTTCATAGTGCTCAAAAACTAGTGTTCGCTTTTCTTTTTAGTGTAATAGTGCATCGTGTGGTTTATTCATATTTTAAAAAAAAATTGCATTCTTTTGTTTGGATCGAAAATGAAAATTTCTTTTGCATAACTAGCTCTTAGCGAACTAGGAAAGAGTTTTTCATTTCTCGTTTGGTTGTATTAGATGCATTAGTGAACTTATTCTTGTGTTTTCATTGATTTCTACTTTGTTAAATATCTCTATCATTCTCTCAGTTAGCATTCATCGAACGGAAATGGTGTTCTTTTGCATGTAGTGTGCATTTAGGAATTCGAGATTCCATTCAGTAGAGCCTTGAAACTGAAACATTAATTCAAGATCAAATTTAAAGTCAATTCAATTAATCTAAGGAAGCATTGGAACCTAACATAAATATTTTAGAGGTCTAGGCTAGTGACGTGTTCCGACGTCGTTAAACCTAGAATCTATTGTTCGCCATCTGGATTTAGACAGTGCTAGTATGGACTTGTACTCCCTGTATCGTCACATATATAAAGGGAGACCCTCATAGGTTGTAGTCCTTTATCCATAGGTAGCCGAGTCTTCCACCCTGTAACCGTGATACACCAAAAATATCATTTGAGGAGACTACCTGCACGTACATCAAGTCCTTGGTCATTTCTCTTTCATTTGATCACTAAGGTGTATATGGTATTTCATGGAAACTTGGTACACCCTCTTGCTTAGATTACTTTAGTCATTTTGGTCTTTTCGTGACTCCTTAAAAAGTGAAAATATCATCGAGCGCTTGTCCATTCATGCTCGTTCAACCTGAAAGTGATACAATCATCTTTTGTCTGTTTCTCGACTCTTAAAATATGAAACGACAGATTTTTGTTTCAATGTCTTAAAATATTAACTGCCCACGAAATATTCCTGGTTAAAGTTATCTTCCTTAGCATTTTATTTTAGGGTTTTTTCCAATGGAAACTTTTCCGGAGTTTACCAACCAAGGAATCCCCTTCAAAGGGAATCCTGGTCCTTTTCCTTCTTTTTGGAATGTTGGTGCTCCTTATATGGCAACATTGTCCATGTCGGGGTTAAATGTTGGGTTACATGTTTGGTTATTCTCGACCTCTTTGGTCTCGAGTGTTCCGCCCATTGTACAACCATCCCCTCCACCTGAATAACATCACGTTGATTCTAAGGTGGACCTCTCCCCTTCTTCGCCTATTTCTTCGTCTTCCTCTTCTACTTTTCCGGGTGAAATTCTGAATTCTAGTAACCAAGTGGCTAAGAAGAAGAAGAAGAAGATGAAAAATAAGAAGTCAAATAAGAGAGAGGCTAACTCTACGGCTATTGCGCCTCGGGCACCTTCCCCTGATAAACCATCCAACCTTCCACGAAAATTAAAATTCCCTTGCATGTTGTGAAAAGGTAACCACATTCTTCGAGATTTCCCTGGCATCCCCAAGGTACTTTAAGTGTGATCCGACAGGTGTCCATCAGTGCCTTTGGCTTCTGGAAGTCATATTGGTGGCACATCTTCAACTAATCGTGATAAGGCTCATAAGAAACAGGGTAAGAGTACAATTCCCTGTAAGCTGTCTGAAGGGCATCATGCCATTCACCTTTGTCCATACATGGATGAAGCCACAAGAGTATTGGACAACCTTTTTTTTTCTGCACCCGGCCTTCCGATTGGTTACCAGAATCTTTCTTCGAGTCCTCTGCTAGTTAATTCAACGATCGGTCAAGATTCATCCTTGTTCGATCCCGTTCCCTCGAAAATTCAAATTCATGAATCCATTCCCAACCAACCATTGTTCATGGAATCAGTTGATCTGATCCCACCTATGGTTCATCAGGTCTTTTCCATCGAGAGTGGATCCCATTCCCCACATGTTCTTCTTGTTTCTTCAGACTCCTTGGACTTGGAGAAAGATTCTCCCATCCTTGTGACTCAAGAATTTTTTCTTCTTGCTCCCATGTTTGATGTCCAGGAGGATGCTCCTATTGCTCTATTAACACCAGTGGATGACCATCTCAGTTCAATGGTACCCCCTCCAAGTAGTTTGATCGCTTCCTTCGATTGGAGTCGATTTGCGGGATACTACCTTCCTTCTTATGTGCCTTTTGAGATCACGATACAGACCTTTGATGCGGCCATACCTAGCACAATTATAGATGAAGACGTGTATGTTAGTGTCATGTCTTCAACTACTTGGAAATATTTTGGTTCTCCACCACTTGTGCCTATTACCCAGAATTTTTTGGCATTTAAAAAAGGAACTAGTCAACCGTTAGGGATCCTTCCAAAGTTGTTGATCACTTTGGGAGGGAAAATTGTTTGTATAGAGGTGATGGTTGTTCCAAGTCCATTGGATTTTAATTTACTCTTGGGGCATGACTATGCTTATGCCATGGGTGCACTTGTCTCCTCCCTCTTTCATGTGATCTGTTTTCCACAAAAAGGTCGAATCGTGACCATTGATCATCTTTCATTCTTTGGTCCAGAGGTGCCAGCTAGCCCACCATCGTCTCTACCAGATCTTTATCCGTCGATTGTATCTTCCCCGTCACAGGTTAATTATGTGGCCATTTTTTCGCTTCCCTCATCCAGAGACAGTGCCATTGAGTACCATCTACTGGGGGCATTCAATCGTGATTTCCAAGATGTTGTTCTCCCGTCAGATGCAAACCTCTTGGAAACCATGACCTCTTATTCATTATGATGAAAGGTCAGCGGAGCAGAGTTCGTTTTCTTGTGTCGAGATCCTTAAAAATGAAACAAGGTGTCATGAGGATGGTTCATCTTCTATGTCAACCTCATTAAAAAATGAATTAGGTCATGAGGATGGTTCGTCTTCTATTTCAACCTCGTTAAAAAATGAATTAGGTCATGAGGATAGTTCTTTTAATGTGTCAACCTTGTTAAAAAAATGAAACGCGTTCCTATTCAATTCGAGTCTTTGATTAGATCTCGTAAAATTCCAGTCAAGTCTTTCTCTGATCTCATAATTTGAACCTTCACTCCATCCATTTTTCATTCATTGTGGCTGGACTGAAGCTTGGGGGGCATGTACCTCGAATTGAGTCACCATGTTGGGGGCATGCCCACTTTTCAAGCATAGTTTGTTTCCATTTCAAGCTTGTGTAAAAATGAAACCAGTTTCAAGCATAGTTTGTTTTAGTTTCAAGCTTGTGTAAAAATGAAACCAACCTCAAGCAAAGTTTCCTGATTTCAAGCTTGTGTAAAAATGAAACCATTATTATCGTGATGGCCATATTATCAACCTGTTTTTCCAGATGAACCTTGGTTTTCTCATTCCGTCATCACCATCTGCTTGGCCGATCATATGTATTCACTTGATTGTTTTACCCATTCCTGAGGAACCGCTGCAATGAGTGGTCTTGTTAGCCAACCTCTTGACCTTTACTTTTTTTGAGCAGTTCCACCATCACCGAAACCAATTTCTACCCTTAATGTCACTTGTTCCTCTAGGAGGATTCAACTTTCAGCTCTTTTTTTTACTCTCAAAAATAGAAAAGATTTCCGAGACTCTTGTCATTTTGAACTCATTAAATGGTTGAAAACGATATCTACCTAGTATACGTTTACCCCTTTTTCGAGCTGGGATAGTTTATTTATAAAAAAGGAATACCTTATCCTATTTCAACTAAGAGGTTCTCTCAGACACAGTTTTCTACCTTTTCGGATTTGTGAGACTATCTATGAAAAGGGACTGCTAGAGTTTTCTTTTCTGCTTCTTTTAAAACTCTCTACACATGAAAAGATGTCGAGTTATTCCTTTGTCAGACTCGTTAAAACATAAATGACATCGGAAATCGTCACCATGATGTAACCGAGTTCCTCATTCCTAGGGCTCATAAAATGTACTAGGATGGATTTGTCCGAAGGACAAGCTTACATGAAAAGCATATGCTATCCCCTTCAAGCTTGTTTTCAAAAAATAATTGGGGTACTCTCTAGCAATGGTGGGGGAAAATAGAACTAGTTCTTAGTCATGTCGGTAGTATGTCGCTCTTGAACATGACACTCATCTGCATTCGTGTCGGGTTGGGGACATCTCATTTCATCATTTTTTCCTCCATGGGTTTGGGTAATCTCTTTTGACCTCTCATCTGCTCTTTGCCACGTCATCATGACCTTAGATCCCTTGATGTCAAATAATTCCAAATATAGATTCATGTCGCTGATATGTTCAAGAGAAGTTTCCAATTGTAGTTTTCAACCTCCCTCTGATCCTCTGTTTAGTCCTGATTCACTATCATCATGTTCCTTTGTCTCGTGTCAATGATGAGGGAAACATTATGGCCCTCCTTCAACCTAGTTTACTTCCTGTCGACTTTAGCTCATCATCCAGGAAGTTGATCTAGAGACTCCCTTCCAGTACCTTAGAGCTTGCATGCCTCAATGGAAATTTCTTCGCATTCAATGATAGGTTCACATCATTGGCCTTCGATCAAGTGATTTTGTAGGTGTTCGATGCCAGATCACTGTTCACATTCTGTGGATTCTACCTATTGTACCTTGAGAGCCATTGTCATTATTGGTGGTTTCTCTAGTGCCTGTTAACAGATTTCATTATTGGCTGGTATATAGGTGACTTTCTTGCATGTTTGACTTTAGCTCACATATTCGCATGCTTGAATTTGTACTTGTTCGAGTCGAGATGGAGAGCAAGACCCTGGGTTTTGTCTGATAAGATCCAGGCTGCGGGACATTTTGGTTTATCACGGTTGTATGCATGACTCTTTTGATTGGATGGATGTGACCATACTTGAGTCTATTGGTCGATCCTTATTGCTGGATGGTTGCATCCATACCTCAGATCTCAATTTTTATGTACTCTATTATGGATGGTTGTGCCCATGCCACATGTTTCATGTATTATAGATATCTGTTGTATATGTACTTGCAAGTCTTCTGACAGCAGTGTTTGGTTCCAATGCATTCTTGTAAAGAATTTCACCCCACCCTCTCTCTCGAACCTCATGCTTTAGGGGGCATCTGTTACACAGCATTTTGTCACCGTCCCTAAAATCCCCATACTGCACATTAGGGGACCATTCCTGTGACTTATATGAAGTGTCATGCCTTGCAAAGACTATCATTGCATCCCTTGCCATGAGGAGAACATTTTCTCTATTAACTTTTCCATAAGAAAACCATCAGAAACACATGTTTTTGGGTTGGCACTAGTAGACCATTTTTCCCTCATGCCAATAAAGGAAATTAACACTAGGCCCTGTGCCCATTGTCACTCTGTCCTATTGAAATACCTACGCCAATCTATTTTTGGAATATTTTTTAAATATAGAGGCGAATTTTCCATGCTAACTACTTCGTGAGTGAGTCAGCTTGGGTTGTTCGATTGCATAACCACGAACACCTTCCTTTGGCCTCCTGTTTCCACCTTTTGGGGGAACCTCCCAAAGGATAAGGCCTCCCTCCCACCATTTGAGGGATCCCAACCTCATCCTCTCCCTCTATAAATAAAGCTATCTCACATTGATGCAGCTAGCTGAACCATTATAGTTGAATAGCTGAAGAGGAATTGTTGAATGTCTTGGTGAGATAGAGCAGAGAGAGAGACTTTTGTTGAGAGAGAGCTTAGTATTTTTCCTCGCTACAACCAAATTGTTGTTTTCAGCTCTCTGGGCTTACTAAACCTCAGTGAAGGATGCAATCGGATTCACCCCATTTCAACTTTTTTACGGTCTGGAAGCTACCCTTTCGATTGAATGTGAAATTCCTTCGCTCAAGGTAGTTGTCGAATTACTATCAAATACCTCGCCAGAGGAAGAACGTATGCTATATTTGGAGAGGCTTGATGAAACTCGCCGCTTCTCTGCTTTAGTCATAGAATCATAGAAGAAGCACGTCAAATCTCACTTTGACCAGATAGTTTCCCCTCGTACCTTCGTAGAAGGATACTTAGTCCTCTTATATGACCAAGCTCATGATAAGCTGGGGGCAGGTAAATTCGATCCCATGTGGCATGGGCCCTACATCATCAAGCGTGTTTTGCAGAACGGGGCCTATGAGCTTATTAACTATGAAGGCTATCCCTTGGATCAGTCCTGAGATGGGCTTTGTCTCAAAAAATATTATGCATGATTTTCTCATCCATTTTATTTTGTACATAAGTTTGTTTTTAATTTTTTGTACATTTTTGGCTTAGTGTGCTCTCTGAGAAGTTTTCCTAGTTATTATGTCTTTGCTTCTTGTGCAGATGTTTGTCACTCCTTATTTCAGTTTCACTGACGGTGCCTCTCGCAGTACCCGGAACCTATCCTCCGTGGCTTGGGTAATTTTTGATCCTAACGATGAGTTATTAGACCTTCAAGGCATTTTTCTAGGACGTGCAACCAACAATGTCGCTTAATACATCGCAGTTATCGAACTTCTTACTAAAACTATTGCCCTCGACATTCATGAATTAATTGTAAACCTAGACTCTCAGCTTGTTGTTCTCCAGCTCAATGGGCATTATTCTGTCAAAAACCCTCAAATTTTAAGGATGTATTTGTGCATGTTAGTTTTTTAGAAAGGAATTTTGATTATATCACATATCAACATATTCCCAGAAGAATGAATACGTTAACTGATGCAGTAACCAATATTGTATTAGATAGAAATTTGCGAAATAAAAGCAATCATCATTACATAGTAAGATTTAAATAGGAAAATAAGCATATATATATATATATATATATATATATATATATATATATATCATAGTTCAAAAAATATATGTGTTTTGGTTACATCCTGAGACATCATGTCTCTCAAAAAATATGCATAAATGAAACCTAGGAGTCTAATCTACATGGTGCTCATGATAGCACGTCGCTGCCCATACAACCTGCCTTAGTATTCGATGGATACAGTTGGACACTCCTGCAGTGTGCCTTTGATAAGCATGAGGAACCGTGAACATCCTTGAATCTCACATAGTCTGGGATCCAACTTGTGAGTCCCTACAAGTTGCACGTGATTTCTTCCTCATCTCTTCCCTCGTCATGATGGGCCACTTCAAAATATTGTGGGACCCTCCGTGCTATGGGGGACATCCCCGCAGGTCTCTCTGGTCCAACATCTGCAATACATGAGTAAAAATCATAATACTCGTAAAAATCCAGAAAAAAAAGAGTTTTTACATAAATCCTCATCCCATTCATCCCCCTTCGGGAGCAGAAGTTTTGGATCACCCCTGAAATCGGTACCGGTGTATGGTCACTCCTCTACCACGATAAGCTGTCAGCATAGCCAGTCGAAGAATTATTATCTCCATGACATGTGTTGTCCACCTCCTGATCGAGGCTTCAGCTCCGCCTAAAGGACCATCTGTGGCTCTTGTGCTGGTGGCATAGCTGTAGCCACCTCCTTGCGTTTGAATATTGGCAATCGTTCAAGGATTAATGGTATCAATATGGACTCATATCCAAATTGTTTCAGCTTACCATTTTTGCATTTGGTTAACTAGTGTTTCAAGTTGATTGTCACTACTTCCACCCAATTGAAGATGGTTGGAGCCATGTAATCTACGGCTAGTTGAATTTGTGTCTTTGTAGCTTCATGGGGAGCCTTGGATCCGGAAGACTGAGTAATAGTATGTAGCACTATCCTCAATGCCAAGTCAGGCACTTTCTAAATGTCTACTTTGCCACTCTTAGATGCTTTCTTTGCTCCGGGATAGACTCTATCTAACAACATACCCATGCTCTCTCCAAGAGCCAGAGTACCTGTCAACAGTTGTTTCTCTACCCTCCGAGACAATCCAGATATGAATTAAATGTCGGAGACTTCTATCTCTAATTCTTGGTCATGAATCATGAGACTCTCTCGATCAGTGTCCCACACACTAATCAAGTACTGTAGTAGCTCTAGCTAAGCTCTCAAACATGGGGCCATGAAAAATTTCAAGAGCCCACAATTTCTTAGGGCATCCATACATGCATCATTTCCCATGGCTTTTTCATCCTCTTCCCCATGCTCTCGTTATTTCCACTCTATGACCATTTTAGCTATTGATTTTCCTGCAAAACCAACAAATGGAATTCTATTATCATCTGGTTAAAATTTGAATCATTTTAGTTCGGCCATTTTGGAAGAAAAGCTTAAAAATGTTGGATGTGGTGTTCAGCGTCGCTGTTTTGCAAACAGCAGCATCGAATGGCGCCTTCTCGTTAAAAAATTTCGAGGTTGGGCGTGACTTTGTGCCCAGAATCGACACTGACGTTGCGGCCTCATTTTTTCAACGTTTTCCACAAATTCATTAAAACCATGAAATCAAGTAAAAACTAGCTTAAATTGCAGATGAATTTCAAATCTCCTACTTGAAAAAAATGGATTCACAAATGACCTCCTGGATTGCCTGTTGTCAACTCCGCAAATTCACAGTGAAAAATAATAAAATGGTCATAAGAAGGTGAAAAGGTAAAAATTGAATTGTTTTTTACTATTTTAATTGTTTTATAACCTTTTCTAAACCCTAATTAGGTTTTTGTACACATTTTTCAATTATTTTATTATTTTTTCTCGAAAAATGGGTTTTGCATTTATTTCTTGTGCAGCAAAAGGTCTTAAAAATGACAACGATGAGGAAACGAGTTGTATTTTATTACTTTTTTAGACTCGGTAAAAACATGAAAAATTCACCCCCTAGAGTCATCTTTTAGCTCTTTTCTGACTCTCAAAAATTGAAAAGATTGCCGAGACTCTTTTTGTTTTGAACTCGTTAAAGGTTGCGAAACGTCATCTGCCTAGTATACCTTTACCCCGAATACCTTAGTCGAACATGGCTAAAAGGTCCTCTCAAATATTGTTTTCAACATTTTTGGATCTGCGAGACTACCTACGAAAAGGGACCTGCTAGATTTTTCTTTTCTGCTTCTTTTCAAACTCTCTAAACATGAAAATAAGATGAGTTCTTCCTTTGTCAGACTCGTTAAAACTAAATGACATCAGATGATGTCACTATGACGTTACCGAGTTCCTCCTTCCTAGGGCTCGTAAAATTTACTAGGATGGATTTTTACAAAGGAAAAACTTACATGACAAGCATATGCTATCATCTTCAAGCTTTTTTCCAAAAATAATTGGGGTACTTGCAAGAAATGGTGGGGTAATCTAGAACTAGTTCTTACTTGTGTAGGCAATATGTCACTCTTGAACATGACACTCATCTGCAGTTCATGTCATTTTGGGGACATCCCATAATCATCATTTTGCCTCCATGGTTTTAGGTTATTCATTTTTACCTCTCATCTTCTCTTCACCTCGTCATCATGACCTAAGATACCTTGACGTCAAATACTGCCAAATTCCGAAGTCGTGTCGCCAATATGTTCAAGAGAAGTTCCTTCTGCAGTTTTCAACCCCTGATCCTCTGTTTAGTCCTAGTTCACTATCATCTTATTCCTCTGTCTTGTGTCGATGATGTGGGAAACATTATGGCCCTCCTTCGACCGGTCACTTCCTGTCAACTTCAATTCATTATCCAAGAAGTTGATCCAAAGACTCCCTTCCGGTACCTTAGAGCTTGCATGCCTCAATGGAAATTTCTTTGCATTCGACAATAGGTTATCATCATTGGCCTTCGATCGGGTGATTTCGTGGGTGTTTGAGTCCAAATCATTGTTCACATTCCATGGATTGTACTAGTAGTACCTTGAAGACCATTTTCATTATTGGTGGTCTCTCTCGCACCTGTTAACAGCTTTCATCATTGGCTGGTAATCAAGTGACTTTCTTGCATGTTCAACCTCAGCTCATTCATTTACATGCTTGAATTTGTACTTGTTCGGGTCGGGATGGAGTGCAAGACCCTGGGTTTTTCCTAATAAAATCCAGGCTACGATACGATTTGGTTTATCATGACTGTATGCATGACTCTTCTGATTGGATGGCTGCCACCATACCTGAGTATATTTGATGATCCTTCTCACTGGATGGTTGTGTCCATACCATGGAACTTATTTCATGTTCCCTATTATGGATGGCTACGCCCATGCCACATATTCATGTATCAGAGATATCATTCGTACTTGATCTTGTAGCTCTTCCGACGATGACATTTTGGTTTGGGCATGTTCTCGTAAATAATTTCACCCCTCCCTCTCTCAGACTTCATGCTTTAAGGGGCATATGTTACACAGTATTTTTTCACCGTCCCTGCAATCCCCATTCTGAAAGTTGGAGGACCATTTCAGTGGCCCCTATGTACTAGCGCTATCTAAATCCAGATGGCAAACAACAGCTTCTAGGTTTAACGACGTCGGAACACGTCACTAGCCTAGACCTCTAAAATATTTATGTTAGGTTCCAATGCTTCCTTAGATTAATTTAATTGACTTTAAATTTGATCTTGAATTAATGTTTCAGTTTCAAGGCTCTACTGAATGGAATCTCGAATTCCTAAATGCACACTACATGCAAAAGAACACCATTTCCGTTCGACGAATGCTAACTGAGAGAATGATAGAGATATTTAACAAAGTAAAAATCAATGAAAACAAAAGAATAAGTTCACTAATGCATCTAATACAACCAAACGAGAAATTAAAAACTCTTTCCTAGTTCACTAAGAGCTAGTTATGCAAAAGAAATTTTAATTTTCGATCCAAACGAAAGAATGCAACTTTTTTTTTTTTAAGATGAATGAAGCACACGATGCACTATTACACTAACAAGCAAAGCGAACACTAGTTTTTTAGCACTATGAATGTAAATATCTAAAATGAATAAATCAAAAGAAATAAAAACATTAAAATTCACTCAAACCAATGACGCACTCTTTCAAGCAAACAAAAACTTTCAAAACAATCCAAACGATCAATGTGATCTATGCTTGAAGTGATCAAATGGAGAGTTAAATGAAAATGTGAGTGATCATTCAATAAGCCAAAAACATGAAGGATCATGAAAGACTAACGCAATCGACCAGCGAATTGAGATGACAGAGGTCAAAGTGACTCAAATTCAGCTCAGGAGGCTCAGTGAGGAGAAGGCCAAACAAACAGCATAAGACCTAGAAGCCCTAGGGCTACAAAACTTTACTGATGAGATAATGGAAAAACAACCGAGAAAAACTGAGACTAAATAGTCAAAAAAATTCAAAAGACCAATTACAAGTCAAAGAAACAACCCAAAGCCAAGAAATACTGACCAAAGACTAAGGAAAAAGGTCAAACCAAATCCTATAAGATTCAGCGCAACTGTTAGGCTGTAATCCGCGCCTAACAGGGGTTGGCACACCTGTAACAAAGGAAATTAGCACCAATTGGCATGACTGTCCAAAGAAAAAACGTGCCAAGCCAGAAAACTATGGGAAAAGGAGAAAAATACTGAGCAAAGGTCAATCTTGACACTCTGGAGCTGAACTGGAGGATTAAAAATAGTCAATCAAGCCAATCAAGGTAGAGAAACAATCAACTGACCAAATTCGACTTGACAAGGAAAACTCTCAAAAAAAAACGTGACGAAAAACTAAAATTAATCCCTAGTGGAGTCACCAACTTGTTGTGTAGGTAAATCCTCTCTGTGGATAGATATAATCCCTCTAGCCCTAGAGTGGGTCTAGCAACAAGAGGACATGCTAATGTGTTGGTTCCTAGCTAATGAATGAAACGAGTTGGGATAGATTCTCCTACCTGTAGTCCAACGCGATCGATGTAGCTGCAACAGAGGTCTCACAATCCTTGTCCCGACACATCGTGATCCTTCAACAATGGTATTTGGGTACCTGAAGAAAGATCAAAGGGCAAAGGCAACATACATGATAATAATTGCATTCATAACTAGCTAATCAGTCAAGGAAGATTAAACATATTGCATAATGTAAATCACATCAACACAAGATGGGGACCATAACACCAGCCATGTATATATTAAGAGAAATAAAGAGACTACAACCAGAGCCTTGACGTCACAGCCTCCTTCAGTGGGTCTAGTCGAAGTACATCTCGAGCATTCGTCGGGGAATTTGGAACTAGCAAGGCAAAATATTAAGCTCTCTCTCGAAAAAAGTATCTCTCTTTGCTCTATCTCACCAAGATGTTCATCAATTCCTCTTCAGCTATTAAGCTATAATGGTTCAGCAAGTTGCATCAATGTGAGATAGCTTTATTTATAGAGGGATAGGAGGAGGTTGGGATTCGTCAAATTGTGGAAGGGAGGCCTTATCCTTTGGGAGGTTCCCCCAAAAGGTGGAAACAAGAGGCCAAAGGAGGGTTTTCATGGTTATGCAGTCGAAAAAACCAAGCTAACTCGCTCACGAATTAGTTAGCATGGAAAATTTGCTTCTATATTTAAAAAACATTCCAAAAAATATTGGCGCAGGTATTTCACTGGGAAAGAGCGCCAATGGGTGCGGGGCCCAGTGTTAATTTCCTTTATTGGGGCGAGGGCATAACGGTCTACCAGTGCCAACCCAAAAACATGTGTTTCTGATGGTCTGCTTAGGGAAACGTTAACAGAGGAAATTTTCTCCTCATGGAAAGGGATGCAATGATAGTCTTTGCAAGGCATGGAACTTCATATAAGTCATGAGAATGGTCCCCCAATGTGTGAGATGGGGATTGCACGGAAGGTGAAAGAATGTTGTGTAACAATGAGCATTTTTTGTCAACTCAGAGCGGAAGGTGGAATTCTAGAGATAAATGATGATATCACCGTACCATGGATCGATGGTGCTAATCAGAAAAAGAGTGTCGTCTGGACTGTGTTCCTCAGATCCGGAGGGAGCATAGGCAGAGGGTAAAGAGCAGATTAACTCAGCAAAAACCAATGACTTCTTTGATTTAGCGGTGGTGAGCTCCAAATCGAACTCTTGGAGGATAACTATCCACTTGGAGTATTTGTCCCCCCAACAATTGTCGATTTAAAATATAGGTCATGGGGTTGCAATCATAAATCACGGTTGTAGTGTGGAGTAAAATATAATGGTGAAAACATTCGACAACTTGAACAACTTCCAACACCAATTTCTCGACATGAGAATAATATGTTTTAGTGTCGAGAAGATTGTGAATAAGATAATAAATGACATGCTCATCACCATCATCATCGTCCTAGATAAAAACCATGGAAATTTCATTAAAAGCGACAACGAGATAGAGTGAATAGTCGCGATGATAATTTGGGGACGAAAAAGAGGAGCATTGACAAGAAAATTCTTTAGTGCATCGAAATATTTTTGGGCAATCTTATCCCATAGGAACGGGACACCGTGCTTAACAAATCACGTGAAACCTTTGGCTACTTCAGCATAGTTCGGTATAAAACGATGTAGGAAATTAACTTTCCCTTGAAAACTATGTAACTGGTGTAAAGAGGAAGGGGAGGGATTTTGCAAAATGCTTTTATTCACACGCAAAATTGTATAATCCTGATAATACAATGCTCTCAACTCGAGTCCCAAACAAAAGATCCTTTGTTTGTTCCCGAAGGGAGTATTTATAGGGAAAACTTGCCCTTTGGGCTTCCTTGACTTTTCGTCTTCCTGACCATTGGGTTCCCTTGCAACTTAGTAGATTTTGCGACCCACTACCTTGAAAAATCCGCGACCTGCAACCTCGAACAATCCATGACCTACGACCTCAAGAAAATCTGCAACTTGCGACCTCTAACAATCCGCGACCTGCGACCTCAAGTAGATCTGCGACTTACGGCCTTCTTTTGGTGATCTCCGGATTTTATAGTAGTATTCCTCATCTCACATTCCTTGCTTTGAACACAGGACCTCTTGCTTGCTGGAAAAAACTTTGGCTTATTGCGCAGACCAACAGCTTCCACCTGCAGTCACATAGCTTAGGTTACATGTCTTCATTGACGAATAATAATGTTAGGGGCATATTTAATTAATTGCAAGAATGAAAATAATAACTTAGACCCCTGTGTGATCAGGTATTGTGCCGCGGCGTGGTCTTCACTAAGCTCTGAATGTTTTCAGCGGAAACCATTGATAAGATCAAATATCTTCTGTTTGTGCCATCTCCCACTGAATGTGATGCGTTTCTGGTTCCCATATTGTATTTTGGTAGAAGGCTAGAACTGTACCATATAGCCCTCATGAGGGAGGTATGCGCAGAATGACTGAGAGGAGACCAGGTTCGGCGAGACTATACATACCCCATGGCGTGGACATAAAATTCATGTTCCTACAAGCACGACAAGCTTTGTTGAAGCCCTAGACAGTTTGATCCCATAGCAGATATGTCGAACAAAAAAAAGGGGTATAGGTTTTTATGCTTTTTACCCAACCCGAATTAGTATACTCCTTCCTGACCAGAACTGTTACTATAAGCGTTATATTTGGATCTTCGAACGAAGCCGAGCCGCTTTATCAGATATAGACAACCTTATTCACTAGATGAAGACACGTAGCCAAAGGCAGAGGAAATTATGAAATGAATTTAGTTCATTGGCTATTGACAAATTCTGGTTATGGCCACTTCTTTACTTAAGGGTCGTGCTTCTCCATTAGTTGTGTTATATATCCATACCTCGATTATATTATTGAAGCATCATGTGCATCTTTTATTACAATTCACAGCTTTTATTTGCCTCATAGATCAGCGACTCAGCGACCTAGAGGGGTCGCGCGACTTTGTCTTCACTTGGCTTGAGACCTCAAAATGTCGCAGGGTTGCTACTACCACCAAGTCGCACTTTGAATTGGTCTCATAGATCTGCGACTCAGTGACCCAGGCTGAACTTGTGACCTCACAGGGTCACATAGTCGCAAATTATGGCAGGTCGCACTTCATTGGTTTTGGGTATGTTGCGACTCAGCGACCTGGGCTAAACTGTGAACTCCCCATGGTCGCATAGTCGCACTTTGTCTGAGTTGCACGGATGCGTGGGAGGTTGATCTGCGATCTGATGACCATCAGCATTCAATGATTTGACCATCTTCATCTGCGCTAGCCTTCCGACCCCAAGTTGCCACTACCACCAAGTCGACTACCCTCTGTTGTGTCTACGAGAACGCTTTTGAATGAGATTGTATTTCTTTAGGGAAATCTTCTGAGTCTAATTTGTTCACCCGGGTTATACTTCAGGTTAGACTTGTTGAATTGGTGAAATGTGCTCCTTTCTATGTACACATCGACATTTAGCTCGTATTATACAGGATCTTCAAAACTTCCTTTAAGGTGAGATACCTGCCATCTCAAAATATAAATACCACGTTCGGTCCCTATGTAAGCTTAGATTTGATAAATCACAGCAAATTCTTCTAGTTCATGTGAGATGGAGTTCGGTATAGACATTTCCAAATGGAGTGATTCTAAGAATCCGATGTACATAGTGAAGAATGTTTTGTTGCATCGGTCACCCATGTACAATTCTTTCCTTGATCTTCTATCTGAATGAACATACACCACCCCATCCTCCATCTGAAAATAATGTTAAATTGCTCCTCCTTCTCACTTGTGGACGTATCCTTGTCATCTGCCTTAACAATGGTCTTCAATGGTAGTCTTAAGCCTCATCCCCACCTGGGCAGGGGCATGTGGATGAAAATGTCATGTTTCACAGCTGTGTCCTTGTTTTTTAGCTCAATTTTAGTTCCCTCGGTATCGTGATGACATTGATTAGTTTATCACCCGTGGGATTAACCTGTATGAAACATTGTAAGACCAATTAATTCACAGTTACTCTTTGAGAACGGTGCCCCTAGATAAATTATATGAGACCAACAAGCTTAAGAGAAGTACTCAAACAACATGCTTAATGACCCATCGCGAGAGGGCTGCTAATATACATCCTCAATGCGCAGAACAGTTCCTATTAGAGCATGTGCTTGATGATCCTACCCACACATGGCATGATTGCAGCAGAAGCATCTGGTCACAATGGTGAGAAATCTCATGAGGGGTTTGGGACAAGTTACGAGGATGTCATTATCTACAGGCCAGGTTTAAGCCTTAACAGCTAAGCAAGTAAGGGTAAAGGGCGGACCCGAAATTTTAAATATACCCCAAAATTTTGGGTGTTGTTGTAGCGGCTACAACAAATGGAAAACCACTAGTAGAATCCAACATCTCTGTCAATATCACAACAATAGTCTGAGTCCAGATAGTGATGCAAGGGAATATTGAACAAGTTTTGTGGGTACCCTTTTTATTACTTGGGCCTTTACAGATATGCCCAGTCCTTGTGCCTCAGCTAGGTCTTGCTAATCAGAACACATCAAAGTGGAAGCTCACAGACGCCAGTGGCTTGTTGATGATGTGAAGAGAAAGGCAGTGGGTTTATTATTTTTAGGATTTTTTAAAGTAAGTTTCCGATGTTGCTTCGCTACCAGCAGGCCTGGACAGTACCCCGGCGGAGTCACTTCAAGAAATCACAAGTGTTGCTCCGCTACCAGCGAACCTGGTCAGTACCCTGGCGGAGTCGTTGCATTACCTCTCTGCGTAGGAATCCTTTCTCAATCCTTCACCCTTATTTGTTTCATGTGCTTGTAGCACTTATTTTCCATGGCAGATGAGGAATCCCGACTTATTTTACGTGCAAGAGAGGTTGTTTCTTGTTTTACAGAAACTAAAAGATATCTTGATTTGGGTTTGCCCTTGTGCCAAACCTTCACATCCCATCTACCGCAATAGGCAAAGCGTGCAAAACAGATCATTAAGATGTCCAAGACTTTTATGGGCACAAGGCTTAGGCTACGGGTATTGGGCCATTCAAACTCATTAGGTCTCCACAAACAAGCGGCTCGTATCTCCCCGGCTAATAAATTTAGACTCATAGGCATCTTGTTGAGAATGCGACTTTGATGACCTATCCTGAGAGAAAGCTGCCTCTTGAGATAGCCAGCGCAACCTCACGCAAACAATGGGGTTATTGTTTCAGCAACCGGAGCGAAACAAGTTCGCAAGGTGGTAGGGTTTCGATGAGGGCTCATGCAGTGGTAGGCGATATGTCGAATATTTTCAAAGCTATGTCAACAATCTGCGGGAATGATGTGAGGAAGAGAGTGTACGATACAATGTAATAGATGAGGCTCAAGATGCAATGCAACACCATGTGCGAGAACGATCAACCAGTTGTAGGTGGAAAAGAGGCGCAATACAAGCAGTGATTATTTATGCAGCAACAAGCAACTGAAAAAGAAATGAGTGGAAAATACTTGTAACATGATTATGCTTAAGATATTAATCGTAAACAAAAATAGCAAACACACTTTTAAATTATAAAGTAAAAATTTCGCAAGTAAAATTAATTAAAATTTGAACTACAAAATTTTTATTAACATGTCCTAGCTAGCCTACACCTAAAACCCTAGCTTAACCAATGAGGCGGTCGGGTTATGTGAAATCATCTTTCTAGTGCAGCCACCGCATTAGTTCCCACCCTGCAAGAACAACAATGTTCGCAATCAGAGCCAGCATACAAAACCGTGCACCAACAACAAGACTTACCTAAAGAGCATGAAGGCCATGGCTACTTACCAGAGAATGTGCCAGAGTGGATTGTGCAAGCTGAATTTCACTCTTATCCTGATACACAGCAATATATTCTCGAAACTTAAAACTATTTATAAATGACACACATCCATTCATGCACAATCCTAGGTCTGATGGGCGCGGGGTAAGCCATTGCCTATTTGCAAGTATGTTCATCGAATAAGATCCGTTGAACCAAACGGAAACCTCATCATGGTGTTGAGGACAATCAGTTTTATGGAATGGAAATGATAATCATGTGCCAAGAGAATTATAGATGCTTACGCATCCAAGTGCAGAAACCCTAGTTTTGAAAACCCTGGTTCAGGGTTGCTACTAGGTTTGGTAAAGGGTATGAGGATCCGAATCTACATTTAGTGGAGCCTGAAATTCCTCACCGTATTGATCAACAGGAAAATTGTTGTGATCATGAATTGTAGTGATTGGAAAGATGTCTGTGGGCTCTATCAGTTCAACAAAATGTTTGCGCACTAACCTATGGATAATCCAATGAATCATATTCTTTAGATTTGCCAGGATGGGGTGAATTTACCGGAAGGTTTTCGGGTGGTTGAGGGATTTTCCAAAAATCACATGTTTGTGCCTGATTGCAAATGGTACTGGCTGGGCAACAACTAGAAATATTAGAGACAATGGCCGGTGTTTTCTTACTAGTGAATAAATTAGGGTATATCAATTGTTGCATACCAGCTGTTGGGGGACAAGAATATGTGCTGAGAGAAGCATCACCTGAATGGTAAGGTTGCCCAAATGAGCTGATATCCGACGCAGTTATGTTGAGAGGAGTGTGGTACTTGGAGTCGTTATTTCAGAAACCCTAGTTGGAGATGTTTGAGGGGTCTCGTCAAGATCAAAAGGACTAGGGGTAATGGACGGCAGAAGCGGAAGTTCTTTGATTCCCTGATAGGTACTTGGATCTTCATAAAGCGGATTATAGTCAGCAGAGAGAATCGAGTGACAGTCCTCAGTGGTATGAGTGAACATGTTTTCAGATAAGCAGTGATCGCTGGAACCATCGATTTGATCAAGTTGGGTACCTGGCATGTTAGGCTTTCCGGGAGTTACCAACCGGGATGGATCAATAAAGAGGACATCTTGAGGTTTCCCAGACAGGAAATCGCTCCCATGACTGTCAAAAGATTCCGAGTGAGAAAGATCAGATCTAAAAGATTCATCAATTTTGAACTATGGTTGTGGAACACCATCTGCGTGCTTATGATTTTTGCCAATACCAATATAAGGAAATTTTGAAGGTCTCGAAGAAATTACTGGTGTGGCGGACTCGTGAAATAAATCGGGGAATAATGAACAAAAATATTGAACCGTAGGGGCGTTAACCATACAGGCTTTTCAATACGCACATCTGTGTCATTCAGAGAAAACAATGATCTGGCAGGCCTTGTAAGGGAATCAACTTCATCCGGGATAAGAGTCGATTCATAATCAGTATACGAATCAGATTTAGGACTGTGTCTAGGGAAACATCGAGTGGGTTTGAGGTAGGTTTCATGAACTTGGAGGGATTTTGGGCCCATCTAGTTTTCAAGCTTTGATTCGACAGGGTGTGTGAAAGATTCAAAGCTAGTACAATAGGCTTTATCCTCTTGCAAGTGTCTATCATTGCTCAGAACTTTCGAGGTCACAACTCCACTACCCGGCAATTCAGGAGGAGGAGCAGGAATACCATAAATAGCAATACTCTCCTTGGATGCCTGAATGTGGTCTAGACTCGGGGAGATGGACAAGGAAACATTGGGGACGCGGTCTAAACAGCTGGCAATTTTCGGGTCGTCATGGGGAATACTAGGATCAGGCTGGGTTGCTACTTGAATCTGTTCAAGGGAAACGAGGATCACATACCTGAACTGTTCGCTTAACAACTTCCAATCAACATCCTTTTTAGGGAACTCAAAACAATAATGAACAAATCTGATAGAGAATTCATCTAAAGGTTCCTGAGGTTCCATTCTAATTTCATTCAACTTTATAAATACATTTTGAAAATCGTACCTATGAAAAGCTTGTTGCAATTCACTGGCAAGTTGTTCAAACGAATGGATGGAAGCTTTCGGCAATGTGTGGCACCATTGCTTAGCGCGGCCTTCAAGAGTGAGGAACAAAAGCAAACAAATCAAACCTTCATTTTCAATTTCGTAGCACTCACCAAATTCAAAGAAATTTAAAAGGTGTTGGGTTATGGATACTCCGTTTTCACCATCAAATTTTAACTAGGACAAGTGATACATAAGTTCATCAGGGATAAAGCATCGAGGCTCATAAAAATCCGACAAACATCTTGGGAGAATGATTTGGGGATGAGCCATTACAGATATGAGATTAACTACAGGCTCTAAGGGCTCAGCTTGTCATCTAGCCCTCCTTCTAGCACCAATTCTGTTGACGGGAAAATCTTTCCAGCCAACAGCGAGGGATCTCCCTGGTAAAAGGTCCCAATTATACCTTGAACCGTTTGGAATAGGGATCCCGTCCGGGGTGTGGGTCCGGCTACCGCTTATTTCTCCTTTCTTTGGGTCTCGCTTAAACTCTATAGACCTATGGATACACACTTAATCAGATGATACAAGACATGTGATTGATTCATTAAATGTACATATAACACTATGCGTAGCGAGATGAAATAACAAAGCATAAGTGTCGAAGGAAGTGTTGTTAACAACACATCATTAGGGTTATGATTGTAAGTTGTTTTGACCACAAAAGAAACAATTCTTTATGGAAAAACGCCCTTCACTTCCTGAAAGGTTTAAATGGTAATACAAGTGCTAATAAACAAATTCATTAACATCCATTAAGAAAGCGAAATGAACTCAACCATCATTAACATGTATTCAGCAAACTGTCATGAAAATGTGATATGAATTAAAGATGCAGTTCATTTAATCTAAAGATGTTTAGGAACTAAAAAATATAATACTCATAGTGCTCATACATATGTCAACACTAGGTCCACAAAGGGATTTTGGAAAATGCCTTTATTCACACGCAAAATTGTATAATCCTGATAATACAATGCTCTCAACTCGAGTCCCAAACAAAAGATCCTTTGTTTGTTCCCGAAGGGAGTATTTATAGGGAAAAATTTCCCTTTGGGCTTCCTTTACTTTTCATCTTCCTAACCGTTGGGTTCCCTTGTGACTTAGTAGATTTTGTGACCCACGACCACGAAAAATCTGCGACCTGCGACCTCGAACAATCCGCGACCTGTGACCTCAAGCAAATCTGCAACTTGCGACCTCTAACAATCTGCAACCTACGACCTCAAGTAGATTTGTGACTTGCAACCTTCTTTTGGTGATCTCCGGATTTTATAGCAGTATTCCTCATCTCACATTCCTTGCTTTGAACACAGGCCCTCTTGCTTGCTGGAAAAAACTTTGGCTCATTGTGCAGACCAACAGCTTCCACCTCCAGTCACATAGCTTAGGTTACATGTCTTCATTGACAAATAATAATGTTAGGGGCATATTTAATTAATTGCAAGAATGAAAATAATAACGTAGACCCTTGTGTGGCCAGGTATTGTGCCACGGCATGGTCTTCACTAAGCTCTGAATGCTTGCAGCGAAAACCATTGATAAGATCAAAGATCATCTATTTGTGCCATCTCCCACTGAATGTGATGCTTTTCTAGTTCCCATAATGTATTTTGGTAGAAGGCTAGAACTGTACCATATAGCCCTCATGAGGGAGGTATGTGCAGAATGACTGAGAGGAGACCAGGTTCGGCGAGACTATACATACCCCGTGGCGTGGACATAAAATTCATGTTCCTACAAGCACAACAAGCTTTGTTGAAGCCCCGGACAGTTTGATCCCATAGCAGATATGTCAAATGAAAAAGAGGGGTATAGGTTTTTATGCTTTTTACCCAACCCGAATTAGTATACTCCTTCCTGACCAGAACGCCTTCCAAACGTTCATCATGGAGCCACTCTTCCATGAATGCCCTCACCCTTTTTTTTATATAAGGAGTTGATTCTTTATATATGATGTTCTCTCCTTTTACAAGTTATAGATTTATAAGCGTTATATTTGGATCTTCGAACGAAGCCGAGCTGCTTTATTAGATGTAGTCATCCTTATTCACTGGATGAAGACACGCAGCCAAAGGCGGAGGAAATTATGAAATGAATTTAGTTCATTGGCTATTGACAAATTTTGGTTATGGACACTTCTTTACTTAAGGGTCATGCTTCTCCATTAGTTGCGTTATATATCCATACCTCGATTAGATTATTGAAGCATCATGTGCATCTTTTATTATAAGTCGCAACTTTTATTTGCCTCATAGATCAGCGACTCAGCGACCTGGAGGGGTCGCGTGACTTTGTCTTCACTTGGGATGAGACCTCAAAAGGTTGCAAGGTCGCTACTACCACCAAGTCGCACTTTTCATTGGTCTCATAGATCTGCGACTCAGCGACCCAGGCTGAACTTGCGACCTCACAAGGTCACATAGTCGCAAATTTTGGTAGGTTGCACTTCATTGATTTTGGGTATGTTGCGACTCAGCGACCTGGGCTGAACTGCGACCTCCCCATGGTTGCATAGCCGCACTTTTTCTGACTCGCGCGAACGCGTGGGAGGTTGATCTGTGATTTGATGACCAGCAGCATTCAACGATTTGACCATCTTCATATACGCTCGCCCTCCAACCCCAAGTTGCCACTACCACCAAGTCGACTACCCTTTGCTGTGTCTACATCGTGCGTTGCAGCATTCATGCTTTTCTCGTTGTGATGGGAAGTGTATATCTTATACGCACACATATATTACTTGCATGCATGCCTTTGCCATCATTGTTGAGATGAACACATCGTGCCGTGCAAATGAGCCTCCCCATCATTCTCATTTCTGCTTCTTGCCTAATCCACTGAAATCTATCCTAGCAGGTTGGGCAAATGGAAACAGCCTGCAACGCATTTTCAGAGCCACTTTAACCAGACTGGTATTTGTTCACTGCAATACACTTATAATATGCTAGTACAACCACTTTCATACAATCCAAATGATCAACGGATTTTCTACTTGTAACGTGAATCTTTATTGCAATATCATCTTCGTGGCTGCAGTAGCTTTTACGATTTCCCATCAGAACCTTCAAGTAAATATCGCAAAGGCAACACGTTATTTTCGACAAGTGTCTGTGGTGTGATATCCTCTGGTCTGACGGGCGTTGCACGAATTGTGGTTCAGGAATTTTTGTGTGACCAAGTGAAATTATACTGTTACGTTACAATGATTGCACAAAATCCAGATCTTCTTGTTCTGGTAGGACCGACTTAGAACACGTTGGACAAAAGAGTTGTAGGTTTCATTGAATTTCTTTGAAACAGTCCATATGAGTAGCACGCCCATAAGGTAGTACATTAATATCCCTCGTGGACTTGAACGAAACTCAAAGAAAACGGGACAGTTGTGGTGTATTACTCCTTCCACACAAGGATGACAATCCTTCACCATAATCGAATAGCGACAACCATATTTTAACCAGTGGAAGAAATTATCCCCGCCCCTAGTTCTACATATACTTCATCGATCACGATGGTAGTGCTGTTTTGAAATATCATCATCAAAACTTGCAAGTTTCACAAAAGGCGTGCGAGTTTTATAAACGTACTTCCCCATGCAGACCCCACAGTTAATACGCACTCGATGAACATCTTGCTCAGCGTCACAAAGTGAACAAACGACCCCTTGGACTTTGTGTCGAGATAACATCATGTCTCTGCTAGAGCCTAACATTAAAAAAATTATTTGCTTCATTGTGACAGTGTCGACAATAATAGAAAAAACCTCATTGCAACCTGGCGCTCTAATACGGCATCTCCGTTTATCATCCACGGCATCTCTTTTTATCATGTGAGAAACTTTTGTCTTTTGATATTAACAACATTATCATAAAAAAATTTATGATGCCCAGTGCCTTTCTGTTTCATTGGGTGATGGATGTGCTCTTTTGTTAACCTATGTGACTAATCTTCATTCGATATGGTTTGAAACCACAACTCTGCACCATTTAAAAGATAGGTTACAACTTGTCATCATACTTTTTTTAACTCTGCTCTACTTTTGGCTATCATCACACCATAGTTATTATAACGTTTCCACTATAGTTCCGCTCCATGTTTTAATCATAAAATTTGACCACTATATATATCTGCTCCAAATGTTTTACCACGGATTAAAACTCTGGCATAGAAGTATTTGAGCCCATTTGTAATGTTCTTCGTATATTTTTTCTCCGCCATCTTATATGGTTTTGAAACCATATTGTGTTTTGTGCCTTGGTTTAATTATATAATGTTTAAAACCATAACCTTGGTCCATATATTTTCACCCACCGTGTAGCTTAGGTTTAACAAATATTGCTTCCCAAATGTGTGATTGATATTTGAAACTGTGCCATTGCCTTGCCAACACCAACATGTGTGCTTTCGCACTGCTGCTCACCACGAGAACGCTTTTGAATGAGATTGTCTTTCTTTAGGGAAATCTTCTGAGTCTACTTTGTTCACCCGGGTTATACTTCAGGTTAGACTTGTCGAATTGGTGAAATGTGCTCCTTTCTGTGTACACATCGACATTGAGCTCATATTGTGCAGGATCTTCAAAACTTCCTTTAAGGTGAGATACTTTCCATATCAGAATATAAATACCACGTTCGGTCCCTATGTAAACTTAGATTTGATAAATCACAGCAAATGCTTCTAGTTCATGCGAGATGGCGTCCGATACGAACATTTCCAAATGGAGTGATTCTAAGAATCCGATGTACATAGTGAAGAATGTTTTGTTGCATCGGTCACCCATGAACAATTCTTTCCTTGATCTTCTATCTAAATGAACATACACCACCCCATCCTCCATTTGAAAATAATGTTAACTTGCTCCTCCTTCTCACTTGTGGGTGTATCTGTTGGAAATACTAAGAGGGGGGTGAATCAGTATTTCTCTCAATTAGAGCATTAGTTAATCTTAAATTATTATCAGTGTTTTTACAATGATAGAAGCAAACAAGAGGAACACAAATGCACACATTTTTTAAGATGGAAACCCACTCCGAGACAAAAACCACCTAATGCTTTTCTAATAATTCTTTTCAACTCCAATTGAAAATAAAGCTCCAACTTCCTAGAATCCAGAAAAGAATTCTTCTCCAACTCCCACTGGATGGACGCTCCAATGCCTGATATTCTTCATTAGTCACTGAATGGATGCCCCAACACCCAATGAGCTACAACTCACCCTAGCACCATCCTACCACCCTATAGAAGAATAAAAGAAGAATGGACTCCCGTACTAGGGAAAATGGTCCACTTTACAATGATATAGAATGATGTAGAAGAAGAAGATATACTATACCATAACCCCAACTTTGACACAACCACCTAATGATGATCCTAGACCTCCCAACACTGCCTCTTCAACCCTTGGCAAATAGACACTAGTACAATTTGTACAATAATGTATTTACAATGACTAAGTACAATGATACCTTTACATTGATTGTATGCAGTGTTGCCCACTTGAAGACTTCATATGATGAACTTCTTGCTGCTGTTATTGACCTTGGTTTCTGCTCTTATCATGCTACCCTCTGCTGCACCTTGTTTTTCTTTTCTGCCGTAGAAAGTTTGGTCCTTTGCAATCCTTGACAACACATGATCTAGCTTTTCTTGCCTTCTAGGAACTCGATATTGAATCTGGTGTATCTCTGTTATTTCAAATCCTCAATATCTAATTTTCAGTCCTGTAGTATTTCTTCGAGTCTTCTTTCCAATTCCACAGGTTTGACCCAATTTGGATTCTTCAAGAGAGATTTATACCCAATTTCTCACACTTCCCTAATTATGGATTGTTTCAGCAGAGCGCACTTGTACGGTGTGCCACGTGTCACTGTTTCTTTATTTTCCTCTGAAATTGATAGAGATAAAACTGCAGAATGTGCACTATCTTCCAATTTTTACAAAATTCCAATCCGATACTCAGAGAGAGAGTTATGATGATTTTTCCAAGGTCACTTCTTTGAGATGAATTTCAGGAGTCTGCAAAAACCCTTATTTCCATAGATCATATCTCCAAAAATATTGTGCAACTTGATCTGAATTTTTTACTGTAGCTTCCTCAGGATTTTGGCTTCGCCTCGTAAAAATTTCAGCTTATGATCCTTCGTAGTAAAAAATTTAGAGCAAAAATTCCACAATGACCTGTTTTAGATGGCCGAATCCCATCCATAAGGAGGAAATGAAGATCACAATTTATATGAATGCTTAAGTTGAGAGGGGCTTCAACAAGTGAATGTGGGAGGGATTTTAGGAGCTTAAAAAATATTAATTATTAATTTTCAATGACCCATGCCCCAACCCCATGGGGTTTTAGCCCACTAATTGGGGGTACAAACTTCAAACATGAATATCTCTCAAACCGTGAAGAATTACATAGCATGCCATATATCAACAGAAACATCTCGACAAGTAGAAACCATCAAAATCATTATTGACCCAGAATATATTAATTTGGTAGTTCAAAATTCCCATGCAATATTGGGTTAGCCCCTGGTGCTGCTTGGGTTGACATCAATGACAACCGCTGATCAACAGTATCCTTGTCATCTACCTTAAAAATGGTCTTCAATGGTAGTCTTAAGTCTCATCCCCACCTGGGCAGGGGAATGTGGATGAAAATGTCCTGTTTCACAGCTGTTTCCCTGTTTTTGAGCTCAATTTTATTTCCCTCGGTATCGTGACAACATTGATGAGTTTATCACCCGTGGGATTGACCTGTATGAAACATTGTAACACCAATTAGTTCACAGTTACTCTTTGAGAATGGTGCCCTAGATAAATTATATGAGACCAACGAGCCTAAGAGAAGTACTCAAACAACATGCTTAATGACCCATGGCGAAAGGGTTGCTAATATACATCCTCAATGCGCAGAACAGTTCCTATTCGAGCATGTGCTTGATGATCCTACCCACACATGGCGTGATTGTAGCAGAAGCATCTGGTCATGATGGTGAGAAAGCTCATGAGGGGTTTGGGACAGGTTACGAGGATGTCATTATCTACAGGCTAGGTTTAAGCCTTAACGGCCAAGCAAGTAAGGGTAAAGGGGGGACCCGAAATTTTAAATATACCCCAAAATTTTGGGTGTTGTTGTAGCGGCTACAACACACCTATAAATACCTCCAAATACATCAATCTAAATACCAGGTTTCTATCCCAATACATCTCTCCAAAAACCAAGCTTCTCTCCCCCTTTTATATCAAGGGAAAAGGGTTGACTAATACTGAATGAAAAAATTTCTCCCCCTGTGTAGAGAGGATCACTATAGAGATTATCTGTTGAATATGAATATTGTATACTGACCACGCTCCCCCTAAGCATGTGTTGAAACTTCTAGAGGATATTCAATGAAGTACATGAATCTATGATTTAACAAAATATGACATTTCCTATCATCAATGAATTATGAACCAACTACATAATGGGGTTACATATTTAACTCACCATTACATAAAATCCCCAAAATAATGGGATTACATACATAAATGACTTGACCCCAATATTCCATACCTGACTGAATTTTACAATGATGACCTTTACATTAATAGAAAGCTATGAAATTTATAATAAAAATTGGAGACCTCAATAGTTAGGTAGAAATATCATGATAGTCATTAGCAACCATCATACACCATATACGAATCTGCAACATAAGCTCTAATAGTAATAACATAGACATCCACATGAAAATATTAATCGTCGAGAAGCTATGTAGCTCTAATATCATCAAACTATGATCAAGTATGCAATGCTTCATAATCAATTGCAACTCAGATAAGCATCCATCATTGATAACCTATGACCTGGAGATATCAATATGTATTAACTCGTCATCATCAACCAATCATAGCATAAGATTGTGCAGTCAAGCTCTATTAGTAACCCCTCTCCTTGATCTCATATCATCAAGATCAACATGCTCTACATATGAAGATCCACAATCCTCAAGAAACATATCATATGTAGCATATAGATAACATATACATGCATCATCACTATGTGTGCAAACAAAGAGAATATTTTTTCATCACAAATATGATTAGTAATATCATTGACCAATGTCATATGAATATCTTCAAGAAAAATATAAGACTCATCCATCATCATATGAAACCCATGTATCAATGATGACCTATTGACAGCAACATATCAGTAGCTTCACTAAGTGCAATTAAATTAATAAAGATCCTCCATGCAATCCATGCATATCATGAAGATTTTTAAACCAAGAAGCATATATCTCCTTATTAATACCAACAAACTCCTAAACACCATCATGTAACAATGAGTGCTTAAGAGACCATAATTCCAAAAATCTCCTAAACACCATCATGTAAAAATTAGTGCTCACGAGACCATAATTCCAACAATGAACCATTTATAAGCATAATAGATGCTCCCCTTGAACCTATGCCAACTATTAACTGTCAAATTTGATTATCTCCACTTCATCAATTATCAAAGAATCAAAGAATCAAAACAACAATGACATTTTGCAGCAACTCATGAACCATCATAAACGAACATCATTTCTAAGTAAAGTCTGAGCATCATCAACATAATGCAACTAATCAATGTCAGAACTAGAAATTAAAATAATAATATATTGAAGCATATCATAAAATCTCTCTAAGTTTGTCCCATTGTTTCACTCAGAGAAACATACGCAACTGTCTAGATAAAAACTCACATATAGAAAGTAAAATGTTGAAACTCCATAACCACAACTCCCCTGATATTGTATTGTATGTTCATGTTCTATGTTACTACATCATATGTAATTTCAGTGATACAAAATGAATATCAAAACATCATAGGGAATCATCATAAAGATATACATGTGCATATATCCCTCTGAGATCATACATCATTGATCTTGTGGATCTGATTATAGTCATCATTTGTACTTCATGAGGTTATGTACCTCACATTTCTTTTGCAGTCAATGTTACAAAAATGCATTAATATAGATTGCAGTAAAAACCATCTTCTTTTATTATGAATCTGAAGAAGATGAACTGTCCCTCTCATATCTTCATGAATTCTTCTTTACTAGCACATATAACTTATCTAGATTTGTGTATCCTCTTGCTACAACCTTTCCAGTTTCTTAATATATAACCTTGCATTTTGTTGATGTAAACATAATTATACGTCCTTTTTCAACTAATTTACCTACAGTTAGAATATTTTGTTTTATCCCCTGAGCTAGAAATGCATTAGCTTCTTTTCTATACTTATCAAGTTTGGCTTGACCGTTTCCCAGAACTTTTTCTAGAGAATTATCTCTGAGAACAACTTTAGCGACTTTTTTTTCTTGATAGATTCAAACTTGTCCTTATCTTGAGTCATGTGATGAGAGCATCCATTTTCTATGTACCATTCATCTTCATCTTCAAATGAGCAAAGAGGAAGGCCACACCTTATATGATTTTCTTCTTTCTATATATTATGAGAAGTGTTGGTGGATCCATATTTCTCAGGTATTTTGACAACAATATTATTATATTATTGTTTTTCATGATGTATGTGGAGGTCCATTGATTTATTCTTGCATTATTTTACTACATGCCAAAACTTGTTACAGGCATTGTTAGTGTCCCGTGATTTGGCAGATTGGTAAACCAAATTATAGGGTAACATTAGACCAATCTTTGGAGTCCTAGGACCTAGCCTTCCTGGACTTAGAGAGGGATCTCTCTATTATGTGCGAAGGATGTGAACTTTTTCACTTTGGATGATTGATTTTAGGCTAGTTGTTAAGTGTCGGTTTGTTGTTTGTTTTGGTTGGGGTAAGATGACTAAATAGGATAGGTGGAGTGAGAGGTTATCAAATCAATTGGGCAATGGAGTCTATGAAGTTATTGACATCTCGATAGTGAATCTGGGTCAATGGATCTTTAAGTTTACGTGTGAGGTGAAATGGACATTAAGTTTGGGAACCAAGGTTGGGAAAAGGGCAGTTAAGAATCCTTTGTAAAATATGTATGAACAAAGAGGTCTTAAATACTGATAATCAAAAGATACTAATCATGAGATAGGCACACCATTTACTCAATGACAATACTTTTAGACATATAAACATTTAAGATAAACAATCCAATGGAACAAGGAAGCAAGAGAACTAATCTAACTTCAATGATTCTACTTTCAATATTTTAAAACATATAAGAGACAAATAGCATCAATGAATGAAGAGGGAACTCCTAAACATCATTCATTAAACTATAAAGAACTTTTTGAAGCAAACTGATAAGCATATTCAAAGGGAAAGATCGAAACAAGACCTCTTTGACTTAACCTATCAATCAATACATCAAAGAGATATTTCAATACAGAGTTTAGATAGCATTAAACAAGAAGGGATTACCATGAATCATGTTTATAAACTAGCATATTAATCCAACAATGAAATAAAAAAGCTTAGGTGGGCCTAAGGAGCAATGAATAATTCTTTAAGCTAACCTGGCAGAAGAAAACATGAAAATAATAGCTAACAAGAGGACTGAGGTGCCTCAAACAACATTCCTCATCCTATACTTTTCTGAGCTATTGAAAAATATAAAGATGGAAATATGGAAAACAATAAAAAACATGAACATATGAGAGATACATCATCATTAACTAAACTCAGGGATCCTGCAAGCAAGCCTTCATCGCCATCAATCAAGGAAATCCATCCACAAGCTCCACAACACTAAATTGTTCTTCAACTTTCAAAAACCATGTATTGCTCTTAACACATCAAGTTCCCAACTGTTTACAATGAATCCTCATGTCTTATATAACAAGCAAGGAAGAGGAAAACCTACTAGAGCATCTAGAAGCCTATTGGCCAACAAGAAATATCCTAACTTGTCCTTGAGGCCTTGCAAGGCCCAAGGCACAAAAATATCTAAAAAATATCTTTTCCAGCCATATATAGCAATTAAATTGACTTTTAGGCCCTGAAAATCATATGAAAACTTTCCAAACGCACATTCTGCCCAGTCACCTACAGGAGCGCAGCACACTATGTCAAAAATTGAAATTATGCCAAGAGCGCAGCACAAAAATAGGCCTTTTTGCAGCAGTGTTTTGGAGGCCTTCCTGATGTCGGAAAAGGCTCTAAGATGGCTCGTTGGAAAGCCCTTGAAGTTTAATTTCTATATATACCTTTAGTTATTCAATATGACCTCTAAGAGTTTCCCAAAAAGTAAAAATTTCAATACTTCCAGGAGTGCATCACATGCTTATAAAAGTGGGCAAAAAGGTAAAAATTTGAGTGTTTTTGACCCTTTTGGGGGGTAAAAACAACTCCAATTGAGCTGAAATTTGGTGAGAATACTCCTCTAATGATGGGGAATCCAAAAATGTAAACCTCTCCTCCTGAATATGCCCTGCGAAAAAGCGCAGCACAGGGTGTGTTGCGCTCCTAGCCTCAAAATTTGCAAAAAACAAAAGTTGTTCAATTTCTCTCAAATTTGGTAGGTAGGTGCCTCATGGGTCCTTGGAGACGTGTAGAGAAGGTTGGGCCAAAATACCAAGCCTAGCTTGGTATTTTTCAAATTTTGGTGTCGGGACCTCATTTTGGGCAGTTTTGAGTTTTTTCCTTGCAAATTGGTTTCTTCGTTTATAGTGCTTAGTCATTCTCCTTTGCAAGTTCAAATCTTTGTTTCCTTCTCCAGTTTGGCCTCAAGATGTATGTTGGCCCTTTCAAGCCATGATTCCCTGTTATGCTCAATTTCATGGTGAGGAGTTCAGTGAGGGGAAATTTTTGTGCTTGGGCTGATTCTTGCTCCCTCTCTTGTGCCAAAGCCTTTCTTCGACCCATAGTTCTAGGACTCCTTCTCGATTGACCCTCCTAATCCTCACTTTCTTCATAGGTGCCCATGTACTCCTCCAGTTTCACCTGTGCTCTTTGAGCCTCTTTCCAGTATTTGAGCACCCTTACTTCATATATGGCTTGCTGACCACTCATTTGTTTGTTCTGCATCTACAATAAGTGAATGAAATCCTTAGCTCTCTCTAATTCAGCTTCCAAATCCATGATCTGTGCACTCTTGTCTTGTAGAAGGGAGTTTGCAATTCTAGTTTCATTTTCATCATCATTGTCTATGTGGATGAGTTCAAATTCTCTTTCCTCCTCATGGTTGTCTACTTCCTCCTTCATTTGTTGTTTACCTTTGTCAATAATTTGAATTGAGGAGGATGGCATGGCCCCTTGCCTTTTGGAGGCAGCAAACACATGCCTCTCTCCTCTTTGATAGGTAATGGGGAAAAGTGCAACAAGTTTCATTTTCAAACTTTGATCATCAGTGACCTTAGGACTGCTTTTCTTTTCATGTATGATCTCTGTGTGTGTGTCTTTTTCACCTTGCTCTTGACTGCCATTTTGATAATAATTATCACTATCTCTTATGCCATCATCACTGTCAAGACCCTTAGGACTGTCATCCTCTATTTTTGCAATGCTAGAAGTGTCTTTATCACTGCTCGGTACATCTTCATCTTCATGAATGTCCTCTTCTTCATCCTTTGACCCACTATTTTCACTGTCAAACTCAGCCTTTGTATCACTATTTGCACTCTCTGTGGGG
Organism: Pinus albicaulis; assembly: GCA_034641835.2. Lineage (NCBI taxonomy): Eukaryota > Viridiplantae > Streptophyta > Pinopsida > Pinales > Pinaceae > Pinus > Pinus albicaulis. The sequence continues at coordinate 72,163,034 of CM076575.1, forward strand.
TCACTGTTATAGTAAATCTCATTAGTCCCTCTTATACTTTGATGGTCACTTTCTTCCTCACTAGGTGAGTTTTCCTTACTTCTCTACCCACTGTCTTCTCTGTCTTGCCTATGGTATTCACCTTCAATCTCAACCTCAGTTTCATAACTTGTATCATTTTAATTTTTGCTATGCTCATTGTCCTTATCTTCGGAATTTTTCCCTTCACTATCATGTATATTGTCTTCTTGGCTGACTTATTCTTCACTGTTTGGTTCATTACCCTCATTATTTGGCTCATGATCTTCATTGTTTTTCCCACTGAAATCACCTTCAAACCCTATTTCTTGGCTGCCTTTGCCATCTTTGCCACTGAAATCTTGATCTTCTTTACTACTGGCATATGCCTCAGCTCCAATGTCCTTTGTATTTTCAGTGTCACTTTCTTCATCATTTACTTCTTCTCCATGACTGTCATTTGTTTCTTGACTGTCATAAGGCTCATTGTTTTCCTCTTTTTCTAGCTCACTATTTTCCTCTTGATAAGATGCCTCTGTCCCTATATCCTTGGAGTCATCTTCTTCATCATTTGACCCACTGTTTTGATCTTTTTTCTCATCATTGGGCTCACTACTTTCATATCTTTTTTCTTCTTCATCAACACTTTCTTCTTTTTCACTACCTTCTTCATTTTCATCTTCCTCTCCTTCACTAATTTCTTCATTTTCATCACTTCTTTCCTCTTTTGCATCATTTCTTTCTTCTTTTTCATCATTTCTTTCTTCTTGGTCATCTTCCTCTCCTTCACTGCTTTCTTCATTTGCATTACTGCTTTCCTCTTTTTCATCACTGCTTTTTTCTTGGTCATCTTCCTCTTCTTCACTCCTTTCTTCATTTTCTAATTTCTTAGGGGAAGGTCTATTTGAGGAAATGATTCATGTGAAGAGGATGAACCAAGGTTGGTGGAGGGTGATGGAGGTGTGTGAGGATGAATTTGAGATGATGATGGCAGAATTTGCAGAGGGATAGGATGTGGAGTTGTGAAATCATCATGGGCGATGAAAACCTCCCATGGGATTCCTTGTTGTTATAGTTGGTGTGAGACAATCACTTTGATGAGGGAATGATGAAAAAGGTTTGACATTTGGTGGGATGGAGGCCTCTTTTGCATGATGGAAGACATTTTCTCAATAATTTTAGCGAGGTAGTGGGGAAAATGTAGCAGCTTGGTTTTGGTGAAATTCATGAGTCTTATGTGGTAGGAATAGACTCTGGAGAACCTACCCTCACAGGTGAAGTATTTCATAATGATCTTCATTAGGAGAGCATATCTGTCCAATAGGTAAGAGAAGGGGAACATGGTTTTGTAATTAGTTTGACAACTCGGTTTCAGGAATGGGTGATAGTGGCTTAGGTCCAAATGCATTTTTTTGAACCACCTTTCTCCTATGCAAGGTATTCCAGTGGCCATAGAGATGGCACTGGTGGTCAGCTCAAAATTCACCCCAGCCAAGTGTACTTGGTGGTTATGAAGGTTTAGGGCAAAGAGCTTGGTCAACTGAGGGTGACTCTGGATCTTTTGTAATTTTTTACAAAATTCATAGCATTCTAATTCTTGAAAACAGGAAAATATAGTAGGAGAGGCTATCAGCTCTTCAATGCTTGTAGGATCAAACCTATTTGCCTTCCCACCTTTCCTTTGCTGCTCTTTAGGCCTTTGACTTTCCTCATCAATGTCAACACTACCTTCCCTAGGAATTTTTTCCTTCACCCCTGCCTCAAGACCTTTTGAAAATAATTGACACTGCTTGTGGAAGGATGTGAAAATGGTGAAAGAGATGGTGGGGTTCTAATTAGGTCAAGGCTCAGCAGTGTATAGGCTAAATGTTTTCTTTAGGATTTCACTACCTTCTCTAAAATAAACTTTAAACTTTCTTTGTAATATTATCTTTAGAAGAATAGGAATATGTGAGAAAAACTCAAAATACCTCTCAAAATATCTCTACAGTTGAAAAAACTGGCTCAAAACACCTTGTGGGCAGTCGGGTGCCTCCTGAACAAATATCTGGGCAGCTCCTGAATGCGCTGTCGTGAAGCTCCTGAATGGACAGGAGCACAACACGGGCACCTCCTGAACACAGTGTCGAGTCACCTTTGAACAAAGTCGGGTCACCTATGGGCGGCCCTGAACGTGTTTGGGTCACACCTGAACACTATCGGGTGATCTTCTGGGCAACCCTGAACGCATTTAGGTCACCCCTAAACACTGTCGTGCAGCTCGAGCGGCCCTAAACGCATTTGGGTCACCCCTGAACACTTTTGTGCATCTCAAGCGGTCTTGAACATAGTTGCATGCACCCCTAAACGTTGTCCTGTCACCTATTGGGTGCACTGGGAAAATGCTGAACATGTTTTCATGCAACCATGAGTGTGCTCTCATGCAGCTCCTGAATGGACAGGAGCATAGCACAGTGGAGGCTACACATTATCAGTCAGGTGGAGGTTGCATGTTACGGTCTGGCAGAGTCTGCACGTAGAGTTTTCTACACGTACGCAGTGCCTCTGTACAGGAACGCAGCGCCCTTCGGGGATTTGTATGGTAGCCTTGCACAGGAGCACAGCGCGATTTCTCAAGAGCGCAATGCTTGGAAAAATTGCCCAAAGACTCTGTCAGGATTCCAAAAAACTTGAAAAAAAAACCTTCAAATATTTTTTGCAAATCACCAAATGGAGCTGGGAGATGTTGTTTGGGTTGTTTTTATACCCTTTTGAAAAAATTAAAGATACAAACCCACTTTACTACGGTTATTCTTTTTCTTCTTGCTTTTTCACTAACTTCTTTGCTAATATTTCCCTTTTTCCTTTTGCAGGTGTTGTTTTTAAACAACAAAGTGATCTTTGTGGGGGACCCCCTTTTTTTTTACAAGATGATTTCATCCTCTCTTTAGCCATTGATCTGTCATAATCATGAAGAATATGTCATGTACAGCAACCCTTACCCCTTTTGGTCAATTTCTGCTTGCTGGTGATATCATAAAAGCAATGTTTTTCATCCTTTAAACTTCCTTTGGAGTTTGGCACTTTTAAACCCTTAGCAGTAGCACTTAGGCTCTATTTTGGTGGTTATTTTGTAAACCTGTGACTGTGCTTGAGGATCTCAAGAAGCCTTCACACTGATACTCTTTTCATCTTTTTAAATTTTAGAAGGTTGCTTTCAAATTCCTCTAAAAACCTTTTGTCTCTTTGATGAAGTTTTATGACCTTTTGTTGCAGTGAGAGAAATTTGTCTTTAACAAACTCCTGAAACTATTCTCTGATATCATCTTCTACTCTCTGTCTGTAGTCAACCAAAAAGACTTTTCATTCTGACTTTTTGTTTATTGAATCTTTGGTTGGTGCACAGTTGTGTTTATGTGTTACTGTCTTCAGGACCTCATGCATGGGATTTTTGATGGGCAGCATTTCACAACAATTTATCATGAGATCATGATTCTTCTTTGTGAACTTAAGCCTGTTGTATCTCTTTACTTGTTGTGGATGCCCTTATGATTTTTAGGCCTCTTACTTTGCATATGTTCTGTTGTTAATTATTATAAAGCAACCCTTTAGAAATGCTTGAACATGGGTGTTGAGGAGGTAAATCCCCTCTGCGGACAGAGGCGATCCCTACTAGCCCAGACCGGGTCTAGAAACAATCATCACATGCTATAGTGCAGGTTCCTAATTGCAAATAAACCAACTAGCGATGAAGTCTTACCTGGAATCCAACGTTGTCGCTTGAAGAGAAAGTAGCGCTCCCGTTCCTTAGCTCTGGCAGATCATGATCCTCACGATCTCCATGATCAGACACCTGCACACGCAAGAAACAAAACAAATGCAAGCGTAAAATCCAGTATATGCAACTATATGTCAATCAGAGAAGACATAACTCATCATCATAATCAACAACAGGAGTAGAACCATAACCAATAGTTGTTTATCATTAATCAATCAAAGGCGGATACAACCTGGCTCTGACGTTGAATTCTCCTTCGGAGGGTCGCCAGTGGAACACGTCTCGAAAAAGTCTTTCAGGGATGGGACAAACCTCTCTCTTCGGATGTCTCGAAAATAGTCTCCCTGCTTGGATTTGGCCTTAAGGGAATGAATCAAGGCTCTTGCAGCATAAGGCTCTGATGGCTCTTGGGAACTAGCTTGCAAAGGAGATGAGCAAGCTTTTATAGATGGAAGAAGGGGAATTGGGATCCCTATAATCATGGGATTGGCCCTATCCTCAAGGAAGCTTCCATGAGAGGTGGAAAACCACTTCCTCTACATGGAGACCCGGAGCCAAACCTCCCAACTCAAATTAGATACCAGTTTATGGATTGGTTATGACGAAACTTCCGCCATTTATTTTTCTAAAACACTCCTTAAAATGGCTGGTGCGAGTGTGACTCTAAGATAGAGCGCCAATTGGCGCACCCTCTTTGAACGATTTCCCCCATTGGCGCGGGTACTGAACTGGCTTCCCGCGCCAATGCAAAAAGGGGTGTTTTTAGGGTTTTTCACAAGGATTTGTCTTCAGGGCAATGAAAGCTCATGTTCAGAGGGATGTCATGAAAGTGGTTTCAAGTCATGTCACTGATCACAGGTCACGGAATGAGCCCTCCAATTGTGCGGGATGGGAAATTGCGGGGACGGCGACAAATTGTTGTGTAACAGATGCCCCCTAAAGCATGAGGCCCGAAGGAGAGAGAGGGGTGAAATTCTTTATGAGAACGTGTCCAATTGAAAACACCGCCGTCGGAAAACCTGCGTAGAGAAGTACAACTGATATCTCAAATACATGATATATATGTGGTATGGGCGCTGCCATCCATAACAGAGTATGTAATAATCCAGATCCGAGGCATGGACGCAGCCATCCAGTGAGGATCGATAAATAGACTCAGGTATGGTTGCAGCCATCCAGTGAATGAGTCATGTAACTAATCATAATAAACCACAAAATCGTAGCCTGGATTCCAACAGACAAAATCCAAGGTCTTGCGCTCCATCTCGACCCGAACAAAGTACAAGTTAAAGCATGTGAATAAGTGAGCTGAAGTCGAACATGCAAGAACATCATCTGATTACCAGCCAGTGATGAAAGCTGTTAACAGACGCGAGAGGTACCACCAATGATGACAATGGCCTTCAAGGTACTATAGGTACAATCTACGGCATGTGAATCAATGAGTTGGTGTCGAACACCCGTAGAATCACTCGATCGGAGGCCAATGATGAAAACCTCACGTCGAATGCGAAAAACTTGCCTTTGAGGCATGCAGCCTCCAAGGTACCAGAAGGGAGTCTCTAGATCAGCTTCCTGGATAATGATTTGAAGTCGACAGGAAGTGACCTCGATCGAAGGTGGGCCATAGTGTTTCCCACATCATCGACGCGAGACAAAGGAACATAATTTTTTTTTGAATCACGATTAGATGAGAATCAGAGGAAGGTTGGTACGTGCAGAGGTCAACTTCTCTTGAACATATCGGCGACACGACAGTGGATTTCGCAGTATTTGACATCAAAATATCAGAGGTCATGATTGACGAGGCAAAGAGAAGATGAGAGGTCAAAAGGGATCACCCAAACCCACGGAGGCAAGCGAAAAAATGAGATGATATGTCCCCAAACCAACGTGAACGCAGACAAGTGCCATGTTCAAGAGTGACATACTGCGAACACGACAATGATGTTGGTTCCATTTTCCCCACCATTTCTGGCAAGTACCTCTTTATTTTTACACAAGCTTGAAGAGGATACCATATGCTTGTCATATAAATCTGTCCTTTGGACGAATCCATCCTAGTACATTTAACGAGCCCTAGGAAGGAGAAACTCGAAAACGTCATGATTGACAATTTCCGATGTCATTTAGGTTTAACGAGTCTGACAAAGGAAGAACTCAGTGTCTTTTCATGTTTAGAGAGTTTGAAAAGACAGCAGAAAAGTAAACTCCAACGGTCCCTTTTTGTAAATAGTTCCTCAGACCCGAAAAGATAGAAAACTATGTCTGAGAAAACCTCCTAGTCGCGATAGGCTAGGGTATTCATTTTTCGTAAGTAATCTATCCCAGCCCAAAAAAGGGGTAAACGTATACTGGGTAGATGTCGTTTCGCAACCACTTTAACGAGATCAAAACGACAAGGGACTCGGCAATCTTTTCATATTTAGAGAGTCAAAAAAGAGCTGAAAGATGACTCCTCCTGGAGGAACGAGTGGTATAAAGGGTAGCAACTGGTTCCGGCAATGGTGGAACTACTCAAAACATGATAAAAGTCAAGAGGCTGGCTAACAAGACCACTCATCGCAGCGGTTCCTCTGGAACAGGTAAAACAACCAAGTGAAGGCATATGATCGGCCAAGCAGATAGTGACGATGGAATGAGAAAACCAAGGCTCATCTGGCAAAAACAGGCTGATAAAATGACAATCACAAGAGGTAAAATGGGAAAGTTTTCATTTTTACACAAGCTTGAAATCAGGAAACTTTTCTTGAAGTTGGTTTCATTTTTACACATGCTTGAAACAAAGATAAACTATGCTTGAAACCTGTTTCATTTTTACACAAGCTTGAAATGGAAACAAACTATGCTTGAAATAGTAAGCATGCCCCCAGCATGGTGACTCAATTCGAGGTACATGCCCCCCAAGCTTCAGTCCATATGAAAGGCAGATGGAGTGAAGGTTCAAGTTACGAGAGTAAGGAAAAGACTCGACTGGTATTTTACGAGATCTTATCAAAGACTTGAATTGAACAGGAATGTGTTTCATTGTTTTAATGAGGTTGACACATTAAAAGAACTATCCTAGGGACACCTTGTTTCATTTTTTAACGAGCTTGACACAAGAAAAGGAACCATGCTCCGACCAGCTTGTTTCATTTTTTAAGGAGCTTGACACAAGAAAATAAACTGTGCTCCGACGAGCTTGTTTCATTTTTTAAGGAGCTTGACACAAGAAAACGAACTGTGCTCTGATGAGCTTGTTTCATTTTTTAAGGAGCTTGACACAAGAAAGGAACCATGCTCCGACGAGCTTGTTTCATTTTTTAAGGAGCTTGACACAAGAAAGGAACCATGCTCCGACAGACCTCATCATGATGAACAAGAAGTCATCGCTTCCAAGAGTTCCACTTCCAATGGAAGGAAAACATCCTAGAAGTCTGGACCCAATGCCCCCAGCACATTATGCACTACGGCACTATCACTGTGTACAGGCACGGGGTAGGTAGCCACATAGTTGACCTGCAGTGGGTTAGATACAATGGGTGGATAAAAACTAGGAAGGGATGATGGCGAGCCAGTTGCCACATCGGGACCAAAGAACGAAAGTTGATCAATGGTCACGATCTGTCCTTCATGTGGAAAACAGACCACACGAAAAAGGGAGGAGACAAGCACTCCCATGGCATAGGTGTAATCGCGCCCCAAAAGAAGATTGAAATCCAAGGGGCCTAGAACAACCATCATGTCCATATGGACAGTTTTACGTCCCAAAGTAACAAGTAACCTTGGAAGGATCCCTAATGGTTGACTAGTTCTTCTGTTAAACGCCAACAGATTCTGCGTAACAGGGACAAGCGGTGGCGAACCGAATGCTTGCCAAGTAGTTGAGGATAAAATACTAACAGACGCGCCTTCATCTATAATGGTGCTGGGTACGACCAGACCAAAAGCCTGTACTGTGATCTCGAAAGGCACATAAGACGGAAGGCGGTATCCTGCAAATCGACTCCAGTCAAAGGAAGTGACCAAACTACTCAAAGGGGCCACCATCGAACCGAGATGGTCTTCCCCTGGTGTTACGGAAGAAGAAGGAGCATCCTCCACAACCTCCATCTCGAAGGCGAGGGGAGTATCCTCCGAGACCTCCATCACGGGAGATGGAGGAGCAGCTTCTTGAGATACGGGGACAGGAGAATCTTTCTCCAAATCCGAAGAATCCGATGAAACAAGAAGAAAATGAGGGGTGTGAGATCCACTCTCAACAGAAAAGACCTGGTGCACCGTAGACGGGACCAGTTCAACCGATCCCACGACCAATGGTTGGTCAAGGACGGATTCCTGAATTTGAATTTCCGAGGGACCAGGATTGACCAAGGATGACTCTTGACCAATCGTAGGATCAGCTGGTGGAGGACTCAAAGAAATCTGTTTATAACCAACCGGGAGGCATGGTGTAGAAACAGTCAAGTTGTCTAAAACTCGTTTGGCTTCATCCATATACGGACAAAGGTGGATGGCATGGTGCCCTTCACACAACTTACAGGGATTGGTAATCTTACCTTGTTTCTTAGGAGCCTTACCAACACCAGTTGAAGACGTGCCCCCAACTTGACTCCCAAAATCCAAAGGCAACGGCGGGCGACTGTTGGACCATACTTCGAGTACCTTGGGAATGCCAGGGTAGTCTCGAAGAAGATGGTCTCCCGTGCACAACATGCAAGGGAACTTGACTTTCTGTGGAGGGTTGGAAGGTTTATCAAGAGGAGATGTTTCGGAAGCAGTAGCTACAACCTTAGCCTCTCTCTTATCAGACTTCTTCTTCTTTTTCTTCTTCTTCTTCTTCTTAGCCACCTGGTTACTCAAATCCAGACTTTCATCAGGCGAAGTAGAAGAGGAGGACACAGAGGCAGGCGAAGAAGGGGATAGGTCCACCTTGGGATCAACATGATGTTGTTTAGGTGGAGGAATTGATTGACCAGTAGCTGAGACATTGGGGACCACAGAGGTTGAAAACAACCAAACAGGCAACCCAACAATTAACCTAGGAAGGGACAACGTCGCCATATAAGGAGCACCAACATTTCCAAAAGGAGAAAAATGACCAGGGTTCCCATCGGAGGGGATTCCTTGGTTGGTGAACTCTAGAAAAGTTGCCATCAACAACTCAAAACTGCACACGGGCTAAAAACCAAGGCACACAATCAAACGGCCGACAAGAAAACTCTAACAGTGTGTGTGATAGCAGGTGATTTATTTTACCACATTGAAACTTAGAAACTTCACCGTTTCATGTTTTAAGAGTCGAGAAACGGATGAAAGGTGACTCTATCTCTTTCAGTTTTGAAGCAAGCGTGAAAGGACAAGTGCTTGGTGATCTTTTCAAATTTAAAGAGTCAGATAAGATCAAAATGACTGCTCAGGAATACTATGCAAAGGGTGTACCAAATAACCGTGAACTGCAATATACACCTTGGTTTCAAAATGAAAGAGAAATCAACCAAGGACTTAACGTACGTGCAGGAAATCTCCCCGAATGCTATGTCCGGTGTATCATGGGTATATGGCGGCAGACTCGGCTTCCTATGGATAAAGGATAGAAACCTATTGGGGTCTCCCTTTATATACTTGACGGTACGGGGAGCACAAGTCCGTACTAGTGTTGTCTAAAGCCAAGAGGCGAACGACAGCTACTAGGTTTAAAGACGCCGAAACACGTCTCTAGCCTAGACCACTAAATGTCAATGCGTTAATGTTTCAATGCTGCCTTAGTGTAAATTGAATAAATTTTAATGTTTATCTTCAATTACGTTTCAATTTTCAGGCCCTAGCGAGTGTTATGTTTCGAAATCTCCTAAATGCACACTATATGCCACAGTATATCATTTCATTCGATGAAAGCTAATTACAAGAAAGTTAAGAGCTTTTCACACAATAATAAAATAATCATAGAACAACCCACAAAGTCTCTAATGTAGCTAATGTAAACCAAAAAATTTTCTCTCAAAGTCACTAATCACTAATAACACAGAAAAGATTTTAATTTGCACTAACTAGTCGAAAGCAAAAGAGATTTTTTGTATTTTCAATGTTTAATAGCAAAGTGCACTTAAACAAAATGAAAACTAATGAAAAGAGAAATTTGAGAAGTGATGAGGAAAGAGCAAAAAACACAAATTTCACTCAACGCAAACACACAATCAGATCTCCAAATTGACAAAACAGTACCTCAAAACCAAGAGAATCCCAAAGACTCAAACGGACCATGTAATCTAGGCCCAAAGCGAGGCAAAGCGAAATTCGAATGAAGAAGAGAACAAACACTCAAATAACGCAATAAAATGATAAACAACTGCCAAACGAATGCAGAGGAGCAATCAAAAGGTTGACTGAACCAATAGAAACCAAAAAATTCCAAGGGAGGCTCGACACACAAGAGCACCTAGATGCCCTAGGGCTAAAATGTGAAATCGATGGAAACGAGCAAACAACCAAAGGAGGAAGGTCATAGCCAGTCAAACAAGGCTCCAGAACACTCAAGCAGTCGAAAAAAACAAGACCAAACACACTAATCAAGCTCAGGAAGCTCAGAACAGAGCAAACCCTAGTACCTCACAGGATTGGCGCGACTGTGAGGCTGAAACTAGCACCAGAATAGAATTGGTGCGGGTAATGCACTAGCAACAAGCGCCAATGGGCGCAACTTTCAGGCTATAAAGTGTGCCAGTCAATTTTTCTATGGAAAAACAAAAACAGGCAATCCAACAAGAAAACCAGTGATGATCAAGCTGACCAAAATCCAAAATCACAAAAAGAGCCAGTCAAAAGAGCCGATCAAGTAAGAAAAATTGAGAAACAACCGAAAATACAAGACAGTACTCCAAGTGTTCAGTTCATAAACTAAACTGGAGATTGACTGAAGCAGCTTTGATCTACTTCGCTAATGCAGAGCAATAGCGTTTCGAAGGCTATGTGGCTAACTTCAGGCTTCGTCTGTAGCTTACAAAGCAGAACAACAACACTAGACGATCCCCAGCAGAGTCGCCAATTTGTTGTGGAGGTAAATCCCCTTTGCGGACAGAGGCGATCCCTACTAGCCTAGACCGGGTCTAGAAACAATCGTCACACGCTATAGTGCAGGTTCCTAATTGCAAATAAACCAACTAGCGTGAAGGCTTACCTGGAATCCAACGCTGTCGCTTGTAGAGAAAGTAGAGGTCCCGTTCCTTAGCTCTGGCAGATCACGATCCTCACGATCTCCATGATCGGACACCTGCACACGCAAGAAACAAAACAAACGCAAGCATAAAAGCCAGTATATGCAACTATATGTCATTCATAGAAGACATAACTCATCATCATAATCAACAACAGGAGTGGAACCATAACCAATAGTTGTTTATCATTAATCAATCAAAGGAGGATACAACCTGGCTCTGACGTTGAATTCTCCTTCGGAGGGTCGCCAGCGGAACACGTCTCAAAAAATCCTGTCGGGGATGGGACAAACCTCTCTCTTCATATGTCTCGACAATAGTCTCCCTGCTTGGATTTGGCCTTAAGGGAATGAATCAAGGCTCTTGCAGCATAAGGCTCTGATGGCTCTTGGGAACTAGCTTGCAAAGGAGATGAGCAAGCTTTTATAGATGGAAGAAGGGGAGTTTGGATCCCTATAATCATGGGATTGGCCCTATCCTCAAGGAAGCTTCCATGAGAGGTGGCAAACCACTTCCTCTACATGGAGACCCGGACCCAAACCTCCCAACTCAAATTAGATACTAGTTTATGGATTGGTTAGGACAAAAATTCCACCATTTATTTTTAAAAAACACTCCTTAAAATGGCTGGCGTGAGTGCGACTCTGAGACAGAGTGCCAATTGGCGCGCCCTCTTTGAATGATTTCCCCCATTGGCACGGGTACTGAACTGGCTTCCTGCGCCAATGCAAAAGGGGGTGTTTTTAGGGTTTTTCACAAGGAGTTGTCTTCAGGGAAATGAAAGCTCATGGTCAGAGGGATGTCATGAAAGTGTTTTCAAGTCATGTCACTACTCACAGGTCACGAAATGAGCCCTCCAATTGTGCGAGATGAGGAATTGCAGGGACGGTGAAAAATTGTTGTGTAACAATGGGTAAACTATTCTTTATGCCGACTTAATGCTTAATCAAGGAGATACCTTTGGAGGCTTTTGATTTCTTTGGACAATGATAAGTTTCACCCTTGTTTTCACTTGACTTCACCTTTGAATACTTGTAGAAACAGTGAACTTAGAACCATGACAATGCATAAACCAGGAGACCCTATATGACTTATTGGGATGTCCTTTGGAATAGGTCTTTGACTGAAAATATTGAATCAGGGTTTGGAGGTGAAGACAGGGTTTTGACACACTTTTATGCACTGCCATCCTAGACAACTTTAAAAACTTTGATTTACCTAAAGATCTTATAAAGGGAGTTTAAAATCACCATTGCTTGAGGCGCTTGGTGAGTGGAGGAAAAATTTAGGGTTTTGTTGGCGAACCAAGGTGTGAAAATAGAGGGCTTAAGCAAACAGAGGTAGATTTTTATAGGTAGAGGTGGCAAGCATAGTGAGAGTGAGGGAACAGCTGCTAAAATTCAGTGGAACAGCTACTAAAGTGGAGATGTTGAATCTCAATATTACACCAGAGATCATTGCAACAGCACTACGGATTCCAAGAGGACAAGAAAAATGGTTCAAAGGGTTCAAGTTCAACATGGAGGAGTGCATTGAAAGAGTTTATCAAGCCAGAAAGTAGTGAAGTTGACCTTACAAATGCCATTCCAAGGAGCTGCATGAAGGAAAATTTCTCCAAGATAATGCTCATTATCCAGAAATATTTCAAATGTGAAGGAAGATATCATAAAGTCTATTCTTACCACTTCAAGCTTCTCCTTCACTTTGTTGGTAAGATATCTCTTGACCTTACTTTCTATTTACACAGAAGCCTAGCAAAAATGGAAGATAAAGTTCCAGAAAAATCTGAGGGAAGTGAAACATCACTTTTTCGTCATGGCTTAATAAAATTGTTGGTTTTAGATAAGTTACAAAGACTAGGCTGGTCTTCATTTCTGTTTGTTAGTGGTTTTGAAAGGGATATTATTACAACTAAAATAAATCCAAAACCTAGAGGGTTACCATCACCTTTAGTGGCAAAACAAAGTGAACCAGTAGGGGCAGAGAAAACTGAACCAGTCATGATGGAAACAGAGCAGTTGCAGAGATTTGATACACCCAATGTTCCACCTACAAAACAAAAGTTAATAATGATCAATCCTGCAAAACAAGGGAAATTTGTGAGTAAAAAAAGTGGCAAAAGGATAACAAGGATCCAAACAGTGGTCAAAGGAAATTTAGAAGACATAATACATGCCATTGATATTGAAGAGACTCCTATAGTCCAAGCTGAGGATATAGGTGAAGGTAGACAAAAACTCAAGAAAGATAAATCTGCAAAGAAGCTAGAGTTTGAAGGTGAGGATGCAGGTTTTATGTTTCAGACTAGGAAGCCCATGACAATGCACGCTAGAAAAATTTTGGAGAGCAGCAAAGAAGTTCATCTAGCCACTAACATTGTCCAACCACCTTAAGACATTATTGATCTTTCATCACCTGCAAAAAAAGATCCAACTAGCAAGCCAAAGAAAGGAAAGGAAAAAGTAATTGAAAAAAAAGAGTTTGAACTCCTTGAAGAACAGTTGAGGTTAGCTTAACATGAAATTGCAGTTATGAGGAAGGAGGCAAGGAAACACAATATCCAAAAGGTTCAGTTTGAAAATATGAAAGAGGTTTGGGAAGAGCAGGTTGACACTGTATCAAAGACCTTATACAATACACAACAACTAATCAAATGGACTATACCATTAAGGAAAGAGGTGAAATATGTTAGAATAATAAATATGCACTTGAATTCAACCAACAGAAAGCTAAAGGATTAAGTTAAAGACCTCCAAGAACAACTAGAACTAATCCATGAGGAGTTGGAGAAGAAGGGCCTTAAAATGACAGTAGTTGAGGAGCAAATAGTTCAACTCATCATCAATGAGGACGAAACACCTCAAGAATATTAGTTTGGGTTGGTTTATATTTGGTAAGGTAAATGACATGTTGGAAACAAATTTTACACAACTGGAAAGTTCATTTTTGAAATTAAGCATAAATATGGAATTTACACAGTTTTTAGCAGTTTCGTAGCATTTCCTAGCTTGAAGCCAGGAAAATGCTACGAAACCACCTGTAGCCTTATTTTTTCATAAAAACCCACTTTTGGTAACTTTCAAGAGCAGGAAATGATAGGAATTATATGTTATAACATGATGAAGACCATGCAAGAGAAAAGAAGCAGAAATTCTGATGGAAAATGTCATTTTTTGTACGCTACAAAACTGTCATACTTTCGTAGCGTGCTATTTTGAAGGTTTATGAGTAGGTTTTTGGGCAGTTTTGGGTAGGTGGAAACTTTCAAAGGATCAAGGGACTTTGCCAGTAGTCATCCAAGACTTGAAGACCATGAAATGAAGACAATCCATCAGCAAAATCATTTGTTAAATATAAGGACCTATTTTCCTAAAAGATAGGGTTTGTTTCCAGATTTTGATGAGGGTAATTAAGATGTCAAGTAGTGATGAGCTCCATAATAGCTCATTCGAACATGTGAATCATTATTTGTTAGATGTAAAACTGTTTCAAGAGATAAGGTAGTTGATGTAATAACTAGTTGCTTGAATCCTATTAGGAAAAGGACTGTTTAATAGAATAGCTGTCATTTTCTCATTAAAGTATATGTTTTCTTGTTATGCAAGGTGTCATTAGGAAAAGTTTGATGAATCTAGCCAAGAGGCAGATCAGCTTTCATGTAACAATTCTATTAAAGGGCAGAGATTCAAATTTGTAAAGGGTTGGAGATTTTTTGGCAATACTGCAACTTTATGTAATTTGATTGTTTTCAGTAATACATAGGACTTTTACTTGACCAACCTAAGATTCTCATGGAGTTTTTAGTGCTTATTTGATCTATAAATTCTATGTGTACCATTTGCATTTTTTTTCATCTATAATACTCAGAATTCATAGGTGTATGCTCTGACTTCCTTTATTGATGAATTGGTTGTGTTATTTCATGTTTCATGTGTGATTTACCTCTGCTAAAAACTCTTACCTGCCTCATCTTCAATGTCAAGTGAACTTACCACTGAACTACTAAATTTTTTGACTCCATAAGCCCAATGATTGCAAACTTATACTCTTTTCAACCTACACACATCACAAGCAAGTTATTTTCCAAGTAGAGTTAGCCATCTAGTTTCACCATAATCAAATATCATTAGCCCCTTTTGAGAGAGCCCTCTCAGACTGAAGAGGCTAAGCTTCAGTTACAAGTTGGTTTGAAAAAGTTACATGAATTTATCTGATTAGCAGCCAATCAAGTACAATTTTGTGATAACACACAGTAATACACAAAGTCTTAAAAATTTGAATTGTCCAACAATAATACCTTGTATAGCGAAGTCTTTATAGAAAAAAAAAATTACAATAGTTACATTAAAGGCTATCATAACTGATAGTGCTTTATTTGAAAACTAAATTCTAACTGCATTATGGAAATAAATTTAATCTTCTATGTTGGCGTTGGCTCTAACTAAAAACTGTTGTTGAAGGAGATAATTGCAGGCTGCACTACCTCTTAGTTGACTGTTGATCTGGCAGAGTTTGACTTTTTTTTTTTTTATTAATTACTCCTGAAACTCACACAATTTTTCCCAGCTTTCTTCATCAGTAATGACCAATTTCATTACCTTACGGTAAAATTCATCAACTTTACTATATTTAGCAAAGGTGGCCCTCACCACAAAGACATGTTTGATCTCATATTGAATGTAAATATCATTACTCAAGGTTCCCAACAGTGCCCTTCCTGTCAATGTGCCTTTAATGTTTGAAAATTTTGCAGTATCTCTAGAAATTTCCTTCAATCTTCTCCTTCAATCTTCCGTATTCATCAACTTATCATTAATCACAAGCATAGAAGGCAATCCTTTTTGTGCCAAAGGCTCTATTTTGATGAAAAATCTCTGAACTGTGGTCTCCAAACTATGACACTTTTCCTCAAGCTGAAGAATCAAATTCTTCTTTGTGATCACCTTTTTCACTTTGAGGATGGTTTCTGTTATGTCATCAATACCCAAATCATCCATATCATACATGCTCTTTGCATTCAGAAATTTAATGATATTTTTTATTATCGCAGGCTTGTCTCCCAGCTTTACTTTAATTGTTGTGATAGCTTCATTTACCTTTTGTATCAGCTCTTTTTGCTCAAATATGATATGTATACTTGGCCAAATTTCATTAATAGATTCCATGATGTATGCCCAAATTATCTCTTTTACCTGGCCCAAAGTATTTCCAATAGTTGACTCCTTTTTCTCTTTTAGTAACCTTTTAATCAGCTTTTTGGCTCTCTGTGCTTCAACTGCATGTGAATTATCAGCATTAGATTTCTGAAATTGTAATAATTTTACCTGATCCTGTAATTTCTTAATCTCTTCTTCTTGAATGGACATGTTCCGAACTGCTTTGGTGAGCTTCTTAGCTCCATCTACAGTACTTGTTGTACAAGATTGAGTTATAGGGATGGTTGCAAGGGGCACTGCTTCTAAAGTAACTTTTGATGTTTTTACTGCTGCTTCCTTTTCCTTTATCATTTTTTTCTAACTATGATTCCATCTTATTTATTTGAGCATTCTACTCCATAATCAATTTCATAATTTATGTCTGCTGAGATTCAGTCTCTTCAATATCCTTTGCCAAAGGATATTCTATAGCAGGAATCTTCGATTGTTTCGTCAATGCTGTTATGTCAGCATTTTTCTTCTTGATGATTTCTTCAATTGCAATGACATTGTAAGGATCATACCCAATTTTTATCACCGGATCTTCTAGAGTTTTAATTCTTGTATCCTTTGCAAATGATGACACCTTCTCCATATTCAGTTGTGACTGTACATTAGCCAATGAAACCTGTAGTTTTGATAAACTCTAGCAGTGTTAGTGATATTTGATGAAATCATCTCACTAGTTTTCTTGTGTATCTCCATTTGATCTATTGTATGAATCTCTTTTGCATCAAACTAAAATGTAGCCCTTTTATAATCTGCTTCTGACTTTGGCTGTGGAATTTGTGCTTGAAGGAAAGAAAAGTGCATCTTTCCCTTTTCTGAATCAAAGTTGAAAGTAATCAGCTCTGTGAGCTAGGAGTTTGTTAGGAAAAAATGGTTGTATAGATTGGTCTTTAACATTTCATTCTTCAGCTTTATCTGTTTTAAAGTGTCAAAGACAGTGTTTTCCTTCTCCCCTATAATAAATGCACTAGTCTGAATGGCTTTCTCATGATCTTGAGAAGTTGTTGTTTGCTTATCTTTAGAAACTATAGAAGTAGGAGTAGTAGAAGTAGTAGAAGTGATTTTATCACCTACCTGTGTGGAAGGAGGTGTCTCTTCAGTAATGATAATTACTTCTTTTTCTGACTCCTTGCTGGGATTGACCTTAGGATTAAGATTTTTCTTCTTCCTGTGATGAATTTTAAACTCTTTTCTAGATGAATCAGTCATTGGAGATGACTGATCTTCTCTAACTCTTTTCCCTGCTCTTTCCTGTGCAATAGGAGTCTGCAATGTTGATGTAGACAGTGTTTTCTCTTCAACCTCCTATAGAGTACCCTCAATCCATTCAAGTTGATTCATGTATTTTTTAATTCCTGGTCTAGGTGTATGAAAATATGGTGTAGATTTATTATCTACCCTCGGTTTAGAAATGACACCAATTGGATCATAAGACCATGTAAAAATTGGGTTGCATTGCATCTCTTTCAACAAATTATCTACTTCCTCCCCAATGGTCCTGTTATTACAAATAAAATGCCTTATTTGTTTTTGGATTTCAAATTGAGATTTCTTTTTAGCAGAGAAAAAATGCACTTCATCTGCATTAATCATTTGTCTAATATACGCTAATGCAAAAATCCTCATGGGGAAGCATTTTGGCAACTTATAAGGGGGAAGATCAGAGCCATAAACTCTGGTTATTGTATAATTTTGGTAAAGGTACCAATCCCTTGTTCTAGCTTGATCTAACAGCTGCAATAACTTTCTAATTTATTCACTAATCCTGGGCTCTGGAGTGCTATTGAGTAAGTTGAGTGCTGGTTGAAGAAACAATTCCGAAAATTATTTATATGAATACTCTTTATGTTCCTTCATGACTAAAGAAGTCCAGAAAATGATTAACTATTGATTGCCTTCCTCATCCAATTTTTGTAAGAAAAACTTAAATTTGTCTCCCCGAGAGTACAAGAACAAGAAAACTAACACAGAGGAATAACTAAAAACCTCTTATGTTGTGATTTTAACCAACTTCTCATGGATAGAATCTGCAATAAAATGACTGAAGTTGAAAATGATAGAGGGTTTGGAACTGTGGATAATATGGACAAGAATCCTATGATGGCTTCATCTACCCATTGGTCTGAATAATAACCAAGAGGGTAGGAAATGACTGTGATGATTTTTTTAGACCTTTCAGGTAAAATGGATGATGGAAATGGAGGGTTTTTCTTAGGTAATGGATCATTTTTGGTCATAAATAGCTCAAGATTTTGATATCTCTTTGAAAAATATAAATTTTGGTATATTTCAATCAAGGCTTCTTGGGAAAATGGTGTGGAATTCTCTGTGGTTGGGGCTTGCATAATTTGTTAAATCTCTCCTGTAGGAGTGATAATAGCTCTCTGGTTTGGCATACACCAAGCTTGACATCTTATAACAAACTTTGGGGCACTATGGGTGTGAGGAAAAATGAAATGTGGAAGATTAGAATCATGTATTCCTATATAATCATACTTATCTAAGAATTTATCTTCTAACAAGCAGTATAATTCAAAAAGCTCAATGTCACAAAGAGTTTCATGGATTTTGTAGTCTTTGTCTACTAAAGGTATGTGGTGAAAATCAACTAGAGGGTGTAATAATAGACTTACTGGTTCTTCTGGTCATTTTTTCTTTGGAGGCATGATTAGCTCTGTTGAAATGGCGGAAAATAGGAATTTTCTTAGGAAAACAGAAAGCCAAGGCTGAGGAGAAACTCTACAAATTAAAAATAATGTCAACAACTGCAGAGGAGGCTTTGAACACTAGTGAGGTTGATCTTTGGAATTCTGATAGTAATTGCAAATTTGAAAACCTGTATAGAGCAGGTCGCAAAGAAGAATAAAAGTATAAAACAAGCGTTGAGTGATGAATTTATGGAGAATTTTTTTAATTCCCATTTGAAAAGGGTGCGAGTACATTGCCTAACAGTTATAAATTAAATTAATTGGATAACAGTTATGGAAAGGTGGGAATTAAGTTGATTGGGCAGTCTGCAGTCCTCATTGGCATGACGTAACTGCTAGGTGGAGTGGTGGTTTTAATCAGCGGGTAAGCGAGATTTTGGAGGGGTATCAAGGTGGTAAATGGTTTCATGCGGGGGGGTGGGTGCGAAATCACCTGCTCATGACACGTAGTAGTGGGGTCGGGTTTTAATACCACCTTTTTCCTACCCCCCCCCCCCCATCTCCATCTGCAGAAATCTGAATGAGAATTTTATTGAATTCATTCATCAGAAGAAAGGACACATTGTAAAAACCTTAATAAACAGAACATATGACTAATCTTTTCTTATAAACTGATAATATTTTTACATAGAAAGTGAAATGGAAATGAAATAACATAGAGAAAGTATAGTGCTCAAAATAAATACCACATTAATCTCGCTAAAGTGTTGCAACTCCTTTGATTTCATTAAAATTGGCCCACAGTAATACACAGAGTCTTAAAAAACTAAATTTTCCAACAATAATACTTCGTACAACAAATTATTTATAGAAAAACAAATTACAACAATTACATTAACGGTTATCATAACCGATAGTGCTTTATTTGCTAACTAAATTCTAACTACATTATGGAAATAGATTTAATCTTATATGTTGGCGTTGGCTCTAACTGAAAAATGTTGCTGGAGGAGATAATTACGGGTTGCGCTGGCTCTTAGTTAGCTGTTGATCTGGCAGAGTTTGACATTTCTATTTTTTATTAATTACTCCTAAAACTCACACATCTTTTCTCAAAGTTCTTCATTAGGAATGACCAATTTCATTACCTTATGGTAAACCTCATCAACTTCAGTATATTTAGCAAAGGTGGGCCTCACCAAAAGATATATTTGATCTCATACTGAATGTAAATGTCATTACTCAAGGTTCCCAATAGTGCCCTTCCTGTCAATGTGCCTTTAATGTTTGAAAACTTTGCAGTGTCTCTGGAAATTTCCTTCAATATTCTCCAATAATCTTCCTTAATCATCAACTTATAATTAATCACAAGCATAGAAGGAAATCCTTTCTATGTCAAAGGCTCTATTCTGCTAAAAAAATGTATGAACTGTGGTCTCCAAAATGTGACACTTTTCCTCAAGCTGAAGAATCAAATTCTTCTTTGTGAACACATTTTTCACTTCTAGGATGGTTTTTGTTTTGTCTTCAATACCCAAATCATTCAGCTCATACCTATTCTTTGCATTTTGAAATTTAATGATATTGTTTGCTATTGCAGGCTTTTCTCCTAGTTCTTCTTTGATTGTTGTGATAGCCTCATTTTCCTTCTATATCAAATCTTTTTGCTCAAATATGATATGCATACTTGGCCAAATCTCATTAATATATTCCATGATGTCTGCCCAAATAATATATTTTACCTGGCCCAAATTATTTCCAATATTTGTCTCCTTTTTCTCTTTTGTAACCTTTCAATCAGTTTTTTGGCTCTTTGTGCTTCAGCTGCATGTGAATTATCAGCATTAGATTTCTGAAATTGTAATAATTTTACCTGATACTATAATTTCTTAATCTCTTCTTCTTGAATGGACATGTTCTGAACAGCTTTGGTGAGCTACTTAGCTCCATCTGCAGTACTTGTTGTAGAATTTTGAGCTATAGGGATGGTTGCAAGGAGCACTGCTTCTAAAGGAACTTTTTATGTTTTTATTGTTGCTTCCTTTTCCTTTATCATTTTTTCTAACTTTGATTCCATATGCTTATTTAAGCATTCTGCTCCATAATCAATTTCATCATTTTTGTCTGCTGAGATTCAGTCTCTTCAATTTCCTTTGCCAAAGGATCTTCTGTAGCAGGAATCTTCAATTGTTTCCTCAATTCTACTATGTCATCATTTTTCTTCTTGATGATTTCTTCAATTGCATTGACATTGGATGGATCACACCCAATTTTTATCACCAGATCTTCTAGAGTTTTAATTCTTGTATCCTTTGCAAATGATGACACCTTCTCCATCTTTGGCGGTGATTGTACATTAGCCAATGAAACCTGTAGTTTTGATAAACTCATAGTAGTATTAGTGAGAGTTGATGAAATCATCTCAAGAGTTTACTTGTGTAGATCCATTTGATCTATTGGATAAATCTCTTTTGTATCAACTCAAATGTAGCCTTTTTATAATCTTCTTTTGACTTTGCTTGTGGAATTTGTGCTTGAAGGAAAGCAAAGAGCATATTTCCCTTTTTTGAATCAAAGGCTGAAAGTAATTGGCTCTATGAGCTAGGAGTTTTTTTCCAAAACTGGTTGTATATATTGATCTTTAACATTTCATTATTCATCTTTATCTGTTTGAAAGTGTCAAAGACACTCTTTTCCTTCTCCCTTGTAACAATTGTACTAGTTTGAATGGATTTTTGATGATCTTGAGAATTTTTTGTTTGTTGATCTTTAGAAACTATAGAAGTAGGAGTAATATAAGTGCTTTTATCACCTGCCTTTGTGGAAGTAGGTATCTCTTCAGTAATGATAATTAATTCTTTTTTTGACTCCTTGCTGGGATTGACCTTAGGATTAAGCTTTGCCTTCTTCCTGTAATGAATTTTAAACTCTTTTCTAGATGAATTGGTCATTGGATATTAATGATCTTCTCTAACTGATCTGAAATTGTGAGAACAAAGTATTTCTCATACAGAGATTGACTGTAGGGGCATTCACCGGATATTTCACCTTTCAAAGAAAGGATGAATCCGGAGGCTACTTGGCCCTTCTACAGACTCTGCCTAAAGAAATAAAATGTAATCACTGAGATCCGATCAATGAAATTATTTTTTTTAAGTGCAAAGTATTCATTGATCCAGCTTTAATGTGTGAATAGGCAAGTATACATATTCTGCAAATGAAGTATAATGGTTTGAAGATGAAATAATAAGTTTTGTTCACTGTTTAAACCTGCTTGGGAAAAGCTTGCTTATAAAAATTCATTGTTTAAAGGAGCAGAATCTGAAAATATGCAGCAAAATTATACATTATGACAGCAAATAATTGTGTAAGCGGTTCACCCCTCTCTTGGGCTACCTCCGCTGGGTCCAAAAGCCTCTAATTAGGCTTTTTCCTCTTTGATTAAATACTCAAAATGTGAATACAACTGTATAGAAGCCTCAAATGGAAAAATAAACTGCAAAAATAGATTCAGTAGGCTCAAATCAGCATAAAATGACTAAACAAACACCTCCATTGGATAAAGGTAGTCCAAAACAGCTCTTCTTCCCTTAGGCCCTAGTGGCTCCACGACCAAAAACGCTGGTAAATTATCTGTTAGAGTGCCCTGATGGCTCTGCAAACACTTCCAACAGCTCCAGAATGTCGAAGAGACCCCGAATCAAAAAAAAATTCGTCCAAAAAGGACTTTCCTAGCCAAAGTTATGGCTAACTGAAGTTTTCCCTTCAAAAGCTCCACTAATTGTGGAGAACTGGAGTTAACTCCAGTTAAAAATGGCAACTATACCAGATTTTTCGGGTGCGCTCCAAATTTGGCGGCAACATTAAATATGACTGTTAGAAAAAGGCGCGTTCACATGCGCTCAACCTGCAGCACTTAATTGTTAACTAACGGTTTTAAAAACCGTATTGTTTTAATCCGTCGGAAGTTTAGTTCACATGCAAACGGTTTCATAAATGTCAACTGTTGCCGCTCGTATAAAAAAATCCACTCCACCACGTATGAATTACATGTTTTAAACTCCGCTTCACCGTTTGTGAAATGCCCACGTGCCCAACACGTCATCCAAAGCCACGTTCATTTGAAACATGTGCTATTTAAAAAACTTTATGTTATGGGTTTAAAACCATTTCATAAAATTTCGTTGCCAATATGTATGGGTTTAAAACCATTTCATAAAATTGACTTATGGGTTTAATATATATGTGTGGGTTTAATAATATAATTTTAATAAGGTTTTTTAAAATGTAATTAAAACATATATAAAATAATATAATATATGATTAATTAAAATCATACAAAATATTAATAAATATATAATTTTAATTTATCAATTAAACTTTAATAAAAATTAAAGATTTTCCCAACACATAAAATTAAAAAACTTTTCTTTCAAAATTGAAAGTCATTGGGCGTTTTCAAAATGCAATATCTCCTCCATACGGTAACGGATTTCAGTGCCGTTCACAGCGTTGGGATCGTATCGCCAAGCTCTTTCCATTCGATCTATTCCAGAGAAATTCTGAGCAACTTCATTTTTGAGCATTTTTCTACAAGAGACTTGATCTCCTGATCACACCTCCCAAATGGGAAGCTTTTGGACCCTCAAAAGCTTTCTGATTACTGAAACTGATGATGTGGAGACTGATTCTCCACTCTTCCACCCTTGAATAACTGAAATCTACCCGATTTCATCAAATGAAGCTTTTCAGAAAATGATAATCTGTCTCTGGAATCAACTGATCGTCCATTGCTAAGATTGACGGAGTCATGATGCAAATGATTAACATTTGCAGAACAGCAATTGTACTTTGCAGAAAACAAACTTTTTCTACACTTATCAAACTTCCAGAAAGACTTAAAATAACCTTCACCTTGCAAATTGTTCCCATGGCGAATTGTACCATTCTGAAACCAACATTTTCCCATGCTGAATTGTGTGTCCTTCTTGCTTTCACTTCTTTGCTTTGACACTTCATTCACTGCATTGGCTAACCCAAAAGGTAATTCGTGCAACATAACATCATCTTATTTCAAAGACAAACTGTTATCAAACTTAGACAAATCATTAGCAACATCATAAGAAGGCAAATGCTCAAAATCTGGTCGTTTCAACATTAACAAAGTTAGACTTTGACTTGCATTAACCAGTCTTTTCAATTGACTTGCATGGAGTAATGAATATTCCAGCTTCTTCTTGTGAGCTCTCACAATGTACTCTTTACCATATTTGAACAAGTGATACTTGTTTTCATGGCGATGAAAGATAGCCTTCCTGTCAAATAAATAAGGACTTCCCAAAATAATACCTGAGATATCAAGCGGCACCACATCAAGTTCCATTGTGTCAATAAAGTGTGCAGTTATTGCAAAGCGCAATATGCACTTTCTTGAGACTTGCAAATTAGCATCCTTGCATATCCATCCAAGTGGATAAGGCTTCGAATGTGGAATGGTCTCAAGCTTAAGCTGCTTGACCAAGTCTTCAGATATAAGATTCACTTGTGACCCACTGTCAAATAGTGTGTCAATTTTGGTATGTTTTGAAATTACCCTCACATGGAAAAGCTCTATCCTCCTCTTTTCATCATGAGTATCTTTGTGACAATTCAAAGAGCTAGAACTAGGAATTGTGTCTTGCACCACTTCTTTCCCCTTAGTGTTCTTTAAAAACATGCCTATGCTTTTTGTCTCATCTCCTGAGTTTGACCCTAAGTCTTGCTCAAATGTTGCTACAGTTTTCTCCTTTTCTTTGGTCTTGTTTTTGTTCTTGAATTTTTCTGGTTTCAGTTCAGGATGAAGCTTCCAACAATGATCTTCATCATGACTTGTCTTCGAACAGTTCTTGCAAAAGAACTTTCCTTTGTCTTTTCTTGAATTTGCAAATCTCTTCTTTCCTTTGTTTTTGAATTTACTATCCTCATCAAAAGTATTCTTTCCTCTAGCTTCTAAATGTGTAGCCTGGACATAGACTTCATCTAAGCTGGTAGGATTGAACAATAGAATAGTATGTTGCAGATAATTGTGTAAACCTCCTATGTATTTCAACAAGGTGTCTTGACTTTGTAAGTCTACTCCAAGTAGAAGTGCTCTCCTTCTAAACTCTTGGGTATAATCTTGCACATTTTGACCCTTAAGTTGCCTAAAATTTTTCCAATTCATGATTGCTTTCTGAATATGAGCAAGAGGATAAAAATGTTTCTTAATAGCAGTAATAAACTCGTTCCAAGTTAGAGTTATCTTACCATGCTTTTTGATTTCCTCCTTGGTCTTGGCTTCCCACCAAACCAAAGCTGCTCCATCCATTCTCAAAGAGGCTAATTGGATTTTTGTGTCATCATCATGCAAATTCTGAATTCTTAGATAGACTTCCAGCTGTCTAATCCATTTATCCAATTTTTCTGCATTCACATCACCATTAAACATCGGCAACTCAAACTTCACATCAAGCTTTAACAAAGGATTTTTAAGAGATGTTTTTGTTTTGTGTGACTGATTAACAGAAGTAGAAGAGGATGATGTGGAGGATGAGGATGATGATGGAGATGGTGGATCACCATTTCCTCCATTCCCTTTCTTAGACTCATCTTTGTCTTTCTTCCCTCCTGAAGAATCTCCTTCTTCTCTTTGGTTTCTAGACCCTTCTCCAGCAATCCTATCATTTCTCTCCTGGTATAGGATCCTAACCATCTCAGTCAAATCCAAGAAATCTTTTCTAAAGACTCTTTCTTCTTCCTTGGGATCTATTTCCTCATGTACTTCTCCTTCTCTAGAAGACATGTTTGAGGCTGATTCAAAGGCTACTGAGGATGAAATGGAAGGTGGATGTAATGGCACTCTAGCCCTCCTTGGTTGAGGATTAACTTTTTCTCTAACCAATTGACCTTCCCCTCTTTGCAATTTCAGCCTAGTAAGCATCAAATTTTGCAGAATAACACAATTTACTTGCACAAATTTCACAAACTCTTAAGCAAAACCTTGAGCTCTGATACCAACCTGATCTGAAATTGTGAGAACAAAGTATTTCTCATACAAAGATTGACTGTAGGGGCATTTACCGGATATTTCACCTTTCAAAGAAAGGATCAATCCGGAGGCTACTTGGCCCTCTTACAGACTCTGCCTAAAGAAATAAAATGTAATCACTGAGATCCTGTTAGTATGAATCCTTTGCCGAAGTGTACGAAAAAGGACCACTTTAGCTACGCATAACTAATAGCCCTAACAACAAAAGTGGCTGCCAATATCTTCAGATTTGCGGTTAGTTGAACATAAAAGAGCTGCAAAAACCAGATCTATGCATGGAAAGACATTAAGCAGAAAAAATAAGGGTTTGCCCCATATACCAATAGACAAGACAAGAACAATTTTTGAAAGAATTTTTATATTAATTGGGCACCTGGGAGGAAAACAAGAAGGCGTATCCAATTCTCCTCAGTGGGATGGGTTCTTGGAAGTCCTCAGCGCTTCAGATCTAAGATTTCTCTCTCTCGTTGGTGTAGAAAACCCACACAAAGAATGGAACTCAAAGGGAGCTCACACAGCAAATGGTAGAAAAGAGTGACCAAGTGTATAGATCCAGAGTGATCTAATAGGCAACAAAAGGTGAAGAATGGTAGGAAAAACCCTCCTATTTATAACAAAATATTGGGTCATTGTAGATCTTGGTGCATGATTAAAATAATGTTAACCAAATCTAGATCCACCTTTTATGGAATATTTTATTATATTTGTTGGAGGGAAAAAGTATTTGACTTGGGTCAAATCCCTTTATTTGTTAATAATAAATAAATAAATGATTTATTTTTCTTTTTAAGGAAGTGGTTGAAGGATAATTAAATAAATAATGATTTATTTAATTATTTGTGGGTGATTTGGTCATATTTAACAAGGAATATTATCTAAATGAGATTTAAATAATTATTCCTAGAAAATAATAAGATAAATAAAGGTTTATCTAATTAATTTCTTTGTTTTTGGGTTAAACATGACTGGGAATAATAATTAAATTATGCTTTAATTAATTATTCCATGAGGAAAATCAAACAAATATAGGTTTGTTTAATATTTCCTTTTGGGGTTTCCTGTTTAGACCATAAACAACCTAATAAATGTGGTTTATTAAGCTATTTTACATAGTGAAAGCAATTTTACTTAGGGTAAAATTGGTCTTACATGGTGTACTTGGGTCCATCTAATGATAATAGGTTAGATGACCAAAAAATGGTGTAACAGATTGCCCCCCAGCGTGTGAGTGTTAGGAGCAAATCATATGACCGAAGTACGTTGTAAGAACTCAATCACCAGATATCAAGAGGGAATTTAGAGAGAGAAATGTAAGGTAGACGAGTGTGCTGAAGAACTAGACCCTGAGGAGACAAGACTCGCAGGTGCAACAAGTCTCTTTTTATGAGAGGGTACCTATGCTAAAGGCGGCGGGGGAGGCATACCTATGCCCGTCGAGACAAAGTACAAAAGAATAGTGTGTCCAGTAAACAAGGGACCGAACCATAAAGTACAACTGGCATAAACATGAGCCAGATAATAATACAATGAGGAATCCCACATACATGTTGTGCCTGGGATAACAGCCAGGACTTATACAATAATATCTGAGTACATGAGATACAAATACAACCCAAATGCCCCCTGTAAATGGGGAAGGGCTCACAAAATCTGACTGATACATGAAAATCAAAGAGGCGCTGCAAGTGGCTAAGGCCAACATCATCAAATATCTGGAGCTGCATCGAAGGCTGCAAGGAGGAGGTCATCCGGGCATGTGGGGGGCTACCTGCAGGGCCACCCCCTCATGAGGGTTGAGACATCTCACACACACCCGGGGATCATCAAGAGCTGCTGCTGTATCACTGAACCATCAAGTATACGGATCTCGGTCATGCTGAAAGGAGCTGGAGTGGAGAAACAATCAAGTCAAAGGGAAATGAGAGATCCCTTTGCCTGATCCGAGGCACTGAACAAGAGTGGAAGCCGGAACCAAGGTACACCGCCCTCTAGACCTGGCTTCTGGAATGAATGAGCTGATGTTGACAGAAGGAGGTCCGCCATAGGTGAGGCAATGAGAGATCCTCAACTAAGGCATGAGAGAAAATAGTAGAGCGATGGACAGACTGACACTAATGATGATGGTGAAATGGAAGGGACTGAGTAGCGAATGGACGACTTCCCTTGTTAGAGCATAAAGGGCATGAATGACATGGCAGCGACTGACGCAATATCATAAGGGATAGGGGACAGTGGGACTGAAAGCCATAATGTGTGACACAAGAGAGAGACAAAGCAATGAAGGATGGAGGGCTATAGCGGGGTACAAAGGGACTCAGGATAGACTCCATGGACGCGATGATGACTCAACTTGGATGCTCTAAACAAGGGCGACTCGATGGTGCTGCCACACAGTAAAGGCCCAATGGGGGACCATGAAAACATGAGTACAAGATGGTAACTCATGACGAAAATCGACACGAACACAGACAAGTAAGGAGGAAAAATGGTGCCCCAAGTACAAGTGTCGTAAGTGAAGAAATGCGATTTTAAGGAGAGGTGAAGTGACCCTTCTTGGACAAAATGTGTCCTGGTAAAGTATCAAATCACAAAAAACGAACAGATACCCATTTGAGGGCTCGGTGAGAGCTTTCCAACGGTGCAGACGGTTTGTCAAACGAGGCTACGTATGGTCGCAGCAGGTGAAAGAAGAAACAAGGGTTCTCTTTTAATAAGGCAGTTTTCCCTCCAAATTCACTCATTTGCTAGTGTTGCTATGGTGAATGTAGAGAGGAGAGAAGGCCCTAAATCTTGTGGCGAGCGTAGTAGACAAACCGACCGTTGGAATCGAAATCTGTCAGTTGCAGGTAAGAGGCCTAACCTTACTCTTTCATTTTGATGGATTGAAAGTTCAGTTTAGGGCCCAAAATATCAGTAACAGACCCTCCTTCATCTCTACGGCCGAGTCGCACTTTTTGGGCCAAAAAGTGCGACCTGGGAAGCAGGTTTCAGGGAAAAAATTGCGACCTATCCCAGAATTGGGCAGAAAACTGCGACCTGGGAGATGAGGGGGTTTTAGTGCTGTTTTATGGCTAAGAGTTGGGTTTTTGTGTTTGGTTATGGTATTCCCGATCTGTATGCTGACAAAGATGATGTTTTTGTGCAGATATGGCAGATATATGGGTTAACTGGAGAGAGAGAGACCTGGGTACACATGTGCAAGAGATCCATGCATCATGAATTTGCTGTACCTGCGCAATAGGGCCGTAAACACACGGAAGTAGAAATTTTAATAGTTTTAGGGCTCAGAGAAAAATAAGATGAAAAGAGAAAATGTGGTCAGTTTGACCTAGGGTCTGGTGAGTCGGATATGTGAAGAGGAAAACGGGCGTGTCGTAATTTAAAATCCCAGAGCTGCCAGTGATGTTCAGTAAGGAATCCTTTGTCGAAGTGTACGAAAAAGGACCACTTTAGCTACGCATAACTAATAGCCCTAACAACAAAAGTGGTTGCCAATATCTTCAGATCTGCAGTTAGTTGATCAAGAAAAGAGCTGCAAAAAACCAGATCTATGCATAGAAAGACATTAAGCAGTAAAAAGAAGGGTTTGCTCCATATACCAATAGACAAGACAAGAACAATTTTTGAAAGAATTTTTTGTATTAAAGGCACCTGGGAGGAAAACAAGAAGGCGTATCCAATTCTCCTCAATGGGATGGGTTCTTGGAAGTCCTCAGCACTTCAGATCTAGAATCTCTCTCTCTTGTTGGTGTAGAAAACCCACACAAAGAATAAAACTCAAAGGGAGCTCACACAGCAAATAGTGGAAAAATGTGACCAAGTGTATAGATCCAGAGTGATCTAATAGGCAACAAAAGGTGAAGAATGGTAGGAAAAACCCTCCTATTTATAACAAAATATTGGGTCATTCTAGATCTTGGTGCATGATTAAAATAATGTTAACCAAATCTAGATTCACCTTTTATGGAATATTTTATTATATTTGTTGGAGGGAAAAAGTATTTGACTTGGGTCAAATCCCTTTATTTGTCAATAATAAATAAATAAATGATTTATTTATCATTTAAGGAAGTGGTTGAAGGATAATCAAATAAATAATGATTTATTTAATTATTTGTGGATGATTTGGTCATATTTAACAAGGAATATTATCTAAATAAGATTTAAATAATTATTCCTAGAAAATAATAAGATAAATAAAGGTTTATCTAATTAATTTCTTTGTTTTTTGGGTTAAACATGACTAGGAATAATAATTAAATTATGGTTTAATTAATTATTCCATGAGGAAAATTAAACAAAATAGGTTTGTTTAATATTTCCTTTTGGGGTTTCCCGTTTAGACCATAAACAACCTAATAAATGTGGTTTATTAAGTTATTTTACATAGTGAAAGCAATTTTACTTAGGGTAAAATTGGTCTTACATGGTGTACTTGGGTCCATCTAATGATAATATGTTAGATGACCAAAAAATGGTGTAACAATCCGATCAATGAAAGTATTTTTTTTAAGTGCAAAGTATTCATTGATCCAGCTTTAATGTGTGAATAGGCAAGTATACATATTCTGCAAATGAAGTATAATGGTTTGAAGATGAACTAATAAGTTTTGTTCACTGTTTAAACCTGCTTGGGAAAATCTTGCTTATAAAAAATTACTGTTTAAAGGAGCAGAATCTAAAAATATGCAGCAAAATTATACATTATGACAGCAAATAATTGTTTAAGCGGTTCACCCCTCTCTTGGGCTACCTCCGCTGGGTCTAAAAGCCTCTAATTAGGCTTTTTCCTCTTTGATTAAATGCTAAAAATGTGAATACAACTGTATAGAAGCCTCAAATGGAAAAATACACTGCAAAAATAGATTCAGAAGGCTCAAATCAGCATAAAATGACTAAACAAACACCTCCATTGGATAAAGGTAGTCCAAAACAGCTCTTCTTCCCTTAGGCCCTAGTGGCTCCACGACCAAAAATGCTGGTAAATTCTCTGTTAGACCGCCTTGATGGCTCTGCAAACACTTCCAACAGCTCCATAATGTCGAAGAGACCCCGAATCAAAAAAAAATTCATCCAAAAAGGACTTTCCTAGCCAAAGTTATGGCTAACTAAAGTTTGCCTTCAAAAGCTCCACTAATTGTGGAGAACTGGAGTTAACTCCAGTTAAAAATGGTAACTGTACCAGATTTTTCGGGCGCGCTCCAAATTTGGCGGCAACATTAAATATCACTGTTAGAAAAAGGCGCGTTCACATGCGCTCAACCTGCAGCATTTAATTGTTAACTAACGGTTTTAAAAACTGTATTGTTTTAATCTGCCGGAAGTTTAGTTCACATGCAAACGGTTTCATAAATGTCAACTGTTGCCGCTCGTATAAAAAAATCTGCTCCACCATGTATGAATTACGTGTTTTAAACTCCGCTTCACCGTTTGTGAAATGCCCACATGCCCAACACGTCATCCAAAGCCACGTTCATTTGAAACACGTGCTATTTAAAAAACTTTATGTTATGGGTTTAAAACCATTTCATAAAATTTCGTTGCCAATATATATGGGTTTAAAACCATTTCATAAAATTGACTTATGGGTTTAATATATATGTGTGGGTTTAATAATATAATTTTAATAAGGTTTTTTAAAATTTAATTAAAACATATATAAAATAATATAATATATGATTAATTAAAATCATATAAAATATTAATAAATATATAATTTTAATTTATCAATTAAACCTTAATAAAAATTAAAGATTTTCCCAACACATAAAATTAAAAAACTTTTCTTTCAAAATTGAAAGTCATTGGGCGTTTTCAAAATGCAATATCTCCTCCATACGATAACGGATTTCAGTGCCATTCGCGGCGTTGGGATCGTATCACCGAGCTCTTTCCATTTGATCTATTCCGGAGCAATTCTGAGCAACTTCATTTTTGAGCATTTTTCTACAAGAGACTTGATCTCCTGATCATTAACTTTTTTCCTTGCTCTTTCCTGTGGAATAGGAGTCTACAATGCTGATGTAGACAGTTTTTTCTCTTCAGCCTCCTATCGAGTACCTTCAATCCATTCAAATTTATTCATGTATTTTTCAATTTCTGGTCTAGTTGTATGAAAATATGGGGTAGATTTATTCTCTACCCTCAGTTTAGAAATGACAACAACTAGATCATAAGACCATGTAAAACTTGGGATAAATTGCATCTCTTTCAACAACTTATCTGCTTCCTCCCCTGTTGTCCTGCTATTACAGATAAAAAGACTTATCTGTGTTTTGATTTTAAATTGAGATTTCTTTTTAGCAGAGACAAAATGCACTTCATCTGCATTAATATTTTGTCTAATATACTCTAATGCAAAAATCCTCATGGGGAGTAATTTTGGAAACTTATAAGGGGGAAGCTCAGAGCCATAACTTTGAGTATTGTATAATTTTGGTAAAGGTACCAATCCCTTGTTCTAGCTTGATCTGACAGATGCAATACCTTTCTAATTTCTTCACTAATCCTAGGCTCTGGAGAGCTATTGAGTAATTTGAGTGTTGGCTGGAGAAATAATTCCACAAATTGTTTATATGAATACTCTTTCTGTTCCTTTATGACTAATGAAGTCCAGAAAATTATTGATTGTCGATTGCATTCCTCATCCAATTTCTGTAAGTAAAACTTAAATGTGTCTCCCTGAGAGTACAAGAACAAGTAAACTAACACAAAGGCATAACTGAAAACCTCTTCAGTTTTGAATTTGACCAACTGCTCATGGATAGAATCTGCAATAAATTGACTGAAGTTGAAAATGATGGAGGGTTTGGAATATGTGGATAATATGGACATGAATCCTATGATGGCTTTATCTACCCATTGGTCTAAATAATAACAAAGAAGGTAGGTAATGACTGTGATGATTTGTTTAGGAAAATGGATGACGGAAATAGAGGGTTTTTCTTAGGTAATGGATCATTTTCAATCATAAATAGCTCAAGAGTTTGAGCTCTCTTTTCAAAATCTAACTTTTAGTATATTTAAATCAAGGCTTCTTGTTAAAATGGTGTGGCATTCTCTGTGGTTGGGTATTGCATCATTTGTTCAATGTTTTGGGCATTGATAGTCACTAAAATATCTCCTGTAGGAGCAATAATAGTTCTCTGGTTTGGCATATACCAAGATTGACATCTTCTAACAAACTCTGGGGCAATATGGGTGTGAGGAAAAATTAAATGTGGAAGTTTAGAATCTTGTATTCCTATATCATCGGACTTCTCTAATAATTTATCTTCTAACCAGCAATATAATTCAAAAATATCAATGTCACAAAGAGTTTCATGGATTTTCTAGTCTTTGTCTGCTAAAGGTATGCGGTGAAAATCAATTAGAGGGTGTAATAATAGACTGGCTGGTTATTCGGGTCCTTTTTTCTTTGGAGGTATGATTAGCTCTGTTGAAATGGCGGAAAATAGGAAATTTTCGATGGAAAACAGACAGCCAAGGCTGAGGAGAAACTCTGCAAATTCGAAATAATGTCAACAACTGCAGAGAAGGCTTTGAACACTAGTGAGGTTGATCTTTGGAATTCTGATAGTAATTGAAAATTTGAAAACCTGTGTAGAGAAGATCAAAATCATAATAAAATTCTAAAACATGCGTTGAATGATGAATTTATGGAGAATTTGTTTAATTTTTATTTGAAAAGGGCGTGGGTACGTTGCCTAACAGTTAGCAATTAAATTAATTGGCTAACGGTTATGGAAAGGCAGGAATTAAGTTGATTGTACAGTCTACAGTCCTCGTTGGCATGACGTAAATGGTGGGTGGAGTGGTGTTTTTAATCGGCAGGTAAGCGGTATTTCGAAGGGGTATCAAGGTGGTAAATGGTTTTTTGCGGGGTTGGGGTGTGTGAAATCTCCTGCTCATGACATGTAGCAGTGGGTTCGGGTTTTAATACCACCCTTTTCGAACACTCCCCCCCCCCCCCCCCCACCCCCCAATGTTAAGTTTCGGACGATGAGGGGGGGCTGAAGTCTCACACGAGCCATCAGATTTGATGAGGATGTGATAGATGATTGGAAAAATGGGGGGCAGTTAGCGTAAGATGAAGTTAAATGAAAAGTGGGGTAGTGATATAAAAAATAGTGATGTGCCATGGATGACTGGCGAATAAGGGAATATAACGTGTCAGATGGTAGTGGATAATACGGTAGTGGAGAATAACGGTGGTGAAGTATAACACATAGGATTTAAAACCTATGGTTTCAAGAATAATTTTTTGAAATATTAAAGATAAAACCTTAAAAAGGATATGATTTCGAAAATAATTATTTTCAGCAAAGCTCTTTATTTCTTCTCAAATACAGCGATAGAATATGGAATTCTCGTGATATGCTGAGTTTATTTCGGACTATTGAATCTGATTTACTCCTTCAACTAGACCTTAATGGATGGAATGGAGGTTTCATTTCCTTTTTAATGATAAACTGAAGATTTTTCACGGCGCAGGTTTGACCTTGAACTTGACCTATATAAGATGGAATGACATGACTTTAGACCTTTGAATGGAGATGAAATAATGTGAAGTAACAGCATATCATGACAATACTTGTTTATTAACCAAAATTATTGTTGAATACTAACTGAAAAAGCAAAAAAAAATGAATAATGACCTGATAGAAAACCCTCAAAATAGCTATCTTTGATCATTGAAAAACAAACTCTAACACCATGTATATTTGTGTCTCTCTTGTTTTTTTTTTTTTCTTTTTTTTTTTTCTTTTTTTTGGTGTGTTTCTGTTTTTTCAATATTTAATGTTTTCCATTCCTCTGTTATTTAATTTTCTAACAAACCTAAAATTATGGAAAGGGTAAAAACATCATGGAGGAATTCCCAAGTCATAAGGAATTGAAATTTTTGGTAGTTGAGTCAATAATCATTGACACTAATTTTTTAACCTTTGTTTTTTGGTATCAAATATTGGAGACAAACTCTACTCATTAGTGTTTGGGAAGAAATTCTCTATAGTTAATGTATAAGAACCTTTTTTATCACAAAATTCAATTTTGGGAGGATTTATTGGAGTGAAATTTTCTAGTAGAAAAATCATCTTGGTGGGGTGATATTAACTTCACAATAAAAAGAGTTAAATATAGGGGAATTCTACAAGGGATGATCCTCTTTCTAAATTTTTCTTATATAAATTTGACGAAGTAGGATTGGTGGATGTTAAATCCATCAAATTAATACCAAAAAGGAGAAATTTGAGGACTAGGGATGATATGATTGTTAAAAGGATTGAAAAAAAAATTGTATCTAACATTTTAATGAGTGAGACGAGGATT
This sequence comes from Pinus albicaulis, assembly GCA_034641835.2. NCBI lineage: Eukaryota > Viridiplantae > Streptophyta > Pinopsida > Pinales > Pinaceae > Pinus > Pinus albicaulis. The sequence continues at coordinate 72,198,232 of CM076575.1, forward strand.
GAGACTTGGGTTGAGGTTAGAGGGTGTCGGGAATTAAGAGAATATGAGAGAAATAATTAACCAATAACAACAACATGCACACATCATTTACGCATGATTTACACTAGAAAACATTTAGATTGGAGAAAAAACAACCAAAGATATGTTTATTCCTGACCAAATTTTTCCAAGTTGATAAGTGAACCTTCACCACTCACATCACAAACTAATAAAACCATGAGCTCAAAAATCACCATTTTTGACCTTAACACAATGAATTTTACAATTTCAAAGTTAACCTAACATACCACCTTTAAACTTGACTTGTGATAATTATTCAAATCCTACCTCACCCAATTTATAACTAAGGTATCTAGGAACTGAATTGTTGGGTGTGTGTTATATTCTTTCCACGACTAGTCCCACACGTGGGGGGGTCACAGGGGAGGTGATAGCCCACCCTATTCATTGTGTTGGGCGTAGCAGGGGGGTCATCGAGGAATCATCATGGGGGCGTAGTATGGGGTCATAGGGGGGCACATTCCCCCTTGTCGTGGGGTTTGTAGCGGGGATGTAGGCCCCCTACACGGGTCTAGGGAAACGTCCAAGGAAAAAAAAAATTAGACCATATAATAGGTGGGCAGACCTACCTATGGTTTTGTGCATGGGTTTTGCACCTAATTTTGGGCATGATGGTTTTCTGTCCATGGTATTTTTTAGATCCAGTCAAGGGAACTACGGTTATGTTCGAATCTAAGGTTAATGGATTGGGGTTTACGAATGATTCGGCATGTATATATATGTAATTAAAAGGAATATAATAAAAAATCAATCTGGTATTCTTAGAGTTGGGATCCAAGGGAAAATATCTATGTATATATGTTTTATGTTTTATCTTTTATGTTCTGGCCATTATTTATTTTTTGTATTTTATAATTCATCTACAAGTAATTTATATACAGCGTTAAAACCTACATTTGGTATCTGAGATGTTTCGGCTTCAAGGGGACGCCTTTATTGCTGAGGGATTTTTCGCAGGCCTGTGGTAGACCCTGTTAAATGGGAGATCTTCAGGATCGATTCTTGTGGTGAAATAAGATGATGAGCAATGGAAATATAGAGCTCGAGGAATTTAATGGTCAGACTTTTGAGTTGTAGAAGCTCAAGATGGACGATATGTTGGTGGATAAAAATCAGTGAATCGTGGTAGATATGGGTACTAAACCAATGGAAATGTCAGATGAAGACTAAGTGAAGTTGGATCGGAAAGAAAAGAGCACAATACAGTTGTGTATCTCAGATTCATATTGTTGAATGTATCAGGGGAAGCTACGGTGAAGGATTTGTGGGACATGTTAGGGACTTTGTACTAATATAAGTCCCTGGTGAACAACTTGTTCCTATGGAAAAAATTGATATAACCTGAGGATAAATGATGGAGGCTCGATGAAAGAGTATTTGAACACCTTTAATACTTTAGTAAGCCATTTTTTATCTATGTATATTAAAATTTCAGAAGAAGATAAGTGCATAATTTTTCTATGTTCTCTACCAGATTCGTGGGATAGTCTGGTTGTTGCAATAGGTAGCAATACAACTACCTTGAATTTTGATGAAATAGTCTCATCCTTTTTGTTGGAGGAGATGATACAAAAAATTATGGCGGTTCAGAATGGATATGCTTTGTCTGTACGAGGATGGTCCCAGAACATTAAAAAAAAAAAAAATTCCTCGAGTGGGAGATCTAAATCTCCAGGAAAACCTGTAAAGGTGTTCTAGAAATGAAGAAAGGAAGGGCACTTCAAAAAGGACTGTAGATCTAAAGCTCCTGAGAAAGGAAAGGGATCTAATGATACTCCTTATGCAAAGGCGAAAACTACCTCAAATGAAGGTGGGGATTTGTACCTGGCTTCTCCTTCAAGTACACATGTAGATCATGAGGCATGGTTGATTGACTCAAGTGCATCCTTTCACTTCACTGCCCATAGGGAGTGGCTCTGTGAGTTTTAGAAATATTATTGCGGCGATGTCTTCTTAAGGGATGACAAGAACACTATAATTTTCGACATGGAAAATTCAAGTTGAAGTTGCAAGGTGGAAGGATGAGAACACTTTCAGGTGTTCTCCATATTCTTGCATTGGCCAGAAATTTTATATTCGTAAGTAACATGGATGATGCAAGTGTAAAAATAGTGATCAATAAGCATTATTGCAACATGGTTCAGGGAGCACTGGAATTGATGTGGGGAGTTTGGATTGGAACTTTGTATAAGCTTCTAGGTAGCATTGTTATTTATGGGTGCAACGGTTTTTTGGTTTATGAAATTGGAGTTGAAAACCTTGTGGTCTCTGGAGAAAATACCATGTTATGGCATCAAAGGCTTGGATTTATTGGAGAGAAGGGACTTCAACTACTGAATGGTAATGGTACGGTAGAAGGTATGTCTAATTTCTTTCTAGATTTAGATTTTTGTGAATATTTTGTATATGGGAAGCATAATCGGGTGAGTTTCCCCTCTTGTGCTAAGAGGAAAAAGGGATATTAGAGCTTTTGTACAATGATGTGTTTGGACCTATGTCGGTTCCATCACTGGCTAAGTTTTTTTACTATATATATATAAGGAATACATGGATATACTTCTTCAGGAAGAAATATGAAGTCTTTAATAGGTTTAAATAACTTAAGGCTCTGGTGGAAAACCAGATAGAGAAGAAGATAAAGGTGTTAAGGACATATAATGGTGGAGAGTTCTGCAAGAATGAATTTGAAGATTTTTGTAAGAAGTGTGGTATAGCAAGAAAAAATACTACTCCATATACATCTCATCAAAACAGAGTTGCAGAAAGAATGAACAGGATGTTGATGGAAAAGGCAAGAAACATGCTCAGTGGTGTGGGGTTAGGACAAGAATTATGGGCAGAGGCAGTGGAGACTGCATGTTACTCGGTTAATAGATCACCTTCATCAACGTTGGAGAATAAGACTCCACATGAGGTATGGATGGGTAAGAAACCCTCTCTTTCACATCTGAGGTTATTTGGTTGTGATGTGTATGTACATGTTCCAAAGGAGAAAAGAGCCAAGTTGGATAGTAAATCTGAAAGGTGCAAATTATTGGGTATAAGGATGGTCTAAAAGGTTATAAGCTTTGGAACCCAGAAACAAGGAAGGTTGTGTACAACCGATATGTGGTGTTTAGAGAGGTGAAATATTTTATTAAACATGAAGTCATATCAAAGGAACCTCAGAAGATAGAATTTGAGATAAAGGAGGAAGAATCAAACTCTACAGCAAAACAGGAATCAGAAGATGAACAGCCACAAACTCTAGCAGTGATAATATTGTTGATTTTTGTAACATCGAATGTGCTCTAGCCTCAATATTTTTCAGATAGGTTAAAACAAATGAATTCCACAATACCCAGAAATAGTTTTGGGAAATTCCACCTAGAGAGGATTAAATAAAAATAATTAATTGTTTTTAATACATTCCTAAGTCTAAACTTAGGAAAAGGAAATAATTAAAAGATATTAATTATATTGGGTGTGAATATTCTAGATGAAAATGAGGATCAACTCCCAGATAACCTCAGCCTTTGATTATGTTTTTATCTCAGTCATTGATATGTCAGTGAGATATTATAAGAAGGAGCTCGGTGGAAATTTGGAAAATACATCGGCTGAGAGACCTAGAGATAAAATTCTCCATAGAGCAGTACAATAGTTTCCATAGATAGATCGAGTTGATTTCTTGCAATGAGGGGCAGGGATACTTTTCCGATGCAATATTTTCCAGATTTGAAGAGTGCAAGGCAAAGGAGGAAGAGAGAGGTTCATAGAGGTTGCGCAGTGCCACGTTGGGCAACACCGAGATACGTTGAGGCAGCACAGAGCCTCTGAGGAGATCTCTTGTTTTGCTAAGGATTAGTCGATATCTAGTGCCGAGAGCTGAGGTGTGATATCGGAGGGCCAAAGATCTGAGCATCCAATCAGCAGATCGATCAACTAGAGGCATGACACATTCCCTAGAATCTGTGATGCAGAGCCAACACAGTGACTGTGCAAAGCCAGCATTGAGCTAGCCATTCAAAGGTTGGATCAGTTTCGAATCACCGGTGAGAGTGTGAGATAATTTCTTACTATATTTTTGCAAGTTTATTTTCTCTATCAGATTGCTAGTATGGGCATCCAAAGACTTGTATTCAGAAACTACTGCATAATAATTAAAACCCTCAGCTACTGCACCAGTTTTCCTGCATTGGGTTTTTTCGAGGACATTATCCAAAAACAATAAGTATATGTGTGTGTTTATTTCCTTCTTGCACATTGCTTGTTTCCAACGTATTTTTTATGTTGTGAAGGCTACAGTAGTATTTATTTTGATGTTTTCTATGTAACACTATAAATAACTTGATTCAGAATTAACAAGTAAAATAAATAACATCAGATTGTTGAAATAGGGATTTTCATTATGGAATTTTCACATGGTATCAGAGAGCAGGTGAAGCAAGAAGATCGTAGCAGGAAGATCCCATTGCTGAGAAAAAGAGGGAGTTTGAAAAGACTTCTTAGGCAGCAGATAGAACCCCAGAGGGGTTGCGCAGTCCATTGGCTAGGAAGGTTGATTTTCGTGGAAAAATATTCTCTAAGTGATTCGACAGAGAGTAAATTTTCTAAATCGAGATCTTTCCATAGACAGAGGAAACAGCGCAACAGCGTCAGCTTTGAGCATATCTTTAGCTGGGATGCAACTTTCTGCAATAGTTGTTGGGACAGAAAAGTGTCAGAAGAGGAAAGAAGATCACATACTAGGGAATTTATTCCTAAGAGAATTATGAGCCAAGGAATTCGATTTCTCACTACAGAGCAGTAATAGCTAGGAGTAGATATACTTAGTCCAACTGGGAGTGCGTAGAACCAGTCAGCAGTTGCACAGAGGAGAGAGAAGGTAGTTTGGCATATTTTTGGCGAGATGGCAGCAATGGGGTTGAGAGATCAGGATCAGTTGGAAGGTGCCTCCAAATATTTGATCTGGAAGGCAAGGATATCCTTCCTTCTAGATGAGCATGATCTTAAAACTTTCATCGATAATGTGGTAGTTGTCCCCACAGATCCGGATCCATTAAAAGCTTACAATAAGGATATGGCGAAGGCCAAGAGGTTGATCCTCGAAGGAGTGAGATATCACATTGTATATCACATAATCAGCAAAGTTATAGCCAAAAAAATGTGGGATGTATTGGCCACGTTGTATTAGGGATCTCCCGAGCAACAGAAGATGTACTTACAAGATAAGATGAGATCCACGAGGTTGAAAAAGGGGGAGTGAATAGGCCCATTCATTATGAGGCTTCAGGATGTTTTGGATTAGCTGGAAGCTATAAGGTCATCACCTCAAGCTATGGAGTTCGTGAGATTAGCCCTTAACAGTGTTTCATAATAATGGAAAATTTTCGTCCAGAGCATTCTAGATAGAGAAAATTTGTCGGATTGGGAGAAGATGTGGGATGATCTCTAACAAGAAGAGATGAGGTGTGATTTAGTGAAGAACAACCTGGAAGGATTCAGCGACAGTAGGCAGAAAGCAGATGTGAAGGAAGAGGAAAATGAAGCCCTTCCATTGAAGGAGAAGCAGGAGCAACGTAGGCGAAAGAAGGATATTTCGAAGATCAAGTGTTTCTGATGTGGTGATATGGGCCACTTCAGTTCTTAGTTTCCTCTTCGGAATTAGGACACGGATAAGGAGTAGGATCAGCAAGATGCTAACACAGAGATTGATAGGTTATCCTCCAGATTGGAAGAGGATTTTTCCATGATTTCCAATATACATCCACGGGAGAGGTGGGGTGATATGGTTTTGTAGCCTCAGAGAGCTAGAGGATGGGAACGATACTTGAGGATTCCACCTCTTGGATCATCACCTTGCTACAAGAGCCCATAGCAGTAGTAGTAGGATGGACCAATTCCAGATGGTGCAGACAGGTGCCAGAGTTATGGATTCAGTTGTTAGCAGTGTTAGGAACTGAGCAATGTAGAGCAGAGTTGGAAGCAGTGCAGTTGGCACACTGCAAAGTCATTAGAAACACAGAGGCTTTAGTGACAACGTGGAGGTTAGTAGTAGCCTGAAATTGGTGGACAGATGCATCAATCTGAACACAGTTGCTTCATTTGATGGACATATCTCAGTTGCAGCAGCAATAGATGAGAGGTAGCTACAGATGTTGCAGTAGCAGCAGCAACAGAGTTGCAGTACAAATGTAGTAGTTGACAGTAGCATGCAGACTAAGAAATAGCACAGATGCAATGCAGAGAGAGCTACGTAGTATTTGGTGGGCAGTAGCGGCCATACATCAGTAGCGCAGTTGAGATGGCACAGAAGTCAGAGTGATGCTTCAGGAGGTTGCAGCACTTGAGCACATACCTTGCTAAGAGGGAGTGTTTATTTTTGTAGCATCGGATGTTCTCTTGCCTCAATATTTTTCAGAGATGCTAAGACACATGCATTCCAAAATACCTGGAAATCGTTTTGGGAAATTCCACTTGGAGAGAATTTAATTAAAATAATTTATTTTTTTAATGGATTCCTAAGTCTAAACTTAGGAAAAGGATCAAGTCCCAAATAATATTATCCTTTGATTATGTTTTAATCTTGGTTGTTGATATGCCAACAAAATATTACAAGAAGGAGCTCAATAGACATTTGGAAAATACATCGAGTGAGAGATCTAGAGATTGAATTCTCAAGAGAGCACTGCAGCAGTTTTCAGAGAGAGATCGAGTTGATTTATTGCAGTGAGAGGCCAGGATAGTTTTCTGGTGGAATATTTTCCATATCTGGAGAGTGCAAGGAAGATGAGGCAAAGAGAGGCTCATATATAGGTTGCGCAGTGCCATTCTGGGCAGTGCAATGCTCAGGCAACGCAGAGCCTCTAAGCAAATCTGCAGTTTTGCTGAGGAGCAATCCAGAAGGCTAGGGCCAGGATTCAATGTGTGAGACCGGAGGGCTAGATATCTGAGCATCTAGTTATCATATCGATCAACTAGAGGGGTGACTCAATCCCTAGGAGTTGTGATGCAGATTCAGCGCAATGACTGTGCATAGGCAGCATGGGGCTATCCATTCAGAGGTTGGATCACTATCGAATCGCTGAGTGACAGTGTGAGATCATTTCTCACTATATTTTTGATAGTTTATTATTTGTATCAGATTTCCAGTCTGGGTATCCGAATACTTGTATTCAAAAACTACTGCATAATAATTAAAATCCTCAATTTCTGCACTGATTTTCCCACATTGGGTTTTTCTGGGGACATTGTCCAAAAACAATGGTGTATATGTGTGTGTTTATTTCCTTATTTCTCGGTACTTGTTTCCACTTTATTTTTTATGTTATGAAGGCTGTAGTAGTATTTATTTCGATGTTTACTGTGTAACACCGTAAATAACTTGATTCAGAATTAATAAGTAGAATAAATAACATCATATTGCTGGAGTAGGGATTCCCATTATGTAATTTTCACAAATATCAGTTTGAGAAAGAAAGCAACCAGAAAGGTATATTCCATTTGCTTTCTATTCAATTTTTTCTTTATCTATTACTAATGATGATCCCCAGAACTATCAGGGAGGTAATAGATTCAAAGGATGGAAAACTCTGGAAAGATAACATGGTTGATGAAATGGCATATTTAGACAAAAATGAGGCTTAGGATCTAGTGGATTTGTCAGGTGGGAGGAAACCCATTGGAATCAAATGGGTGTTTAATAATAATATGAATGCAGAAGGCAAGGTGTAGAAATACAAAGCTTCGTTGGTAGAAAAAGGTTTTTCCCAAGTGTCGGGAATTGATTTTGGTGATATTTTTTCTTGTGTTGCCAAGGTAGATTCTATTATATTAATTTTATCTTTTGCTGCTACTTTTTATTTTGAGGTAGAACATATGGATGTGAAGACAAAATTTCTTCACGAGGATCTGGAAGAAGAGATCCACATGAAGCAACCTGAAGGGTTTGCAGTGAAGGGTAAGAAAGAACTAGTCTGCAGGTTAAAAAATATTGGTTGCAGATATTGTGTTCAAGTCTCGGGTTGGTACAATGAGCTATAAGGATAGACTGTGATAGCGAAAGTGTAATTTTATTGGAAAATAACCTTTATTATCATTCAAAGACAAAGCACATTGATGCTTAGTATCACTTTGTCAGGGATATGGTTGAGGAAAAAAAGGTGTTGTTGGTAAAGGTGGACAATTTGAATAATTTTGAAGATGCATTGACAAATTCAGTGAGCACTGAGAAGTTTTCTTGGTGTAGATAAATAATGAGTGTTGCAGGGTTGGACCAATGACTAAGCTCTCATGTGACCCCCTATGTGGAAAATAAAACAACAAGTAGGAGAATGTTGGGTGTGTGTTATATTTTTTCCACTAGTCACACGTATGGGAGGGTTACAGGGGGGCGAAAACACCCCTTGTTCGTTTCTTTGGGTTCAGTAAGGCAGTCATAGGGGGTCACAGCCCCCCCCCCCCCCCTATTGGGGGTTTTGTAGAGTGTCGTTATTCCCCTACACAGGGTCCAGGGCAACAGCCCAAAAAAAAAAATTGTTAACCCTAAATAGGTGGGCAGACCTACCTATGGTTTTTTGCATGGGTTTTTCACATGGTTTGGGGCATGATGGTTTTTTTTCCCACAGTATTATGTAAATCTAGTCAAGGGAACTAAGGTTATGGGTTATGTTCTAATCCAGATTTAATGGATTGGGATTTATGAATTCTTCAGCATGTATATATATGTATTGTAACATTGAAAGTATTATAATGAAAAATCAATCTAGTAGTCTTGGTTTGGGAATCCAGACGAAAATATCTCTGTATATTTATTTTTTGTTTTATGTTATCGCCATTATTTATTTTATATTTTTTAAAATTCATCTGCAAGTAATTTCTATACAGGGTTAAAACCTACATTTTGTATCTCATCTATTTCAACTTCAAGGGGACATCTTTGCTGCTGAGGGATTTTTCTCAAGCCTGTGGTAAACCCTATTCACTGGGAGATCTATGGGATCAATTCTTGCGGTGAAATAAGATGGAGAGCAATGGAAAGACAAAGATCAAGAAATTTAATGGTCAGAGTTTTGAGTTTTGGAAGCTCAATATGGAGGATTTGCTGGTGGATGAAGATCAGTGGATCGTAGTAGATCAGGGTACTAAACCAGCGGCAATGTCAAATGAAGACTAGGCGAAGTTGGATCAAAAATAAAAGAGCACAATACGGTTATGTATATAAAGTTCAGTATTGCTGAATGTATCATGGGAAGCTACAACAAAGGCTTTGTGGGACAAGTTAGCGACTTTGTATCAATCTAATTCTATGGTGAAAAAATTGTTCCTACAGAAAAAATTGTATAACCTAAGGATTAAGGATAGAGACTTGGTGACAAAGCATTTGAATGCCTTTAATACTGTGATAAGTGAGTTTTTATTTGTTGATATCAAAATTTTAGATGAAGATAAGTGCATCAGTTTGTTTTTTTCTCTACCAGATTTGTGGGATAGTCTGGTTGTTGCAATAGGTAGCAATACAACTACCTTGAATTTTGATGAAATAATCTCATCCTTGTTGTCGAAGGAGATGAGACGGAAAAATATGGAGGGCCAAAATGGAGATGCCTAAATCCCAGAATAGAAACAAAAATAAGTCATCGAGTGGGAGATCTAAATCTCCGGGCAAACTTGTAAAGGAGTGTTAGAAATGCGGAAAGGAAGGGCACTTCAAAAGGGATTGTAGACCTAAAGCTCCTCAGAAAGGAAAGGGATCTGATGATACTCCTTCTACAGAGGCGAACACCACCTCAGATCAAGGTTTTTTTTTTACTTGGATTCTTCTTCAAGTACACATGTAGATCATGAGGCATGGTTGATTCACTCAGGTGCATCCTTTCACTTCTCTCCCCATATGGAGTGGTTCTACGAGTATGGGAAATATGATGGTGGTGATCTCTTCTTAGGGGAGGACAGGAAGGCTAGAATCATCGTGTTAGGGTCTATTAGCCACCTATAAAATTTGTTATAGCAAAAGGTGGCTAAGACTTTTGGAGCCTTCAAGGAACAAATTTCATTGCTAAAAATTGTTGGCTCTTGAAGTCCCTGGAAGGCCTCATGCCTCTGTCCAAAATCTTCACTACTATTCCCATTTTATACTCAGAAGTTCTGCTGATTTCATGAGAAGAAACTGCTGAAAAACCATCATTTTCCCCCTTCTCCCACTCAAAACCAACCTTCATTTTCTCTCCTTTTTCTCCATAAACACTCCTTTTTTTTCATCATTCCTCGTCTTCCATTCATGAAAATCACTTTTACAAGGTTAAATACTCACTCTTTAACCTTACCGAAACCCCCAAATCCATTGAAAACCTTGAAACTTTTCATGAAAAATACATGTTTTTGCATAAAGGCTTAAGCCCCCTTGGGCTAAGTCCTAACCACTTCCCCTCCATGTGCCTCAGCATTAGAACCAAGCGCTAAACCTTCTCGGCGCTTATCGCATCTCAAAATCCAGCTGTGCAAGTCTTTGCCAGGTTTCAAAAGTTTCGATGCGATTAGCCCGTGCTTATGAACCCCCGATGCAATCAGCTCCCTTTATTATAAACTCCAGATCTCATGCTTTCATTGTGAAAAACCAAGAGTTATGGTCCCGAGCGCTTATCGCATCGGAAACTTTTGATGGTGCGTAAGTTTCGTGTCACATATAAACTCCGATGTGATTAGCCTTTGTGTTGTAAAAACCCCGATCATATTATTTCTTATATAAATATCGCGTGGGCCCACCTCCGGTGCTTAAAACCTTGTAATATTTTTTCCCCGGTGGTATTTTCCTTTGTAAAACCAAAAAACCCATTTATCCAAAGTTTTGGTCCAATAAGTTAGAATCACATGTTGAATATAAATGGTTAGATTAAAAAGACCGATCGCGCAATCGCATCGGGATATTTCAATGGGTTGATTGAAGGACCGCATCAAAACTTCCGATGCGATTGAGTCCCTGTATTATATTTCCGCCCCACCACTTTTCATTTCATATACCCTGTGCCCAGGACCGAGAGTTAAAGACCCAAGGCACTTATCGCATCGGGATGTTTCAATGGGTTGATTGAAAGACCGGGCCCGATGGCTCTGATTGCAATTGGCCCTTTATTTTATATACGCCCCGGGCATATTACATTTCATAAAGTCCAAAGGCCCCGCAGACGGGTGCCAGCCATATTACATATAAACCCGCCCGATTATATATTAAACCTTTTCATTTCATTTTAAATTTTCAAAACTTACATAAGATATAAAGGGTTTTCCGCCGGTACAACTAGAAAAGATATTGACCGTTGATCTAAACCCTAGATCAACGGCCCGCGCAAAATCGCATCGCATGCACTTGTTTTCTCCCGCCGATCGGCCATCCCCTGATTCATTTTCCACCATTGATCTGATCCTCAGATCAACGGGCCGCGTTACATTGCATCGCATGTTTCGATCGCTGTGTTATGATTCCTCCCCCGATCGGCCTTTCCCCCGATTTATTCTCCACCGTTGATCTAATATTTAGATCGACGGTCTGCGCCACATCGCATCGCAACTTTAAATCGATGCATTTTATCGCCACCCCCGATTGCGATCCCCTGATTTTGATCCTCCGATTGGATCCGGACTGTCCACGTTTCCAGATCAGACGGTCCGAGATCACTCCGACTTGTTCATTTTCCCCGCTCTTCTTTAACCTCCTCTTAATAAATCTCCACCGTTGGATGCTTTCATCCAACGGCTACGCTCCTTCACCGCCTTCTGAAAGCAGTTAAACCTAAAAATGCAGGATTTTCTAATATTTTGTGTATTTTGCAAGGGTTAATGGTTTTTCCATTTATTCGAAAGAAATGTCGAAGGCCGGGAAAGACGTTTTCCGTGCCTTTGAATTATCATGGAGACTATTCGCAAGGTTCGAATTCGATGTTTTATCAATGCTTCATGGGCATTAATGCCTTTAAAAGCCCAGCGCGGCCCTGCACAGTGACAAGACACTGTTTTATTAAAAACACAGTTGAAAGAGTATCAGTGTTGAAGAACAGAGCGTAGCAGAATGGAGGATTGAAGACAAATTTGGGAATTACGGCTAAGGATGATTCTCAAAAGCCTAATCCCAGAATTAAAACACAATTAAAGAAATCCTAAGTGTTTAACAGGAAGGCAAGCCTTCACCGCCACATTTTAGGCGAATTGATTCCTCAGCTACCATAAATGCCACATGTGCCTTAAAGCATTCAAAACATAGGCCAAAGTTATTATTCGAAATCTGATATTTTGCCTCAGCGCAGCCAGGGAGTTACTTCTGCAATGAAATAAATGCAAAAATATCTGCAGAGTTACTCCAAACATTACGCAAAGCCTCGAAGTCAAACAAAAGCTCCCACCGGGTTTAATTCATAATTGTAAAACAGTTAATATAGTAATCCACCTGTAAACTTCTCCATCGAGCCCCTCAAAGGCCGAGAAGTCTTGAATCTGTATTAATTATCCTGAGAGGTCTTTTATTAGATCTCACCTCCTCATTCTTCTATAAATACTTCTGTAGAAGATGAGAAATTGTTGGTTGCAGAACTTTGAAATACATTTGAGCTTAAACTTCTGATTGTAAATAGTGTTCACTGGCCCTTGGAGCTCTGCTTGTGATGGATAAGTAGGGCTGAGATGTGTAGATGATTGCTAAACTAAAGCATTGGACTTAAAGCTGTAACTGGTTTGGAGCATCAATACAAGCTGATTTATGGGATCCTGGTCTATGTCGATGGTGATGTTTTTCTAATTATAACTTGTTATTTTGTTTATGTTTTCACTGTGTTTCAATTTCTCTTATAAAGAATAGCATGCATAGAGTTAGGACCTACTGTATATCAGTAACCTCCTCTGACTGAAAATCTTTATTTATATGTTTTCTTCCAATCTGTTTTATTTGAGAATGATTTAATTCAGTTTAAGTATAGGAATGTTGGCATTCCCTCGTCTTATTGCCTTAGCTGAATATTTTTCTTGAATATTTCTCTTGAATGTTATGTTCAGTATTAGTTAAGAAGAGATGAACTATGGAAGATATGGTGTGCCTTGGTCCTAGTTTTATCCCCAAAGGTTGTCTGAATATTTCCCTTGGAATGTGTTAAACGCTGGCTAGTTTAGAAGTACTTACCAGATCTTAGGCCATTCTGTGTTATCTTTGTGTTGGTCTTGAAAGTAACCAAGTAAAGCAGAGCTATGAGAGGATTTGTGGTGAGCTCGGCCCGCTAATTTCTACTCTAAAAGTTGCCTTCAAGTTTTCCCTTTGTTTTAAAAATGTTTTCTATTGAAAGTGTATCAAAGGCTAGCTAGTTTAAAAGTACTTACCAGATCCTAGTTTTCTTTCATGTTCTTCTTAAGTGTTTGTCAAAGGCTGGCTAGTTTAAAAGTACTTACCAGATCCTGGGCTGCTCTTTGTCCTGCATCTGTTTAATTTTCCTTCTTGTTGTATCATTTCATCCCATAAATCAATCTTCAAAGAGATCCTTAGACATAGATGACTTGCCCCATGAACCACTCTTGCCTCTTATTGTTCCAATTAAACCCTATAATGACTCCATAGCCCAATGGACTAAAACCTGCAATTATCTATCTTTTTGGCGGAAGCTTACTCTAATTGCTTGAAACTTCTCACCTTTGAAACTCTTTGCACTTAGGACTTTCCACCTCAAATAGTATTCATGCTCAACCATCTAAAAAACAAACAAAACCCTTGGCCTTCATAACTAGCCTAATATTATTACCCCAAATTTCAAAGACAAATCCATCTTTGCACTTATTGGAGAGATCCCTCTCCGGATTCAGGAGGGCTAGATCCTAGAATCCCAAAGTTGGTTGAAATGATGTTGTTTCTGTGATCGGACTTTGCCAATCTTGCTGATTACAGATTCCTAATAGGGTCCTATAATTTTTATATGATCACTTGATTATAGTTTATGATTATTATATTTGAGATGTTGTGAAATAATATTTCATCCTGAAAAATATTTCCAAAAAGGGTTCAAAGGGTTAAAAAGGGTTGATTTTACATGAAAGGCTCAATATTTCGTTTTATCATATGTTTGAGAAATATTATAGAATAGGCACTATTAGCCTAAGTTCGGGATCAAAATTATTTTATCCTAAGTCAGAAGGAATATGAATTTTCACCAAAGTCTTCTGCATATGTAATAAACTTTACAAAACAACAAAAGGCATTTGTCACATGTGGTTAAGTCTTACTCTCCATTCAACTGTGCGATCAATCAGTCCACCAAATTTACAACCCACATCCTTTTTCACACCCACCTATCCATCTGACCTTTATCGGCGAGGGGGGGTCCGAAAAGTGGTTTCCTCCCCGATGGTCCCACGTCAATGTGTCAACCGCACCCCCACCATCGCAAACCTCTTACCACTCCTACCCCCCCACCTCTAAATCCACAAAACCAACCCATTTTACCACTCTCCTTCCCGTGTACCTCCCTTCACTCCCATATTGCCACGTATCTCCTCCCACCTGATCCATCTCTCGCTTACCATTCCATTCCTCGTGCCTCCCTCCATTCATCACCTGACACCTGGCATATACCGTAATCCAATTAAATGCATTCCCAAGATAACCACTCAAAATCTCAACGGACCCGCACCCCTAACGGAAATTACTCTGTAACCATAGAACTAAAAAACCCTTTCGCCACCATTTTAATTACTTTTTCTTGCAGATTGTGTTGAGATTTGGGGTAGCATCAGATGTGCTCTAGCTCCCAAATTTTGTGGAGGATATGGAGTACATGAGATCTCCAAGACCCAGAAAGCATTAGAATAATTCCATCAAGTTTAATAAATATTCAAAATAATTAATATTTTTAATTAAGGACCCTTCTTCTAACTTATGAAAATTAAAAGATTAAAGTGAATTAAATTAAATATGTCATAAGAATGACTTAAGTGACGCAGATCAAGCAGCTTCTAATATTAGTCATTGATTATATATGAGATCATTCCGTTGGTTTCCCAATGATAAAATTATAAGAGAAGGGCTTGGGGTCAGTTGGAATACACACACATTGGTGGAGCACTGAAGCTAAGCTGAAATTCTAGGGCGTGGTTTGCTAAGAATTTCAGGAGAATTTTGGAGTGCAGCGAGGGGCAGCAAGGGGAAGTATTGGCAAGGGGATGATATGATCCCAGGCCAAGAGTAAAATAGCGTTAAAGAGGCATCATACCAAGCAGCATAGAGGCAACCCAGAGCAACGCAGTCCAGTAGAGGCCACGCAGAGGCAGCAGGAGCCACGCACAGCTGATGCAGGCCCAATCAAGGCAGCGCAAGGGCAGCCCTTCAAGGGTGACGCAATCCCTTCCAGAGTAGCGCAAAGGCTGACGTAGGCTAGGAAGGTTGACACAGAGAGCTAAGGAGAAGCTTTGGGGTTTCTGGTGGGCCAGAAAGGGCTCGAGTTCTGTAAATCTCATTTGAGGGTGTGAATCAGCCATATTTTCTGTCTTGGAGTGAAAGAGGTATTTTTGTTGTGTTTTTCTTTGTAGGACCAACCATTTCTGGTGCCCATAAATTGTTGTATTCATAATATTCTTAATAATAAAACCCTCTAGCGCTAGTTGCACCGGTTTTCCCGCATTGAGTTTTTCCGGGGGCATTTTTCTGAAAAATATGTGTGTCACTTTGTCATATGAGTGTGTTATTCAGTAAATGATTTGTATGCGTAGGTTGTTATTTGTATTTACTTCGATGTTATTCTGAATGTTAAGATTAATAACTTGTGTATTTAATCAAGTAAGAGAAGTAAATCAAGTATTAACAGCAGGGTTTCTTAGATTAAGAATTTTTCACGTGGTATTAGAGTGATTGCAGATAAAGCTAGATCTCCAACAAATCGGTTGAAGAAATTTTTGCTGCAGAGTAGAAATTGAAGCAGCAGAGAATCCAGAGAGGGCAGCGCAGCATCAGGAGGACACAGTCCCAGTAGAGGCTACACAGGGGCTAACGCAATCCCAGCTGGGTGACGCAGAGATAACGCAATTCCTTCCAGAGGGATGTAGGAGCAGCTTGCACTGTGCAGTCATTACGCAGAGGATACACCGAGCCAATCTACTCACGCAAAGGCCGGCCAGAGGGATGAAATCCAATTTCAAAGTGTTGTGCATATTTTCCGTGGTCTGGAAGCATAGATTCATATTTTCAGCAGTTTGTGGTGTGGTCGAGATTTTGTCGATTCATAATTGTACCTATCTAATTTTACAAAGAGCGGAAGGAGAACAGTCACTCAACAGATTTTTGCCAAAGAAATCTGAGGATCGATCGTAAGGTGATCAAAGAGGGATGATTCACAAGATTTTGCATATTTCCAAGGGATTAAATCACTTGTTAGAGGGAGCAGAGTGTGCCTTTATCACCAAGGACCCTAGATCTGAGTTTCTGTTGAGTATAGAAACAGAAGCGGGGAGAGGAGGATATATTTCGATGGATTATTTCTGAGTAGATGGTGCCACACGGACTACGTGATCCTAATAGATTGGATGGAATGTCCAAATTTTCTATCTGGAAGGCCACAATCCTAACAGTCCTGGAGTCATCTGGTATATAGGAGCATGTAGTGAGCGTCTTGGCTACACAAACTGATGTGACTCTTCTTGTGAATCATAATGAATTAGCCACACATGCCAAGTGCTTCATCATGGATGGGGTTAAGGATCATGTGGTACCACACATAACCAAGAAGAAGACAAATAATGGGATGTGGAAAGCTTTAACCACACTGTATCAAGGGAAATACGTCCAGAAGAAGATGCTTCTATAGAACCAGATGAGGTTGTTTACGATGACAAAGGGAGAGAAAATCTATCCTTTCCTCTTCAGGTTGCAAGTGATTTGGGATCAGTTTATTTCTATGGGGGTCAAGGTGGAGGGTGATTTCATGGTGAGGACTGTTCTAAATGCAGTCACATAGGATTGCGAAATGTTTGACCAAAGCATATTCAGTAGATAGGACCTTCCAAATTGGGATGACATGTGGGTTATCCTCCGACAAGAGGAAATCTGATGTGTTAGCACTGCAATTTTTCCAAATATTTTCAAAGTCTGGTCATCATTTTCCAAGGAATCAATCTGCCTTTTCAGTTTGATTATAATATGAAAGTGTTGCTTTCAAAGTGTAGTGATGAGAAAATTTCATTTTATACCTTCATTCATTTCATTTTCCCTCTTTCACCTTTCATTTTCCCAAAAAACCCAAAGTCTAGCCTTGTTGGAAATACTGAGAGGGGGGGGGTGAATCAGTATTCATTTCAATTAGAGCATTAGTTAATCTTAAATTATTATCAGTTTTTGTACAATGATAGCAGCAAACAAGAGGAACACAAATGCACACAGTTTTTAAGGTGGAAACCCACTCTGGGACAAAAACCACCTAATGCTTTTCTAATAATTCTTTAATATTCAACTCCAATTGAAAATAAAGCTCCAACTTCCTAGAATCTAGAAAAGCATTATTCTCTAGCTCCCACTAAATGGACGCTCCAACACCCAAGATTCTTCAATAGTCAACTGAACAGATTCCCCAACACCCAATGAGCTACAACTCACCCTAGCACTACCCTACCACCATATAGAAGAATAAAATAAGAATGGACTCCCGTACCAGGGAAAATGGTCCACTTTACAATGATATAGAATGATGTAGAAGAAGAAAATATACTAGACCATAACCCCAACTTTGTCACAACCACCTAATGATGATCCTATACCTTCCAACACTGCCTCTTCAACCCTTGGCAGATAAATACTAGTACAATTTGTACAATAATGTATTTACAATGACTAAGTACAATGATACCTTTACAATGATTGTAAGCAGTGCTGCCCACTTGAAGACTTCATATGATGAACTTCTTGATGCTGTTATGCACCTTGGTTTCTGCTCTTGTCATGCTACCCTCTGCTGCACCTTTCTTTGCTTTGCTGCCATAGAAAGTCTGGTCCTTTGCAACGCTTGACAACACATGATCTAGATTTTTCTAGCCTTCTAGGAGCTCGATATTGAATCTGGTGTATCTCTGTTATTTTAGATCCTCAATATCGTGTTTTCAGTCCTGTAGTATTCCTCTGAGTCTTATTTCCAATGCCACGGGTCTGACCCAATTTGGATTCTTCAAAAAATATTTATGCCCAATCTCTCACAATGCCCTAATTATGGATTGTTTCATCAGAGCACAATTTTACGGCGTCCCACGTTTCACTGTTTCTTTATTTGGCTCTGAAATTGATAGAAAAAAAATTATAGACTGTGCACTATCTGCCACTTTTTACGAAATTCCAATCCGATACTCAGAGAGAGAGTTATGACGATTTTACCAAGGTCACTTCTTTGAGATGAATTTTAGGAGCCTGCAAAAATCCTGACTTCCACAGATCATATCTCCAAAAATGTTGCGCACCTTTATTTGAAATTTTTACTGCATCTTCCTCAAGATTTTGGCTTCGCTTCATAAAAATTTCAACTTCTGAACCTTCGTAGAAAAACAGTTAGAGTGAAAATTCCACAATGACCTGTTTCAGATGGCCGAATCCCTTGCATAAGGAGGAAATGAAGATCACAATTTATATGAATGCTTAAGTTGAGAGGGGCTTCAACAAGTGAACGTGGGAGGGATTTTAGGAGCATAAAAAATATTAATTATGAATTTTCAATGACCCATGCCCCAACCCCATGGGGTTTTGGCCCACTAACTGGGGTTACAAACTTCAAACATGAATATCTCTCAAACCGTGAAGAATTACATGGTGTGCCATATATCAATGGAAACATCTCTACAAGTAGAAACCATAAAAAGAATTATTGACCCAGAATATATTAATTTGGTAGGTCAAAATTCCCATGCAATATTGGGTTAGTCCCTGGTGCTGCTTGGGTTGACATCAATGACAACTGCTAATCAACAAGCCTCTTATTTCCCTTTTCAAAACCCCTTTTTAACTGATAAAATCCAATTTTATCAGTTAAAAATCAGCTCCGCATACCTATCAACAGCCATATCATATTTCCTTTGTAACTTACCATATATTCCTTTATCACAACTTTTACCCGCACCACAACAAAACCTTGGTTATATCATATATCATATGATATAACTTACCGCACTTAATAAACATGGTGGACCCCTTACCTTTTTATCGCAATCGGTTCTTCATAGTTTTATCTTTCGTTCATATTACTATTATCGTCTCCTACAAAACTTGCGATGTGCAATTTTCGGTATGGTCTGGGACCCATACTTCCCTTTAATATGCCTCGAATACATTATAAAGCCTTTATTATGCCTCGGGCGTCTTTTTATCATATTACCATGACTTAAAAAAGTTTTCACTTTCTTCTTTGAAAATATATTTAAAGGGCCCCACCTACCTTTTCGCATCGCATTTTCGCAAATTTCACTTACCGCATTCACTTCCGCTCCCTCAAAACTTTCGATTTGTGATTTGCAAGCGGTCCCACCATCTGTCATGACACGTCCCTCCATTCACATCACACTTCGCCAGTTTCAATGTTTAGCTCTCGTGTTTCATAATAAAACTCCCTATGTGTGATCTGCAGGTGACCCCTCTATTTGTTATGCCACATCACCTCTGCTCTCATCACACATCACACTTTGTGAGTTTTAACATTTAACTCTTGTGACTCATAACAAAACTTGTGATGCGCGATCTATGATCAGTCCCATTTCTTTGTCATGTCATCACCCCATCAAAAAATCACATTTTTCCTGTTTACACCTTAAGTTTAAACGCTTTGACCCCGATTTTCGATTACAATATATGTCTAAAATGTTTTCTCCTCTCGCTTATCATTCATTTCGCTCTACCTCTCCCCTATCAATCAAACCTTTTTCAAAGGGTTTCTTTGTAATATCTCATAAAATGAACCTCTGCCATTCTATCCAAAAAAATTCATGTTTTCCACCTTTACAAAAAAAATTCCACCAAAGAAGGAAAGGAGCAGTGGCATATTTTCTCTAAAACAGTTTTCTACCACTAGTCTCAGCACCATCATGTTTCTACAAGGCACGAGGCAACATTCAAGGAATAGCCACACTCCATTTTCACTGTTGTTTACACTTTTTGTGGAGTTGGTTGCGCCAGAACAGAAGAGGAGTCTTCCCATAGACTACCACAGCATACAAACCACTTCGAACTTTTAACCTTGATGTTGTTATTTTCATTATGTCATAGCACTTTGTATTAAAGTTTTAGGATAAGCCTCATCTCTTGCACGAGATCATAATAACTTTTGGGAACAAGTTTACTCCTTTTGTGGAGATGACAGTTTATTATTTTTGTGTATATGTGATAAACTTCTATGTAAAATGGGTTGGTTGGTGATTTTAGAATCTTGGCTCATGTGATCAGTACTCTTTTCAATGAATAAAATTGAAGAAACTTCTAAGGACTTATTATCAATCTAGTGTGTGTATTGTTAATCTTCTCGTGTTTCCATATCTGATTATATTCAGTGGCAGCTTGTAATCCCTCATACTACTATGTGTTTTTATCAGTCTCTTGGCATGTTATGTGTTTTATCAGTTTTTTTTAGTATCACACAGTGAGCATTCCTGGTAAAATAAATTTTATAACAGTGGAAAAGCATCACTCATGATAGTTATTATTCATGATATTTCAGTGAGAATCTTGTTAGACTAGAAATAGCTTTCTCTTAGTGGAATATTTTTAAACTGCTAATTTTGTGAATTTCTACCAAATACAGTAGATTTTTGTTTTATAGACCTATTGTTTCCTCTCATCTTACAGTTTCCTTTCCTCATAGGTAATAATTTTCACTCTGCTACCACATCAAGTTACAATGCCCTCATTATTAGAATGGTGGATTTGACTGAAATCTCTTTTCAGTGAATCAGAGTTTATACGACCTACCAATCCCATAAAAAAAATCATTAAATTGTCTTAAAGTTTAAGATGTGTCTGGTCAGGCGCTTGCTGCAATCCAAGTGTTGATTCCAGCACCAACATCTTTTGGTGCGTCTGCCGGGAGACAATGTAATGAAGTATTCTCTCGAGTCTATTGTTATGAATTGCGGATAATCAGTTCCTGATGGTGAAAAATAATTGGTGACCTGAAGAAGACTGAAAATTTTTTCACCTAGAAACTCCACAAAGAGGAATAGGGGTTTCAAGACCTCCTTCTACAAGGAGGAATCGAAGATCTCTAACTATGACCCCAGTTTTCGACCCAGATAAAATCATCAAATATGCTAAAGGGAAACGAAGATCAGTTGTAGCCACATCTCAGTTAGTGAAGAAGGTACACAAAAATTATGTTCCAAAAGATCTGCTAAAGTAATTAATACAGATTCAAGACTTCTTGGCCCTTTGAGGGGTTTGATGAAGATTTTTACAGGTGGTTCTCTGTATTAACTATTTTACATTAACTATCAGGTATGCTGGAAAGAATTTGTTGACCTTTGAGGTTTGGCGTGAGGTTGAAATAAATCTGCAGATATTTCTCATATTAAGTTCCTTGCAGAAGTAACCTCTCGGCTGCGTTGAGGAAAAACACCTTCCTTTGCAATAACTTTGGCCCTGGTTTGAAAGGTTTGAGGCAACAGGTGGCGTTTAGTCGCTGGGAGGAATCAATTCGCCTCATTTTTGTGGCGGTGGAGGGTTTGCTGTCACTAAAACACTTTAGGTATTCTGCAGACTGTGTTTTAGATTGGGGGATTAGGCTTTTGATAACAGTCTTAGCCGTAATCCCCATAAAATTGTCTTCAATTCTCTGTGCTGGCACCTTTCTGGTCTTCTACAGCTGATACTCTTTGACTGTGCCGGACTCTTGGTGCCTTGCTATTACACAGGGCTGCGCAGGGTCATACGGCATCAATGCCTCATGAAACACTAATGAAAACGTGAATTTGACACCTGTGAAACGATTTCCTTTGATGTATTCAAAGGCCAGAGGATCGTCATCCTCGGCATTCGAAATTTCTTCATTTAAGTGAAAAAACATTAAACCCTGCGAAAATAAAAAACAAATGTTACGAAATCCTGTGTTTATAGGTCAAACTGCATTGGAGGGTGTGAGGAGGAAGCAGGGCCGTTGGATGGCATCATCCAACGGTCGGGATTAATCGAATGGAGTCAAAGGGGAGGCGGAAAGGTGATTAAATCAGAGCCGTCGATCGCGCAAGATCGACGGTGGGAATGTGATTTCCACTGTACAATATCTTGGTTATCGCGCAGGCACTTTGGTTAACCAGCAGACAACTTCGGCGATCAACAACCGTTGGATGAGGGGCCACAGATCGGACGGCTACAGTAAATTTCACTGGGCATCCATGGTCTGAACGTTAATGCGCAGGGGACTATGGTTATACGGTGGTTTTGAAATATTACAAGGCACACACGTCGCTGGATGTATGGATTCGCTGGGCAACGGGGAAAAACCACCACCCGCCCAAAGGCGATGCGGAAGAAATCGGCGTGGTTATGTGAAAACAGCGGAAAAAGCAATGAAATGACGTAAAGAGAGGTCAGGCGGGAGAATGCACAGAGGACCGTTAGATCGTGGAGCGGGGATGCAGATCAACGGCAGAGATGCGGCGTCAGGATATAAATGAAAAAACCTTTGTAAAGAACAAAAAATGACATTTTTCCACTAAGGAAAAAGGATTTATTTAAATGAATGGCGGGGGTATCGTATGGTGGGCCCGACGGGATTGATCGCAAATCGCAAAAGTGAAAAACGCGATGGCGGATTATGTGACGGAGAGAAAATGTGATATTGCGATTATGCGATGGGCGGAAACTGCGATGCTCGTTGGAGGAAAAGTGAAAATTGCGATCTGCGATCTGCGATGGATCGCAGCGCAAATATTTGCGATGCTATTTGGAGGAAAACTGAAAATTGCGATCTGTGATCTGCGATGGATCGCAGCGCAAATATTTGCGATGCATCAGTTTAAAAAATAACAATTTGGAAATTTTGCGATCTATGCTTTGCGATAAGCGCCAAAGGGTTAAAACTTGGTTCTAGGGTGCGGGCGTATGGAAGAAAAAGGCTAAGGGCTTAAGCTCGAGGGGCTTAAGTTCTGCACATAAAAACATGTATTTTCATGGTTTTTGAAGGGTTTCTTGAAGGAAATGAAGGTTTCGGTAAGGTAAAAAAGTGGGTTTTTAACCTTATAAAAGTGATTTTAATGAAATGGAAAGGGAGAAACATGAAATTGTGGGTTTTTCATGGGAAATGGAGAATAGAAAATGAGGTTAGTGAGGAAGAAAAGGAAGGGGACCAAGGGGTTCTGCAGTAGTTTTTAACTTGGGATTTTTGAAGGATTTCAGAGGCTTTTAGGATGTAAACAGCAATGAGGGATTTGGACAGAGGCATGAGGCCTTAGAGAGACTTCAAGAGCCAACAATTTTTAGTGATAAAATTTTTCATTGGAGGCTCCAAAAATATTTAGCCACCTTTTGGTATAACAAAATATTATAGGTGGCTAACAGTGGCTCCACTTGGGGATGGTGCCTTTTTGAAAGCATCAAGAATTCAGACTTGATTTCTGGGAGGTTGACTTGTGCCTGATCCATTGGGCTACCATTCCTTTGCTGGATGATCTTTCTTGAAACATTTTTAGCAGCCATGAAAACAATGGTCCTTCATCAATACAAACTTTCTACCTACCCAATCCTACTGATCTAACATTTTTTCTTCATTAGAGTGCACTTGGATTAGCAAACTCTTTTCACAACATTTTATTCTTTTGAAAGCATAACAACTAATATAATTCTACTCCTTATTTCTCCCCGAACTCAGATTAAACAGTTGAGCTCAGATATTTCTCTACCTAATCTATCGTCTGTTGGGATTAAACTGTCCAACAGACTTTCATTCTCTAAATTCTACAACAGCAATTTAAAAAAAGTCAAGTCAAGATTAAGCCGTTTGACTTGCTGTGATCTATGGCATAAAAACAGGCTGCACATAGATTATTATTTGCAGAAAATTAAAATAAGAAATGGAAGGCTTAAGATCTGAAAGTTTCTCATCATGGCCTTCTCTTTCCTTCACAGCTATGTTTTTGCTTTTGTTTGAGTTGTCTCTTCCTTGATATCTGATTCATATTTTGGGAAAATTAGAACCAGTTCTTCTCTTTTGTGACTCAGAAAATAAAACAGTTTTGAGTCACCTCTCTTTGGAAACTTTGGTTCAGATTTTGAGTTTATTTGAACCTTCATTTCTATCCTAATCTATCTACTGATAAGCCAAGATTGAACAGTTTGGCAAATCGAATTCACTATCCTATCAGCAGAAAATTTAAAGCTAATTAGTCAATATTAGGCAGTTTGACTAACTAGAAGTGTGTTTTTAGGAGTGGCATTTGAGCTTGCACACTTTCAGATTTATTTCTCTTTTTGGCATGGGGCTGTGCCTTTCTTGTTTTCCTTCTGCCCTCTTTTCATTTTCTTTGTTTTTGTATTTTTTATTTTTTACAACTTGAATTCAATGGTGGATGAAATATTTATAATGGAAAAAGAAAAAGGAAGGCTTTAAAACATATCATGAATCAAGAGAAGTAATGCTTGAGCATCCTGCCATTGACGAGACCCCCAAACAATTCTGATCCATCCAACTGCTGTAAGAAAAATGCGTTATTACCAGAAATTTAATGAATAGAGTAAGGGCCAAGCCATAGGTTGTCAAATTTTCCATGCTTGCCCCTTTCTTCCCTTCTTGAGTCCCACTTCAAAACTTTGTCCCCAATCTTGAAATTGCTAGCCTTTGTTCTTTTATCAAATATCTTCTTGATACTGTCTTGTTTCTGCAATGCTTTGTGATACACCCCTTCCCTGATTTTCTGAAGATGAATGGTCTGATTTATTCTTCTGGTCATGTCATTATCTTCAGTCTGCAATTCTTGAATCAAATTCATCACTGGTACACCAAGGCTGTTTGGAAAAATTGAATTTGTACCATACACAAGCTAAAAGGGTGACATACCAATAGATTTCTTCAAAGTTAATTTGTCAGCCCAAAGTGCATGAATCAGCTTTGTGTGCCAAGACTTTTTGTTATCCTCCAACAGTTTCTTGATTATTTTCACTAAGATT
Source organism: Pinus albicaulis (assembly GCA_034641835.2). NCBI lineage: Eukaryota > Viridiplantae > Streptophyta > Pinopsida > Pinales > Pinaceae > Pinus > Pinus albicaulis. The sequence continues at coordinate 72,223,415 of CM076575.1, forward strand.
TTGTTGGAAGATTCTGCAAGTCCATTACCTTGGGGGTAATAGGCTATGGAATGCCCCAATGCTATCTGATATTTGTGACAGAATTCAACCATTCTCTTAGATCCGAATGCTGCTGCATTATCAGTGATGATCTTGGTAGGACAGCCAAATCTGGAGAGAATGTTAGTCTCCATAAATTTTATGATAACTGAATCATTGGCCTGCCTACACGGAATGGCTTCTATCCACTTAGTGAAGTAGTCTGTGGCAGTAAGAATCCACCTATGCTGGGCAGAAGACGATGGATGGATTTCTCCTATGAAGTCAAGTCCCCATTGTTGAAAAGGGGCTTCAACAGTGATTGGATGCAGAGGAAGGGGTAGCAGTTTTCTCTTGCCTTCAAACAATTGGCATTTATGGCAAGTAGTGGTCATCTTGTGGACATCAGGAAAAAGAGTAGGCCAATAGAAACCATCCCTCAGAATTTTGTTGGATGTTGCCTTCCAGTATAAATGGCCTCCACACTCTCCTTCATGGAATTCCTGCTTAACCTTCTCTGCATCAAACTCAGGAAAACATTTAAGCAATATACCACTTGCATTTTTCCAATAAAGAAATTTATCAATAATGCAATAGTTTACAGCCTTTAACTTCAGGAATCTTGCCTTTGTTTTTGATAAACTAGGAGGTGTATTCAGATTAAGCAAAACATAAATTATATCAGTATACCAAGGAGAATTCACAAAATGGTCTTCAATAATGGGAGCTAAGAATTATTCTTGGTTATCCAAAGCATTAATCATGTTAATATCAAGAACTTCACAATTTGATTCAGCCATTAATCTAGCTAGACCTTGGCCTTTGATGAGCTTAGTGGGTTTTATCTCTAAATCATATTCAAGAATAACAGCAATCCACTTACCTCTCTTACCATCTGGATCCTGGGTTAGAATGTCTTTAACAACTGAATTTGGGACAAAGGAAATAATGTGTGAGTGAAGGATGTATACCCTGAAGTCCTTCAAAGCTTTTACCAAGGCAAAAGCTTGCTTTTCCATAATGGTATACTTCAAAGGGGCATCCCTCAATGCCTTACTAAAGAATGCAATGGGCTGCTCTTGTCCTTGTGGATTTTTCTGTAAAAGGATAGCAGCTATGGTATGTTCTGACACAAACGAGAAGATATAAAAATATTTTGAAAAATCAGGACTTATGAGAACCGGTGTTTTGGTTAATGCTTGTTTCACTAGCTCAAAGGATGTCTTTGCTTCCAAGGTCCATTTTATCCCTTGCTCCTTCTTCAACATATTTGTGATATTCCTAAGAAGCTCAACCAAGCTGGGGATGAACCTTCTCAAAAATTTAATCTTCCCAATGAAATATTGCAACTCTTTGATGTTTCAAGGATGAGAGATTTGCAATATGGCCTCAATCCTCTTGGGATCAATCTTAATACCCTCCTCAGAAATAATGTGCCCAAGAAGTTTACCTTCTTGGAGACCAAATAAAGTTTTCTTAGGGTTTAAATATATCCCAAACTTTCTACACTTCTCGAAAACTTTCCTCAAATTTTCTAAGTGTTCTTCATCTGTTTTTGAAAACACAGTTACATCATCAAGATAGATAATGATGAATAGGCCCAGTTCCTCCGAGAAGGCTATGTCCATGGCTCTCTGAAAGGTTGCTCCAGCATTCATTAGACCAAAATTCATTTTCACATACATGAAGGTGCCCCAGGGTGTAGTAAAGGTTGTCTTTAATTGATCAGCAGGGTAAACCAAGATCTGATTGTACCCCGAATAGCCATCCATAAAAGAAATTCTTCTAGACCCTACCACCCTTTGTAGAATGTGATCCATCTTTGGTAAAGGGTAGTTGTATTTTAATGAAGCTTTGTTTAAGTCTCTAAAGTCTATACAAAGCCTGATTTCTCCAGTTTTCTTCCTAACAGACACCAGATTAGATACCCATTCAGAATATCTAACAGGGACAATAATACTAGCATCATACATTTTCATGATCTCCTTCTGAACCAACGGCAACTGGACAGGGTTTATTCTGCGCAGTTTCTGTTTGAATGGTTTTTGGTTTTCTTTAAGAGGGATTTAGTGCTGTATTATTTCAGTGTCATAGGATTTAAGATCTTCGTAACTCCATGCAAAAACATCAGAAAATTCTTTGAACAGCTCTATGTATTTGAGTTTAATGTGAGCTAGAAAAGTTTTGGACAGTTTGATCATTTTCGGTTTCTCTTTACTGCCTATATTGCATTCCTCCACTTCCATCTCTACAGGTTCCACTTTTGGCTTATTTTCCACATCGTTAAAATCGAACAACTCTTCTAAAGGGGTCAGACCTCTAGGCAAACTTTCGTCTTTAGAGTGCAGAGTTTCCAATTCTTCTGTTTCTGATTCTGCACTTAATTCTATTTTGTTACTGAGTTTGCTAGACAGTAGGTTAATATTGACAAGTTCAGGAGACGATTCTTCTTTACCAAGAAAGTTTTCTTCGCTGCAGTCTATATCATAATCTGAGTCCGAACTATGCAGTTCGAATTCATTTCTGAATTGCATGAAGTCTTCTATTTGTTTGTCATTGTCAAACACTTGCCAATATTTTTTGTTATCAGGCACTGCTGGTCTAAATTTTATCGGAGTTGTGTTGTCTCCAGTCTCATATGGCGTTAGACATGTCCTGGCCGCAAAAGCTAAATTGTGGGCCGCAATGTTTCTTTTCCTTGGGATGAAACTCAGGTTGGACTCCTCAAATGTTTTCAAAAGGTCCACGACATCATTCCGATAGGCTCTAAGTCTGGGATGATTTGCATTATACTCCCCATTGACTTTCCTAATGATTAACTCATAATCCTCATATACGTTAATTCTTCTGGATCCTAACTTCTTCAAGAGATGCAAGCCCAAGAGAAGGGATTCATATTCTGCTATGTTATTTGAACACTGAAAGTTTAATTTGCATGAAATGCATTCTGTGTGGTTGTTTTCAGTGTTAGTGATACAAACACCTGCACCAACATTATTTCTAGTGCATGACCCATCAAAATACATACTCCACAGAGGACTGGTCTTGGTTTCATCACGTTTACTGTCCTCTTCAACTATCGTGCCTTCTGATTTTTCGTGATTAGTGGCACCTGATTGAATTTGTTTTGACTCTTCAGATTTTTCATTAAGCAGAGTAACGCTTTTTTGAGTGTCAAGGTTTAAAAGCGAAGGACGTACGACTTGTAGCTCAAGACCCATATTTGGTTTGCTGTTGCTTAAAGGTTCAGCAAACTGTTTCGATGGTTCATTGACTTTTACCTCCTCTTCTCTGTCGGCCATTAATTCGGTTAGTGTGAATTGTTCACTGAGTGCTTCATCATTAAACATGATAAAATAATCAAGGCCCGTATTGACATAATAGATAGGAGATTTTTGTGGTCTGTCTTGGCTTGTGACTGTGTACTGCATATGGGACTCCCTGTAAAGTCTTCTAGTTTGATTGAAAACAGGGATAGTCGCATAGGTCATTTCCATTTGCATGGTTCCCTGCAACTTAGCCCCCCAAGATCTTGATAAAAGCATTCCATATTTCGGGGGTACATCAGCCACAACAATATCCATGAGTAAGCATTTGGCTGGTATCTGGGCTAAGTTAACACAGAGAGCTTTGATTAGTCCTAAACATTTTACTCTACTGGAGTCAAAGGAGTATAGGTCCTTGTAAGGTCTGGTGATCTCTAAACCAAGGCTCTCCATCACAGCTTTAGGCATTAAATTATGAGAAGCCCCGGAATCATGCATAGCGTTGTGTAAAATTTTGTCATGAACGTTTAAACTTACGTAGAAAGGAGGAACATGTACCTCTTGATATCTACCTTCAATATTTGGACCAAAAATAAGCTCCGGCTGGTCATCACTAAGATTGATTGTATCTCTGTTTTCCTCTATATTTAAAGCCTTCAAAATTTGGGTCCTATATACATGTTGGGTAGCTAACTCAGTTAAAGGAACAGAGATTTTAATCTTTGACATTTCCTGTTCTAGGCTGAAAGGTATTTGATTCTTCGGAGTGCTGGCTTCAGCCTTATTTACTGCAACTCTGTCAGCAACAATAGCTTGCTGACTTGTTTTATCTACAATTGAGACAACGGTTGTAATAGGAGTACTAGCTGACGTGTTAGTACTGTTGGAGTCTGCACTCTGTTTTTCAGTGTTTTGAGTGCCTTTCTCTTTACCTTTATCAGAATTTACAGCCACCATTTTTTCCTTGTGTTTGATTGTTTTAGGCTTGGTTGACATGTTGTTTTGTGAAGATTTGTCAGAGGTTTGGTGTAGGGGGCTTGTTGACTGGTCTTGCTTCTAAGGTCATATTCTCTTTGAGGTTCTATGATGACATTTTCCATGTTTTTATAATCATTTTCATTATCATCTCTTTTGTCATCATAAGGTGTGTAAAGACCTTTTTTTCTATCATAGTGAACTTCCAAGTCGTCATCCTCTGCCCCAAACATGTTGATATCCTCTTCCTCGGTTATGTCTTATGTTTCTTCAACCTCACTCACATAGTTTTGATGAAAGAGAGGAGTGATCTGCTGATCATCTTCCCTGGGTCTGTTTGGAGGTTGGTTCCTTCTAACATTCTGATTCTGGTTCTGGTTTCTATTTTGAGGAGCAGTTTGATTTTGGCTCACTTGTGCTCTCTTAATTATGCTCATCTCTTTCATCATTTCCTCCATCATTCTCTCCATTTTTGAGTTGGAAGTAGTAGGGGTGGATTCCTCTCTAAAATATACTCTCTTTTCAGCTTTCATCCTTGCTCTTTTCTCCATCAGATTGACTTCCACAGAAAGAGCACCTCTTTGCATATCTTCAAGAGTTGCAAAATCTCTTTCCCTCAGCGAATAGGTCATATCGAAATCAAATACTTCAGGGAATTTGTTTAAGGCTGAGCCCTGTGGAGGTTTTAGTTCTGGGGAAAGTGCATTATACACACTTTTAAATCTGGTACAATAAGCTTGTACACTTTCCCCTGGGTTCCTATGGAGATTGTTATAGTCAGCAAGAACTTGGAGAGGATTCTTCTTTACTTCCCATTTGTTTAAAAAAGTTTGATGGAAGGCTTGGAGATCATTAATTCTATGGGGGGCTAAGCCTTTAAACCATTTCCTTGCTTATCCCCCCAGACTTTGAGCAAATAGTCTAAGTTTGACAGAATCATCATAATTTTCATTTCTGTCAAAGTAGTCATTCATCCTGTCCACATGTTGTGATGTTGTTGTAGTATTGATAGCATCATACAATGGGATTTTGGACTGATAGTCCTGTGGAAGGTTGACTAATGGTACAGGAAGGACTAAGGGAGCATACCATGCAGCCATGGTAAGAGGTGGAGGTGGATTCACAAGAGGTGGATTAACAAAAGGGAAAGTGGGCTGAGGTGTGGTGGTTTGAATAGTGGATGTAGGATGAGTAGAAGTGGATGGATCAGGAATAGACTGTTGAGATGATCTGCGATGAGAGACACCTAGGTGGTGAAGGAAATGTAAATCAGGAGGTGTTGTTTCTCTTCTACCAAAATGTTCACTTGTTTCAGGAGATGAAAGTGAAGACTCGGAATCTAGCTGATCTAAATCACCAAATGACCTAGTCCTAAAGGGATTAACTAAGTCAGCTTGTGATTGTTGTAGAGCTGAAAGATTTTCAGGGACTGAATTAGCTCTCAAGGGTGATCTAAAAACAGTTGATAATTTAATCCTAGGAGACTTCCAAAGGATGCTTTCTTGGTCATCAACTATCTCAGGTGGGTTAGGGTTAGGATGGGCTCTAGTGTGAAGCTTTCTAGAAACCACTATGTTGTGTTTTTAGACCGGAATAAACAAGACAAGTTCAACCAGATATGACAATCTTTAAGAGGTCAACTAATCCGTTTTCGTAAATTTAATCCTACGGTCCTCTAACTGAGTTTGACTGATATTATAATGATAAAGGTTCTTCCCAGTGGAGTCTTAACGTCTGTTAAGGATTTTGGAGTCGCCAAGTGGAAGTTTTTAGCTCTTTTCAGAGGTAAAAGGTTTTATGGTCCACCACCATGTTTATTTAATACCAATCTGAAATGTTTTTGGCTTTTCTGAGTTGTTTTTAGTAGTGTGGTTTTTAAGAATATCCTAACTCTGTTTCAAAACTTAGCTATGGTTATGAGACAAAGGCAGTCTACTCTTATGGCTAAGCTAGCTGATTTTTCAAGGTTAGATAAAGTCTTATGAGAATCCTAGGGTTGACCTAGATTGTCACTGATTCAAACAAGTTTCATCATGATTACCATTTCTTGGTAGTGCTTGAAAAGGCTACTTTTTACTCTCAAAGTTTTGTGTGAAAATCAAAGGAAAATGAGATGAAAACTCAACTCGGTCCCCAGTGGAGTCGCCAGAAATGTTAGGTGAGTCCAGTTGGTTAATAAATCAAATGCTCTATGAACCAAATCTCTGATGTCGTATGATTATCTTTAAATGAAAATGATTCGGGGTTCTTCCCGAGTGGAGTCGCCAGAAATGTTAGGTCTCTATAATAAGCAAGATTGGCAAAAGTCCGATCACAGAGTTAACATCATTTCAACCAACTTTGGGATTCTAGGATCTAGCCCTCCTGAATCCGGAGAGGGATCTCTCCAATATGTACAAAGATGGATATTTTCTTTGAAAGCTTAAGGTAATGATATTAGGCTAGTTATGAAGGCCAAGGGTTTTGTTTTGTTTTGGATGGTTGAGCATGAATATTGTTTGAGGAGAAAATTCCAAGTGCAAATAGTTTCAAAGGTGAGAAGTTACAAGTGGATAGAGAAACAAGGTAAAAGTTAGATATAACGTTGGTTTTTAGTCCATTGGGCTATGGAGTCATATCTGGGCTTTAATTGAACAATCAACATCAAGTGTGATCCAAGGGGAAATTCATCTATACCACAAGATTATTGAGATTAAAATGATGGAATGGAAACATTAAAGTGTTGGAGGGGTGGAAACTGATAATAATTTCTCAGAGGATTTATAGTCATTCCAAACAAGAAAATCCTCTTAAGTAACCGTTTAAAACCAACCAAGTGCAGGGCTAACCATTGAATCCTTGGGCAAGTCTGTATTCAAGCAGCTTAATTGACAAACAATCCAGTAATCCACATAATTACCTTTAGAAAGTATGAAAACACATAAGAAAAACAAAGTGTAACTTAAGATCAGATAAAGTACTTTTAAACCTAGTCTGCTTTCAGTCAACACCAAGGGAAACTTTCAGAATCTACCTTTGGAGAAAAGAATCTAGGAATCAGGGCAAACCATATCTTCTCTAGTCTAACTTTAATAGCAAATAATGGAAATCACATTCAAGAACAATGTTTATGTAAACAGAAGGACGAGGGAAAGCCAACATTCCTAACTGTTTAAACAGTATTGAATCATTCTTAAATAAAAAAACTTGAGGAAAACATTAAGATAAAGATTTCTCAGCCAGAGAAGGTTACTGATATACAGTAGATCCTAACCCTGTTTAAACTGTTCTTTACAGAGGAATATGAACAATATGGCATACATAGAAGGAAAACAATTTAACAAAGAAAGAAGCACTTCACCGGTGATATAGACCAGGATCCCAAGAAACAACTTTTATATTGATGTCAAACCAGTTACAATCTTCAAGTCCAATGTTTCAGTTCAGCAATCATCTTCACTATTCAGCCTAACTTATCTATCACAAGCAGGGCTCCAAGGGCCAGTGAACACTATTTACAATCAGAAGTTTGAGCTCGAATGTATTTCAAAGCTCTGTAAGCAACTCAACCAACAATTTCTCATCTTCTACAAAAGTATTTATAGAAGAATGAGGAGGTGAGATCTAATAAAAGATCTGCTAAAGTAATTAATACAGATTCAAGACTTCTTGGCCCTTTGAGGGGTTCGATGAAGAATTTTACAGGTGGTTCTCTGTATTAACTATTTTACATTAACTATCAGGTCTGCTGGAAAGAATTTGTTGACCTTTGAGGTTCGGCGTGAGGTTGAAATAACTCTGCAGATATTTCTCGTATTAAGTTCCTTGCAGAATTAACCTCTCGGCTGCGTTGAGGCAAAACACCTTCCTTTGCAATAACTTCGGCCCTAGTTTGAAAGGTTTGAGGCAACAAGTGGCGTTTAGTCGCTGGGAGGAATCAATTCGCCTCCTTTTTGTGGCGGTGGAGGGTTTGCTGTCACTAAAACACTTTAGGTATTCTGCAGACTGTGTTTTAGATTGGGGGATTAGGCTTTTGATAACAGTCTTAGCCGTAATCCCCATAAAACTGTCTTCAATTCTTTGTGCTGGCACCTTTCTGGTCTTCTACAGCTGATACTCTTTGACTATGCCGGACTCTTGGTGCCTCGCTGTTACACAGGGCTGCGCAGGGTCATACGGCATCAATGCCTCATGAAACACTGATGAAAACGTGAATTTGACACCTGCGAAACGATTTCCTTTGATGTATTCGAAGGCCAGAGGATCATCATCCTTAGCATACGAAATTTCTTCATTTAAGTGAAAAAACATTAAACCCTGCGAAAAACAAACAAATGTTACTAAATCCTGCGTTTATAGGTCAAACTGCATTGGAGGGTGTGAGGAGGAAGCAGGGCCGTTGGATGGCATCATCCAACGGTCGGGATTAATCGAATGGAGTCAAAGGGGAGGCGGAAAGGTGATTAAATCAGAGCCATCGATTGCGCAAGATCGACGGTGGGAATGTGATTGCCACTGTACAATAGCTTGGTTATCGCGCAGGCACTTTCGTTAACCAGCAAACAACTTCGGCGATCAACAACCATTGGATGAGGGGCCACAGATCGGACGGCTGCGGTAAATTTCGCTTGGCATCCGTGGTCTGAACGTTAATGCGCGGGGGACTACGGTTATACGGTGGTTTTGAAATAGTACAAGGGACATGCGTCGATGGATGTATGGATTCGCTGGGCAACGGGGAAAAACCACCACCCGCCCAAAGGCGGTGCGGAAGAAACTGGCGTGGTTATGTGAAAACAGCGGAAAAAGCAATGAAATGACGTAAAGAAAGGTCAGGCGGGAGAATGCGCAGAGAACCATTAGATCGTGGAGCGGGGATGAAAATCAACGGCGGAGATGCGGCGTCGGGATATAAATGAAAAAACCTTTGTAAACAACAAAAATTGACATTTTTCCACTTTACAAAGGAAAAAGGATTTTTTATATGAATGGTGGGGGTATCGTATGGTGGGCCCGGTGGGATTGATCGCAAATCGCAAAAGTGAAAAGCGCGATGGCGGATTATGCGACGAAGAGAAAATGCGACATTGCGATTATGCGATGGGCGGAAACTGCGATGGATCGCATCGCAAATATTTGCGATGCTCGTTGGAGGAAAAGTGAAAATTGCGATTTGCGATCTGCGATGGATCGCAGCGCAAATATTTGCGATGCTATTTGGAGGAAAACTGAAAATTGCGATCTGCGATCTGCGATGGATCGCAGTGCAAATATTTGCAATGCATCAGTTTAAAAAATAACAATTTGGAAATTATGCGATCTGCGCTTTGTGATAAGTGCCAAAGGGTTAAAAATTGGTTCCAAGGTGCGGGCGTATGGAAGAAAAGGGGCTGAGGGCTTAAGCTCGAGGGGCTTAAGTTCTATACATAAAAACATGTATTTTCATGGGTTTTGAAGGGTTTCTTGAAGGAAATGAAGGTTTCGGTAAGGTTAAAAAGTGGGTTTTTAACCTTATAAAAGTGATTTTAATGAAATGGAAAGGGAGAAACATGAAATTGTGGTTTTTTCATGGGAAATGGAGAATAGAAAATGAGGTTAGTGAGGAAGAAAAGGAAGGGGACCAAGGGGTTCTGCAGCAGTTTTTAACTTGGGATTTTTGAAGGATTTCAGAGGCTTTTAGGATGTAAACAGCAATGAGGGATCTGGACAGAGGCATGAGGCCTTAGAGAGACTTCAAGAGCCAACAATTTTTAGTGATAAAATTGTTCATTGGAGGCTCCAAAAATATTTAGCCACGTTTTGGTATAACAAAATATTATAGGTGGCTAACACTCCCAATCATTGAGAAAGAAATCAGAAAATTATGGGAAGCAAATTTAATTCTTCCTTTGAGATTTTCTAACTGGGTAGCTAATATAGTCCTGGTCTAGAAAAATAATGGAGAGATAAGGATTTGTGTCTATTTTCGCAACATGAACCAGTGTTCATTGAAATATAACTATCCACTACCCAAGATGGATTATATCTTGCAGAAGGTTGTAGGATCCAAAATATTGTCAATGATTGATGGCTTTTCAGGCTATAATCATATTTCAATTGAAAGGAATGATAGATAAAATACATCATTGACCACACCCTGGGGCACATTCATGTACAAAAATATGCCATTTGGTTTGATGAATGCAGGTGCAACCTTTCAGCGGGCAATCGATATTGCCTTTGCAGGATAAAAGGATAGAATTGTGGTCATATTTCTAGATGAAATCACAGTCTATTCAAAATCTGATGAAGACCACTTGAAACATTTGGAATAATTTTTTGACAAATGCAGAAAGTTTGGTTTGTCCTTAAACCCAAAAAAATCGTCTTTTATTGTCCAAAAAGGTAAGTTATTGGGACATATTGTAACAGAAAGTGGCATCTGTATTGATCTAGGAAGAGTAGAGGCTATTCAAAAAATTATTTTGCCAAGGAATAAAAAAGAATTGTAGTCATTTTTAGGAAAAATCAATTTGCTGAGGTGTTTTGTTACTAACTTTGCAAAGCTGACCAAACATATAAATGTCTTGCTGAAAAAAGATGCAGAATTTAAGTGGCGAGATGAAGCAAAGAATTATTTTTCAACAATTAAGTCCGCCTTGACTGAAGCACCAGTTTTGATTAGTCCTGGTTTTAAAAAGGATTTTCTAATTTTTTCATATGTTTTAGAAGAAACAATTGTAGTTGTCTTACTACAGAAGAACAAGGAGGGTTTGGAGCAGCCTATTTATTTTTCAGTCATGCTTTAAGGGATGTTGAACTAAAGTAAATCTTGACTGAAAAACAAGCATTTTCACTAGTTAAGGCTTTGAAGTGTTTTTGAGTTTATGTGTTGCATTCAAAAATAGTTGCTTTTGTGCCCGATATTACTGTTAAATATGTGTTGTTGCAGCTAGATATAGATAGCAGAAGAGGACGATGGCTGACCAAAAATATAGAATTTGATGTTGAAATCAAACCAACTAAATTGATAAAAGGTCATGGCTTGGCTCACTTGATGGCTGAATCTAACTGCAAAGCTTTAAATGTGAATGTAGAGGTAGTTGAAGGAGAATATGGAGAAGGTATTGCAAATTATCCTGAAATATTTAATTCGGATTGGTACAAGGATATAGTTTACTTTTTGTTAAATTTCAATTGTCCACCTAAAATGGAGAATTCTAAAAGGCGATCTTTTAAATTGACGGCTACGAAGTATTTCATTTTGGAATACCATCTTTACTGGAAGGATCCTTTTGGAGTCTTGCTAATAAGTGTAGATGAAGAATAATCCCAGGAAATTATGACAGAGATACATGCAGTAGTATGTGGAGGGCATTTTTATCGGAGAGCCACTACAAACAAAATCTTAAGAGTTGGCTATTAATATTGACCAACTCTTTTCTCTGATGTCTTTGCCAAAGTCAGAAGTTGTGTCAAATTTCATAAATTTGCTGGTAAACAGAAACTATTACCATTACCTCTCATTCCTATTTCAGCAGATGTCCCTTTCCAGCAGTGGGGACTAGACTTCATTGGTGAAATTCATCCACCTTCATCGAGACAGCATATATGGATTCTCACAGCTATAGATGATTTCACTAAATGGATTGAAGATGTACCAACCAGGAATGCTACTGATACAGTAATTATTAAGTTTCTGTTGGAAAATATTATGTCAAGATTTGGTTGTCCACGGAAATTAGTAACTGATAATGCAATGGCCTTTAAGTCTGCTAAGATGTATAACTTTTGTCAATAATATGGGATTGAATTTACTCATTCCATGCCTTATTACCCTCAAGTTAATGGATTGGCTGAATCATCCAATAAAATTTTGGTAAGGATTATTAAGAAAATGCTGCCTGAAAATAAGAGGAATTGGGACACTCAGCTGATACATGCTCTATGGGTAGATAGAGTAAGTGGTAAAAATTCAATTGGAATGTCTCCTTTTCAGCTTGTATATGGTACTGATGTTGTAATGCCTTTGCAATTAGCTCTTTGTGTGATGAATTTTATGCAAGATGAAGTTGATAATGAAAATCCAGTCCAAAGGAGAATGTTGCAATTGATAGAGGCACACCAAATTAGAGAATCGTTGTTGGAAAAAGTACAAAAGTATCAGGCTAAAGTCAAAAAAAAAATTGATAAAAGAGAAAATCAGCAATTGTTTTAGGAGAATGATTTGGTGCTGCGTTGGGATGTTAGAAGAGAATACCATGGAAATCATGGTAAGTTCGACAATTTTTGGTTTGGTCCATCTAGAATTGCTGAAGTTTTGGAGAATAATACTTTTCTGCTGAAACATCTGAATGATGATCAGCTGACTAGAGGCCCATTCAGTGGTCATTTTCTTAAGAAGTTCTTTATTTAGTAAGTCAGTTGAGTCACGCCATTGTAAATATCTGGTGTGATGTGTCAATAAAATCCATGCCCAATGGTACTTATGTCTGTATATATGGTCAGTCTTGAGTCCAGTAAGTCAATGGTCAGTCCTAGTCTTAATTTTCAAAAATTCTTCTGAGTTTAAAAAAATTTTAAGGCACTGAGTCTATAGTCCTTAAATCCTCATAGGGAGGACTTCATCCCCAATAGGAGTGCCACTATTACCACTACAATTTTTCCAAATATTTTCAAAGTTTTGTCATCATTCCCCAAGGAAACAATTTTCTTTTTCAGTTTGATTATAATATGAAAGTGTCATTTTCAAAGTGTAGTGGTGAGAAATTTTCATTTTATACCTTAATTCATTTCATTTTCCCTCTTTCACCTTTCATTTTCCCAAAAAACCCAAAGTCTAGCCTCTCATTTCCCTTTTCAAAACCCCTTTTTAACTCATAAAATCCAAGTTTTATAGTTAAAAAGCAGTTATCCACACCTATTAGCAGCCATATCATATTTCCTTTGCAACTTACCATATATTCCTTTATCACAGATTTTACCCACACCACAACAAAACCTTGGTTATATCATATATCATATGATATAACTTACCGCACTTAATAAACATTGTGGACCCCTTACCTTTCATCGTAATCAGCTCTTCGCAGTTTTAACTTCCGTTCATATTACAACTGTCGTCTCCTACAAAACTTGTGATGTACGATTTCCCGTATGGTCTGGGACCCATACTTCCCTTTGATACACCTTGAATATGTTATAAAGCCTTTTTTATGCTTCGTGTGTATTTTTATCATATTACCATGACTTAACGAAGTTTTCACTTTCTGCTTTGAAAAGCCATTTAAAGGGCCCCACCTACCTTTTCGCATCTCATTTTCACAAATTTCACTTACCACATTTACTTCCGCTCCCTCAAAACTTTTGATTTGCTATTTGCGGGCAGTCCCACCGTTTGTCATGACATGTCCCTTCATTCACATCGCACTTCGCACTTCGTCAGTTTCAACGTTTAACTTTCGTGTTTCATAATAAAACTTCTGATGTGAAATCTGTGGGCGACCCCACTGTTTGTTATGCCACGTCACCTCCGCTCTCATCGCACATTGCACTTCGCGAAGTTTTAACATTTAACTCTTATGTCTCACAATAAAAATTGTGATGCGCGATCTACGATCAGTCCCATTTCTTTGCCACGTCATCACCCCATCGCACAATCGCATTTTTCCTGTTTGTGTCTTAAGTTTAAACACTCTGACACCGATTTGTGATTGCAATATATGTCTAAAAGGTTTTCGCCTCCCGCTTGTCATTCATTCCAATCCACCTCTCCCCTATCAATCAAACTTTTTCAAAAGGTTTCTTTGTAATATCTCATAAAATGAACCTCTACCATTCTATCCAAAAAGATTCAGGTTTTCTGCCATTACAAAGGGTTTTCCACCAAAGAAGGAAAGGAAAAGCAGAACAGCGGCAAAGTTTCTTTGAAACAGTTTTCTACCACTACTCTCAGCACCAACACGTTTCTACAAGGCACCAGGAAGCATTCAAGGAATAGCCACATGCCATTTTCACTGTTGTTTACACTTTTGTGGAGTTGGTTGCACCAAAACAAAAGAGGAGTCTTCCCATAGACTGCCACATCATACAAACCACTTTGAATTGTGAGCCTTGATGTTGTTATTTTCATTATGTCATAGCACTTTTTATTAAAGTTTTAGGATAAGCCTCATCTCTTGCACGAGATTGTAATAAATTTTGGGAACAGGTTTACTCCTTTTGTGGAGATGAAAATTTATTATTTTTGTGTATATGTGATAAACTTCTATGTAAAAGGGGTTGGATGGTGGTTTTAGGATATTGGCTCATATGATCAGTACTCTTTTCAGTGAATAAAATTGAAGAAACTTCTAAGGACTTATCATCAATCTGGTGTGTGTATTGTTAATCTTCTCTTGTGTTTCCATATCTAATTATCTTCAGTGGTAGCTTGTAATCCCTCATACTGTTATGTGTTTTTATCAGTCTCTTGGCATGTTATGTGTTTTAGCAGTTTTTGTTAGTATCACACAGTGAGCATTCCTGGTAAAATAAATGTTATAATTGTGGAAGAACATCACTCATGATAGTTATTCTTCATGATATTTCAGTGAGAATCTTGTTAGACTATAAATAGCTTTCTCTTAGTGGAATATTGTAAAACTGCTACTTTTGTGAATATCTACCAAATACAGTAGATTTATGTTTTACAGACCTATTGTTTCCTCTCATCTTACATTTTCCTCTCCTCATAGGCTACAGATTTTCACTCTACTACCACATCAAGTTACAGTACCCTCATTAGTAGAACAGTGGATTTGACTGAAATATATTTTCAGTGAATTAGAGTTTATACGACCTACCAATCCCATAAAAAAATTATTAAATTTTCTTAAAGTTTAAGATGTGTCTGGTCAGGCGCTTCCTGCAGTCTAAGTGTTGATTCCATCACCAACACGCTGAATGACCAAGAGACAAAACAGCATCGGATCAAGCAAAGTGAAGAAGGAGGAAGAGGAAGATGCAGCCCTAGCATCTAAGAAGCAGTATGGAAAAAATAAGTGTGATCTATCTAAGATCAAATGTTTCCAATGTGGTGAACTTGGACACTTCGTCAGCAATTTTCCTCTAAGGAAGAAGGGCAAGGAAGCTTCTAGTTCCAAGGTTGCGGCAGCTAAAGAAGACGATGGATCTGACGATGACATAGCCATAAGCACTCATGTACCTAAAGAGAAGAGGTGGGGCTATATTGATCTGCATAGCAGCTATAGAGTTGATCTAGGTGGATATTGGTGGCCACCAACCTATTCCATTTGGACCCACACCATCAGTTCTTTCAGTTTTTCATTTTCAACACAGCTTACTTTTTTTAGCAGGTTTTCGGTTCTTGAACTTTCGAAGCCATTTGGAGGCCCTAATGAGCCATGTGGATATTGGTGGCCACCAACCTATTCCATTTTAACCCCCACCATCGGTTCTTTCATTTTTTCAATTTCGGCACAACTTACTATTTTTAGCAGTTTTCTGGGTATCAGTTACAAAGGTGACACAATAGGAGAAGGAAGGAGGCATTAGAGCCTATCCCCCCTTAATGATAAATTTTATGAACTCCAAGCATAGATCAAATTTTGGTAAAATTCGCTTCTGTGAGAGCCTTTGTAAAGATATCGGCAACTTGATCATTGGTTGAACAATACTGCACTTCAAGGACACGATCATTAATGAGATTTTTGATGAAATGTATATGAAGCTCAATGTGTTTCATACGCTGATGCTAAACTGGATCTTCGCATAGTTGAGCAGCACTCTGATATCACACCAAAGTGTAGTTAGATGTTGTTGATGAAGACCAAATTCAGACAGGATCTGACGAAGCCACATGGCTTCCTTGTTGGCTTCAACTGCACCACGATACTCTGCTTTTGCCGAATAAAGAGACATGGCACTTTGTTTCTTACAAGACCATGTAATAGGTCCTGAACCAAGAGTGGATACATAGCCTACAGTAGACTTTCGATCATTAGGGTCACCAGCCCAATCAGAATCAGTGAAACCAATCAATAATGGAGATGCTCTTGCACTGTAATGAATCTCGAACTGAATTGTACCTCGATTATATCTAAGTATTATTTTAGCTGCTTTACAGTGACTTTCATGAGGTCGGTGCATAAACAGAGTAACAAGACCAATGGAAAAGGAAAGTTCAGGACGGGTATGGGTTAGATACAGAAGTTTACCAACAAGTTGACAATATAAGGCAGCATCAACTTCAGGGTAGTACAAGTGATTGAAATATTGACTCCAGACTGAAAGGGAGAAGGGGCTGGCTTACATTCTTCCATGTGAAAGTGGCGTAGAAGATCATAGGCATACTTGGACTGAGAAAGGGTAATACCTTCTTTGGATTGCAAGACTTGAAGACCAAGGAAATAATTAAAGTGTCCTAAGTCTGTTATTTCAAACTTCTTTTTGAGGCTAGACTTCACATGGTTTATGTGGTTGGTATCACTACCAGTAAGGATAAGATCATCAACATAAAGAACAAGGATGATGGACTTACCCACTTTCTTGGTTGTTATGAAGGTAAATCCTCTCTGCGGACAGAGACGATCCCTCTAGCCCTAGGGTGGGTCTAGTAACAAAAGGACATGCTAAAGTGTTGCTTCCTAGTTAATGAATGAAAAAAAGACATTTTAGATTGACCTACCTTGAATCCAATGTTGTTGATGTTGCAGAAATAGTAGTGCTCTCTCGCTCCTGCCTTGGAAAGTCACGATCCATTCGTTGTCATGCTCAGATACCTGCACATAGGACAAAGAACAAGAACAACATATGACAGAATAGTTTCACTCACAACTATTAGCCAGTAAAATAGGGCTAAACATATCACATCAAATAAACATCATAACACAATAGTGGAACCAAATAGTAGTCATGTATATTAATGAGTAGAAGGAAGAGTACAATCGATGCTTTGACGTCACAATCTCCTCTAGCGAGGTTCATATGAAACACGTCTCAACTGTCGGTCAGGGAATTCAGACTCAAGCTCTCTTATAATTCATCGACTCGAGCTCCCTCAATACAATATTTCTTACTCTATATTCTCTAATGGCTTAGCTATAGTATAATTCTCCTAGTTCAACTACTCAGTCATTCAGCTAGCTTCTACTAAAAGAGATAGTTTCTTATATAGAGGAAATAAGGGAGGTTGGGATCCCTACAAAGGTGGGACAGAGTCCTATCCATTAGGAGAGTTCCAATGGAGGTGGAAACTACTAACTAAAGGAAGGAGTCCGTGGTTGTTTCAGTTCAACCACTCCCAATGACTTGTCCCTGAGGAGGTTGGAATGGAACCTCCGCCTCTATTTTTAAAAAACATTCCATAAATATCTTGGCATGGGTGTCTAAATGGCACAGAGCACTACCTAGCACGGGCTCAGTGTTAAATTTCCTAGTCGGTGCGAGGGTGTAATGGGCTACTCGCGCCAAGGAAAAGATAGGGATTTTCACAGATCTTCTTAGGGAAATGTCAACAAGAAGAATGTTGCTTTCATCAAAAGGGATGCAAGGATGGTATTTTCAAATCATGACACTATGTATTGGTCACATAAACGACCCTCCAATGTGTGAGTTTGGGACTGCAGGGACAGTGACAAAATGTTGTGTAACAGATGCCCCCTAAAGTATGAAGTCAGAGAGAGAGGGAGGGGTGAAATGCTTTATGAGAACGCGTTCAAACCAAACACCGTTGTCAGAAGACCTGCAATTACAAATACAACTAATATCTCTGATACATGAATCATGTGGCATGGGCGCAGCCATTCATAATAGAGTATATAAAAACTGAGATCTGAGGTATGGACACAGTGATCCAGCAGTAAGGATCAATGAATAGAATCATGTATGGTTGCAGCCATCCAATCAAAAGAGTCATGCAATAGGTCATAATAATCCACAAAAATATATATCCTGGATTTTATCAAAAAAAACCCAGGGTCTTGCGCTCCATCTCGACCTGAAAAAGTACAATTTCGAGCATGCGAATATATGAGCTGAAGTCAAACATGCAGGAAAATCATCTGATTACCAGCCAATGATGAAAATTGTTAACAAACATGAGAGAAACCACCAATGATGATGATGGTCCTCAAGGTACAAAAGGTACAATCCATGGAATGTGAACAATGATCTAACATTGAACATCCACAAAATAATTCGATCGAAGACCAATGATGTGAACCTTGTGTCGAATGCGAAAAATCTACCATTGAGGCATGGAGGCTCCAAGGTACCAAAAGGGAGTCTCTAGATCAAATTCCTGGATAATGAGCTAAAGTTGACAAGAAGTGACCTGGTCAAAGGAGGGCCATAATGTTTCCCACATCATCAACACAAGACAGAGTAACATGATGAAAGTGAATCAAGACCAACAGGGAATCAGAGGAAGGTTGACAATTGTAAAGGAAAACTTCTCTTGAACATATCAACAGCACGATACTGGATTTGGCAGTGTTTTACATCAAAGGATATGAGGTCATGATGACGTGGCAAAGAGAAGATGAGAGGTCAAAAGATATCACCCAAACCCATGAAGGCAAAAATAACAAAATGAGATGTCCCCAACCCAACACAAATGTAGAAAAGTGCCATGTTCAAGAGCGACATACTGCCAACATAACTAAAACTTGGTTCCATTTTCCCCCCACCATTTCTAGCGAGTACCCCAATTATTTTTTTTAAACAAGCTTGAAGGGGATAGCATATGCTTGCATTGTAAGTTTGTCCTTCGGCCAAATCCTACCTAGTACATTTTACGAGCCCTAGGAAGGAGGAACTCAAAATAACATCATGGTGACGAAGTCTGATTTCATCAGGGTGTAACGAGTATGACAAAGGAAGAACTCGGCACCTTTTCATGTTTAGAGAGTTTTAAAAGAAGGCAAAAAAGAAAACTCCAGCAATCCCTTTTCGTAGGTAGTCTCACAAATCCAAAAAGGTAGAAAATTGTGTCTGAGAGAACCTCTTAGTCGTGATAGGCTAAGGTATTCCTTTTTCGTAAACAATATGGCCCAGCCCGAAAAAGGGTTAAACGTATACTGGGTAGATAACGTTTCGCAGCCATTTAACGAGTTCAAAATGACAAGAATCTCGACAATATTTTCATTTTTAGAGAGTCAGAAAAGAGCTGAAAGATGACTTCAGTAGTAATTTTTTCGTGTTTTTATCGAGTCCAAACAAGTATAAAATATAACTCATTACTTCATCATTTTCGCATGAAAAATCTGTTGTTGCACAAGAGACATGTGTAAAACCAATTTCTCGAAAATAATAGAATAAAATAATCAAAAAACATGCCTTAAAACCTAATTAGGCTTGTGAAAAAGTTATAAAATTACCAAAAATGGTAAAAATAATTACTTTTCACTTTTTACCTCTTGTGGAGCAATAGTTACTCATTTTATTGTCAATCTTGCGGCGACAATAGCGGCCAATCCAGCAGATCAATCGCAAATCCGTCAACTCCAGGTAAGATTTGAGATCCCTCTCATCATTTAAAGTCATTTACTACTTCCTGCAGTTGTCATTTTCTAATTTTGGGGGAAGAAATGAAAAAATTAGGGCTTCGCAGTTGGCGCGGGTTTCAGGCACGAAGTCGCGCCAACCGCTTGATTTTTAACACTAGGGCGCGCCAATGGCACAACCATTTTTAGCTAAAAATTCTCATCAAATACCCCAATTGTTTACATTTTTAAGGTTCAAAATCGACTAATATCACTCATGTGTGTGTGTTTGCAGGTAAAAAGAGGAAAAATGGTCATTGAATGGAAAGAATGAGAACATAGTGAAGAAGATGAGCTAGCCATGGAAAATGAGGGAGTCATGGAAGCCCTCAAAAATTGTGGTTTGAAAAAATTCTTCCTAACACCATGCCTCCGAGCCCAACTAGAATTGCTACAGTATTTGATCAGTATATGGGACGAAAATCAAGAGAAGTTCATCCTTCGAGATCAAGAACTTGAGATTGATGTCTCTGATGTGTATTTCATCACAGGATTATCGTGGAGGGGTGTAGCACCAATCTTAACTAGCACCCGGCCCTGCATGGAAAACATGACCATGGTGATAGAAAGGGTATGTCGAGGAGCACAGAAGGGATCAGGTAGTGGGAAAGTTTATATACAAACTATCCCAGATTTAACACTACGCATGGTACTGCATACCATCACACGGGCTGCGGGATCACAAGCACCACATCAAGCAAAAAAGACACAGTTACTTCTTGTTGTAGACTGCATGGCACCGACCATCTACAAATAGGCATAGGCTGTAACCATAAACATGAAGCACCAACTAACCAAATGCAAGAAGACCAAAATGAAACAATTTGGTTATGGATCTATTCTGGTATCATTCTTCTTGGAACGACTACCTATTTTTCAGTGACAGGAGGTTATAGTCCCAACACCACCAGCAAGAGAACCACAGATGGCTTCATGGGAAGCATTGATGCTAAGGGTAGGGGGTGGTCAACAGATGTCCTGGAGACTAGAATTCTTTGATTGGCTCCGTCAACAACTGATTTTTGTGGAGGACTGGCCCTACGCTAGCATAGATTTCACTGATGATCCAGACCTCCCACTCCCGGAGGGAGAGGATTGGGATGAATATTTGGGTGAGACTCATTTTTAAGTTTTATGAGTATTATGATTTTTTATTTATGCATGTTCTGACATTAAATTCATGTAATTGTAGATGTTGGCCCAGAGAGACCTACCGTCATGTCACCAATAGTGAGGTGAATCCCTCGCGATTTCGACCTTCAAGGCGAGGGCGACGAGGAAGATGAGATAGTGCGCAACCTAGAGGGAATCACACGAGGAGTCCCAGATTATGCACGTTTTGATGATGTTCCTCGCGCCTACCAGAGACATACCGTAGGGGTGCCCAGCCGAATTCACCTCTTGCAAAGGCGGCTAGTACAGGCCATGACATGTTATCACAAGCACCATTCTGATTAGACACCTAGGTTTTATTTTATCTGCATATTTTGAGAGACATGATGTCTCAGGATGTAACAAAAACACACATATATTTTTTGAAGTTATGATGCACATGGTTGCAAACATGCGATCTATATACATACATCTATTTCCCTACATGGATATTTTACATATGATGATGCTTTTACAAATTATGCAAATGTCTATCTAATATAATGTTAGCCACTGTATCAGTTAATGTGTTCATTTGTCTAGGAATATGTTGATAGGTAATAAAATAAAATTGTCTTTCCAACAAAAAAATACGTAAATACAATCTCAGAATGTGCGGATTTCTAACTGAATAATGATTATTGATTTGCAGAAAAATAAGTTGTGAATCTATAATTACAAGCAATGCGCGTATGCCGAGGTTTATTGCCTCGGTTAAAAGCTCAATAATAGCGCTATATTCAGCGACATTGTTTGTAGTTCGTCCTAGAAAAATACCTTGTAGATCTATCAACTCACCAGCAAGATCATAAATTACCTAGGCTGCCAAAGACAAATCCCTGGTACTACGGGAAGCACCATCCACGAAACCGACATAAGGGGTAATAGACATCTGCACAATAAGCAAGACCCAATAAGCAGGAAAACGCTCACAAAGCACACCAAACCAGAAAATATGTACAAAAATAAAAACAACACCTATGTACACTATTGGAACAGGGTCTCCTAACAAGTTGTGAAACTGGTCCATTTTGGATATTTTTGATTAGATTTAATCTAGCGGAGGGGTTTTGGGGTGGGTCAAAGCCCTGAAAGCGTTGTAATGGGTAAAAGGGTAAACTAGGGGTCTGAAAACCACAGTTTGTGGACCATAGGAAAGTCTAGGCTAGATTGTTATAAATAGAGGATCATTTTGTATTGTAAAGGACAAGAATGATGAGCTATTGATGCGAATTGTGGTTTAAGCTATCTATTTGGGTTTTGGGGAAAGGACTCCTGCTGGCTATGTGTGCGGAGATCCAAGTCCAGCTGTGTGTGAACCCTGCTGCTGTGTGCGCAGGTTGGGAAGGGAATTGTAAGGAAGAATTGATGAATGAATGAATAAGAAGGATTGATAGGGAACTGAATCTGTGAGTAATCTTGTGCGAATTGTTGGTAATTTTTGTATTGTGCATTTTCTGTCTTTAAGCTGCGAATATCTGTGTAAGTGTGTTTCTGGATCTGGATCTATTATGTTCTGTTTATATAATATTATGTTATTATCTTAAAAGCATATAACTATAGATCTAGCACACATGGATGCAAACAGAGACCTAATTAACCCTTCGCAGAACAAGGTAATCTGGGATTACAGGACCTAGCTAGCTCTGCTTGCCTTACCCATCCTTTCTCAGGGTGTGGAAAACTGGTTCCAGCACCCACCCATACTACTTCGGGTGAGACTTTGACTTGCGCAAGTAGGTCACTGCCGAAAGGGCCAGTAGTATAGGGGTTTGTTGGCAAACCTTGCACACCGAACCTGGGTTAGGACCCCTCAAGCCAACATACACCTATTACGCATCAATGACTCACACATAATATTTTTTGAGATACAACCCATTTCTGGGTTGTTCAAGAGGATGACATTCGTAGTCAATTAGCTCATAGGCCCCATTCTGCAACACACATTTAATGATGTAGGGTTCATTCCACATAGGTTGGAATTTTCCTGCCCCCAGCTTGTCACAAGCTTAGTCATACAGGAGGATGAGATCTCCTTCAACGAAATAACGAGGGGAAATTAACTGATCAAAATGAGCTTTGACTCACTTTTTTTGTGCTTCGATAACGAGAGCAGAAAAGCAGCAGGTTTCATCCAGCCTTTCTAAATAAAGGAGATGCTCTTCTTCTAGCGAAGTATTCAGCAGTAATTCAACAGCTAACTTGAGCAAAGGTATTTCACATTCAATCGAGAGAGTAGCTTCCAGGCCATAAACCAACTGGAAGAGAGTGAACCCGGTTGCGTTCTTCACTGAGGTTCGGTATGCCCAAAAATCCGAAAATAACATGAGATGCCAATTTGATTTTTGGATCCCAATCATACGCAGAAGCATCGTGACAAGAAATTTTTTCACAGCTTCAGCCTGCCCATTGGCTTGAAGGTAGTACGGCGTTGAGTTGTCGTGACGCAGACCCAACTTAGAAGTCAACTCTGCCACCATATAATGCCGAAAATGGGAACCATGATCGGTAATGAAGGCCTGAGGGACACCAAACCTAGCAATAATGTGATTGAATATGAACTAATTAGCTATCTTACAGTCAGCATCAAGTGTAGGCATTGCTTTGGCCCATTTGGTGAAGTAGTCCACAGCTACGATAATATAAGCATGCCCCCCGGCCAAGTGAGGGTTACACGTCACAAAATCAATGCCCCACTTCGCAAAGGGACCAACAGTAATGACAGGATGAAGAGGAATAGGTGGTGCACGCATATTGCGTTGATAAATTTGGAAATCATGGCATTTACAAACTACGACAATACAGTCTTTGAAAATAGAAGGCCAGAAACATCTAGCACGAAGAATCTTCTTTGCAGTAGCATAACCATACATGTGACCGCCACAGGCGCCACTGTGACAATCATTCAGAGCTTTCTCAGCTTCCTCGTGATTCAAACATCGCCAGAGTATGGAATCGACTCCAATACGATAGAGAGTATCTCCAACTATATGATAAGGTTGCGACTGATGGCGGATGCATCGGCAGGCATCCTTCGTCAACTCATATCTAAAAGATGAAGTTTGGAGATAGATGATGATATCACCATACCAAGGATCGAGGGTGATAATCAAGAAAAGCGAATCGTCTGGGATGAAGTCCTCAGAACGAGAAGGAGCGGAGTCAAAAGGGAGAGAACAAAATAAATCAATAAAGACCAATGATTTCTTAGATTTGGCAACAGTAAATTCCAAATCAAACTCTTGCAGGATGAAAATCCACTTTGAGTATTTTTCCCCCAGCAATTTTCGAGACAATATGTAGGTCATGGGGTTGCATTCATAAATCACCATCACTGTACGCAAAAGAATATAATGACGAAAACGTTGAACAGCTTGAACAGCGGCCAACGCTAACTTTTCGACATGGGAATAACACATTTCGAGGTCGAGAAGGTTATGAGACAAGTAATAAATAACATGCTCATGACCGTCATCATCGTCTTGTACCAAAACCATGGAAATCGGGCTGAAATCAGCAGCCAAATAAAGGGAAAAATCACGATGATAATATGGAGGGCGCAGGAGAGGAGCATTGACCAACAATTTTTTCAACGCATCGAAATATTTATGAGCGATCTCATCCCAGTAAAAAGGAACGCCCTGTTTTAACAATCGTGTGAATCCTTTAGCTACTTTGGCATAGTTAGGTATAAAATGGCGAATAAAATTAGCTTTCCCTTGTAAACTCTGCAACTAATGCAATGAGGAAGGAGAGGGGGAGATTGATAATAGCCTCAACCTTGAGAGGATCCAGGAAAATTCTGTCTTTGGAAATGATAAACCCCAAGAGGCTACTAGAATCAATGCAGAAGACACACTTGTGCGGATTAAGCCAAATTTTATAGTGTCTGTTGGTCCCTCGTGTTTTGACAGTTTGGCAAATCAAAAGACAAGGCAACATCAGAACCAATCTTTAGAGTTCCAGGATCTAGTCCTCCTGTTCTCAGAGAGGGATCTCTCAAATTTTTGATCGCAAAGGTTTATCTTGTGTGCTTTGAGTATGATTTTAGACTAGTTATTAAGTGCAGGTTTTTGTTTATTTGGTTGGATTGAGTTGATACAGCAGAACATGGAAGGTCTAGGAAAGATAGACAGAAAGAGGAAATATCTGGTTCATTGGGTGATGGAGTCAAAATAAGGTTATGACAAACTCATCAATGGATATGGGATATCAAAGGGCAAATCTAACTTGGCCACGGGATCCTTTTGTTTTTGGAATGAGATGAACATTAATGATTTGGAAAGAGAATTTTAATTCTCAACAAAGGGAACTTGAAGAACATAACTCAACAATAAAGAGATATTTGATAGACAGGGCTAACCATAAATTCTACAAACATTCTTTAAGAAAATAATGACTTCAAGACAACTTTTTAAAATGAAATCTAAGATTCGGGGAACACCCTATTTCCTCAAAGATTTTGTTTTAAAGGACTTTAGAAAACATAAAAGATTCACTGATAATTGCAGTCATAGAAGAGGGAACACCTAAATAACATCTATGCTTACAACTATAACGACCTTCAAGACAACTGTTCAAGCAATGGCAAAGGGCAAGATCAAAACCGACCTCTTTGATTAACTCAAAACAATGGTACTTCAAAGGGAGACTTCAATAACAGCTTTCAAGTGGTAGTAGACAAGCAGGGAAAACCATAAATCATGCTAAAACCAACTATTTGAGCTATTAAGGAAATAAAAAAGCATGAAGACTAAAGAGAAGGTTTAAAGCCTCTAAAATACTTCAGCAGAAGAAAACATAAAACAGTGAAGGGTGAACAGGTCTAAGGTGCTTCCAGGAGTCATTTCTTAGCCTAAAACTTTCAGCCTACTGTAGTAAGAAATTATGGAACATAATGAAAACAGGAGAAAACATTTAACAGTTAGAATAATTCACCAACAACCAAGCTCATGAATCCAATGATAGAGCCTTCTCAGGAACGGGCATGCAACAACATCATCAAGACATCCAAGACTTCAATTTGTTCTTCAACTTCAACAGACTATGTATTTATTTCAAAGAGTTTCAGTATTACAACTTGTGATCAACAACAACCAACAACTTCTCATCTTATGCAGAAGTACTTATAGGAAGATGAGGAGGTGAGATTTTAACAAAATATCTCAAGGACAATTAATGCAGAGTGAAGACTTCTCGGCCCTTTGAGAGGCTCGAGGGAGAAATTTACAGGTGGATCACTACATTAACTGTTTCGCAATAAATATCAAAGCTCGATGGAAGCTTTGTTTGACTTTGAGGCTCTTTGTATGTTTTGGAGTAACTCTGCAGATATTTATGCATTAGTTTCCTTGCAGAAATAACTTCTTGGCAATGCTGGAGGCAGATATTTCTTTGAGCAATAACTTCGGCCTCTGATTGAGCATTTTGAAGCAATAGGTGGCACTGCGGTGGTTGAGGAATCAATTTGCCTCAAAGTATGGCGGTGGAGGCAATATGTCTGATGAACACTTTAGGTTTTCTTTTAAACTGTGTTTTAGATTGGGGATTAGGCTTTTGATAACTGTCTTAGCTGTAATCCCCGTAAAAACTGTCTTCGATCTTCATCTGCTGTGCTTTGTCTTCAAAAACTGATACTCTTTAACTGCTCTCTTGAATAAAATAGTGTCTTGTCGATGTGCAGGGCAGCGCAGGGCTCTTTAGGTTATCAATGCTCATGAAACATCGATAAATCATTTGATACAGAGCCCGTGAATGGTTCTTTTAGATAGCTCGAAGGCACAGGAAACGTCTTTCCCAACCCTCAGCTCTCCTTCATTCTATAATGGAAAACCATTAAAACACCTGCAAAACACAAAAACAGTTAAGAAATCTTGCGGAAATAGGTTTAAACTGCTTCAGATGGCGGGGGAGGAGCGTAGCCGTCGGATAAAAATATCTAACGGTGGAGATCGGCGCAGAACAAGTAAAGGAGAGCGGGGAGAAGAAATAAGGCGGGGTGGTTTTGGACCGTCCGATCTGGACACGTGGACGGTCCAGATATAATCGGAGGAGCGCAATCGGGGGTAAAACAAAAACGCATGCGATTGAAACATTGCGATGCGATTTTGCGCGGACCGTTGGATCAAGGATTAGATCAACGGTCGGGATTGAATCGGGGATCGGAAATCGGGGGTGAAACATTGCAATTGCGATTGAAACATTGTGATGCGATTTAGCGATAACCGTTGATTCAAGAATGAGATCAACGGTGGAGAACCAATCGGGGGAGTCGCGATCGGGGGCGAAACAAAACGCATGCGATTGAGCGCAGGCCGTCGATCTAAGAACGAGATCAACGGTGGAGAATGGATCGGGGATGGCCGATTGGGGGAACAAAACAAATGCATCGAAAGAAAAACTTCGATGCGATTTTGCGCGGACCGTTGGATTTGGCATACGATCAATGGTGGAGATGAGCCGGGGGAAAAAACCCTTGTATATTTTTATGAAACCCAAATTTTTGGAATAATCAAAGGTTTTTATGGATCGGGCGGAAGAATATATATATAAAGCGGACAGGCGCCCGACTGCGGGGCCTTCGGATATATGGAATGTAATATGCCCGGGGCGTATTTAAAACAAAGGGGTCAATCGCAATCGGGCCATCGGGCCTGGTCATTCCGATCAACCTATTTGAAACGTTGCGATGCGATTGGCACCCAGGGTCCTTAACACTTGGTCCCGGGGGAAGTCATATGAAACAGGGGCGGGGGAAACTTTTAACATACGAGACCCAATCGCATCGGAACTTTGATGCGGGTCTTTTTGATCTACCCATTTGATTTCTCTGATTGTGATTGCGCGATCGGTCTTTCAATCAACCCATTAAAATATTAAACACGTGACTTCAAGTTTTTAAGTTGAAAGTTTGGATAAGCGGGTTTTGGGTTTTATAAAGAAAAATGGGTTTGGGAATGAAATATTCACAAGGTCTAAGCGCCGAGGGCGGGCTCCGGGTTACATGAAAATAATATGATCGGGGGATTTATATGAAAATGCTAATCGCAATCGGAGCTTTGTAATGGTTCAAAAAACATGCACTCTTGGATATTTGCGATGCGATTAGCGCCGAAAAGCTTTGGCATTTGGTTTTGACGCATGGGCATGTGGGGGGAAGTGGTTTAGGACTTAGCCCAAGGGGCTTAGGTCCAAAAACTTGTTTTTTATGAAAATTTTCAAGGTTTTAAATGGATTTGGGGGTTTCAGCTTAGCTTAAAAATAGTTTTAAACCATGTCAGGAGGATTTTTCATGAATGGAAAGGGAAACTTATGGAAAGTAGAGGAATATTATGGAGAAAAAGGGGAAGAAAATGAAGGTTAGCTATGAGTGGGAGAAAGGGAAAAGATGATGGTTTCTTCGGCAGTTTCTTACATCAAATCAGCAGAATTAAGAGGAACAGTAATGAGGATTTTTGACAGAGGCATGAGGCCTACAAGGAGTCTTCAAGAGCCAACAGTGTTTAGAAATGAAAAATTGTTCCTTGAAGGCTCAAAACAGATTTAGCCACCTTTTGGTATAACAAAATATTATAGGTGGCTAACAGTGTCTATAACGAAGAAAAATCTGATGAATATGGTCAGGATGGTCTCTACGCTTAGCTGAATCAGCGGGAAGGTCATCCAGATAAGGTTGAATGATGTGATGAATATCATGAAGGCATAAGAAATCGCGCGTTGAAATGTGGCTCTGGAATTCTTCAAACCAAAGGGAAGCTTCTTATATGCAAAGGTACCCCAAGGACAGATGAAAGAAGTCTTTTCTTGATCAGTCGGGAGAATGTTGATCTAATTATAACTCGAAAAACCGTCCATAAGGGAAAAAATATCACTCCCTACACAGTCGTCAATGATTTGATCGATGAAAGGAGTAGGATAATTATCCTTAGGACAAGCTCGATTGATATCACAATAGTAAACACAGACACGAATAGTGCCCTATTTCTTATCTACAAGAACAATATTAGAAACCCATTCTGTCAATGGAATTGGATAAATGAAACCAGCTTTAAGAAGTGTTTCCACTTCGGCCTTAAAGGCAGCAAATTTCCTAGGATGCACCGGACGAAGACACTGACGAACAGGTTTCGAACCAGGGTAAGTAGGAATCTCATGGACCATGATGCTAGGATCAATGCTGGGAATTTATTCATAGGACCATGCAAATACATCACATAATTCACGAAAAAGGATAGTATAGACTTGCATTTCGTCTGAAGAACAAGTAACCCCAATATGGATGTTCTCGACGATTCCTAGTTTAATGGAAATTTCGATAGGCATCTTCTGAGTGATGTTACTCAAGTTACCTTCCAAAAAAACCTCATGGACCTGAACAGGTGTTTGAATCGTAGCAGAAGGAACCTAAGAGGTAAAACGCTCAAGACATGTAGACATGGCCCCTAGGCTTTCTAGTAACGAGGAACGATGATGACCATCATCCCACGGCAGATCGTCGAGAGATAGGGTTTCCACGATAGCCTCATCAGAAGGAAATACTTCCTTCAAAGGATCCGGTGAATCAAAATCACCAAGCCAAGGGGATTGACAATAGATGTCAAGAGTTATGCTCGAAGGAGTAGAATCAAGATCAGAATATGATGTAGCAATAAGTTCACAATAATCAATTTCAATCGAACTCAAAGGCATCAAATCGCCGAACGAACCGATCTGTTCAGGAGAAGGGATAACCCAGGGGTCATCAGTTTGAGAAATCATGTTGACCTGGACATTATTCGGTGGTGGAAGAGGGAAAACACCCATGAGGGCAGGATTCTTGAAAAGGCCTATCCCTACACTCTCGTAGGGAGTAGGAATCTTGTCCACATACGGAATGTTGTTCTAGGAAGAAGATGTGAAAAAAGACAATTGATCAACAGTAATAATCTTTCCTTCGTGCGGGAACTTCAAAACACAAAAGAGAGTGGACGAATGCACAACATGGCATGAGTCCAACTGCATCCGAGGAGGAGATTATAATTGAGTTTTGCATTAACAACTTCGACCTCGACATTGACTGTCTTCCCTTCTAATGTGATCGAAAAACTAGCGAGAACACTAAGAGGTTTAGATTCTCTTCCATCAAATAATTCAAGGGCATTGGTGATGAAGTAAGAGTTGGAGAACCAATGGATTTCCAACAAGTAGATGACATAACACAAGTGGATGCACCCTCGTCCACAATGGCGTGATGAATATTCAAACCATTAATACCAACTTGAATGATAAGCGCAATTTGGTGCGTGAGTCGCGGGACGAAATTCTCTAAATCGAAAGCGAGCAAGCTAGTATTGGCAGGATCAATCCCACCTATCGCAGATAGCAAATATTTCCATTGCGAAGGAAAAATCTGAAGTACTTCTAACACAGACATTATGGATGGCGCCTGAGCCAAATCCTCAACAATACTGTAATGTTGAGCGGCATGGGCGTTAGGATTGTACGAAGACTTACGGAGCACACCTTTGGAAGGTGGTCACACAACGAATTCGGTGCTAGGCTGTTCAATCTCAAGAGGGCCATAAATAAGAGGAGGAGGAGGACCGTCAATGATCTCTTTCCCCGCTGCCTGACGTGAACCAAAATCATCTTTCGATCGAGTAGCAATAGAAATGCGTGCAGAACCGTTCATCATGAACACTTGTGAACCAAATGGAGTAGAGGACTGAGGGTGCTCTACCATCTGAGTCTACTGATGGAAAGGTTCTTTAAGGAAAATCGGAGCTCCTTGGGTGCCTTTGAGCAAAATACTCACTTCAGACTGTCGAGGATAGTCCTTGGTGAAGTGCTCATCGTCACAAATCAAACAAGGATACTTTGGTTTGCGTTGAGAACTATCAGCAGAACGAGGTTTTGGAGATCCTTTTCAGGGTATCGACTTTAGCCTTACCTTTACCCTTCTTCTTACCTTTGGAAGTGGTATCTGTAGGATTGGCCTGAACAGCATTCACTTCTGCGGGCGTGCCAAAATTTGAAGTTGACTGAGAAGCCACATTATTGGAAGAAGTAGACTTCTGCTTCCCAGAGTTAGATGAATGATACTTTTGAGAAGTCTGCGATACGGAACCAATAATACCATCAATGGATGGATTCGCTGGCGGTTTAGAAGTTCCAGGTCGAGGAGCATCAGGCAAGATATCGTACAATGCGCCAGACTGAGAATACACGAGATCAAGGTACTGGGCGTAAGCAATGGGTTTCTCCTCGGTTACACATGCCCCCATAGCAATGTCTTTAGCAATCTGATTGACAAAGGAGGTAGTGAACCAATGAGTCAGAATCTGATCGGGTATCTCAAATTTGATCATGTGACGACGACACTACCACTCATGAATATGATCCAAGGTATGAGTAGCTTGGTCCTGTTTCAATGAAGTGAGGAGATGCGTCCTGGTCTCATAGCTAATCAGTAACTAAAAATGTGTAAGGAACGCCATGGCCAAAGAATTGAAATCTTTGAAAACTCCCCGAGACAGCTCAATGTACCACTTTGCAGCGGAACCAATAAGAGTTCGCTGGAAAAGATGGAGACGAATAGAATCGTAAACCCAAGAATTAGAAGAACACCATAAGTGGTATGTCATAACATGTGTTTGGGGGTCTTCACCAGGTTTACCCTCAAATTTAGGACAATCACCAGGAATATTGGTCAGAACCAGAGGCCAATATGGATTATGAAGAATATGATCATTTTTCAACTTCGACACATCAGGTAATTCCTACGTAGCAAGAAACAGTAACTGAGTATTGAAAGTCATTGGAGGTCTTTGATAAGGACCTGTATGTACATTCCACCCAGTCCGAACAGGATTCTGTCCCTATATATTTTGTCCCGAAGGATTCAGATCATAGGGATTAAAAACAGGATAATTCGATTGATACTAGGATTGAGGACTAGGATATTGAGTCGAAGCAGACCACTGAGGTCCTTGCTAAGTAGCATAAGGATTTCGTTGCGGAATGTAAGTATGACTTTGAGGTTGTTGATACACAGGTTGATTTTGAGGGTACGAAATATGAGGTGCACTATATACTGGTTGATTTTGAGGGTACGAAATTTGGGGTGCATTATATACCAGTTGATAGGAAACTTGAGGGTAATAAGCACCCTGCGGTTGCACATGTTGACCTTGCAGAACAGGTTGAGCAGGCTGCTGAGTAGGATAAACAGGTAAAACTGGCTGCGGAAACGAAGGAATCTGCTGGTGGGCAGGTTGTGACGGTTGCTGAGCTGGTTGAACCGGCTGTTGAACTGGTTGTTGAGGGCCACCAGGTTGACTTTGTAGTAAAGGTTGGCCTGATGGTTGAGACGGTCCAGAATGTCCCTGATGACTAGGTTGACCCGGAGAAGGACCATAGGATTTTCCTAGTTGCACAACATTTGGGCCATACTGCACGTGTGACTGTGATTGAGGTGCAACAAGTTGTCCTTGTGGTGGATAAATTCCCCCCCTAGGACCAAAAGATGATCCTAGTTGAACCAGAGGTTGACCCAAGAGACCAGAGGATTGTCCATGTTGGACCAAAGGTTGTCCTTGTAAAGTTTGGCTTTGTGGACCATATGGTTGTCCCTGTGGACCAAAACGAGGGCCCTGCTGAGCTGAAGGTTGTCCCTAAGAGGGTTGTCCTTGTAAGCCAAAGGGTTGCACAGGAAAAGTAGGTCCCAAATGAGTAACAGACTGATAAGGATCATAAATGGTCTGATAAGGATCTATAGGAGGCATATAAACTAGATTCCCATGCTTATCATAATGGTGTAGATATACATACATGGGATTACCAACAGCATCATAGTAATGAAAACAAGGATCTCTAGGAGGCGGGGGCTGTTGAGAACCCTGAGAACTCTGCTGAACATCTAACAAATATTCTTCAAAAGTGAAACTGCCAAGAATCACAGGAGTAGTGGAAACTGAACTATAAGCCACACAGACTATAGGTTGGACTGGAACAGATGTAACAGTAACCGACGGATCTGACGCCGAAGGTAACGGTACTGACGAAGATGGCACCGAACTCCGAGGAGGAGTTACTATGTTGGATTGTGCAATGGACACAACACCAGACATAATCTGACTCATAGACCTATAGCCAGCCAGAAGTGACATCAAAGGTGAAGAATATTGGACAGAGGCATGAGAAAGATCTTCAGGAAATATTTGATATTCTCCTATGGATACAGGAATTCCTTCACTGCCAATAGAACTGGAGGAATCCATCTATGAGTCTTCCGTAAGATCTTTGAAAAGACTACGGGGACTAGGAGGTACCACAGCAGCAACAAAAGGTGATCCAGACGTAAGAGGAGGAAATTCCCCTTCTTCCTGAAAACCGGACCAAGCACTTGAAGGAGGCCAATTGAATTCAATTGATTCGTCAAGTGGAGACCGAGTAGCAAGGGGTTGGATAGACGGAAGAATAGGATGCGAGAACTTGACAGATCTAGTGGATTGAGGAGATTCGAAAGAAACGTCTGGAAACGAACCACCACGAGGAGGTAGTGAGGACGATGAAAATGGATGTTCCGCCACTTTGACTGTAAATTAGAACAGGAAGGAAAAGAGATAATCAATCGAAAGTACCAAAATCAAGAACCAAGGAAATCAATCAGACCAAGTAAAAAACTTTTAATGGGTGTGTAATTGTAGGTGATTAATTTTATAGCACTGAAACCAAAATTCATTGTTCATGTTTTAAGAGTCGAGAAACAGGAAAAAGATGACTCTATTCACTTTCAATTTGAAACGAGCGTGAAAGGACAAGTGCTTGATGATCTCTTCTCTTGTTTAAAGGGTCACAAAAAGATCAAAATGACTTCTCAGGAATTCTAAGCAAGAGGATGTACCAGGTTTTCGTGAACTGCCATATACACCTTGGTGATCAAATGAAATAGAAATGACCAAGGAATTGACGTACGTGCAGGTAGTCTCCCTGAATGTTGTGTTCGGTGTATCACGGTTACAAGCCGGCAGACTCAGCTTCCTATGGATAAAGGATTGCAACCTAGAGGGGTTTCCCTTTATATACGCGATGGTACGGGGAGCACAAGTCCGTACTAGCGCTGTCTGAAGCCAGAAGGCGAGCGACAGCTACTAGGTTTTAAGACATCGGAACACGTCTCTAGCCTAGACCACTAGAAATGTTTCGTTAGGTTCCAATGTTGCCTTAGGTTCATTGAATAAATTTTAAAGTTAATCTTGAATTATGTTTCAATTTCCAGGCCCTATCGAATGTGTAGCTTAAATTCCTAGATGCAAACTATATGCAAATGAACACCATTTCAATTCGATGAATGCTAGTTATAATAAGGATAGAAATATTTCAAACAAGAAAATAAGGAAAACATGCGAAGAAACTTCTAATGCCGATAATGCAATCAATCTAAAACGAAATTCCTTTATATATTGAGAAATTATATTTATGTAAAGGAATGTTTCACTTTTCGATGCAACAAAAGAATGCAAAGATATTTTTTTATTTTTGGTTGAATTTTCAATTAATGAAGCACACATTGTACTAATTCAATGGAAAACAAAATAAACACTAGTTTGAGTTTTGCGAATGTAAGGTTTTGAAATTTAATGACTCAACCAAAGCGAAACAGACACAAAAACATGCAAGCTAATGGAACAAAATTTCAATCAAGAGAGAGAGTTCTCAAAATGACCCAAACAAGCAAAGTAATCGATGCTCAAAGTATTGGAGAAGAAGGACTAATCGAAAAATGAAAATACCATTCAATTAGAAAAACAAAAGGATCAAGAAAAATCAGTCTAAAAACCCAAAACGAGACTGATAACAATCAAAGAGACTTGTTCCTTTACAGAAGGCTTGGTTTGCAAGAACACCTAGAAACCCTAAGGTCTTAAATGACACTGACAAGACAACGGACAAACGACTGAGGGAAACAAGTCTACAATATTCAACACAGTCTGCAAAGGCTTAAACATACTCAAAAATAACCTAGAGGTAAGAACAAATGACCAAAAAATGCATTAGGGAGGTCAAACCAAAACCTACAGGGATTGGCGTGACTGTAAGGCTATAATCCGTGCCATACAAAGGTTGGCATGAGTGCTAAAAGAGAAACATGCGCCAATCGGCGCGACTGTCTAGAAAAAAAAAAAAAAAAGCCAAGCTGGATACCTATGGGAAAAAAAGGAAAAACCATAACCTAATGAACAGAAGTCAACCTTGACTCTCTGGAGCTGAATAGAGAATGGAAACTCAACAAACAAACCAGAAAAAGATAGATAACTAAACCAAGAATGGAAACTGACCCAACAGGATGACTCGACAAATTCGCACTAATCCCCAGTGGAGTCGCCAATTTTTTATGAAGGTAAATCCTCTCTGCGGACAGAGATGATCCCTCTAGCCCTAGGGTGGGTCTAGTAACAAAAGGACACGCTAAAGTGTTGCTTCCTAGTTAATGAATGAACAAAAGACATGGTAGATTGACCTACCTTGAATCCAACGCTGTCGATGTTGCGGAAAGAGTAGTGGTCTCTCGCTCCTGCCTTGGCAAGTCACAATGCGTTCGCTGTCATGATCAGATACCTGCACATAGGAAAAAGAACAAAAAAATATGACAGAATAGTTTCACTCACAACTATTATCCAGAAAAACCATAACCTAATGAGCAGAAGTCAACCTTGACTCTCTGGAGCTGAATAGAGAATGGAAACTCAACAAACAAACCAGAAAAAGATAGATAACTAAACCAAGAATGGAAACTAACCCAACAGGATGACTTGAAAAATTCGCACTAATCCCTAGTGGAGTCGCCAATTTGTTATGAAGGTAAATCCTCTCTGCGGACAGAGATGATCCCTCTAGCCCTAGGGTGGGTCTAGTAACAAAAGGACACGCTAAAGTGTTGCTTCCTAGTTAATGAATGAACAAAAGACATGGTAGATTGACCTACCTTGAATCCAACGTTGTCGATGTTGCGGAAAGAGTAGTGGTCTCTCACTCCTGCCTTGGCAACTCACAATCCGTTGGCTGTGACGATCAGATACCTGCACATAAAACAAAGAACAACAAAATATGACAGAATAGTTTCACTCACAACTATTATCCAGTCAAACAGGGCTAAACATATCGCATCAAATAAACATCATAACACAATAGTGGAACCAAATAGTAGTCATGTATATTAATGAGTATAAGGAAGAGTACAACCGATGCTTTGACGTCGCAATCTCCTCCACCGGGGTTCAGATGAAATGCATCTCAAATGTCAGTCAGGGAATTCAGACTCAAGATCTCTTAGAATTCATCGACTCGAGCTCTCTCAATATAATCTTTCTTACTCTATCTTCTGTAATAGCTTAGTTATAGTATAATTCTCCTAGTTCAGCTAGCTTCTATTAAAAGAGATAGTTTCTTATATAGAGGAAAGAGAGGATGTTGGGATCCCTACAAAGGTGGGAGGGATTCCTATCCTTTACGAGAGTTCCAAGGGTGGTGGAAACTACTAACTAAAGGAAGGAGTCTGTGGTTGTTTTAGTTCAACCACTCCCAATGACTCATCAACGAGGTGGTTGGAATGAAACCTCCATCTCTAATTTTAAAAAAAATTCCATAAACAGCTTGGCGCGGGTGTCTAACTGGCATAGAGCACCACCTGGTGCGGGCTTAGTGTTAAATTTTCACAGCTCTGCTTAGGGAAATTTCAACAAGAATAATGTTTCTTTCATCAAAAGCGATGCAAGGATGGTATTTGCAAAGCATGACACTGCGTATTGGTTATAGAAACAACCCTCCAATGTGCAAGTTGGGGATTGCAAGTACAGTGACAAAATGTTGTGTAACATTGGTGTAGACAGTGTTGTCAAAATGACACCTAGAAAATCCATTATCTAAGATAAATCTATCCATTTTGGTATACCAAGCTCGAGGAGCTTGTTTGAGACCATAGAGAGACTTCCTAAGGCGAAAAATAAGGCTAGAGTCGTTCTGGATAAAGCCGGGGGATTTTTCCATGTAGATTTCTTCATGAAAATATCCATGTAAGAAGGTGGAGTTAACATCCATCTGGTGGACTTCCCATTTAAAGGAGGCAGCAAGGGAAAGAACAAGGTAGATAAAATTCATTTTGGAAATAGGGGAGAAGGTTTTAGTATAGTTAATGCCTTCAACTTGTGAAAATCCTTTAGCAACAAGACGAGCTTTATGTCTATCCACTTTTCCATATGGTCCAAACTTTGTTTTGTAAACCCATTTGCATCAGACAAGTTTTCTTCCCTTTGGAAGAGGAACAAGATCCCAGGTATCGTTTGCCATTAAGGAAAGATATTCTTCATTCATAGCTTCATCCCAATCTGGATGACCTAAAGCTTCTTCAAAGGTGTCAGGATCAAGATTTTCTAGAACTTGAGCCAATAAGGAAGAGGCTCTTTTGAACAGAGAACGTGTACGACGTCGATCTGCAGGGTCACCTGCAAGAGAACCTAGTGCATCCCGAGTAGAGCGGACCCATCTTGGAAGTTGTGGAGCTGAAGCAATATCTTCAAGAGGTGGAGGATGATTGTCATCCTTGATGTCATCATCTGAACTAGAAGGAATGTTATCAAAAATAGAAGAGATAGAGAGAGATGGCACATATGTTGAATCAGGCTCACAGGCCAAAGGTGGCACACCCACCGAACTAGGCTCGTAGGCTGATATATTTTCATCAAATTTTACATCTCTTCTAATGATTATATTTTTGGATTTTGGTTGAAGAAGTATATATCCTTTGACATCTTTAGAATATCCAACAAAAATGCATTTTTCACTCTTAGGTTCTAAGAATTTATGTTTCGCATCTGGAATGTAGGCCCAAGCATCACTTCCAAAAACATGAAAGTGACTTACATCTGGTTTGATTGAGCTCCAGGATTATTCTGGAGTTATATTCCTTAAAACCTTAGTAGGAGTGTGATTTACTATGTAATTTGCACAGTTAATTGCTTCTGCCCAAAAATTGAGACTATTTCCTTTAGATTTAAGCATACAATTAGCCATTTCTTTTAAGGTGTGATTCTTCCTTTTAGCTATACCATTTTTTTATGGAGTATATGGAACATTATGTTGCAATTGAATGCCATGCTCAGTGCAAAAGTTGATAAATTTGTTGTTAACATATTCTCCTCCATTGTTTGATCTTAACTTAAGAATTTGATGTCCATATTGTTTCTCAAAAAAGGCCTTAAAGGCCAAGAACATGTTAAAAACTTCACTCTTGAGTTTTAAGAAGTATGCCCAAGTGTGTCTAGAAAAATCATCAATGAAAGTTAAGAAGTACTTCAACCAGAGAAAGAAACAACAGGAAGTGGACCACATAAATCACTGTGCACAAGCTGCAAAGGGGATGAAGCGTGCCAAGAGGCATGTTTGTCAAACTATCCTGATGATCTTTTCTGAGTACACATCCCGAGAAAACACAATCTCGGCAAGATACCATAGGAAGACCTGTCACCATATTTTCTTTACATAGAGTTTGAAGAGAGCGATAGTTTAAGTGACCAAATCGCTCATGCCAAAATTTATTCACTTCATCATTATGAGCAACAAAAATGGAGGGAAGACATGATGACCCAAAGTTGTCAAACTTATACAACCTTGTGGAATCATCAGCAATGTCAATAGCTAAAATATGTCTAGCATCTTTGAGGTCCTTGATTACAACATCATGAGGTGATAATTCTATTGTTTTCCCTTCACCTGAATGAGTTATCTAATAAACAAATAGAAGGTTGCAGGACAATGTATGAATACATAATACATCATTAAACTAACCATTATCTAGATGAATGGTTCCAGGTCCTACAACACACAGAGATCTATCATCACCAACATAAATATGTTTGGTGTTACAATCATTTAGAAGAAAACATGGCTTTATTTTTGGCCATGTGGTAAGAAGCTCAAGAATCAATGAGCCACTCATGAAAATGAGAAGAATAAGATACATTTAATGCATAACCAGACCTTGATGCTTGAAAACCACAAGCAGAAAGTTCCATTCCTGAAGATGAAGTTGAAGAGTTCTCCAAATTGATGTGGTGCTTTTTCATTGCTACTTCCAAGTCTTCCATATTCTTAAAAAAATTTGACTCTACATGGCCATCACGATTACAAAAGTTGCAATGTCTATCTGTTTTCTTCCCTTTGACTTTATTTTCCTTATCAGTTTGGTGAGTCTATTTTTCAGTTTGCCGCTGAAATTGCTTAAGACCATTGTTTGGTTTAGGACCATTCTTTTTAGGATACCGCTTCTTGGGATTCTTTTGATATGGTTGTTGTTGGGTTGATAAGGTTTTCTTAGAAGAGTTTTTAGTATTGATAAGACCAAGGTGTAAGAGTTTTTTTGTTCTCTTATCAAAGAATCACAAAAGGAATCAAAAGAGGGGGACTTGTAGGTTTTTCCTTGATAAATGAGGGCTTATCTACTGGAATGAAAGGTGGAAAAAAATACAGAGTATGCAGGTCCAAGCTTAGAAAGAATGGAATAGATAATGCTACCATCTTATTTTTTACCTTACAACCTTCTAAAAGAAGTCTAAGGGTCTTGAATTTGGACAAAAAATATTCAATAGAGGATAAATTATTGGGGTCCAAAGTAAGCAACTCATTTTCAAGCTGGTGGGCCCTGATTTCATTTTGAATGCCAAAAAAAATATTTAACTTTTTCATAGTTGCATCAGGGGTGTCAATTTTTTGGATATGAAATTGAAGATCTTGAGCAATAGACATTCCTATCAACCCTCGTGCTCGATCTTGTTATTTTCCCATTTAGCAGCTTTATATCCTTCGGTAGGTTTATTTTCTTATCCTGAGGCTATTCTATAAATTCCTTTACTTCTAAGTAAGTCTATCATGTAGGATAGCCTTTGGAAATAATTGGTGTTGTTAAGAATAACCGGGCATGCACTTTCCATTTTTTAAATTGAAGCTGAAAAAGGCTGAAACTAA
Organism: Pinus albicaulis; assembly: GCA_034641835.2. Classification (NCBI taxonomy): domain Eukaryota; kingdom Viridiplantae; phylum Streptophyta; class Pinopsida; order Pinales; family Pinaceae; genus Pinus; species Pinus albicaulis. The sequence goes on from CM076575.1 coordinate 72,263,328, forward strand.
CTGCTCCAATGAAAAGATCTCGAAAAATTAGGTTGGTTCAAAAAAAATGGCTCGGAAAACGACTTTCGGATGAAAAAGTTATGCATTTTTTTAAAAACAATGTGTTGTAAATGCCGAATAGTTACGTGAAAGGTTGAAAGCTGATGATGAATTCTACTTTTTTTAAAAATCCCCCCCTTTTTCAAACTTAATACAAAAAGCTCACTTTTAAAAAAAAACTGTTTTATGTGACCCACTTTTATAAATAAGTGAGAGTCACTTTTACAATGTTACTTTTACATGTGCTTTTGAAATAAAACCCTCTTTTTAAAATCGGCAACTTGCCAAAGGGCTTTATAAGAAAAAATAACTTAACAAAAAAACTTTTTACAAAAAGAAGCTTGAGAGAAAGACTTGAACCCAAGACCTCTATTCTCATAAACTAACTTTACACCAAGTGAGTTAGTAAAAGGATTCTATAGTTGTTTGAAAGAAGAAAGGTTTTTCTTTTTTTCTTTTTTTCTTTTTTTTTGTGTTTTTTCCTACAAAAAAAAAAAACACAAAAATCCATGCGCAAAAAAAACGAAATGCAAGCCTTACAGCACAACGTTAGATTTTTGGTTAGCCTTACCAGCAAGTATCTTTTTTTCCGCTATTTCTGATTTCCTGAGATCGCACAAAGACGCGGGGAAAGAGCATACGTAGTAAAAAAAAATCTCGTCTTCATGTTTCTGATTTGCTGAGATCACACACAACGTAGAGAAAAGAGCATACACAGAGAAGAGGGTATAGATCCAGAAAATTAAAAAAACTATAAAACGAAATAAACAGAGGGAATTGAAAAATACAGAATGATTAATAAATATAACTGCAAAAAATATACTATATACCTCCAGATCTAAACTAACATAAGTCGGGCAACCGGAAATATTTTTTCATGAAACAAAAGGGGTTCCTCACTGTAGAAGACGCTCTGGACATAACAAAGCAGGTCTCCCAGCCTGAAAGTGGTCAGAAATAGTATATCTAGAAACGACAGTCGCATGCAGTCAAACCGACTTCGGATTTGGATCAACAATGGATGCAACCCTAAAAATGGCTCGGATACCATGTAGGAATATACAGGGAAAGTTCCTTAGATCAAACACCAAAGGTCACTGCTCACAAATAGTTCACAAATCAATACACTAGTATATCACATGGTTAAAACCCTTGAAGAGGGAAACAGTCCACGGCCTAAGCCAATGCGGCCACGTCAGGAAATTTATTAATATAAAAAGAAAAATTACATAAGCTTCTCTCATAAATGGTTATCGGACAAATGACCCTCCATGCTCTTTAAATAGAGATCATGGAACAATCGGGTGTTAAGCCATGGATCAAGTGTCGGTAATATCTAGGAGAGAGTAAATCGTCGGATCACTACATATTGTGACCGTCAGATTATAAGTTACAAATGTATATAGTAAAGAAACACATTTTACCTAACTCTACACTAGACCAAAGTATACTTAATTATTTCCTATGTGTTGGAATATCCTAACAAAGAATGGCCCCATACCTGAAGTTTTTCAATTTCCCATTCTTAGCTCTCGTGATTTGGCCCTTCATGTTAGCCAATACTCCTTCACTCCAGTTGAAAATTGTTCCCCCAGAACGTTCAACTGCGGTTTTCATTTGTGCTTTGGTAGCCACATGCGGAGCTGCACTCCCACACAACCTGGTAACGGTGAATGAAATGATCTTGAGGTTTATTCGCACAATATTTTTGATATCAATGCGACCATCATTCAACTTTGAATCTCGGCTATAATATTATGCCATGTAAGAAGCAGTGGGAAGACCACCTAGTCTTGTCCCAAACAAGGAAATGTCCCTCTCTCTGCGAGGTAATCCAGTGAGGAAATAGATATCCTATGGCTCGATCACAAGCCTATGATCTCTAATGATGAAACATTGATCTCGAACATCCCAAGCATTCACTAGCCAGGTCATCAGCTCAACTTTTGCTTTCATATAAGCCACAATTTTTCAATGTGTGAATTGTTTTCTGATCATCCACGGCTCCATTGTCTACAATTTCATGCTCTCTTTCTCGCCATTCCAACATGATTGACAACCTACAAAGCATGAATTTAATCATTAGAAATCAATTGAGAGAATTTTGATCCATTTTTGTGGAGAGGAACATGTTTTTCAAAACCCCACGGTACCTGCATAGGTTTCATGTGTACACAGTGCATTTTTGCACACGAGCTACACATAAAACCAATGGCAGCCCGATGATTTTTCTATTAAAAAATCATCGGTGTGTGCAGTTTTCTCCATGAAAACCTGCGCACCCTCGAAAAACTTAAAATCAAAAACTAAACAAATGAAAACAAATATAATGATGATGTGGAATACCTGCAGCAGACGGTTCTCCAAATGGTTGGTCGGTTCTCCTGATATCAGCTCCGGAAGATTTAGGGCAAAAACTCTTTCTGCTCTGCTATGAAAACTAAAAGGTAAAAATGACTTTTTTAAACTTCCTTTTGTAGTTTTAAATGAATAAAATAATATTATTTTATTTATTTTTAGTTTAGAAGTCAAATCAAAATATTTTTCCTATTTCGAGAGCAGATGTTCGTAATTTTTATATTTTTTTGTGCAGGAAACAGGTTATTTTTGGAAAGAATCATTTTTCCATTGAGGAGTCTTTCATCACTTTTTCAGACCCTATAAAAATATGAAAAAATGAAACCCTATAGTTCTCTTTTAAGCCCTTTTCAAACTCTCTAAACATGAAAATATCAACGAGTACTTGACTATTCAAACTCGTAAAGTAAATGAACAATCGTCCATTCATTATAAGTTTACCCCTTTTCCGGAATGAATTGGACTATTTACGAAAAATGTATACATTGAATAAGCATGGTCAATAGAGTTATCTCGAGAATTATTTTATCCTTTTTCGGGATTGAGGGACTAAATTTACGAAAAAGAACACTATGGAGTTTACTAATGTTTTTTTTTTTTCTGACTCCCTAAAATTGAAAAACATCGAGTTAATCCTATGTTGGACTCATTAAAATTAAACAGTACAGGACTTGTCGATCACAACAGGACCGAAACACTCCTTCTTAGGGTTCATTTTTAATACTAAGATGGACTCATCCAAAGGATGAGCTTACACAACAAGAAAATGTTATCCTCCTCAATCTTAACAAAAATAAAGACGTACTTGCCAATAATGGTGGGGGGGAAAGTGAGAAAAAGAATCCATTCATTGTCCTTGTTTTAGAAAGTAGCATGTCATTCTTGAACACGACACTTTGTCACACTCATACCTGGGTTGGGAAATACTTTGTCTTACAGTTAATCAAACCATATTGAAAGTCTTCAGCCGATTTCTGGGTGTTATCTAAGTCAAATTATACCAAGCCATTTATAGTGTCGTTATGTGTTGAAGAGAAAGTTCAATTTACCATTAATTGAAAAAATTTGTCTCCATTCGCGTTGACCATCACTGAGTCATTCCTTGCAAAAAAATTCTTCAAAACTTGATCTAATGGTTTCGTGTCGTAGGATTTCTTACGACGGGTCACTTTTTATCGACATCAGCTCATTATCTATAAATTTGATTTAGAATCCTATCAGTACCTTGGAATTTGCATGCCCTAATGGCAGGTTTTTCGCCTTCGACGATAGGTTCTCATCAATGACCTTTGATCAAATGATTCTATGAGTGTTCGACTACAAATCATTCATTCACACATCATAGATTATGTTGAAGTAATTTCAGAGCCATTTTCATTATTTGTGGTTTCTCTCACATTTATTAACGGTTCTCATCATTGACCGATAATCAAGTGGTTTCTACAATGTTCGACTTCGACACAATCAATCGCATGGATAGATTCATGTTAGTTCGAGAAGCAGCAATCAAGACCCTAGATCTAGTTTCCACCATCCATGCTAAGAGGAGTTATTTATTCATAATATAGTATACTTCTTATGAAAAATGGCTACGCCCATATTGTGTCTACTTTTTGATGTAATACTGAAAACATACATATACCAGAACACTTACTTAGTTTTTCTCTAAGTATGGGAATTCCTACCTCAGTGATGATATATATTTTCATTGAATGTTTTTACAGGTTTTTGACGGGTGTCTCCAATCCAATCATTGGAATGATAAAGTGCTTCACTCTTTAGAAAAACTTTCTTAGACTTCGCACATTAGGGGGGAAATTTGTTACATGTGATTTTTTCGTCATGACATTTGACTGTCAATATGGGTCTATCACCATCCATATCATGTTCCCTTAGAGGTAAAAAACACTCATGTTCCTGAACCAAGTCTTGGAAATTTGAGAAAAGGTATGTAAAACCCTTAAAATATTACCTGTTCAGTTTTTATAGCCTTTTCCTGTGCATAAGTTGATGCTTATTCCATTAGACGCAGTGATCGCCGCTTTATTCGCCACTAAAACCTACACACCCCCGTGAAAAGCATGTAAAAATAAAAAGTAACTTCTAGAAGCCTAGTTGGTCGAATATTCTCCCAACTGGCAGCCTCTAGAGTCGTGCTAGTTCGAGCTTTATCCCTCTACTCATGGAGCTTATCCCTTGGTCCAAGGAACTCAAATCCCTTCATGGGAGGAAACCATCCCTCTCTTAATGGATCTGAAACTACCTCAATCTCTCTATAAATTGAGTTGAAGTTTCAAGTTGAAGGGTAGATACCAATGTGAATAGACACTGATTTGTATAGTTTCTAAGCTGGAAAGAGTTCATAGAGTTCATAGTTTATATGCTAGTGAGTTGTTTTTGACACGTTGAAGATCACACCTTTGTGCCCATGACTTAATGCTGGTCATTCTAGAGAGGAAGGCTTATCAAACTGAAGGAAAATGATTGCTCAGACACACGGGAGAAATATGTACAACATCAAGGCATCTGGTTGTAAGATTGATCTTTCTAATTTATGATAATAAATATGGATCTCTTTTTCTCATTGTCTTATTTTTGAATTAACAGTAGGGTTTTTTAGATTAATAAATTTTCACATATTGTTCACCCTTTCTTCATCGCTAAAGCTCTGCCATTGCATTCAATGCAGAAAGAAAAGTGGTTCAGTCAGTTAATGAGATTAGGGATATCATTGGGTCATTCGTTTTAGGGGCAACTCGGCAATCCATTCCAAATGGCTGACATGGTTAAAACATCTCACCTTTTTTGTCACCTCACCAACACGTAGATCATCCTCAAATTCTGAATATCAGAGCCTAAATTCTAGCATGACAATTTTCCACATAATTAGTATGGGTTATTTAAAGTTTTTTGATGAAATTAATAGTGATAGAGTCATTTTAGGTTGCAAACTCTTTCCAACATAATTATCTATAATTTCTTTCAATGTAATGAATTCCTTTTGCGATTAGAACTCTACATCATTTTCGAGACTCTAGCCCAAGTGGAAGACCTATGTAAAAGGGTTTTCACTCTATAAATAGGGAATTTTTAGAGTTAGAGAGGGTTGATGGATGTAAGGGCTTAAGCTACTATTTTAATCTTTTTCTCAGTTAATAGACAGTTGCAGAATACTTTTGTTTCAGACCTGAGATTATATTCGAGTTCTTATGCATTTGTGTCCTTTGTATTTTTAATGTTATCTCAGCTTACTCTTACATAATTACTTGGAATTCATATATTATTATGCTCCAACTTCCTTTATGTATCTTGTTTTTTTTCAAAAAAAAAATTATAAGAATGCATGTGCCTCATCTTCCATGAATGAAAATTTTGTGTAATTTAATTCCCATTCTGACTCCATGCCCAATGGTAGCCCTCACACATCTTTCACCTACAAAAAATAATCCAAAAAAAGCATATGAGAGTTAGCCATATTCGTTTTAAAGCTTGTTTATTGAATATCATATCTTTTCTTGAGAGAGCCCTCTCTAGTTGGAAGGGCTAACTTCCAACCCTAAGTGATTTGAAATAGTTACACTTAATTGACTGTTGAGTAGCCCAATTAGTCTCAGTTTGGTGATAACACATCAGACACGAAAAATTCAATCTGAAGTTATAAGGCGGAAGGATTAGAACACTTATGGATGTTCTGCATATTCCTGCTTTGGCTAGAAATTTGAATTTTGTAAGCAAGATGGATGATGCAAGTGTAAAAATAGTGTTCGAGAAGGATACCTACAAGATCGTTTGGGGAGCACTGGTATTAATGTGAGGAGTTCGGATTGGAACTCTGTACAAGCTTTTGGATAGCACTGTTATTGATGGGTGAAATAGTTATGTGGCTCCTGAAAGTGGAGTTGAAAACCTTGTGGTCTCTGGAGAAAATATCATGTTATGGCATCAAAGGCTTAGACATATTGGAGAGAAGGACCTTTGAATACTGCATGGTAATGGTATGGTAAAAGGTATGTCTAATTTCTCTCTAGAATTCAATTTATGTGAACATTGTGTATATGGGAAGCAAAATCTTGTGAGTTTCCCCTATGGTGATAAGAGGGTGAAAGGGATATTAGAGCTTCTGCAAAGTGATGTGTTTGGACCTATGTCAGTTCCATCACTAGGTAAGTTTGTGTACTATGTATCATTTATAGATGACTTCTCAAGGAATACATGGATATACTTCCTCAGGAAGAAATTTGAAGTCTTTGACAGGTTTAAATAATTTAAGGCGCTGGTGGAAAACCAGACAGAGAAGAAGATAAAGGTATTGAGGATAGATAATGGTGGATAATTATGAAAGAAGGAATTTGAAGAGTTATGTAAGAAGTGTTGTATATCACGAAAAAAAACTACTCCATACACACCTCAGCAAAACATAGTTGAAAAAAGAATGAACAAGACATTGATGGACAAGGTAATAACCATGCTTAGTGGTGTCAGGTTAGGACAGGAATTCTGGGAAGAGGCGGTGGAGACTACATGTTACCTAGTTAATAGACCACCTTCATCAGCGTTGTAGGATAAGCCTCCACATGAGGTATGGACTGGTAAGAGACCCTCTATTTCACATCTGAGGGTATTTGGTTGAGATGCATATGTACTTATTCCACAGGATAAAATAACCAAGTTGGATAGTAAATCTGAAAGGTGCATGTTTATTAGGTATAAGGATGGTTTTAAAGGTTATAAGCTTTGGAAACCATAAACAAGAAAGGTTGTGTATAGTCGAGATGTGGTGTTTAGAGAGGTGAAATATGTTATTAAACATGAAGTCCTACCAAAGGAACTGTGAGTATAGTATAGGAATCAAAGTGTGTTTGCCTCTTACTATTCATCTTGGGGGTTTTTTTGTCAATTTTAGCTTATGAGTCTCTATGTGGCATAGTCTAAAGAGTACCTTGTGAAAGAGGTCAAATATAGTCAAATGCTTGTAAATATATGGGTCATGAAGGGGGTATTTAGCCCTATTTTGATTTTGTAAAATTCTAATAGTCCATGAGGGGTCATTTCATGGGTTTGTTAGTAGTTTATACTTCTCACACCTCCATGATTTTTAACTTCAACGTCATTACATGAGAGGATTTGTGGTGGCATAAAACTCAAAATTCCCTAAAACACCTCTCATTTCTCCCTCGCCTGAAATTAAATTCAAGCCCTGGAGAAATTTGAAGATGAAAGACAGAAGTGACAAGGTTGAAGAGGAGGCTAAGGTTGACAAAAGAAAAAGTTGAAGAATACGAAGAAGTAACTCAAATAGGCAAAGTAGTGATCAAAGAATATAAAGAAGAGCAGCCTTAATATTTTGTCTGAGGCTTCTGAAAGCTAAAGTTTCATCAAGAGGGATATGTCCATTTTTTCCATCTGGAAAGTTTGCCTATATGCTTTGTTTTGATGGATTTTACTGAATATTGAACTTGCGTAGCAAGAGCCTGCTATGCAAGATGCCTAAAATGATGAAGGAAATGAAGGCTTGAAGAATGCTAGGGTGTCATAAGGTGAATTTAAGTGTTCAAGACATGATGTAGCTAAATTTTTATGTAAGTTTAAAATCATGATGTTTCTACTTTGGTATAATATCAATCTTCTTTGCAGATACATTATATCTAGTCTTTTTAGTTTCCATGCAGTGAATTCGACCACCTAGTGGTAATTTCAAATTCCTTATTGTACTTAAGGAGGACAAGACATGAAAAAAGGGTTTTGATTGGGAGTGTTAAAAGCTAGACTACACTTTTCTGAAAATATTGTATCTTTTCCCAAGTGAATAGAGAAAGGCAGATGCAATTTTAACAAAGATTCTTGTGTCAATGTTTATTGGTATGTGTGTTCCTTTGTGTTTTTTTCTAATATATCTTTCCATGGTGTAAAAATTCTTCATTCTTAGCTTGAAAATAATATCTCAGAATTCACTCAGTGCTTAGTATTATATCAGTTGGTCATGTGTTTTCTTTTCTTCTATGGCAATATGAATTCATCAGTATGTTGATGCTCTAATTGTCATCATTTCTGATACTGCACTCACCCATTTACTACGACAAAATTTGATTTAATACCAATAAATATGCCTATCTTTCCCCTGTTCAAACTCCATCACATCCCTTTTTCACTTGGATCTAAAACAGTGATCTGATCTGAGGTATATCTATCTTCTTCCACTTACCTTCAAACAACATAAATTCACCTTTTTTATCCTTATAGCCATCCTAAGATCAAGTGCTTTTAGTCACTAGTTTGACTTAAATAAAACACAGTGAGGAGCACTCTCCAAGGCTAGGTGGCCTTGACCTTAGCCTAAAATATATTTGTGGTTACCTCTGGGATTTCTCTCCTCGACCTGGATAAATTTACAGAGTGCTAACAGGAACCTCAAAAGATAGATTTTGAGCTAAAGGAGGAAGAATTAGACTCTACAGTAGAATAGGAATCAGAAGATGAAAAGCCACAAACTCCAGCTGTGAGAAGATCAATTTGAGAAAGAAGGAAGCCAGAAAGTTATATTCCCTCTAATTTATGTCCAATTTTTTCTTTATCTATTATTGATGATGATCCCAGAACTCTCAAGTAGGAAGTAGATTCAGTGGATGAAAAAATCTGGAGAGGCCATACTTGATGAAATGGAATCTTTGAAAAAAAATGAGGCTTGGGATCTGGTGGAGTTGTCAGCTGGAAGGAAACCCATTGGAAGAAAATGGGTGTTTAAGAAGAAGATGAATGCAAAAGGAAAGGTGGAGGAACAAAAATCTTAGTTGGTAGCAAAAGGTTCTTCCCAGGTGTCGAGAATTGATATTGCTAATATTTTTTATCCTATTTCCAAGGTATCTTCTTGATCTGAATTGAATGTATTAGTTTTGTTGTGTTGAGTATCCAAACAGTAATTAAATTGTGTGCATAAGGTTCTCTAAAGTTTGCAAGTGAAACAAATGGTTTTAACTTAGTTTAAAAAAAAATTGTGTGAGGTTAAAGCATGTAAATTAGCTTGTATAACATTGTGCAGAAGTATATAACAGAGAAATAAACATCAAATGTAAAAATACTCATCAAATTTGATGAAGCAGTTCACCCCTCCTGGGCTATATCTGCTGGTCCAGCTCCCTCATATCATATTGCTCAAAAATGGAAAGTACATGTAAAAGAAAGCCTCAAATGGCTGTGGTCTATGTAAAAATAGCTTCAGAATTCTTGAATTAGTCATGAATGACTATTCATTTGTAGAAAACAAAGAATGGATGCTCAAAACATTGAAAACACCATAGTGGCCCTAGTGGCTCCTTGACCTATTTGAAGCAAAACTTACATAATATGACCTCTAATGGCTTTGAAAACTCTGCCAATGTGTTCATAATGTCGAAATTATCTGAAAATGACTATTCATTCATCAAAAATGGTTGAAATCCCCATGATTTATGACCCAAACAGTAATTTGACCAATGTCCCTAAAAAACCTCCTCCAAAACTGGAGGAACTCCAGTTAGTGCCAACAAATTAGCAATTCTGTCGTTTCTGGAGCTCCCGCTAGCCGCAACCATCGGTGCTGGTAGTTATATTAAATGCCGATGGAGGTGGTCACATGTGAAACTCCGGCGGATAATCTTGGCGGTTACCGCCACGTAGCTGTAACATTAAATGTCAACCTGCCATGTGAACGTCAGAGTTAACGCCAAATTTTGGGCCGTCGTTTTTTATATAGGTCATGGTTACGAGCGGATGGTCGTATGGAGGGGGGGTGGCCCTTCGAGGCTGGCCTCCCCAGCCCCCAACCTTACCACATTTCAAACATAAATAGGTGTTAATACCCTTAAGGTTTAAGAACCAACCCGGTAGGTCTGTGCACTGTTGGGCGGGAGGTCCCGCGTTCGAACCCCGTAATCGCCAAAAAAAATTATAACACCTTTTAACCTCTGGCTTGGGGCCACATGGCAGCCTCTGAGTTGGCCACGTGGCACCCACTGATTTTCCAAGAAACAATATAATAATAAAATAAAATAAAAAAATTCAAATATATATATTTTTTTTAAATTTTTTTGACAAAGTCAAAATCGGGCAAAGGTCATTTTTCTGGAGTTTACCGGGCTTTTCAAACGTTAATAACTTCTACATACGACCTCCGTTTTGAAAACCGTTTGCGGCACCAGAATCACAGCAACGAGACCTTTCCAGTCACTTAGGTTGAAAATACTTTTGAGCACTTTCATTTTTTAGCATTTTTTAACAATGGATATGATCTCCTGATCACACCTCCCCATTGGGAAGATTTTGAACCCCAAAAGCTCTCTGGACTACTAAACATGAAGATGAGGAGATTGTGTCCCCACTCTTCCAATATTAATCCACTGAAATTTCCCTAATTTCATTAATTGGAGCTTTTCATGAAATGACAAATTTTTCCTTGATTTCGTTGACCAATCGTTGCTGACTTTGACCTTGTCATGCTGCACATTTTCAAAAATTGCAGAACAGGAACCTAACTTTGTAGTAAATATCATGTTTCTACATTTTTCTATAATCAAAGGAAACTTAATTTTAATTTCACCTTCCATCTTGTCCTTATGGCAATTTTTTGTTGAATTTGCCTTGAACTTGTGTCGATTCCTGACCAAGTTTCTTTGCCATTATACCATGCCTTTCTGAAACCAGCAATGAACCTTAGTGAATCTTGTGCCTTCTTTGTTGATTTGCTTCGTTCTCTCTTGGACCTTTGCAACTTCTTGCACTTACACTTTGTTTTCTGCATTGTTCAACACCAAAGTCAATTGATGCAACTGTTTGTCATCTTCTTTCAAAGACAACCTGCTTTCAAACTGAAAAAACTCATTACATATATCAGCATTTACATGAAAAGGATTATGTAAAACTTCTCTTTGTTTAATCATCATCAATGTCAAGTTTTGACTTGCATTGACGAGCCTCTTCATCTGCCCTACATTAACTAAAGAAGAGTCTAGTTTTTTACGATGAGCTCTCACAATGTACTCCTTGCCATCTTTGAATAAATGATACTTGTTCTCATGGAGATGGAAGATAGCTTTCCTGTCATACAAGTAAGGACTGCCCAACACCATACCTGTTATATCAAGTAGAACAACATCTAATTCAACTATGTCAATGAAATGTGCAGTTATTGCAAAACGCAACATGCACTTCTTTGATACTTGTAAATTTTCATCCTTACAAATACAACCAAGTAGATATGGTTTCGGATGTGGAATGGTCTCAAGATTAAGTTTCTTGACCAAGTCTTCGGAGATTAAATTTTCTTGCGACCCACTATCAAACAATGTGTCAACCTTGGTATGTTTGGAAATGACCCTCACAAGAAATAGTTCAATTCTCTTTTCTTCACTTGGAGCCTCTATGTGACAGTTAGAAATACTAGAACTGGGTTTAGTTTTAATCTCTTTCCCCTTCAAGTTCTTAAGTGCCATAGGTATGATTTTTTTTTCATCTCCTGAATCTGACCCTAGGTCTTGTTTAGCTATTGTAACTATCTTGCCTTTTTCCTTGGCTTTCTCTTTGGCTTTAAAACTTTCTGGTTTCAACTATGGATGAAGTTTCCAACAATGGTCCTCATCATGGCAAGTTTTAGAACAGTGTTTGTAAAATAATTTCCCTTCTCTTTTCTAGTATTTGCATTTCTTTTTTTCTTCATTTTTCCTTTAAACTCATTTTCCTCATTCCCCTATAAGTTTTGTTTTCCCCTTGCCTCTAAATGTGTGGCTTGAACACAAACCTCATCTAGGCTTGTAGGGTTAAACATGAGAATTATATGTCTTAGGTAGGTATGTAAACCTTCTATATACTTGAGAAAAGTGTCTTGGTTATGCAAATATACTCCAAGTAAAAGAGCTCTTCTTCTAAATTCTTGAGTATACACTTGTACATTTTGTCCTTTCAATTGTTTAAAATTTTTCCAGTCCATTATGGATTTCTACATGTGAGCTAATGGATAAAACTGTTGTTTTATTGCAGAAATGAAATTAGTCCATGATAAAATAATCTTACCATATTTCTTGATCTCCTCCTTTGTCTTGGCTTCCCACCAAAAAATTGTTGCACCTTCCATTCTCAATGAAGCTAGTTGGATTTTGGTGTCATCATCATGAAATTTTTGAATTCTCAAATAAACCTCTAATTGCCTAATCCAATTATCTAGCTTTTCTGCATTAACTTCACCATCAAACAATGGCAGTTCAAACTTAACATCAAGTTTTAGAAAATGATTTTTACCAGTGTTCTTTGACTTGTATGGTTGATGTACTGAAGATGAAGTAGAGGTTGATAAAGATAAGGATGAGGATGGTGAACTTCCACTGTCTCCATTTCCTCCATTTCCCTTCTTGGATTTGTCTTCATCATTTTGGCCTCCTCACGATCCTTGTCCTTCCTTGTGAAGTTTGGATCCTTATCCTTCTAGTATTTCATTCCTTTCTTGATAAAGGGCTCTCACCATTTCAGTGATGTCAAGGAATGCTTTCCTGAACACTCTTTCTTCCTCTTTGGGATCAACTTCTTCATGGGTTCCTTCCTCCCTTGAAGACATGCTTATGGCTTCTTCTGCTTCTCTTTGAGATGAAATTGAAGGTGGAGATAATGGAAATATTTCCCTCCTTGATTGAGGATTACTTTGAAATTTCACCAATTGACCTTCTCCTCTCTTAAGATTCAGCCTAGTAAGAATTAAAAAACACAACAAACTCTACCCCGGGATGGCTTTGCACAGCTTGCAAGAGTCATTATGCAAATTGTTAAACAAATCCTTTGCAAAAAGGTTAAACAGAGAAAAAACTCTAGCTTGACTCAAGCTCAACCTAAATCTCTGATACCAACTTGATCTGAATGGAATGTATTAGTTTTTTTGTGCTAAGTATCCAAACAGTAATTAAATTGTGTGCATAAGGTTCTCTTAAGTTTGCAGGTGAAACAAATGGTTTTAACTTAGTTAAACAGATTTTTGTGTGAGGTTAAAGCATGTAAATTATCTTGTATAACACTGTGCAGCAGTATATAATAGAGAAATAAACATCACATGTAACAATACTCAGCAAATTTTATGAAGCAGTTCCCCCCTCCTGGGCTACATCTACGGGTCCAGCTCCCAATGGCATGTCCCTCATATCTTATTGCTCAAAAATGGTAAGAAAATTTAAAATAAAGCCTCAAATGGTTGTGGTATCTATAAAAACAGCTTCAGAATGCTTTAATTATTCAGGAATGACTATTCATTTGCAGAAAATAGAGAATGGATGCTCAAAACACTGAAAACACCCGAGTGGCCCTAGTGACTCCTTGACCTCTCCTGAAGCAAAACCTGCACAAGACGACCTCTGATGGCTCTAAAACCTCTTCCAATGTGTTCATAATGTCAAAATTAGCTAAAAATGACTATTCATTCATCAAAAATGGTCAAAATCCCCAAGATTTATGACCCCAACAGTAATTTGCCTAATATCCCTAAAAAAACTCCTCCAAAATTGGAGGAACTCCAGTTAGTGCCGACAAATTAGAAATTCCGCCATTTCTGAAGCTCCCGCCAGCCAAAACCGCTAGTGTTGGAAGTTACATTAAATTCCGGTGGAGGTGGTCACATTTGAAACTGCGGCAAATAATTCGGGTGGTTATCGCCACGTAGTCGTAACATTAAATGTCAACCCACCATGTGAACGTCGAATTCCGAGCTGTCGTTTTGTATATAGGTCATGGTTACAGGTGGATGGTCATATAGAGGGGTGGTTTGGCCCTTCGGGGCTGGCCTCCCCAGCCCCCAACTTTACTGCATGTCAAACATAAATAGGTGTTAAGACCCTTAAGGTTTAATAACCAACCTGGTGGTGTAGCGATAGGCGTGTGCACTGTTGGGCGGGAGGTCCCACGTTCGAACCTCGTAATCTCCAAAAAAAATTATAACACCTTTCAACCTCCGGCCTGTGGCCACGTGGCACCCGTTGATTGGCCAAGAAACTATATAATTAAAAAAAAATTCAATTTTTTTTTTTTTGAAAATTTTTTTACAAAGTCAAAATGGGTCAAAGGTCATTTTTTTGGAGTTTGTTGGGCTTTTCAAACCTTAATAACTTCTGAATACAACCTCCATTTTGTGAATCATTTGTGGTTCCAGAATCGTAGCAACGAGACATTTCCAGTCGCTTAGGTTGCAAACATTTTTTAGCACTTTCATTTTTTAGCATTTTTGAACAATGGATATGATCTCCTGATCACTTATGTTAGATTACTTTTATATGTTGATGCTACTTTTTATTTTGAGGTAGAACAGATGGATGTGAAGACAAAATTTCTTCATGGGGATCTGGAAGAAGAGATCTACATGAAGCAACCTGAAGGCTTTGCAGTGAAGGGTAAGAAAGAAAGAGAATGCAGGTTAAAAATATTGGTTGCAGAGATTGTGTTCAAGTTTGGGGTGGGTAAAATGAGCTATAAGGATACATTATGATAGGTAAAGTGTAATTTTCCTAGAAAATAACCCTACTAATCATTCAAATATTTTCACCCCTATGTGGAAATGAAAATAACAAGTGGGAGAATGTTGGGTGTGTGTTATATTCTTTCTACGACTAGTCGTACGCGTGGGGGGGTCACAGGGGGGGCAACAGCCCTCCCTGTTTATTGTGTTGAGAACAGTAGGGAGGGCACAAGGGGGACACAGTCCCCCCTGTCGAGGGGTTTTTTGGGGGGTGATAGCCCCCCTAGACAGGGTCCGGGGAAACAGCCCGAGAAAAAAAAAAATGGACCCTATAATAGGTGGGCGAACCTACCTACGATTTTGTGCATGGATTTTGAACATGGTTTTGGGCATGATGGTTTTCTTCCCATGGTATTTTGTAGATTCGGTCAAGGGTTCATGATTGTAAAGTGGAGTTTTAAATATTGTATTGTAACCCTTGATTGTTTGTTTCATGTCTCCAACCATGGTCTCTAATCTGAACTTTGGCATGATAAAGTGCTTCAGTCCTCAAACATTTTTTATGACTTTGCACTTTAGGGGGAAATAAATTACATGTCATTTTGTCACCATTAGGCAAATGACTGCTAATCCGGATCTCTCGTTATCTGATGAAAGTGTCCCAAGCATTCCCCTGCAATGTTAGAATCCAAAAAATCCCAAAGAGAATGAAAATCATGGATTACCATTAGGGGAATTTTGAGGTCTAAAATGGGCCTCCTAAGAAAATAATAAAATAATAGTTAAACCAATAAAATAATATTTATGAATTTGAAATTCATTTTTTGCACCACAATCCATGTAACCATAGTTAAATTCAATTCAAAATTTGTACCAAAATAAAATTAATAAAAAAAATTGTATTGATGTGACTATAAATAAGAATGAGTTTTTCAAGAAAAAGTCATTATCATTGAACAACTAATGCATTTGTCCTTTGTACTTAAATAAATTACAATAAAATATAAATATAAATTTATAAATTATTAATTATTATATGTTATTAACTAAAATTTATATTATTTTAATTGTATAATAACATGTAATTAATATACTATATAAATATAATATAATATAATAAATGTGTAGGGATATGCATTGTTTCTTTCAAGAAATATGAAATGAAAATAATATATTTTTATTCAAAAAGTGTGAAATGACATTTATTATGAGTACTTTACTTTGACTTTAAAAGTACTTAGAGCACTACCATGGTTAACCATGAGTTTTTATCCACCATTGACAATGTGACAAGTAAGTACCTTTAACTCAATCAATGCCACCTCAACCATTAGGGATGATGTCATCCCCTAAAATGTGATTGGTTCTCATAAAGTGAATTTTGATTGTACATTTTCCTTAGGAGGCCCATTTTAGACCTCAAAATTACCCTAATAATGTTCCAAAAACTCATTTTTGAGCATATGTGTGATTCCCTAGCCAGATTTTGTGCATATGAAAATCTTACCATTATATCCAGCGTAAATCTGCGCTCGGTCTTCCACTATGAATTGTGAAAATCACTTAACGTGAGTAAAAATAAAAAGTGATTTCTAGAAGCTTTGTTGGAGGAATATTTTCCAACTAAAAGCTTTGAGCTTATACTTACTTGGACCTTATCCCTCTATCATGGAGAAACCTCCCTCTCTTTATGGAACCCTAATCCCTCATTTTGAGGATCTCATCCCTTGAGAAGAGGATCACAAACCTCCTCTTCTTGGCCTATAAATCCAACATAGACCATAGGGATTGGGAGGATTGTTGAATGCAAACTTATGTTGTTGGAATAGGGATAAAAAGCTTGTCATCTAAGGAAAGGATTGGAGATCATTGGGGGGAGGCATACATTATCAAGGCTAAGGTTGTATTGCTCCTTAATATTTGAAATTAATACAAAAGAGTGTTTCTAACCTACTGTACTGTTAAATGGAGATGATTTATGGTGTATTTACTTCTATCTTTCCATTGATAATGATATTAGATACTAGTTTCCTTGATCGCTAGTATGGGTTTTATTGAGTCATTTATCTATCATATGTCTTTGATATTTTTTTGTTAGTATGTTTGCAAGTTTGAATTTTGAGCATTGAGGAGCTGCATCAAACCATAGTGAGGATCTTCATCAAGCATTTCATTTGAAAGGTATGGATTTCATATCCCAACATTTTTGCTTATGATTCGATAGGAATGAACTCAAGGAAAAATTTACTAGTTTGTTTGTTTGTTACTAGATTCAACCATTGAATCTAGGGAGATTTTTTTTGTTTACATAAATAATTTGTCTGCCATAACAATCACCCAAGTCTACATCCAAACCTTATTGAAAAATTACTAAAGGTACAATCATACCTAACTAGGGTTCATAATAATATTCCCATTTATCTACACACGAATCTTATAACAGAAAATAAACAATAGCGAGAGCATAAAACATAAAACAGATAAACACAGAGATTTTCCCCTGGATCCCAAATCGGGATGACCAGCTTGATTTTTCATTATATTCCTTTTAGTGTTACAACACATATATATACATGCCGAAGCATACATGAACCCCAATCCATTAACCCTGGATTAGAACATAACCGTAGTTCCCTTGACCGGATCTACAAAATACCAGGGGCCGAAAACCATCGAACCCCAAAACCATGTGCAAAACCATGCACAAAACCATGGGCGGATCCGCCTATGAGTGGGTCCGCACAAAAACCAATTTTGGCCGAGGCGCTGCCCCGGACCCCAACGGTGGGGACTGCTTCGCCCCTCGTGACCCCCCAGCTACGCCCGACGCAACATACAGCGTGTGGGGCTAATCGTGGAAAGAATATAGCACATACCCAACATTCTCCCACTTGTTGTTTTCTTTCCACAGGGGGCCACAGGAGAGCTTAGTCATTGGGCCAATTCTTCAACACCCATTGTTTCTCTACACCAAGAGAACTTCTGAGTGCTCACAGACTTCGTCAATGCATCTGCAGCATTCTTCAAAGTGACCACCTTTACCAGCAACACCCTTTTAGCCTCAACCATATCTATAACAAAGTGATATTGAACATCAATGTGCTTTGTCTTTGAATGGTAAGCAGGGTTCTTGGCCAAGAAAATTGCACTTTGGCTATCACAGTCTATCCTTATAGCTTGCTATACCAACCCCATACTTGAACACAATCTCTGCAACCAAACTGCTTCCTTGCTTGCATGAGTGGCTGCTATGTATTCTGCCTCTGTAGTTGAAAGAGCCACTACAGACTGTCTTTTACTCATCCAACTGACTGCGCCTCCAAATAGGCTAAACACATACCCACTTGTAGATCTTCTTTGGTCCAAATCTCCAGCCCAGTCTGCATCAACAAAACCACGAATGTCCAAAATTCTTTCAAATCCTGGTCTTCCTTGGTAGCACAAGCCATAATCACTAGTGCCACGTAAATATCTGCAAACCCGCTTCACTGTTGTCCAGTGCTCCTTTCCTGGGTTTGACATAAACCTGCTCAATACTCCCACTAAATGTGCAATGTCTGGTCTAGTACAGACCATTGCATACATCAGGCTACCCACTGCACTTGCATATGGAACACGGGACATATACTCTTCTTCTTCGTGTGTCTTGGGACACTGTTCAGCAAACATCTTTACACCTACAGGAATAGGAACATTCACTGGTTTACTATCCTGAATATTGAACCTCTGCAATATAGTTTTGACATACTTCCTCTGGTTTAACCAGAGCTTCCTCTTTGCCCAATCTCTCTTAATTTCCATGCCCAAAATATAGTTTGCAGCACCAAGATCCTTCATGTCGAATTTGGAGAACAGATGGGTCTTCAAATCTTGGATAATTTCTTTGTCATTTCCAATCAACAACATATCATCCACATACAAGACCAAATAAATAACACGGTCACCAATTAATTTAAAATAAACACAGTGATCCTCCTTGCTTCTGGTGAACGGAAGTCGGTATTTGTATATAGAGACTTCTTCAACCTGCATACCAATTATTTCTTACCCTTCACCATAAAGCCTTCAGGTTGCTTCATGTAGATCCCCTCTTCTAGATCCCCGTGAAGAAATGTTGTCTTCACATCCATCTGTTCTATCTCAAAATCAAATGCAGCAGCAACAGATAAAAGTAATCTAATAGAAGTAACTTTGGCAACAGGAGAAAAAATATCACCAAAATCAATTCTCGGCACTTGGGAATAACCTTTTTCTACCAACCGAGCTTTGTATTTCTCCACCTTGCCTTCTACATTCATCTTCTTCTTAAACACCCATTTTCTCCCGATGGGCTTCCTTCCAGCCGGCAACTCCACCAGATCCCATGCCTCATTTTTGTGCAAGGATGCCATTTCATCAACCATGGCCTCCTTCCAGAGTTTTCAATCCTCTGAATCTACTGCCTCCCTGATAGTTCTGGGATCATCATCAGTTATAGTTAAGGCAAAACCTGAATAGAAAGCAGATGGACTATACCTTTCCGGTTTCCTTCTTTCTCGAACTGATCTTCTCAAAGCTGGATTTTGTGGCTCTTCCTCTTCTGAATATTCTTCTGTTGTAGAGTCTGATTCATACTCCTTTAGCTCAAACTCTATCTTCTCAGGTTCCTTTGGTATGATTTCATGTTTAAAAACATCTTTCACCTCTCTAAACACCACATCTCGGCTGTACACAACCTTCCTTGTTTCCGGGTTCCAAATCTTGTAAACTTTTAAACCATCCTTATACCCAATAAAGATGCACCTTTCAGATTTATTATCCAACTTGGTCATTTTCTCCTTTGGAACATGTACATATGCATCACATCCAAATACCCTTAGATGTGAAAGAGAGGTTTTCTTACCAGTCCATACCTCATGTGGAGTCTTATCCTCCAACGCTGATGAAGGTGATCTGTTAACTAAGTAACATGCAGTCTCCACTGCCTCTGCCCAGAATTCTTGTCCTAACCCGGTACCATTGAGCATGCTTCTTGCCTTTTCCATCAGTGTTCTATTCATTCTTTCTGCAACTCCATTTTGCTGAGGTGTGTATGGAGTAGTCTTCTGTCGTGCTATACCACACTTCTTACGGAACTCTTCAAATTCCTTCTTGCAGAACTCCCCACCATTATCTGTCCTCAACGCCTTTATCTTCTTCTCTGTCTGGTTTTCCACCAGAGCCTTAAATTCTTTAAATTTGTCAAAGACTTTAGATTTATTCCTCAAGAAATATATCCATGTATTCCTTGAGAAGTCATCTATAAATGAAACATAGTACACAGACTTTCCCAGTGATGGAACTGACATAGGTCCAAACACATCACTATGCACAAGTTCTAATATCTTGTTCGCCCTCTTAGCACCAGAAGGAAAACTCACCCGATTTTGCTTCCCATATACACAATGTTCACAGAAATCGAAATCTAGAGAGCAATTAGACATACCTTCTACCATACCATTTCTATGTAGTATCCGAAGGCCCTTCTCTCCAATATGTCCAAGCCTTTGATGCCATAGCATGGTCTTTTCTCCAGAGACAGCTAGGCTTTCCGCTCCACTTTCAGGAACCACATAACTATTACACCCATCAATAACAGTGCTATCTTGTAGCTTGTACAGAGTTCCAGTCCAAACTCCCCACATTAATACCAGTGCTCCCCGAACCATCTTGCAGGCATCTTTCTCGAACACTGTTTTTACACCTGCATCATCCATCTTTCTTACAGAAATCAGATTTCTGGCCAATGCAGGAATATGCAGAACACCAGGAAGTGTTCTAATCCTTCCACCTTGCAGCTTCAGCTTGACCTTTCCACGTCCAATGATTTTGGCCTTCCTATCATCCCCTAGGAAGACATCACCATCATATTTCTCATACTCGCAGAACCACTCCCTATGGGGAGTGAAGTGAAAGGATGCACCTGAGTCAATCAACCATGACTCATGATCTGCATGTGTATTTGAAGAAGAAGCCAAATACACATCCCCACCTTCATCCGAGGTGGTTTTTTCCTCTGCAGAAGGAGCATCATCAGATCCCTTTCCTTTCTTAGGAGCTTTAGATCTACACTCATTTTTGTAGTGCCCTTCCTTTCCGCATTTCCAGCATACCTTTACAAACTTTCCAGGAGATTTAGATCTCCCTCTAGATTTGGATCTCCCACTCGAAACCTTATTCTTGTTTATGTTTTGGGACCCTCCTCGTACAAATAAGGCATCTCCATTCTGGCCCTACATATTTCTCCGTCTCATTTCCTCCGACAGCAAGGCTGAGACAATGTCATCAAAATTCAAGGTATTTGTATTGCTACCTATTGCGATAACCAGACTATCCCACGAGTCTGGTAGAGAACACAACAAACTAATGCACTTATCTTCATCTGAGATTTTAATATCAACAGATGACAGCTGACTTACCACAGTATTGAAGGCGTTCAGATGCTCTGTCATCGAGTCTCCATCCTTCATCCTCAGGTTATACAGCTTTTTCTGCAGGAACAACTTATTCACCAGAGACTTAGATTGGTACAAAGTCCCAAGTTTTTCCCTCAAATTCTTCGTCGTAGCTTCCCCAGATACATTCAACAATACTGAATCTGAGACACACAACCGTATTGTGCTCTTAGCCTTCCGATCCAGTTTCTTCCAGTCTTCATCTGACATTGACGTTGGTTTAGTACCTGGATCTACTGCGATCCACTGATCTTTATCCACCAGAATATCCTCCATCTTGAGCTTCCACAACTCAAAACTCTGACCATTAAATTTCTCGATCTCTATCTTTCCATCGCTCGCCATCTTCTTTCACCGCAAGAATCAATCCCGCAGATCTCCCATTGAACAGGGTCTACCTCAGGCCCGAGCAAAAAACCCTCAGCAGCAAAGGTGCCCCCTTTAAGTCGAAACAGCTCTGATTACAAATGTAGGTTTTAACCCTGAACAGAAATTATCTACACACGAATCTTATAACAGAAAATAAACAATAGCGAGAGCATAAAACATAAAACAGATAAAAAATAGAGATTTTCCCCTAGATCCCAAATCGGGACGACCAGCTTGATTTTTCATTATATTCCTTTTAGTGTTACAACACATATATATACATGCTAAAGCATACATGAACCCTAATCCATTAACCCTGGATTAGAACATAACCGTAGTTCCCTTGATCGGATCTACAAAAATACCAGGGGCCGAAAACCATCGTACCCCAAAACCATGTGCAAAATCATGCACAAAACATGGGTGGGTCCGCCTATGAGTGGGTCCACACACCAAAAAAAAAATCGTCAGGGCGCTGCCCCGGACCCCAACAGTGGGGGCTACCTCTCCCCTTGTGACCCCTCTGCTGCGCCCGGCGCAACGTACAGCGCGTGGGGCTAGTCGTGGAAATAATATAACACATACCCAACAGTTTGTTTGTTACTAGATTCAACCATTGAATCTAGGGAGATTTTTTTTGTTTACATAAATAATTTGTCCGCCATAACAATCACCCAAGTCTACATCCAAACCTTATTGAAAAATTACTAAAGGTACAATCATACCTAACTAGGGTTCATAATAATATGCCCATTTACATGTCATTAAAATCTTCAACTCCAATTTTTTTAATGGTTCATGAATGTTACATTATAACATTTTCCATTGCTTCTTGAGAAGATTCTCCTAAATATTTAAGCTTTCATGAGGGTGTTTCAACCTTGTACCATGACGTTGTCCACAGAAATCCCTCCATATTATGATGTGTCCATTGAAATCCCCCCATAACCACATGGTTTACTTTATCCAAAATTGAATCCATATGTCATCACTATCTCTTTCATCATTTTTTCTATTGTCGTCAAAACAAGAATGGATCTCCTCATTCATGTGAATGTGCTTCTTGACCAAAAAGAGAAAAAGTAGCTCTTGAGCTTTGTCTTTGGGAATCATATTCACCCTCATAAACATGAACTTCAATGCATTTTTTCCATTATCATCGCTCAATTCCCCAATCACCATGGGCAAATCCATCGAAACCGCATCCTTTTCACATAGCCCTATAATCTTGTTGGGTGGTTGTACATATATCATTATATGGTAGCCCATAGTATACACATGCACACACTAACCCATCACACCAGTTCCCACATATCCATAGCTCAAAACAAATTCAATCCAATCGGTGGAGCTAGCTACAAGTTACGCCCACATCAAACAAAGGAATAAAAGGAGTGCACTAGGACTCAAAAACAAGTTTCCACACAATATCATCAATGCCATGCAACAATATTTGAAACCAACGTCTGTCCTCCATTCCGCAATCCATTCAATCAATATCCTCTACACCATGGGTATCTCCCCAATCTCATAGCGATCAAAATTGTCGAGGTAAAGCTCCAAAATCACCAATGTGTGAAAAGACGAATAAAATGATGCCAGTGGTCTCATGCCTGTAGTCATTAACAAGTATACCTCTCAATTCTTCTGTCTTCAGCATCACCATGGCTTTTGGCCCTCTATATTCTCACAACCCCTGATCAAAACCCAATCGACTTCTACCTGTCAGCTTCGACTTTGACATACCGAGAATCTGACGGCATTTTATTTTCAAAATAATCCATGCTCCTACCATTATGGGATACAAGCACTATCAATAGATCTAGTTACCAAAAACATATCCAGGAATCCAAGCACAACTTCAATCAATATATTTCACAAATCCCATTAAATATACACAATCCAATAGCTCCCAGTTTTTCATTATCAATAAAACCAACCAAAGATATTTTTAATATTTTTATTCCTCGACTAAATCTAACCAAGTGACCACTCGCCTCCAAGCCCCATTATAACCATTCCTAAGCCTTTTGAAAAGATTCATTACATGCAATCCACAAACCCACCTACTACCGAAACCATGAGTCAAGGTTAACCCAATAAAGGGAGCTCAGACCATCTTCCAATATTTTTCCAAATAGAAAGTGAATATAGTAAACATCCCAATCCATTCAAATTTAATTTGAAGTGGCTAGTGGATGAGGATCTTAAAAATTCAATAATGGTTGAATGAATAAGATGTGATGCTAAATTAAGGGAGACTTGTAACCTATGTTCAAAAGTAAACATCCCAATCCATTCAAATTTAATTTGAAGTGGCTAGTGGATGAGGATCTTAAAAATTCAATAATGGTTGAATGAATAAGATATGATGCTAAATTAAGGGAGACTTGTAACCTATGTTCAAATGGTGGCTAGAGGATGAGGATCTTAAAAATTCAATAATGGTTGAATAGATAAGATATGATGCCAAATTATGGGAATCTTGTAACTTTATGTGTAAATGGTGAATTGGATTATGGGATGCTTGTCTTTTATATTTCTAATTAATGTATTAGATATTTTATAAAGGCAAAAAGAACATTTTGTGATAGTCCCAATATAGATGTCAACGAGTTAAAGGAAATTCTGGATTTATACCTGTTGAGCCCCAAAGATGTCATTTCCCTTTACCAAATTTCACTTCATTTCCTTTGTCCCTTATCAATTAGAGGCTTAAATGGTCAATATGATTGATTAAAGTCACTTTAGGAATGTATACAATGACTGACTTGCTATATTTTCATGGTTTTTTTGTTGTAGTAATTTTTGACTAGACTCAGCTACAGAATGCAGCCATTCTGTAGCCAGTCGCCTATTCCGCAGCTATCTTCATGTTCTCACAGGTTACAGGTGTCAATTCAAGGAAAAATGCATATGGTTGAATTCCACAACACTCCCACATCATTTATTTCTCTCTACGAAGTCTGAGCAAGAGTCTACAGGTGGTTATGCACGTGGAAGAGGTCAAAGTTAAGAAGCAAATTCCTACCAGGACAGGGACTCTACAGATGTCTCCAACAAAGTACAAGGCTTCCACAAGAGTTCTAATTTGATTTTGATTGAAAAAGACACTTGTTCTTGTTTCTTCTCGAGGGTAGTTATGTATTTCTTTTATAAGAATGACTCGGGAGACCGAGGGACAGCTAGCTAGATTGATGTTTTGTTGCTAGATCTCAAAAGACCGTAATACTCTGTTTTTTTGAAATAATTTTCCTTTAATGAAAGAAGTACCACTTTATTGCAAGATCTGAGGCAATCTTGAGGAGATTTGTATGCTAATCCGGTGGTAGAGCGCCCCTACTGCCCGAGAAGCTCTGTGCACATTTTTTAGATAAGTAACTTTAGCCTTGTTGCATTCCTAGCTTAAGCAATTTTCTGAACTTTGTGTTTTATACTTATTTGCTTTGGATGCTACAGCCAGTCTTATTCTTACAAGTTGTTCCAAAATATCACTAACATTGAATGAGAGATAACTATAGTATTTCAGGAACTAGTTGTATTTTTCTGAACTTTATGTTTTTTTGTGCTCAATTACATCAATTGTTACAGCTAGTCTTGTTCTTACGAATTCTTCCAAAATATCACTAACACTGAATGAGACATAGCTGTGGTGTTTTAGAGCTTAGTTGCGTTTTTTGAACTTTATGTTTTTTATGCTCATTTACATCACATGTTACAGCCAGTCTTGTTCTATGAATTGTTCCAAAATACCACTAACACCGAATGAGACAGAGCTGTAATATTTCAGTGATTAGTTGCATTTTTAGTTTAGTTGTAATACTTCGGAGGTTAATGGCACCCTAGTTCAGTTTCTGTTCACTGTGTTTCAAGTTAGTCTAATTGCATCCTAGTTCAGTTATGGTCACTATATTTCAAGTTTGATTAGCTAGTTGAATTAGACTTCACGGCCTTCTTTATTTACAAACTACTCTTGCATTAATCTCTTCCAAACACATCATCATATGGACAAGAGTGATATCAATTCAAGGCCTTGACTGTGCTGCAACTTCTCATAATTTCACAAACTGCCTCGTTCCCAAAGCTATTCCAAAAGATTTCTAATTCTTGAAAGAGGTTTAACATTGATATTTTGAGTTGTAGAATGGATTAATTTTGGTGTCATAGGTTAATTTAGAATAGAATTCTTCACTAGGTTGCAGACTATCTTTTTCCAAATGTGTTCCAACAAATTTCTAGCCATGGATGAGATTTTCTCTGTGACATTGTAGATTGTTGTTTACTTAGAAGAGCCTCATTGCATCAAACGTATCATTTTCTCAAGTTATTCCAACATATTCCTAATGAATTAATTGGACTGAGTTCATGTAATGAGTTATTGAATTCATGTTATGAGTTATTTAGTTCTTGCTATGAGTTATTTTTCTTGTTAAGAGTTTTGCATTTTCTGTTCTCAAGTGCCATACATAGTTTAGAATAGGTTTTTCTCTGTTTTAGTGTGTCCAACAACTTATTTTCACTAACACTTAGTTCTTTTTCTCTTAGAATAAAAAAATACAAAACCAAAAACATTTTAAAAGCACTAAACACAACGCAGTGAGAAACAGACACCTAGGCACATATAGTGCACTTCACTTCAATAGTTTACTAGCCCTGGTTGACAATTTATGACATCAATTTAAGAACACTAAGTTGAGCAGACATTTTGGCACCGTTGCCGGGGAAGTGTAACTAGGTAGCCTTGTTTCTTACCTCCCAAAAACAATGATATGCGTAGAGAAAGAGACTCAAGGGGTATATTCATAAGAAGCAGAAGCTTGATTCCTAGAACACCACTTGTTTCACCAAGACCAAGAGGCAGCACACCTCCAACTCAAATCCACATTCCATCATTTACTGATCCTAGACTTCTGGAGGACTTAAGATCAGATATTCCATTAGAAAGACCTTCCACTTTACCCACTGAACCTGTCTTAGAAGAAGATTCAGGAACCCCTGCTAGGGACATAAACTTTTCAACTTCCACAGAAGAATCAACTATGGCAAAAGAAGGGGGAGGAGGAGTTTTTAATGGAGAACACACACTATTTGGAGGGGGTAGAGGTAGAGGAGAAGGAGGTAGAGGTGTAAAAGGAGAAGGAGGTAGAGGAAGAGGTAGAAGGGAAATAGGAAGCTCTCTTGGGTTTCCTATAGTAGATGAAAAAACCAATGCAACTATGAAAAACATTTCACCCTCTGTCCTTCCAAATTTTTAAGGACTCAAAACTAAAGATCCTGAAACCTTCCTATTTGAATTTCAAGTCCTATGTAGAACCTATGATTACTTGCAAGATTCCCAAAAACTTAAACTATTCCCTTCAACATTGAAAGGAGCAACATTAAAATGGTTTATGAGTTTGATCAATAGTTCTATTAGGACATGGGAAGACATGAAACAAGCATTTCTAGAGAGGTATTTGGATTACTATATGCCAGTCAACCATAAGGAGGAAGTGTTTAAAATGCTACAGAAAGAGGATGAAAATCTGGAAGATTTGTTGGAGAGATTTAACTACAACATCAAAAGAGCAAAAATGGAAAACCTAGACCAAGACACTTTGAAAGCTCTCTTGTTGAAGAAAATTAGGGATGAATGGTTAGATATCCTTAACATGATGGGAAAAGGGGATATATATCAGCTCACATTACCTGAAATAGTTGAATTATGTATCAACCTTTCAAGAGGGAAATCTAAAACTGTAAAAGGACCAAGAGACCCTGCTCTTGCAAGGGCAAGTAAGTCTGCTTCTGGGACAGTAAGTAGGGCAGAAATAGGACATATGCTTGATGAATTAAAATCTGATATTTTAGGGAGTCTTAGTGAAAAAATAGACACCCTTAAGTTACAAAATAAGTAAAAAGTTGAATCTGATGCCCTAGCAATCTTCTGTCCCAAATGTATAAAGAAGCATGCCTTGAGAGAGTGCCCTTTGGATGCAAAAGTAGTAGAGACCTGTGTAATTTGTTCAGAAAAACATGAGACCAAGAGCTTTCCTTCACTTCCTGGTCTTAAAACTATCTTTCAAGAAGAAATCCCTACAAATTCCACAGAATCTCTCAATTTTGTCTCTAGGAGGCCTTGGCAAGGACCTCAAATACAAGGATTCCATGACCAATTGTATAATCAACCTCCACCAAATTGGAATGCTTGGCAGCAACCTTGGCCCCAATTTCAAAATCAATCTCAAACTTGGGCACAAGGAGCACAAAATCCCTATGGAAGATACTCTCAATACTATCAATATCCACCATATCCACATTTTCCTCCTCAACAAAATTTTCAACAAAATTCTCAACAGAATCATCAAAATTCACAACATCAAAATCAACCATTTCCTTAGAAAAACAATCAGTTACCTTCCCAACCCATACCAAACCCCAACAATAAAAATCCTCAGAACACATACATGATAGAAGGCCAACAGTTTCCAGCTTATTTCATCACTCCTTTAGACCTTAGTGATGTTCAACTTAGGTCTGAAAGAATACTTGAAAAGAGGAAACCTTCTGTAATCATACAAGAGCAAGACAATTCTGAGGAAAATTCTCTACAGGTAAATTAAATTCTTGAAGAGAACACATCTTTTCAAGACCCAAATATTGAAAAATCAAAACAAAAAGAACCAATCATTTCAACTCCTATATTAGAGAAGCCATCAACATCCACCTCTACACCTCCCTTTCCAGAAAGATTACAAATTGATAGAGGTGTAGAAAAACAAATTATAGTGCCTAATTATGATTTCCTAGACGAGCTGAGAAATGTTTGTATTAAGATCCCATTATTGCAAGCTATCAAGGAAATTCCAATCTTAGCAAAGACAATAAAGGAGTTGAGTATGAAGAAAACAGGAAAAAGAATAAGAGAGACAGAAAATTCAACTGGTAGGAAAAATAGCAAATATCATGAAGGGTAAGATCTCCATTCCAAAGTATCTAGACCCAGGAAATCCAGTTGTTAAAATACACATCAATGGAACTGAGATCCAAAACACACTTATTGATTTAGGAGCAGCAATCAATATCATGAGTAGACAAATCATGGATAAACTGAAACTTTCTAATCTTCTTTTTACACCCACATTATTACAATTAGCAGACAGATCTGTGATCAAACCTGATGGGGTAATAGAAGACATTCCAGTGTCCCTAGATTCTTGGGAGTATCCTGTGGATTTTATGATCCTAACTCCTAAGAATAATTTAGGAGGACATACTATTATATTAGGAATACCTTGGTTAGCTACAGTTGATGCTTTCATTAGTTGTAGATCCGGTGATATGTACATCTCTTATGGTAGTTCAACCAAGAAATTTACCTTGTATCCTCCAGCAAAAACAATTACATAATTAGATAATACTCAATGGATAGAGGATGAAGAAGACTTACAACCTCTCTTCACAATTTCAGAAATTAGTGAAGATAGCCAGATTCTGAATACTTTAGAGAACTTTAAATCCTCTTCGGAATAAAAACATGAACAATTTCAAGAAGAATCCAACATTGATTTTTTATCATCAAGGCAGATGTCTCTTTATTCCATGGATAAATTTGGCATCTCTACAATTGAGATATTTCCAGGCAAAACCTTAAACATAAACAAGAACCTAGAGAAATCTCTACAGGAAGAGCTAGTCAAGATCTTACAGAGACATTCTTCTGCATATGCATGGTAGTACACTGATATGAAAGGAATAAGCCCCAAGACTTGCACTCATCACATCTACATAGAGGAAAATTGTAAACCAATCAGACAACCTCAGAGACGGATGAATCCAAATCTTAGGGAGATTGTTAAAGAAGAATTGCAGAAATTGTTAAATGTCAACTTTATCTATCCCATTTCAGATAGTCAATGGGTTTCTCCTTTAGTAATTGTGCCAAAGAAAAATGGTAAATGGAGGGTATGTATTGACTACCGAGAATTAAACAAAGCTACTCTTAAATATCATTTTCCCCTACCTTTTATAGATCAGTTGTTAGATACATTAGCTGGAAAAAAGTACTTCTCATTTTTAGATGGGTTTAGTGGTTATAACCAAATCCAAGTAGCACTTGAAGATCAATACAAAACCACATTTACCTGTCCTTGGGGTACCTATGCTTACCAAGTATTTCCATTTGGACTATGAAATGCACCTGCAACATTTCAAAGGGCAGTACTAGGAATTTTTTCAGATCTAATACATGATTGTGTAGAGGTATATATGGATGATTTCACATTTTATGGAAACACATTTGAAGAAGCTTTAGCAAACTTGGAAAAAGTTTTAAAGAGATGTAAAGAAGCAAATCTTTCATTAAGTCATGAGAAGTGTTTTATGATGTTTACTGAAGGAATTGTTTTGGGACATCACATTTCAGGGGCTGGGATTAGAGTTGATGAGTCAAAAGTTGAAGTCATATCTAAATTATCTATTCCAAGTTGTCAAAAAGTTGTTAGGAGTTTTCTTGGATTTACAGGATATTATCGAAGGTTTATAGAAAACTTCACCAAGATAGCATCTCCACTTTTCAAATTACTTACCAAGGATTGTGAATTCAAGTGGAATCCTGATTGCCAGTTAGCCTTTGAGACCCTGAAAACAAAAATCTCTAAAGCACCTATTTTAAGGGGACCTAATTGGAAGTTACCTTTTCATATTTCAACAGATGCCTCAGATACAGCTTTAGGAGCAGTATTGGGACAAAAAGACCTGATTCCTTATGCCATCTATTATACAAGCAAAAATTTGACTCCTTCAGAGTTAAATTATACTGTAACTGAAAAAGAGTTTTTAGTTGTTGTTCATGCCATAAACAAATTCAGACACTATATAACAGACTGAAACTTTTGTTCACACAGATCACTCTGCAATTATATATCTAATGAACAAATCAATTACTAATGGCAGAATTATAAGATGGTTATTGTTTTTACAAGAATTCAACATTACCATTCTAGATAGGCCTGGAAAACAAAACACGGTAGCTGATTTCCTATCTAGACTCCAAAACATTCAAGATAACACTCCTGTTGAAGATCAATTCCCTGATGAATATCTCTTTGCAATTTCTACTCAGACTCCTTGGTTTGTTAACATTGCTAATTATTTAGTTTTAGGGAAATTTCCTTCAATAATGAATGCAAGAAACAAAATAAAGATCATTTATGATAGTGCAAAATATTCATGGGTTGCTAATGAGTTATACAAAACAGGTCCAGATTTTATCATTAGGAGATGTGTTCGGGAAGATGAGATGCCTGAGATCCTCAAGGCATGTCATGATGAATCTTGTGGCAGACACTTTGCTGATAAGAGGACAGCTTATAAGATCCCTCATTTAGGATACTATTGGCCATCCCTTTTTAAAGATTCTAAAGAGTATGTCAAAAGGTGTGACAGTTTCCAAAGGGTAGGGAAACCTTCTCCTTCAGGTGAGATGCCATTGCAGCCTCAGGTACATATTGAACCTTTTGAAAAATGGGCTTTAGATTTTATAGGACCTATTAGTCCTCCATCAAAACAAAAAAATATATATATTAGTTTGCACTGATTATGTTACCAAATGGGTAGAGGCCAAGTCATTACTTTCTGCTACTGAAGCATCTATAGTTAATTTTCTTTTTGAGGATATTTTTACTCATTTTGGTGTCCCAAGAGAAATTGTTACAGATCAAGGAGCTCAATTTACATCAAAACTAGTGGAACAAATGATGGAGAGGTACAAAATCAGACACAGAAAATCTACTCCCTATCATCCACAAGAAAATGGTCAAGTGGAATCTACCAATAAAGTAATTGAAGGGGTCTTAACAAAGACTATTCATTTACATAGAAGAGATTGGGCAGACAGGCTTCCTGAAGCCTTGTGGGCCTATAGAACTACATGGAGAAGCACAACAGGCCATACTCCCTATGAACTTGTTTATGGAAAAAAAGTTTTGTTTCCCATAGAGTTTCAGATTCAAACTAAAAAATGTGCCTGCTTAGGACACAAGAAACAAAGAGGCACAAAAGCATAGATTGGAGCAGATTAATGAATTGGGATGAGACTGTGCAGATGGGCCCGTAAAACAAGTATAGTCCAACAGCAAAGGACTAGATGGCATGATAAGTACATCAAGGAAAAGAAGTTCAAAGAAGGTGACTGGGCTCTCTTATTTGATTCAAAATTCAAAGATTTTCAAGGTAAATTCCAAACACATTGGCTTGGACCATATGAAGTTATGAGAATTTTTGACAATGGAGCAATAAAAATCAAGACAATAGATGAAGAGAATGTCACTTTTCTTGTAAATGGTCATAGATTGAAGTTGTATCATAAGCCACTTTCAAAAGAAGAATTTGTCAAGAGATTCCAGGAAAATAGTAATGTGAAGTTAATGAAGAAGAATTTTTCTTCTTCATCAACTTAGTTGAATTTTCTGAATCCAAATGAAAATAATAATAATAATAATAAAATAAAAAACTAATAAAGTATAAACATGAAAACTAATCACTGATTAGCATGTTTATACAGAAAAGATAAAGTGAAAATCAGAATTATTCTGACACTTTAGCTTTTCAAATTTGTTTTTTTTTCTTCTGCAAACAGTTATCACAAAATCATAAGTTTCACTCCATCATGTCTTACTTCATTCATATTTCATTCATTCCATTCATCCATACTTCACTCACTCCATTCATCCATACTTCTCTCACTCTATTTATCCATATTTCATTCACTACATTTCATGGTCCATTTCATTTCCATCCCAGATTTCTAAATTTGATCTCTTTCTGCAGATTGAGTGTTACAAATCATGAATTGCAGACCACTTTTTATGTTTCATTCCACTTCACAATTGTGATTTATTTCATTCTATTACATTTCACCTCACTCTTGACCCATTCCACCATATTTCATGATCCATTTCATACTACACTCCATCCATGTTTCAAATCATTTCATTTCATATTTCAAAGTTCCTACAAGTACATTCTGCAGTCAGTCAGACATTCTGCAGCTAGTTAGACATTCTGTAGCCAGATATCTTGAAGGCAATTATCCAGCAACACTTGTTCAACAGCAAATCAACCCTGCACACCTATGTCAACAAGCAAAATCAGAAGAATTATGAAGACTAAAGAATCAATGATTTTCAAAGGAGGACAAAGCATATCAAAACCACAAAAATTAAAGGAAAGGAAAAGGTAAAGGTGTAAAATTATTATGATGATAGAATATGAAAGTTATAGTGTAGGTAAGTCATGTA
This sequence comes from Pinus albicaulis, assembly GCA_034641835.2. NCBI lineage: Eukaryota > Viridiplantae > Streptophyta > Pinopsida > Pinales > Pinaceae > Pinus > Pinus albicaulis. The sequence continues at coordinate 72,296,303 of CM076575.1, forward strand.
TGATTCAAAAAGTTGTTTTAATTATTCGTGTTGATTATGCCTATTAAACCTATCATAAAAACTTTAGACAAAATCCCCTCCACTCCGCCATATCAAATCATCATTTAAAACTTAACGGTTAAGTACTGAAGTGACCTAATCAATCACGTCACTAAGCCGAAGTATTCAGTGATGATTTTGAATTGCTCACGAAATGTTTCTGCGGTCTTTTCTCCCATGATGGTTCTCAAACTCATTAATTCGTGTAAATCACCCTCACTACATTTCACTCATTCTATAACCTCTTCATATCATCCTTCCGTAACTAATTCCTACTACATAAACGGAGAACAGCACCTTTGGGGCAAAAACAATTTTTTAACAGCCATTTTCACAGTGGATAGAAGAGCAGTAAATTGAAGGTTGAAAAGAGAAGCCATGGGTCTCATAGTAAGGTTCGAACCGGTCGGAACCAAATACTTAGAGGGTTACCCACAAATTAGAAAAATGCTACAGCAGGCAAGGTGGTTACAATTTTTGGAAAAATTTAATGGTTTTCATAAAGAGGTAACTAAAACATTTGCACGGTCCTTCAATGGAGTGGAGGTCAAAATAGGAGATATTAAATTCACTATTACAGAAGCTTTCATTGCAGAAGCAACGGAATTACCCAGGCAAGGAGAACGATGGTTCAAAAATAGAGAATTTCATAATGAGGCATGGAGGCAAATGCTTAAAACACCAGGTATGGATGTTTCCATTTTTAAGAAGGGTATTCCTAGCTCAGCACTGAAGAATAAATGGCGGAATATGTTGCTCATTTTGCAAAAATTTATAACTTGTGAAGGAAGGTTTGGTACCCTCTATGTTTATCATATTCGGTTAATGATGCATTTCTTAGATGAAGAAATCAATTTACCGTTTTTCCTACTTCATAGTCTGAAGAGAATGGCCTCTAATGTTCAAAAGAGGGTTCAATTCCTAGAAACCACTTTGTACCACCACGGCCTAGTTAAAATCCTAATTGAACATCATTTAAGAAAGGTGGGAGACAATTGGGATAAGTTTCTAGTGAGGAATCACTTTGAAGAACCCAAGGAATCTCCATCTGAAGGCAAACTTACAAGAAAAAGCAGGAGAGGGAAAATTTCCAAAGTTGTTGAAACTAAAACTGGTAAGTCCATACAAGAGGACAGTGAGGAGATAATTTCTGATAAATTGACTGAAATTAAGAAACAGCTTAGAAAGGAGAAGATGATAAGAAGGTATGCCAAGGAGAGAGGTGAAGGACCATATCAACCAAGACGGAGCCACAGGCTTAGAGGTATATTGAAGAAAGCAGGGGTTAGACAAATGGGAATTATAAACATTGAGGATGAAGAGACACCAACTGCTAGATCACCTAAGTACCAGTTCGAGGAGGATCTTGATGAAGGAGCTCCGGAGATAGACCCAGCACAACAACAAATTTATAATTATGTTGAGACATTAGAGAAAAGAGCCTCAGAAAGAAGAGACGGAACTCCTAGCCCACCAGAATCTGCAATTGATATGTTAAGAAGAGATAAATATGAGTTAGAAGTACTCAATAGGCATATCAAGAATGATAATGACATTTTAAGGGAGCAGGTTAAGCTAAAAAGTGATATGAATACAACTCTCTCTCTACAAATGGAAAAATTTTACAAAGCTAGTGATAGATTGAAGAAGAAAAACAAAAAGTTGAGCAGGGCATTTATAAATTTGAGATTCAATTTGGTCATAAGGAAGCCTAGGAGGCCATTGACTATCAGGCAAAGCAGAAGAAGGAGACTAGATGTCCTAGCAGAAGTCTCAGAATATATGAGTTGATTGCATGAAGACATGCAAAAACTTTGCAGTGGGGGTATGTTGAGCCCCAAAGATGTCATTTCCCTTTACCAAATTTCACTTCATTTCCTTTGTCCCTTATCAATTACAGGCTTAAATGGTCAATAGGATTGATTAAAGTCACTTTAAGAATGTATACAATGATTGACTTGCTATATTTTCATGGTTTTGTTGTTGTAGTAATTTTTTACTAGACTCAGCTACAGAATGCAGCCATTCTGTAGCCAGTCGCCTATTCCGCAGCTATCTTCATGTTCTCACAGGTTACAGGTGTCAATTCAAGGAAAAACGCATATGGTTGAATTCCACAACACTCCCACATCATTTATTGCTCTCTACAAAGTCTGAGCAAGAGTATACAGGTGATTATGCACGTGGAAGAGGTCAAAGTTAAGAAGCAGATTCCTACCAGGACAGGGACTCTACAGATGTCTCCAACAAAGTACGAGGCTTCCACAAGAGTTCTAATTTGATTTTGATTGAAAAAGACACTTGTTCTTGTTTCTTCTCAAGGGTAGTTATGTATTTCTTTTATAACAATGACTTGGGAGACCGAGGGACAGCTAGCTAGATTGATGTTTTGTTGCTAGATCTCAAAAGACCGTAATACTCTGTTTTTTTGAAATAATTTTCCTTTAATGAAAGAAGTACCGCTTTATTGCAAGATCTGAGGCAATCTTGAAGAGATTTGTATGTTAATCTGGTGGTAGAGGGCCCCTACTGCTCGAGAAGCTCTGTGCACATTGTTTAGATAAGTAACTTTAGCCTTGTTGCATTCCTAGCTTAAGCAATTTTCTGAACTTTGTGTTTTATACTTATTTGCTTTGGATGCTACAGTCAGTCTTATTCTTACAAGTTGTTCCAAAATATCACTAACATTGAATGAGAGATAACTATAGTATTTCAGGAACTAGTTGTATTTTTCTGAACTTTATGTTTTTTTGTGCTCAATTACATCAATTGTTACAGCTAGTCTTGTTCTTACGAATTCTTCCAAAATATCACTAACATTGAATGAGACATAGCTGTGGTGTTTTAGAGCTTAGTTGCGTTTTTTGAACTTTATGGTTTTTATGCTCATTTACATCACATGTTACAGCCAGTCTTGTTCTATGAATTGTTCCAAAATACCACTAACACCGAATGAGACAGAGCTGTAATATTTCAGTGATTAGTTGCATTTTTAGTTTAGTTGTAATACTCCGGAGTTTAATGGCACCCTAGTTCAGTTTCTGTTCACTGTGTTTCAAGTTAGTCTAATTGCATCCTAGTTCAGTTATGGTCACTATATTTCAAGTTTGATTAGCTAGTTGAATTAGACTTCACAGCCTTCTTTATTTACAAACTACTCTTGTATTAATCTCTTCCAAACACATCATCATATGGACAATAATTAGTGATATCAATTCAAGGCCTTGACTGTGCTGCAACTTCTCATAATTTCACAAATTGCCTTGTTCCCAAAGCTATTCCAAAAGATTTCTAATTCTTGAAAGAGGTTTAACAGTGATATTTTGAGTCGTAGAATGGATTAATTTCGGTGTCATAGGTTAATTTAGAATAGAATTCTTCACTAGGTTGCAGACTATCTTTTTCCAAATGTGTTCCAACAAATTTCTAGCCATGGATGAGATTTTCTCTGTGACATTGTAGATTGTTATTTATTTAGAAGAGCCTCATTGCATCAAACTTATCATTTTCTCAAGTTATTCCAACATATTCCTAATAAATGAATTGGACTGAGTTCATGTTATGAGTTATTGAATTCATGTTATGAGTTATTTAGTTCTTGCTATGAGTTATTTTTCTTGTTAAGAGTTTTGCATTTTCTGTTCTCAAGTGCCATACATAGTTTAGAATAGGTTTTGCTCTGTTTTAGTGTGTCCAACAACTTATTTTCACTAACACTTAGTTCTTTTTCCCTTAGAATAAAAAAATACAAAACCAAAAACATTTGAAAAAAACTAAACACAACGTAGTGAGAAACAGATACCTAGGCACATATAGTGCAATTCGCTTCAACAGTTTACTAGCCCTGGTTGACAATTTATGACATCAATTTAGGAACACTAAATTGAGCAGACAATACCATATAACTTACATAATGCAAATTAATATGAAAAAATAATCCATTGCTTTAATGTGGTAGAGGATGATCAAGATAGAAGGAAAATGTCAAACGGTAGAATGAATGGAAGTGGATGACTAAAAAATTAGAAAACAGAACATAGAGGCAAGCTCATTTTATGGTTTTCATTCCTAAATGGATCTTGTAAATGATTCATAAGGATTGCTTAAATTTTTATGGACGGCTAAGAGACAAAGATATGAAATTTCACTCGTCAAATGGTAACCTTTGGCTAAGCCAAGGAAGTAGGAGGATGATGTTAAATATTGTAGCTTGGATGTTCTAGCCTTGAGAGGTGTCTCATTGAGACTAGCAACAGAAAGGAATTAATTATCTCCAAGCCTACATAATATTTCATAAGTTTCACCTAGGGAAAATATCTTAATTATGTCAATTTGTGATTTTTTAAATATTTCTGAAGTCTAAACTTAGGGAAAATGGATGATTAATTAACATTGGTTGGGATAAAATTTATTTACCTCTAGAAGCTTGTGGAAAGTTTATAAGATGATCTTAGTCTTCAGTTGGATCAAGTGAACTTCTAATCATGGTCATTCATTTGTGGATGAGATAATATAAAGGGAATCAATGAGCAGCCTTGGAGACACATCAAATGGGTGATTTTCAATGAGACACTAGGAGGGTTTCAACAGCAATGACTGAGGAAATATTTTCCGGAGATTTTTGCTATCAATTATTTTTTGCAAGAGGCCAAATTTTTCCAGTTAAGTCGTGAGCTTCAAGAGGAGGCCTAGTTGCTCAATAAATTAGCAAGAGGAGAGCTCGAGGTATTTCTGGGAGTAAGTGCGAGTCTTCCAAGGCAAATGCAAGTTTGCCAAAACGAGTTTTCCAAGAGGCAGATCGAGTTTCCAAACAGTACGAATTTGCTAAGAGATAGTGTGAATTGTCAGAAGACCAGTGCAAGTTATTGGAGGCAATGCAAATTTCAGAAAAGGAAGTCGTGGGGTTTCTTTAGATTGATTTGATTAGCAGAAGCGAAGATAAAATATTGTCGAAGCTTTGCCAGTTTTAGACCTGGATTTACTTCTTGAGGAAAAGAGATGAATTCTTCAGTCACTTCCAAGAGTTTAAGACTCTTGTGGAGAACTCAACAAGAAATTAGATTAAGGTCTTTCACACAGATAATAGGAGCAAGTATATCGAGAAAGAATTCAAGGATTTTTGCATTAAGGAGGGAATCAAGAGGGATTGGACAACTTCGTATAACCCGCAACAAAATGGGGTTGCAAAACAAAAGAAAAGGACAATAGTTAGAGTGAGGGCTATGTTATATGATCAAGACATGCCTAAACATCTTTGAGCAGGAGCATGTAGCACAACGGTTTACATTCAAAATAGGGTCTCACACAAGGTGTTGGGAAATATGACACTCAAGGAGGCATTTACAAGGAAGAAGCTAGAGAAGTCGAAGAGCATCTTCATCACAAATAGGCGAACATCAAAATTTGGATCACAGAGAAGTGTTAACATTACTTGGATGACTTGTGCATTTCTCACACAAAATGTGACAATCGAACTCTTAGAGGCCAGAGTCAAAAGTATATGAAGAAAATAAACTTTCAAAGAATGCCTTTCCAAACTTAGATATTCTAAAATTTTAATGATATTATCTTCAAAAGTCAATGTCATCAACTCACGACGGATTTTTACACCTCTAGATGATGATGCTCTCGCTAAATTAGCTAGGATCTCAACCGCATGCTCTCTTAAGTCAATTTTCAATGATGCGAAAAAAATGAGTTGGAATAGAAGAGACGATGCATTTTCATCAAGAATGTAAACACAATTTTCCTCCATTATTGGAAAGTATTGAAGAGCAAAAAGAGGAATAGACATTGATTCTGGATTATTCTCCAATACCATTCCAAGAAGATGAGAGATGATGCCTCCATTAATTTCAACAGCTTTACCAGAATCTATGTACTCTATTTTGAAGAGTTCATTTGCAAGAAATGATTGTGTTTGCACGAGTCCTTGGAAAATCTGGTGGACCAAGGGGTCATAATAATGTTTTTTTTTCCATTTTTATGATATTAGCATCCACCCCCGATAAGTTCAACAATACCTCTTTTGACTTTCTGCATGGGGACCATTGGACATGGAAATATACAAAGAAATGGAATTTTGAGTCTTCCCTGTAAGTTGACATAGTTGAAGCCTTTGAAAGCTCTAGTAGCAATGAAATTGTTGGGTTCTTCATCTCAGTTTCATCTGTGAGATGGTTCATTGTTGCTTCTATTCCTCCAGATTTTCAATCTTCTCCTGTTTCAAGTTGAGACCTTGTTCTTGACATGTGTGGCCTTGTCTAGAACATAATTCCCATATGAGAACTAAAGCATCAAACACAGGACAATTATTGTACAGCCAATCTGGAATCAATTTAACCAAAGTTGACACCTGTGAAATTCCTTGGAGATGGGCGTCTAGCATCTGGCTCACAGTGCACTGTACTCCAACAAAATTATCCATTGTTGCAGGAACCAAGGTATCACTACTACTTTTTACAGATGGCACCTTAGCATCATCAAGCTTCTCTAACACTTCTTATGCATAAAAATTTAAACACTTAGTCGTATTCTCTTGCAAAGGTGTGCATTCTACACCTCCAACAACTGCGTACATTTTGATCTTACTCTCTTCACAAGTATCATTAGCCGTAACGATGCAGACTATATGCTTCCTCTTTTTACCTTTAACAAGAGGGGTATCAACCCGGAAAAACTTCAATGTTTCCGTACCTTGCTCGCCTGCGTTCATATCAAAATATTCTAAAATTGAATGTTCCTTATCCCTTTTGACAGTGTTTTCAATAATCTTATCATTCAAATTGGAGCCAGATTTCTCTTCCTCATCTATTTGTGAATTTGTAGGTTATTCCAGTTCCATATCTTCAGAAAGAAATTCTTCCTCTGCTTGTGATTGAACCCCTATGGAATCAGTTTATGCATTATCTATGTTCAGATCCTGAGGGGCATCATTTTCGTCGTTGCCAACTCCCGAAACTTCTGGTGATGTGTCATGGCTTTCATAATTTTTATCTCCTATCCCTGCTTCATTATTGCTTGCATCTTGCTCCGCTCTGAACTCCATTGAGGTTGATATAATATTCTGGGCAGATGCCTCAGTCTCACATTACTTTTCAAGATTGGACCACACGTATCTCTCTTCTTCCAGGAATCATCTTATGTTTGCTTGGTTCGCAAAACAACCACGAATTGCATATATGTCCTCGTTGGTCTGTTCAGAGCTTCTTCTCCACAAGCCAATTATAGGTAGGCTTGGTGGTTTCCTTTTGATCCGTATTTTCAGCCAAAGACAAGAATGCGACTCTTAGATGTCCTTTCTATGCCAGAACCAACACTAATTCAAAACAGAACTTGCATTTCTCCTTCAGCGAGTGCCTTATGCTCAAAACAAATCTCCACTTATCTTCAAATGGGGTTTTCCTATGCCAACAAACATCAACAAAGCTCACTGCCTTCTTCAATAAATACTTGTGAGTTGTGACAGTACAGACTTCGCTCTAAAATAGTCATTGCCTTCAGATGCCTTCTATCAAAACCATGACCTATAGAATTCGTTATCTCAGCCAAAACCCTTGAACACAAATATCAAAACCAAGACCTACTAAATTCGCTATCCCAGCCAAAACCCTTGAACACAAATAGAAAGAAGAGAAGAGAGATGTCAACTAGAGTGGAATCTTTCACCACTGAAATTGACATAGACAGAAGAGGAGAGATGTCAACTAGGGTGAAATCTTTCACCATTGAAATTGACAATATGGAAAAGGGGTCTTAAAGCCAAGAGCAATGGCTCAACAGAATGAGATGGTCCATAATGATGCTCCCAAATGAACTCAATCCTCCTTTACTTATAGACTTCTTTGAGGGGCTTCATCTTTGTAAATGGGCTTCATCTTCAAATGGTTGAGTAAATTTCACTTCAAACCCCAGATTTGGGTCTCTTTGCCCAGCTGCCCCAAAAAGACCCAAAACTTGCCCAAAATTGTAAATTTTGGGATTTTTTCCCTTTATTGAGGACTGTAGCAATTAATTTCCTGTGAACATTACCACTGTTCTCCAACATTTTCCTTCTTAACCTCTATATAGACCTTAACTCAGCACAGGATGCTTTGTCAAAAGGAGGTTTGCATCCGGCAATGAATTCAAAGTTTTTTATATTCACTAAATGGAGCTTGTTGTTGCACAGATTGTCTAGGCACCGCGACAACGGCTCAGATTGGGGGTTGTCACCCTGATCCCCAGTCTCTCTATCTAATTTGTCTCTTTGCAGACTAAGGGAGGTAAACCCTAACGAAAATGAAGAAGGAGAACTAATTGAAAACCAACCAATTTAGGAGACAGAGTTAAATGACCAAGTACTTGTTAAGATTAATGAGATTTTATAGATCCAATTAGAATTGAAATTTAAAACCAGTGCCTTGTGGAGTCAAAATATCTCGTTATGAAATTAAAATCAAGTAATTGATAGGTAACTGCTGTTATGAAAAAATCAATCAACCACGATAATATTTAATTCCTCAATCAAGTGCTCAATTGATCAAAATGGAAGATAAGCTCTTTTCAATAATATGATTCAATATTCGATAAAACACCTTCGTAATCATGCATCAACAATATTCGATAAATACATGCAATTTATCATCACTTTGAATATTCTCAAAGTTGAGTAGAGCAATTAATCATCAATTTCAAGCAATTTAAAACCACATTTATAGATACTTTAACAATCATCAACGACAGCTAAGCATAAAAACACTTCAAACCAACCATTTAAATTTCGAACCATCAAATTTAAATGCTAGACATTTCCAATAATTCCGAATTTAAATGATATTCCAAATAATTCCAATTCAGAAATCTATAGTCAAACTTTAGATAAAAAAGAAATTAAAGTTCACCATTGACTGTAATTTTTTTTTAATTTAAAAAAAAAAAATTGAAAAATTAAAAATTTCATTAAAAGTCTTTTTTGGCCTTTTTTAATTTTTTTTTTAAACCTAAAACTAAAATTACAAAATAAAATTAAAAAACTCTACAAAAATGAAAAGGCTTCGAAATTAAAATGTTGAGAGATCAAACTAAATCAAAACTATTGAAAGTAAAACCTTAACGCTATGCTAAAATTAAAAAATAAAATGAATCCTAACCTACGATTAAAAATGTGAAATGGAAGGTTTTATTTGTGCATAGGTCAAAACTTGTATGCAGAGGCCGACACAAGAAGGTTGCTGCAATGCTGAGGTTTTTTGTCGGTCGAGCAGCAAGGAGGCGGAGATGGGAATGATGGCAGCGGATGGGTTAAAGGGAGCAATGTGAAGGGACGTCGTCGAGTTGAACGAGATAGAGGCTAAGGGAGGATTTACGCAGGAGAAGCAGCAACAAACGCTGCAAAAGGAGCGATGAGGTAAGGAACGGCAGCGAGGATGCAGATGGCAAGGAATGAGGAGCAGATCGGAGCTGCCAGCATGGAACGCGTGAGGGATATCAGAGCGAGTAGAAGAGGGCACGGAGATAGCGTCAAGGCAGTGCATGTAGATATGGCAGCCAACGAAAAATGAAAGGCCTGCAATGGCTGTAATGTTGGATAGGAGCAATGAAGATAAATGGAGTTGTGGAAAATGGGTGCGATGGGCAACAGCATGAATGTTGAGAAAATGGCACAAGCAGAAACAGAGCAAGGGAGCAGCTACAGGCATACAATGCAAGCACACAAATTTTTCTAATTTTTCCTGTTAGAATTTGATTTAAAACCAATGCATCTATAATTATTTAATTCTTCAAAACATGATAATGACCAAATCTGCAACCCAAAAACGATCCTGAAACCAGATCTTACCCTCTAGGGCGTAGATCTGACTCAAATCTAAAAAAAAAATCTTTGAAAATCTCCCAGTATAACCTACACAAAACCAGAAAAAAGAGACCCAAAAACCCAATATATGCACAAAATAAAAATCCCAAAAACCCCGGTGAATAAAATAAAAATAAGCGAGATTTTCACTGCTATTTTACTGATCAGAGGCCCTCATGGCCAGATTTAAAACCATTTTGCACAATTAATAAAAAACGAATTTAAGAAGGGCACAAGCCCAAAAAGACCCTGCAAAATATATATATATATATATAAGATAGCTTCAGAAATTAGGAAACAATGGACTTTTTCAGATTTTCTACAATCTGAGAGTCAACTAATTTAACTGAAGGTTTCCCCAAAAGCTTAAATCTTGAATAATGATCTCTGCACGCTTAGATCTGAATTTTAGATTGATATAGATCTAAAAAATAACCATGAGACCCAAAATAACCATGAGACCCTTCAAAAAACAAATAATTGATATTTCCGTCAAATCAAAATGCAATTTTAGAAACCCAGAAAACTGCACAAGATACATGTATGTAGATCAATCCATAAAGGCCATCAACCATCAAATGCCAATAAAAGTAGCAGAGTTTAGAGACAATATCACCACATAGATCTGGAAAAGAAACATCAAATTCTATAACCTCAAAGTCTTTATGTTTTATTCATCAAAAAAAAATTACAAGAGCTTCCAACAAGTGCACGATTCCAAAATCGGATGCAAATGACATAAAAAGAACTCTAATTTATAAGATAAAATCTCCAACGACTAGTTCGGTTGATCCTTATCAAAATAATCTCGACCGTCGCAAAAGATTTAATTATATTTTAATTTGGACCGTCGAAATTATAATTTTGAGAAAATTCGAATTTATCATTTAATTCTATTTCAAAAATAATATATTTGAGTTAATTACCTCAAAATTTTGACTGACTTAACCACCAAGGCCCAAGGATCCAAAATTCGTTGAAATTCTCAATATTCCCTTGATCTTGGACCTTTAAAAAATTATTTTTCAAGGACCCACAAATTTTGTTTTGAAGAATTTTAACTCACCTAAGACTTAAAATTAATTAAATTTCTGACTTAAGATTTTTAATTTAATTTGGCCAAAAAATTTAACTAATTGACTGAGAGGGAATTTAATTATTTTTCCAACCCTCTTTACATAAGATACATTTAAATACATAAAAGGGGAATACTCATTCGTGTGATAGACCCTCAAATAGCTACCCAATTCTGCGACTCAAAACATGATTTAGTAAACCAAGTAGCTTGTAATAAAATAAGCTAGACAATTAGCTATGATTATTCTCAAACTACTTTTACAAAGACTTGATAAAAAACACTATGACTCACTTAACATCTTGATGACAAAATCCACCCTAGCTATGGGGCGAGACTGGAGATGAAAACTCTGCCGATCACTTGTGTCGAGAAACACAAATGAATCAGTAAGACAAAAAACCTTCTAAGATAAAAATCGTCACCAAAATACTAGGTTTACCTAGATTGTTACATATATGGTGGTCTTACTTAAATCATTTACATCATAAACATGCAGAATGAGTTTACAACATTTATAAAATTGTCGTCTAACGATGAAAATTGAATGGCGTGAACACTTCGAATATGATAAATCTCATTTGAAAAAATTGGGGTGTACTGCTATGGAGTCGTTGACACAGAGTGGTCAACAAAGCTATTACGGAAAACCCTATCGAACCATTAAATATTATTTAGTCAAAATGCAAATAGTTCCTGGATATGACATTTGGTTTATTTGAATTTATTCTTGGCATCTAGTTTGGGAACACTATCGAAGTAGTATTGTTAAGTAATTTTTCTGAGTACATGGAATATGGGATTTTATTTATGACTTGTAATCCATTCCTAAAAATTTTAGATTATATCTGGAGGTCTGTTGAAAAACGTTTTAGAGTGCTTGCCTAACTCTGAGGAAGGTCTGTTGAAATGTTTTAGAGTGCTTGCACATGCCTCTGGTTTATACAATCAGGTTTGAATGATGTTTCAAGCATCTGTAGAATGTAGTCTTTTTATATGTAATAAAAGATTACGACTTTTCATTTGGAGGAAAAAAATAATGATCCTTCATATGAATTGTACGCACTAAGCATATTTCAGTGTTTTTCAATTCATGACATAATGTTCCTCCATTTAATATACTCATCCCAATAATCTAGTACTTAAAAAGCAGTAACCACTAAAATTGTACGCAAAGTACCTCTAAGTACCAGCCCATTGTGCACTTGCCATCCAAGTCAAAAAAAGGTTCAATTAAAATTCACAATATCAACACTCCTGAAAAAGGAAAGAAAAAATTACCTTTTCCAGCATATAATATGATCAACAACTTCTAAAACTGAATTGGACAATCTTCCCTGAAAATTATAAATGCTACGAATAGTTTCAAGCAAAAATCATTCATCTTAACTTTAAATCATAAACTGAAATCAAAATATCAAGTTTCAGTTGATACCCTGAATAGTGAACTCCAAGCAGGTCATGTAACAATTTGAATGATATTTACGTAGTAATACAGTGTTTCTCTACAGCATCACCCAAAGGGGAACTGAATGGTAATTCACACTTTCCTCCCAAGTTTATTTCACAGAAATACAACCATGCCAATTTGGGCAGCTCTCCACTGACTGCAAACATCTATGTTGCATGAACATTGAACTTAAAGATGATGCAAAACCCAAATTTAAATACAGAATTTTACATTAGATTCTCTGAGAAATGAACCCATGAATCCGCAACCAATTTTGCACTCATGAGTTATGGATGCAAAACTAGACACATTGGCATCTGCTTTGCTGACTAGTTATAATCATACAGATCATCCAATGAAATATCAGTAGAATTTTATAAATTTCTCTCCATCCTGGTTGCATTCCACTCAAAGCAAGCGAGTCTAGACATCGATGTCAAAAAAAAAGTCTGAAGGAATGACAGCTGGAGGAACCAAGGTTGAGACACACTTGAACTGCAAAAATACAAACATTGTGTTAGATAGCATATTGATAAAATCTAAAATCATATAGCTTTCCACAGCATTTAGTGAATGTAAGCTCAGCTTTACATGAATAATTTGCATTCACCTTGTGCTGCCGGTATTTGTCCCTAATGGCAGTGAGGGTGCAATTCTTTGTATTACATTGCAGTTCATGCAATTCCTTCACACAATCACGCAATTCAGATGCAGCATACCAAGTATAGTGTTTCAGGGTAAGATTCTGGACAAGGTAAACAAAAGATAGCTTCAGTACATCAAAACTGTTCAAACCTTGCATTATACTCCCTACTATCATCTTTATAAGCTATCAACAGCTAATTATAAAGAAACCAAATTACCCAAGGCCTTGTTGTTGGATTCAACGTAAACTTTGCTAGAAATACTACAGAGGCGGCTATTAAAGATGGCAGATACTTCAGAAAACTGTACTCCAAGAGAGTCAATTCTGCAAGATAGTTGGCCAGAAACTCCAGCTGTAGAGACTAAACATGTAAAATGAGAATGATGTCATAATTTATTCAGTGATATGTGACCATCTAAAAGTATCAATGCACTCATTAATAGTATTCCATACCTTAATACACACTTGCGCTGCTCTTATAAAACGCCTATCAGGTAAAAGGAGATTAATAGAGTTGGCAGGAAATAAACTCAGTACAACATAATTCTATCATAAAGCTGGACCTTTAAATTCACAAATAAAAAAAATTATCGAAAGAAAAAAAAATGAGATGAGCACACCCAAGGAAGCTTTTAGTTGTGGCATCACTAAGCTCAAAATGAAGTTTACACAACACTTGTCTTTCCATTGCCAAGACCTGGAAGAAATCACGATAGAATAACAAGTTTATATGATGACCTAATTAGGCAAATAAACAGGCACAAAAATATGTAAGATTGTAAAATGGAAAGCATTCCAACCTCTTCACCAAAATATGTATTGTCGGTAATGTAGCAGAATTCTTCCACCTGGGGTGGGCTTATTTCCTCATGTTTCCTGAGTCCAAAAACACAAACACAAGAAGGAAATATGAATATACAAAGCATATTATATGCAAATGATGCATGGAGCATCATGGAGTGTGCAATTGTGCTGGAATTAATGATTCTTACGATGCAATCAACATGCAGGAAATGCCGACCAATTGTAATCTTTGCCTGATTGTAACATTAGAAGAAAGATATCTGTCTATATAGGACACAGTCAAATATAGGGTCTCCGGAACAAGTTTGTATTCCTCTGCAACCTGCAGTTTCAAGCATAATTAATAGCTTGGTAGAACTTCATACCTAATATGTTAATTAGAAAAGAAAAACAATTACCTCAACAAGCCAGTCTATCAATATTCCCCGCATGCTAGTACTTATGTCTTGCTGAACTACCTCCATGTAGTCCGTTGATGGCCTTCTCTTCTTCTGCCAATGCCAAATATATAGACTAGAATTAACTCAGCAAAAGAAGAACTTGAAAAAGAAGTGTGCTTTAGATGTTCAAAACATTTGAACATCATACATTCCACAATACTGTGGTAATAAAATGGACAAAACATTCAGACAAGGCTGCACGGCCAACTCTTCATTGTTGAAAAGTATAACTAGGTTCAGTCTTCATAATGACATGTGCAATTGTGATTTTATGTAATTGATGTAAAGAAGAAAAATAAAATTATTATTGTAATGCTTGTCTCATGGCTTTTATGAGCAAGGAATTTTATTTTTAGTGATGGCTCCCATTGTGAGCCTTTAGGATTTGTCATCTAGTCATAACAGTCAATTTGAGTCTATGTCATGTATGAAGGAACCTTCTTGGGCATGTTACATTTTGTATGAGTCATTAGATAAGTACAACTATAAATAGCCCTCCAAGAAAAGCACAAACATCTCCCTTCAAGTCAACTTCAAAAAGAATAATAATCTCTGCAAAGGACATGTCGGCTCATCTTCGTGACAGGTCGGCTTATTATCATGGCAAACAACGATAAATAGGCCACTCTGCCTCATTTCAGAGCAAGGATTTTCAGTCAGGTTCTGCAGTTAGCAAGTGGTGCGAAGATCAGCAATGGTCAAGAAAGACAGTCCTATAGCCAGCGAAGTGAAGCAAAGGGAGAGCGAGATCTGTGGTATCAATTGGATCTGTTTTTGGGTCTGTTTTGAGACATGCATGTGAAGGAGGAGGATTTTTGCTGCAGAAAGAGCCGAGAGGAATTACAGTCCTCTTAGATAGCCGAATTGGAAATAGGACAAGTCTAAGAGGAAGCCGAGGCAAGCTAGAAGGAGTCCCTATGCAAAGAAGGCCTAATCCTAGGACGACAAAACTAGTGAAGATCTGAAGCAGAAGGTAGCCAAAGTTGAAGGGAAACTGTGAAGAAGGAAGAATCAGAAGGTTGACTATAGTTGACTAAGGATCTCATTAGGGAGGCTTTTGTGTCTTGGTCTTGGACTGGAAAATAGGTCAAGGGTCTTGGTCTTGGTATTCGCCAATTGGAATCTCTATAAGAAGAAGAATTTGTCTGGGTTTTCCTCTCAAGTGGGAGAGATCTTGTCTCTTTATGGTTTATGCATTGTTATTTGTTTGATGAAAAAAGACGCTAATAATCTAAGTAAAGGAAGATCCTAATCTAAGAAAGTAAAAAGCATTCACAAGCAATCACTAATAGAAGAGAAATCACTTAAGGTCGTTGGTGGTGGCAAAGTGGTAAGGTTGGCCTCGTAATGAAAGACCGGTTTCGTGTTCAATCCTGAGCAAGGTCGTGGCTCGCCATGCGAGTAGTTAGACTAAACCGGGCCAAAGCCCACTACCTTTTCCCCCAGATGCAGGTGACAAAACAGACACGAGTGACAATCACATCCCGGATAATGGAGATCTCCAATGCAGAGCTTCACCTGCTACGGATCCAAATATCATTAGCCTCTCGCACGAACCTCGTAGAACCAGAAATGATGACGAAAGGACGCGCACTGTGTCACCATGCCCTGAACATCACCTCGCATCTATCATCATTAATGTCCATCATGATTAACCAGTATCGCAACCATACCTCCTCACCCGAGCCTGCTCAGGTTCTCAATTATAGCTCGCAGATTCGTGCAAAGGCTACTCATCGCCATCCTCACAGATCTCATCCCCACCCCTTGATAATGCTAAGCTATCTACCACTTTCCTCACTCAGCCTGTTCCCTTTGCCTTTTGCTCCCCTCACTCTGCTGCAAAGTGCCCATCCTAGAGTGGAGTTGCGCAGCTTCCCTTGGAGTGTCACTCTCCATCCTGCGAATCAACCCCCCAAACATTTCTTCCCCTGCAGTCCCAGTGTGACTCTCGTCTCCTTTCCTCAGTCCTGTGTGCCTCTGTTTCTCTTGACCTGCTCACCCATCCCAAGTGCGCAATGGCTCCCAGACTACGCCAACGCACTATCCGCAGTGGACAAAGAGGGGCTCTCTCTGGACGTTATCATCATGGCGAGGTTAATCGTCTCAAGTCAATTGATGGCTCCTCTTCCAGCACTATTGCTAGCCATCGTCCCGCCCCCGAACAGCGCATAGAATCCTCCAAGCAAGCTGTGTAACGAGGTGTTCATGGTTCCAGGAGGACCACCTTCTCTCCCCAGCCGCACTCTCTGCATCGCAATCATGTTCCCCTGACAGCACCGGAGAAGGATGATGAGGACACGGACATCTGGTTCATGGACTCCGATGGCATCTGGACACGGGTTCCCAATGGCATAGACCCGGACTCCCCCATCCTCTGCGCTCCTGTGAGCATTCCCAAGCGTACTGCAACTGAGGTGGAAGCAGTTGATGCGAAGGCTCCAGCTTGTCCTATCGAGGAAGAGAACCCCAACAGTAATGATGAAAATGATGAGTAACGTCTGCGCTTTTGCGCAGATTTCCTCTGTTTTTTGTCAAGTATGCCCTCAAGGCTTTTCTGCTATCATTTATTGTGTGTTTTTTAGATATGTCAGCACTATTGCGCATAATGTATTGCTCGGTTATAAGTTTTGTTTGGGCTGGTTTCCTCCCCCGAGGCAGCCCAGAAACAGTGTAACAAAGGCTGGGATTGGTTAAGGGCAGTTTGCCAACCCAGCCTGTAGCATATGTAACTTTATGTTTCCGAAATTAATAGAATAGCTCAACTTACCAAAAAAAAAATAGAAGAGAAATCACTTAATAAGATGCCTTAGATTTCTCATTCATGTATTAAAAATAGGTGCCAATAATCACCAACATCAAACATGATATTCTAAATGATTACAAAATCTCTAGCTATAGTGTTAGATGCAAAGTTATCCCCAGTCACAACAGACCTAATGGTGGAAGAATATTCCATGTTTGCCATGAACCAAGACGATGGAAAATGAATAAAAATCAATTGAATTTTCAGACTTTAAATCAAGAGCCTCGTTCACCAGCTTAACAACGGAGACCTAGAGAATGTTGCCAAGCAAACGAAAGCAAATGTCTTGTAATATGATTAAGATGTGTTACTTCAAGTCAACTAGACATGGGTGAAAGACCTTAATAACTCAACATGAGGGGTATTTTGAAGGTAAATACAACAATGATTTGTAGAACAATGTGATTTAGTCTAACCTCAACACATTAAATTAGCATAAACGAAGAACAAACAAATTTAAACAAGAATTTTGAAGGAATTTACGAGAAACAAATACCTTCAAATTGGTTATAAAATTGGAAGCACAAATCAAAATGAAAGATTTTAAGTCAATGAAAACACCAATGGAAGCAGGAGATAAAATAATAGAGATTTCAAAGTCAACTAATCCAACATTGTACAGACCATTGAGTTGATGTCCTATAAACATATAAGCTTGAGAGTACTAGAGATATATTGTGTTCTAAAATAAGAAATGTCCATTAAGCGGAGATGTTAAGGGGGTGTTCAAGTAAAAATGCAACAGAGGAAGTGTCAAGTGAGGTGAATAGATCAAATGTCAGAATCAAAATTCGTTTGTTACAAAGAAACATAAGTTGGAAACAATTATTTCCAAAACATAGTTACCAACACTGTGCCTGTAAGAAAGGTCATGTAAAGAGAGTTATTTTGTGCAATTTAATCTTCTATACACGAAACAAACAAAAAAATGTGTTCTCCCAAAATGTTTTTGTAGAGTAAATGATCCTTTTTTTTTGCATTAGGACATTGCACACTATAAATTTGACAGAACACAGAACAAAAATTAGAAATTCTGCAAAAAGAGTGGGAGAGAAATATTTACTTTCCCACTACAAAGCATGTCATAGAACAAATGCTTTCAGCATTTCAGCATTTTGTGAAACAAGGTGCAAACCATTCTTCCCTTCAACCTTGAGTCATGCAAGTTAGAATAATATCAATAAGATAAGATAAGAAGACAAACATTTTCCCTAATATAAGATAAGAAGACAAAGAGATGTCTTGGATGTTCTTAGAAATATTTCACCAGTGAGATGGTAGTATTTGCTCTTGGAGGCACTAGGATTTGTGTTATTCAAGTAAACACTAGAGAAGAACATGACATTGAGGTGACAATGATTTGTCATGTGGCTTGTGTTATAGAGCTAGGGTTTCTACCCTAGTGTAAAACAAGAAGATAAGAGCTAACACCTCAGATGCTTGTGTAGCTTTGTTTTTGTGGGATGCATAAAGGCTAGGGCAAGATCATGGAGAGCCTAACTTGATGAGTCTTGACCTTGGTGTGACGTCTTGCTTGGAGGAAGACATAAATATTGTATTATTGATGTGCCATCGAGGTCTTGGTAAGACCTAGCATTTGAGGACTCAAACCCTAGGATGTACATGTAAACTTGAAGGCTAACACCAAAGTTGTCTTGTCATGTGTTTGTATTGTGCAATTATGTGATAGCAAGAAATATAACCAAGAATATGATAGAAATGCCCCTTCACTTCATATATCAAAATACCCTTAAGGTAAGGCCAGACCATAAAATGAACATTTTATGTAAGTATCAACTCCTGCTCACTTGGGGGTAACCTCCCAATGAGATCAGCTCCAATACAATTATATTGTCATGAATGCTCAATAAGGAGAAATTTGTCCTTATTTATAGCTACTAAATGCTAACTACCTATTAGGCCTTCTTTAACAAGGCCACATAACATTAAATTGCGCCATACTTAACTATTCTTAACTCTAATGTGCATAGGCCCCTATTACACCAATAAGGAGAATCCCAACATTCCATTAACCTTCGAGAAGCATTGTCCTCAATGCTTGTAGTAAATGATGTACAATAAACAAGGGTCCCATGTACAAATATTGACTGCAACACTAAAATAGTCCAAGAATTATGGTCTCATGTACAAATGTTGACTACAATACTGAAATAGTCCAAGAACTAGGGTCCCATGTACAAGCATTCAAGTAATCCAAGAAGCTCATCTATAAACATAGGTCTCATGTGCAATTACTCATTTTGAATTCTAAATAATGCCACATGAATGGTTGAGTGTGGTGCTCAAGATGCTCACCATGGTCATGTGGATCCAAATTGATAGGGCCCTTTATAGCAAAAATATCATCGGTATAGCCATAAAAGAGATTCTAGAAGGTACATTACCTTATAGAAGAATTATACTAGAAATGGATAGCCACCACCTTCTCATGTATTTTCTCAATCATGTGCTCTTCATATAAAGGAGTGTGTGTATCAAAGAGAAAACTAAGAGTAGCCATCTTCCGATCTATGAAAATTGTCCATATACCATTTCTTGAAAGTTTACTCTAAATTACACCATGCCCATCTTTCTCTTTTATATTCCTCTTTAAAATTTTTCCGAAGTGCCAAACTTTAGATTGCTTCCCATCCTTTGTATATATTTTGTACTTAGTGCTCCAAACTCAGTAGCCCTATACGAACTACTTAGATGTTGATATTCCATAGCAATTTCAAGAAAAACATAAGAGGGGATTCCTCCACAATTTGTATATAACCTCAAATATGCCTTAATGATGGAGGCCAATATATCCATGTTAAATGCAATATTCCACTATAAGTATGAGAGCCAAGGTGTTAAAGCAAAAACAATATGTCGTAATTATTAAAATAATAATATATCATTGAATGATGATATTTATTAGAAGAACAATATGTTATTAAATGGTGATACTTTATTGAATGGTAACATTTATTAGAATCATATAATTTATTAAATAGTGATATTTTATCAAAATAATAATATTTTGAAATGGAAATGTTTTATTGGATTAATAAGGGATGGTTGGGGTACCACCTAAATGTTAATGAAAGGATAAGGAGGGGGGGACTTGAGTAGGTGTCAAGGGGGTTGAAAGTCAATAGCATTAAAATCGAGGATGGGGGGCATTCATGAGAGGCGGTGGGGACAGATGAGGAAGTGAGGATAAAACAAGGAAGGGGGGATGGAAGAGGGGTCCTCCTTGGCTTTTTTTTTGTTTGGGACTTCTTTTGTTAGTCTGGGGAATTTTGGAGTGGGGGAAAGAGATACCAAGGAGAACTCAAACTGGGATTTATGGGATTTATTAGAGAGGGCTAGATCTAGATCTAACCTAGGCACACTATAGCTGGTTGGACTTGGGCTCGAGGGTCTAGGGAACGTGTGGAGGTTCCATGGGCTAGGAAGTCATTCCGAGTTGATTGGGAGGTAAATATAGTCAAGCAACCCTAGGTAGCCTTCAATTCATTATTTTTATTTATGTAAATTGTTACAATGACATGTATAATATGTTGCAAATCAAATTATTTTATGTACATGCTAGTGATGTTTTATAAATCTGAAATTTTCCATCTTTTGAATTTTTTGTGAAATTTATTTGAATGAATGCAATAGTAATTAGAGGACCCCCTAGTTAGTTCCTCACACGTGGTACTGGACCAAAAACCTATAGAAAATCCACAAAATTTTTATCTGCTAATATGAGCAATCTAAAATAAACTCTCACATAAACACAAAATTTCTCTACTAGATGCAACGGAATAGGAATAGAAATAAAAGCACAATCACACAATTCAAAAACACAAAATTGTCTAGGGAACCCCATTGGGAAAACCCTATGCTTGATTGAGAATCTTATTGATATAAACTAAGGAATGATCTCTTAAAATACAACTTTGTTTTCAATAGAGACTACGCCCTTCTCACTGCCTTACTTGGCTTGAAAAACACGCTTGTTGTAGCCTTGGGCATGATGAATAGAGGGAACTGTAAAGACCCTGAGGGAACTCGTGCTATCAAAGTTCATTGAAGGAAAAACAGTAACTCGGTAATCAAGTTGTATCCTTGGGCACTCTGATGCATAAAGGTAGACTTGTTTGAAGATGGACCATGAGGATATTGATGCTTTGTCGAAAATGTTATCATGGTGTGGTAAGTCTGGGGTTGATATCTATTATTGGTTATCTGGTTAACATGTTGTTTTGCTACCAGGAAAATATGTTATAGGTGTAGATGATGACTAGTTGAGGCAAGTTCAACAATGGGTATTGAAAAAAGCTCAACATTTGATGCCTGACATCTATGTAGATCAAGATGTGCTCATCTTGGGATTGGAAGGTAGCAGTGTGGGAAGATAACTGGAAGGTAGCAGTGTGGGAAGATTAATTTCAATAGAAAGTCTTCATTGATAAAGTCGAGATGAAAGTGATGTGCAAGATGGATGACTTGGAATCTCTTATGAACAGATGGCCCCGTGATCTGTGATACCATGAAAGGAAGAATGCTTTGTACAATAAGATGCGGAGGAAAGAGGGAGCCACACAAGCTATGATGAACTGATAGTTGGTGCTATTATGAAAGATAAGAGGACTAGTGGTTGTGACTTCGAAGTTGGGAATATCCTCTAGGTATGAGAGGGAGTAAAAGAAGTCTCCTTAAATAGGAGCAAGATCTGTTCTCTAATTAAAAAGAGAATAGGAATGTCCTCCCTGATTGAGAGGGAGTATGGTTGGACACTGGTTCTCTTGTGTCATGTACTAGACCAGGACTAACAGTCACAAGTCTAGTGCATGAATCACGAATAGGGAGAAAGATGACTTGTTTGGTTCTTGTGTCAGATACTATGATGGATTAGGAATGATATCTTAAGTCAAAGTACATAGACATGGATAAGGAGAATGTTGGATTGGATAAGCATATTGGACAGACATTCTTTAGTCATGTAATGTGATGGATTAGGATGGAGATCCTAAGTCACATTGACTTGAATAAAAATAGTCTGGTGGTAGGAATACTCCGGGTATCTTAGTTGGAGTATGTACCATGATGAGGTGGTATGGTGTCCTATGGAATGTCTCCCAGCATTATGCTTTGATATTGTGAGAGATAGAGTGTACCCATCAAGGCCTTGGGTAATGTGACAATGCTAGCTATGATGAGTGATGCTTATGAATCTATATCCCTTCTTATAAGAATATTTCAATTTGAGATGGACTTTTTGTGTCATTATGAATACCTCCCTAGTTAAGAGGGAGTGTTGGAAAAGTAACTAGGTTCAGTCTTCATAATTGTCTTTGTACTCATGTCATTATGTATATATGACGTAAAGAAGAAAGAAAATTTATTTATTTGTTTATGAAGCATGGGTTCCATGCTTGATAGGTCATGGCATACATTGCATGCCTTTAGGATCTGTTATGAGTCAAAAGGAAGTCAATATCATTTGTAAACCCCTCTTGGGTATATTGTCATATTGTCTACAAAAAGTCAATAGACCTCTAGCTACAAGTCCACCTTAAGATGCATTAACAAGTCGTCCTTAAGACCACTATGTCAAATCTAATGATGATAAAGGATCAAGAGCAAGAAAATTTGAAGTTTGAGTAAGGATCAACAACACCAGCAATAGGGACATAGCCTTTTGATCAAGAGGAATGAGATGTTCCTTCGAGATCTACCAAGAAGAGGAAGAGATGGGCCTAGAAAACCTTGAGGGATGCTAAGGAGTATGTGGAGGCTCCTAGCAAGACCTTTAAGGAAAGTATACCATCTTCCATATTTTCTAGTTATATAGCCTTGATGAGCAACATCACTGAGCCTAAGCCTTCTACCTTTGAGGAGGCAACAGAGCACAAGTTTGGAGGGATACTGTGATGGAAGAGTACAATTCCATCATGAGGAACAATGTTTGGG
Organism: Pinus albicaulis; assembly: GCA_034641835.2. Lineage (NCBI taxonomy): Eukaryota > Viridiplantae > Streptophyta > Pinopsida > Pinales > Pinaceae > Pinus > Pinus albicaulis. The sequence continues at coordinate 72,319,350 of CM076575.1, forward strand.
TGATATTACCAAGGCCATAAGGGAAGTCTGTGGTCACTTCTAAATGGATCTACAAGATCAAACACGCAATTGATGTCAATTTTGAGAAGTATAAGGCAAGGCTTGTGGCGAGAGACTTCTCCCTATTGCGCCTTCTTTGTTACAAGTCCAAGGAAGCAATTGTACACATTTTTTCAAAGTTTAGAATCATCAGCCAACCTGTTATGATGTCATTGTAAAACCTATTTTGCAAATTTGCAATGTCAATGATGCTAGTACGACCGTGTAATTATGTAACAACCTAGGTCAGCCTATGATTTTGGCGACAAATTTCATCCTACGAGGTTTTTCATCTCGCCGCATTATATGTGTTTCTAAACACAAATGATCGACAGATTTTTTCCCTCCAGACGCGACCCCAAAGCTAGGGTCAAATTTATCGACAACGTCTTAAGTGAGTCCTAGTGGTTTAGTCGAGTCAATTGTAAAAGTGATTTGGGAATAATTTAAGCTAATTAGCTAAATTATTTTATTATAAATCACTTGCTCTACTAGATCATATTGAGTCACAGAATTAGGTAAATATTACGAGGGTCTATAATGAACGATTATTCCCCCTTTGAGGGTTGAAATTGTAATTATCTAATGTAAAAATATTTTAGTGCATGTTCCCTCACAATCAGACACCATGGCTAAAGTATTTGAGGGTGGAAAAATAATTAATCCCCTCAAGTATCAATTAATTAATTTTTCTGGCAAAAATATTATTAAATCCTAAGCCAGAAGATTAATTAATTTTGAGTAAAAAAATTCAAATTAGAAAAATTAATTTCTCAGAGTGGAAAATGACCAAAAAAATGTGGGTCATAAAGTCAATTTTTGGAGGCCAAATGGTCTTTTAAGAAAAATTAAGCCCTTGGACCTTGGTTGTTAAGTCAAAGTCAATTTTTCAAGGAAATTAATCCAAAATAATTATTTTTGAATTAATAAAAATTGGTTTTAATGAGAAATTAAAAAATTCCTCAAAAATAAGTATTTTCGACGACAAAGATTAGAAGTTGTTTATCGACGATCGAAATTATTTTGACAAGGATCAAGCCAACTAACCGTTATTTTCCACTTCGAGGGACTTATCTATAAAAAAGAAGCCATTTCCTTCTCAAGTCACAATAAGAGTGACTCTGGGCTAAATGTAATTTTGCAACACTCATGTGAAGCCATTGTTCTGTTGGGAACGTTTGAAATTCATAATGAAAGACTTTTAGGTTTAGTTCATGCTGTCTTTGTCTCATTGATCTATGATACATACTGGGGTATGTGCTTTCCTATATTGTGCTTCAATATTATAATAATTGTTATTTCATTTGTAGATGATAAGAACACTCTATTGGTAAGTTTTGGGCTTATCTTAGGTGATCTAATTCATTGTATGATCTAACAATTTTCTCTTAAGAAATATATAGAGTTTGCAAATTCCCCGGCCCTTGGGCTCCAAGTTCACAACAGTAGGCATAGGCCGACCTTGTTCGGGCTTCTAGAAATTTATGTGATTTTCTTACTTCGCTAAGGTTGTGGTTAACATCTATCTTTCGAAATACAAAAAGCTAATGTCATTATCATAAAAAATTTATTCTTCAAAAATATTTTCAAGCATTGTACATTTGTATATAATTTGTAAATTATTTTTGTAGATAATTTTTTCTAACCCTTGTTTTGCAGCTAGTTGGGTTTGAGGTTTATTTAAAATTTTGCATATATTGGGGTTTTGGGTATTTTTATTTTCATTTGTCCAGGTGAGATCCAAGCCATTCAAGAAGTGTTGGGGTTTTGAGCTAGATCTAGGCCCTTGAGGGTAAGATCTAGTCTCTCGAATTTTTGCGAGGCCAGCATCAAGTAATCTTGCAGTGAAATTGAAGATCTGATGCAAATTCACATTCTGGCGAGGGTTTCAAATTTTTTTAGGGCCCAAGCCTAGCATCCTCCTCCTAGCCCAGTTATTCCCCTTGGTTAGCCTAGCCGCAACCCTTAAGGACCATAACCCCCCTAATTTACCCTTGCCATGAGGGTTAGAGGCTTTAGCCTCCTCAAATTGGAGGACAACCCTTTACGGCTTGTCATGGGCCCTTTTAGGCCTCTAGGGCCTAGCCACAAGCCTATTTGGCCCTTTCTCCAGCTTCAACCCCTCCTTTTCCTCTCCATCCTCCTCTCTTCTACCTAAATCCCCTTCCGCTCATCCTTTCCTGCCCTCTGCTCCCTCTTTCTCCTCTGTTACAGGGTTGCAAGGGCCTTCCTCCCTAGTCGTCTCCCCTTTCCTCTCTTGCATGAGCTTGGGCAACCTTCTTTAGGCCTATCGTGGGTTTGGCGGCCCCTAAATCCTTGGCCGCAACCCTTAATGACTTCCCTTCACCCTTACGCAACCCTAATTTGGGCCTTTCTTGCCCTCTTTCCATCTATGTTTAGTCCTTTTGATTTCTGGATTGATTCTTGGTGGGTTTTACAGAGGATTTGGGTCACAAATCTTATGATTGCAGGTGCTTCATTCACTAGAGATATTTTGGGCTAGAAGACTAACCATCTTCTAGGCTTAGGTCCATTGGTTTGCTATCTCTAAACTCTCTATTCATCTCTGTTTTTCTACAATAGTCTTGCTTCTTCCTAGCAATGACTTTTAACTCATCTAATTGACATAAAATTGACTTACATCTTGTCTAATGCGTTAATAGATCAATTGGATAAGGTGGGTACTCATAGCTTAAGTTTTTTTATGAATTTTGGTGATTATCATCTCTGCATAATAAGTCAATTAATTTCAAGATCTTGATTGACGATGTTGGTTTGACATCTGAGTTCTTATTGCTCATTTTTGGAAAACATATGCATCTCATATGGCACCTAAAAAATCTCTAAAACTTAAGTAATCTACTGTTGTCATAAGAGTTGGATTATTGCTCATAGGCTTTTTATTTACTCGTGATCTAATAATTTATTGTGGAAAAGACTTGTTTTACTGTACTAAGATACTAACATTATCTTGTCTTTTGAGTTCCATAAACCTCAATTTGCACATAAGAATCACTCTCTAAAGCATTTTAATCTAATGATATCTTGTTGAGTGGTTTAAGCTACATCAATTGTCCTTCTAAGAATATAATTGGTTGTGATCTAATTACAACATTTTGGCATCTAAGTGTTCTTTACTTGAAGGCTTCTAATCTAATTAAACATCTCTTGATGATTGGTGTTAAATAATATTGGCATTTACCTTGGAAGATTTCTAATTGATTGGCATCTTGTATTGAGAATCATTGGCTAGTTGCTCTAAGTGGAGAAGTGCTCGAATTGTTATTTCATAGTTCACGCTTTAAGTGGATATCTATTGTGAACTCTATATTGGTGAATCAATTGTGAAGAGCAACTATCTTATACTTGAGCAATTGTATCTTGTGCGTATCTATTATATCTTGTTGGCACTTGTAAATTTGGCACATGTTCTTGTTGATGAGATTGTCTTTTACTTGCTATTATTAAGTACTTGTGAGCACAACTCGAATAATCAGTAAGTACTTAAAGGAATCTCAAACAATCTCATATCAAGATCACTCACTCAATAGTCTTGCATTAATCATCCTAAGGCTAGTCTTGCATTTAATAACTTATTTCCAAGCATAAGCTTGGTTGATAGATGTTGAGATTCAACAAGATAATTTAGCACCCACACCTAGTGCATTAAGCACTTGGTTGCATTTAGCACCTAGTTGCATTAAGCACCCAAACTAGGGTGGGGCCCATAGTGTTATTTTTGGGTGCATGTCTATTTTTATTATCCCTTAATTTAGATGGATATTAAACTGTAATCTATTCTCAATGTGGACTTGAAATAGTTAACTAAAGTGGAAAATTCAGTCAGCTAGTGGATTTCGAGTTAGAGGTTGGTTGGTGGACATGCACAGAAATTCTAGTTGTAACAGAGTTCGAAGTGAAGTGGTGCGTGAGTTAGTGCAAGTTGTAAACAGTTTAACTCAGTTAAGTGAGTTAAACTAGTTGTGCTAGTTGTAACTAAAGATACACTAGTGAGAGATCTAGTGAATTAAATATTAATTAATTCACAATCAATGATCTCATATGCAATTGAGTATTTACTATTATTAGTTGCATGCATGTCAGATCTAGTGGAGACCCAGTTGAGTTCTAGGTGAAAGGGAGGTTGACTATCGGTTGTGACATTATCTGCTTGCACACATGTAGGCAAACACCCATTGGAGTGCCCATGATACTTGCGCAATCAAGGCAGGCAATAACTCCCATCTTTTAGGGATCTTTACCATCAGGGATTGCGCAAGCAAGACAGGTTGTCTGGAGGCTGAGAATTGGCTATGTGTTGGTCAGTTTTGCATATGACAGTGTGAAACAATTAGCTGACGTATTGAGGGCTCTTGTGAGAAGAGTTTTGTATGTAATTGTTTCATGATCCATGTTTAATATACAATAGAAGATCATGGGGTTTTTAGTTGTAAGCTTTCCCCGGGAAATTATCTATGTTGTGTGTGATTGATCTTTCTTCATGTTCATGTGATTAGCAATTGTGTTTTTAATTCCGCAAAAGATTTATAGAAGCGATTCAGTATTCAACTTTAGTACATTGTTAGATCGGGTGAATCCAAGATATACATGCATGTTGTATAATTTCTACATGGTATCAAAGCACAGGAAATTGCAGAAGTGAAGCAGGAGCCGAGTTTGTGACTAGATAGAATTCGAATTTGCAAAAAGACTTTCTTGGTGCTACAGCTGATTCAAGATCAAAATGGCTTTCAATGGCTTGAGGTTAAAGTATGCACTCGAGGGCAGCTCGAACTACATTTCTTGGAAGGATGGGATGGAGGGAGTACTCGAAGACAATGGCTTGAAGGAATTCATTGACAAAGATGTTCCAAAGCCAGATGTTGCAGATGTTGTCAATCTTGATGCATGGCACAAGAAAGTGGCAAAGGCGAGGAGGATCCTGTTGGAGGGAGTACGAGACCACATTGTCTCAAGCCTCCATGGGAAAGCCACACCATATGCTATGTGGAAGGCTTTGATGGATTTATTCCAAAGCAGCAGCGACCATAGGAAATTGGCACTCAAAGATAAACTCAGGAAGATCAAGATGGAAAAGGGCGACACCATTCCAAAATATCTCACAAAGCTTGTCCAATGTCGGGATGAACTGGGGAGTGTGGGAATAACAATCGTTGATGATGATTTGGTGAGCTTGGCTCTCCTAGGACTTCTTGAGAGTTGGCACAGTTATCAAGACTCTGTCAACAGAAGGGAAAATTGCCAAATTGGGAACGACTGTGGTCAGATTTGGTGCAGGAGGAGTTGAGACGAAACACCAGAGATGGATCTTCATCTAAGAATGAGGATGAAGAGGATTGTGCTTTGGCTGCCAAGGTGAGGAATGGGAAGGAGAAGAAGTTTCCTTCAAAATCTGAGTCCAAAGGCAAGAAGCAGGACATGTCCAAGGTGAAGTGTTTTCACTGTCATGAACACTGGCATTTTACTACTAACTGTCCACAAAAGAAGAAGAACAAGAAGGTTGTTGGACCTGCAGTTGGTGAAGCCCTTGCCTCGCAATTTGAGCTTGACCTCTCCTTGATTGCATGCATGGTGTCAAGTGCATTGGGATCTGTGTGGTATTTGGATAGTGGCGCTTCCTTTCACATGACGAGAGATAAGGAACTTTTCAGTGACTTGGAGGAGAAAGATCTCCAAATGCATATTGAGATGGGCGACTACAAACAATACAATGCTACCGGGATTGGTACCATTACCTTTCAAAGGAAGTCAGGTAAACCATTTCAATTAAAATATGTAATGTATGTACCAGGTCTAAAGAAAAATTTGGTCTCAGTTGCAATGTTGGAGGACAGAGGCTATGACGTTGTTTATAGTGATGGAAAAGCTTTCCTGCGACATAAAACAACGTGTCAAGCCAAGAGGATAGGGATTCGAGTTAAGAATCTCTACAAGCTGGAGGTAGATGGTTGTGATGACATGATGGGCAAGGCGGAGAACGTGGTGAGTCTGGATGAAGGCGAATTATGGCACAAGCGATTCAGCTATCTTCATCATGGAGCCTTGAAAGTCATGCAACAAATTTCTATTGGACTTCCAATGGGAACACTTGCTTAGTTAGATCAGTGCAAGGGTTGCACCATGGGGAAGTATGTAAAGTCCACCATTCATGAGAAGGAGAACCGAGCTTTGGGGATCCTTGAGAGAGTTCCCATAGACGTGTGTGGACCATTCGATTGCTTCAACAGCAAAACATAAGTACTATGTAATCTTTGTTGATGACTTTTCTCATAAATGCTGGATCTTATCCTAAGTTCTGTGAGTTTAAGGCATTGGTGGAGAAAGAGTTGGGGAAGCAAGTGAAGGCTTTTAGGAGCGATAATGGTGGAGAATACATCTCTAACGAATTCAAGAACTTTTGCAACAAAGAAGGAATTTGAAGAGAACTCATAGTGCCTCATAACCCACAACAGAATGGGGTCACAGAGAGGAAGAACAGAACGATCGTGGGTGCAGCAGGAGCAATGTTGCATGATCAGGGCCTACCAATGCATTTGTAGGCGAAAGCATGCAACACTGTCGTTTATGTGCAAAACTATTATCCTCGTAGAGTACTTGGCATGAGTACACCTGAAGAGGCTTTCACTGGTAAGAAACTTGATGTTTCACACTTTAAGATTTTTGGCTCATTTGTTTATGTGCATGTAACCAAGGACGCCAGGAAGAAGCTGGAACCGAATGTTGAAGTTGGGATTTTTGTGGGTTACACAGAAACACCCCATAATTATCATGTGTATTTGCCAAAAAGCAGAATGACTATTGTGCGACAAGATATAAAATTTGATGAAAGGAAAGCCATGCAATTGTCCCTTGAGAGGAAGTTGGACTTGCATGTAGAGGAGGAACTGCTGGTTCCCAAAGATGAGTCTCAAGATGTGGATCAGCCACATGAGGAGGTTCATGGAGTGGAGGAAATCACTCATGCAGAGCCATCCATCAGAAATGGCAGAAGGCGCACCACGGAAGCTGATAGGCTAAGACTTGATGCTACACATTATGTAGGAGCCCCTACTTCACAGCGCAGACAAAGACAGTCTCCTGATCGATTTACTAAATACATGGCTCTTATGAGCAAATGTATTGTGACTGAACCATCTTCCTTTTAGGAAGCAGTGCAACAACCTACTTGGGTTGATGCAATGGTGGAGGAGTATGACTCCATTGTCAAAAACAGTGCATGGGAAATTGTCCCAAGACCGGTTGACAAATCAGTGGTAGGTTCGAGATGGATCTACAAGGTAAAGCAAGCTGTTGATGGGAGTGTGGAGAAATACAAGGCCAAATTTGTGGCCTGGGGTTTCTCACAGATCGAGGGGATAGATTATGATGAGACTTTTGCGCCTGTCGCAAGGTACTCTTCCATAAGATCCATCCTTGCACTCTCAGCGCAGATGGGCTAGCGCATTCATCAAATGGATGTGAAAACTGCGTTTCTTAATGGGATCATTGAGGAAGAGGTATACATAGAGCAGCCTGAAGGTTTCAAAATCTTCAACAGTGAGTCGCATGTGTGCAGACTCAAAAGAGCACTTTATGGGCTGAAGCAAGCACCCCGTGCTTGGTACACTCGGATAGACAGCTATTTCACCAGACTGGGCTTCACCAAAAGTGAAGCAGATGCAAACCAGTACCAGATTGTGGTTGAGGGTAAGCTATTGATCATTGTTCTTTATGTTGATGATTTAATTTTGACTAGTGATGAGCAGCCGATACACCCATGCAAGGAGGATCTGGCAAGGGAGATTGAAATGAAGGATATGGGCCTCCTTCATTATTTACTTGGATTGGGAATATGGCAGCGGGATGGTGAACTTTTTGTGTCTCTAAGCAAGTATGCAAAGGAGATATTGGGTAAGTTTAACATGGAGAGCTGCAAACCCATGGATACTCCTCTTCCAGGAAACTGGAGGAAAGAGGATGCTACTTCTAGAGAGGGAGTGGAGGGTACTGTCTATCAACAGTTAGTGGGTTCGTTAATGTATCTAGTGAACACGAGACCAGACATTTGTTATGCAGTTAACCAACTGAGTCAAGCTATGGTTAAGCCTACCAAGCTCTTTTGGAAGGCAAGGAAGCATCTCCTAAGATACCTAAGGGGCACATTAGAGTATGGTTTATGGTACAGAAGGACAGATGGAGTGAAGTTGCATGGCTTCACGGATACAGATTGGGCTGGAAGTCCATCGGACAGAAAGAGCACATCAAGGGGGATCTTTAGCATTGGATCGACAGCAATTTCCTAGTACAGCAGGAAACAACAATCTGTGGCACTCAGTTCAGCGGAAGCGGAATACATGACAACAAGTCAAGTTGCATGTGAGGCTATCTGGAAGAGAAAGATCTTGGTTGGTTTGTTTGGTTCTCAGATGGATCCGACAGTGATTCATTGTGATAATCAGAGTTGCATTAAACTCTCGATTAATCATGTGTTTCATGATAGGTCCAAACATATAGATATCCAGTACCATCATCTCAGAGATTGCGTGTAGAGGAGAATCATGTTGCTTCAGTTCATTCCCACGAAAGATCAGGATGCAGATATTCTGACGAAGGCACTCACCAAAAGCAAATTAGAATACCATAGAGACAGGATCAAGGTGAAGGATAATCCCTTTCTTGTTGAGAGGAGTGTTGAGATACAACAAGAAGATTCAACACCCACACCTAGTGCATTAAGCACCTGGTTGCATTTAGCACCTAGTTACATTAAGCACCCAAACTAGGGTGGGGCCCACAGTGCTATTTTTGGGTGCATGTCTATTTGCACTGAAGGCACCAAGTGGTTAGTACCTGAGGGGAGGTATTGTTAATCAAGCCTTTGCTTTCTTCCCCTTGGCCTCTTTCTCACAACCTACTCTAGAGACTAGCTTCAAAATAGTTAAGAGGAAGGATACACCTAGAATAGGCATCTAATTAAAAGCAACCAAGATTCATAGGATTTGCATAGCATATAGGATAGTTAAGCACTTAAGCAAGGGTTATTCATCTGATCATTTGGTCCTTAATTGATATTAGGCAAGTAAGTGCACTAGTCTCATTAAGAATTTAATCTAATCTCTAATAACTTGTTAAATAAACCAAGTGGCTAAGCCATTCAACTATGTCTCCTAGACTCATTGGTTTCCAACGAGCCTTGCATTTCCATCTTCCACAAGGACTACCCCCCATAGCTTGTTGTTAGGAGACAGCTAGAACGGAGAGGTCAGTGATCAACTTGGCAACCCCCGACCTAAGTCGTTGTTGCAGCGTGCCTATACAATCTGAGCGACAACACTCCCAAAAGGAGGAAGTAAATTAAAAAGACTTGTGCACCTGTCACCAAATATGCATCTATCAAGGTGGTCGTATATATTGCTTAAAGATGGGATGGAGGATGCATCAAATGGATGTGAAGACTTCCTTCCTCAATGGGGTGGTTAAAGAAGAGGTGTATATTAAGCAACCTCGAGGATTTCAGGTGCATGGGAGGGAGACCCATATATGCCAATTAACGAAATCCTTGTACGTATTTAAGCAAGCACCTCATGCATGGAACTCTAGGATTGATGGGTACCTACTTGGGTTGGGCTTCACTAAGAGTGAGGCAAACTCCAACTTGTACTATGTATTTGATGGTGAGTTGCTCAACTTGGTACTTTATGTTGATGATCTATTTCTTATGAGATCTGAGAGGCTCATAGGGATGTGTAAGGACCTTGCTTCGAAGTTCGAAATGAAGAATATTGGATTGATGCACTACTTTCTGGGACTAGAGATGTGGTAGGGTCCAAGAAAAATTTTCCTTGGGCAAGGCAAGTATGCAGTTGAAATCCAGAAGAGATTCGAGATGGAGAATTGCAAGCTTACATCTACACCTGTGATTGCTAACTTCAGGAAGATTGATGCTTCCAAGGGTGAGTTGGTGGATACCATTCTATACAAGCAATTAATCAAGTCATTGATGTATCTACTCAATACTAGACCAAATATATGTTTTGTTGTAAACATAAACAACCAATTTATGATGGACTCGAGGGAGGTTCATTAGGTGGCAGCAAAGCATGTGCTCAAGTATCTTCGTGATACAGTGGAGCTTGGATTAAGCTATGTCATAGTTGGTGGAGTGCAATTGCAAGGCTACACAAATTCAAATTATATTGGGAGTGTAGTGGAGTGTAATTTTGGGTTTTGTTTGAGTTTGTGATCAGTTATGATCTCATGGTTTAGCACGAAGCAACACTCAATGGCACTTAGCTTAGCAGATGTTGAAAACATGCAACGAATCTAGCAAGTTGTGAGACCATATGGCTTTGCAAGATGCTCACAAGATTGTTTGGTCTTGATATGGGGCCTACAATGTTCAACTGTGATAACAAAAGTTGTATCAAGCTTTCAAAAAATAGTGCTTCATAACAAGTCCAAGTATATAGAGATCAGATACCACTTCATAAGAGACAAAGTCTCAAGAGGTGTTGTGAGATTGTAATACATATCCATATAAGAGAAAGTGGCAAATATTCTTACCAAGCCCCTAGTGAAGGGGAAGATTGTTTTCTAAACGGACAAGCTAGGGGTGGTGGAGAATCCCTTCCTTGCTAAGAGGGAGTGTTGATTTTCATAGTAGCTTCGAAAGGTCTTCTGCATAGGCTAGTGTCTCCATACGATAAATCCCTAATCTCTACCATTGATCAAAGAAAGCTAAAATTTAATCCTACCCTCAATCATTTTAGAGATTACAAATATGGCATATGGAGAATTATAAAAGCAACCTAAGGGAGAGAATGAAGACATAAATGAAAGAGAAATTCAAAGAGTTTTTTTGAATAATTTGCAAAAGTAATATTGCAGATTTTTGTGCGAGATTTTTGTGGGAGATTTTTATGAGAGATTGAACAAAAAGGGAAAAGATAGCAAAAGAATTTTCTGTAGCTAAAGAAATTAGTTGGGATCCGCACGAGTGAGATGGCCAATGATTTTTCTACATCAAGGAAGCCACTTTTGTGAGTCAAGAGGGTTTTCTAAGCAAGCCAAGCCCACACATGTGGATGCACAAGGGCTTGAGGAGGTCACACATGTGAACTGCAACAACAGTTAGCACACACAGGAGAAGAACCGGTTATCTCTGGTTAAAGATGATGAACTTCAATTTACCCAAAGGTTAAAAGTGAGGAATTCATCAAACCATCAAACAGTAAAACATTTTAAAGGGTTCCACATAAATATATTAAGCAATATAAGTTTGAAAAGATAAGTACTCAAAGCTGACTTGAGTAAAAATCATGAATCCAAATTTTGGGAAAAAAATATTTTAAAATTACCTCGTATGAGAAATAGAAGGTACACATAGGATTTTTTTGATAAAACATATATCCATTGTTATGAATGGTCTCTGACATCGCTTCACTGCCAGTGAGCCTGAACAATACCCCGGCAAAGTTGTATTTTATGCCATACAAGCATGGCCCCACTGCAAGCGAGCGTCACCCTTTTGATAAGCGCATATACGAGCTTTTAGTTTATGATGTTCCTGAGTGAAAGAGGTGGGATGGTAATAGAAACTTATGTTAATGGATATAATACTTTCATAATGTGGACTCCAAATTCTTTTCCCGCAACTATCATTCAAAAGCTTTTATAAAGTGGACAGGTGGGAGGGATTCATTGAGTTAGACTCAGATCAATTCTTTCTTTGAAAAGGTGAACTATATCATTTATAAAGGATGTGTATTCCTCCACGAAAAAGATTTAAAGCAAGAGGGCTTTATGGTTCCATAAAGATATACCTTTAATGATAAATGAAATTCACTTAAATAGACAAAGTAAAAGATTTCCCATGTATGCCAACCATTGTTTGGCGAGGAAATGGCCTTTCACATAAATCATGGTGGAGTCACCACAATCAAACCATAAGCAATGGCAAAAAGGAAAATAAATCTAGACTGAAATGAAAGAAGAAAACAACAACTCAAATCATGTCAAATATGAGGAAAGGAAAAGCTGAAAGAAAAGCCCAAATTTAAATGGCAAACACCAACAAGATTTAACTATAAAATGTCTCAACAAACGAATAAAAGAAGATAAGCATGTGTGTATTTGGCTTCTGTTGAGAGTTTGGTAAATTTTGTCTTATGTAAGTTAGCATTGTATATTCCTCTTCCAGTGTGTTCAACTCTTTCAGAAAGGATCTCTATGGATTTTCTTGGTGGGTTGCCTGAAACATGGGAGGAAAGGCTACCATGCCTGCAACAGTGTCATAGCAGGGCCATTCATGGCTCCACGAACAAATTGCCCTTCAAAACCTGTTTGAGATTACCGCTCCAAACTCCAATTGATATGGAGTTATACAGAAGATTACAGGTCCAGTAACGAAAAGCTTAGCAAAGTTAAAGCATAGAAGGGATTCAAAAAATCCATTCCCAAGTGCAAGCCTGATTGAAACAATCTCAAGCAGAGTACAAATAAATGTACACCATAGGGCAGCTCCCAATTTTCATCCAGTAAGTACAGGAGAATCCATTTAAGCTGGTATTACCCAGTTATGAGTATTTCTGACTATTTATTGAGAAAAGAACAGTGGTGACAGTCATATCTTACATCTGAATTACTTGTATTACACAGATGAAAAATCATAATCCTATAAAAATATGAAAAAATTAAGGGTATGAAGTCAAAAATACCTCGATTTTGTGAAGATGGTCATAGATATCAGAGGCATAGAATGCACACATCTGAGGATCTCTGTTATCTGCGTCGATGTCAACGCTCTTAGATCCTTGCACCCCTGCTGTGACTGGAGTCCTTTCATCAAATAGGTGGACTGTAACAAGTATCATTGTTACAACAGTTAGCATAAAAGAAAAATGCAGCTTGCGTTGACTAGTAAAATAAAAATAAAAACCATTTTAGCTGTGAGATTGGAAATGAACAAGAAGTGGGATACCAATACATAAAACACACACAAAAATATCATGTTTCCAGAAACAGGAAACAAGAAATGGAAGACGGGTCTAAAGGATTTGGCGAAATAAGAATTATTAACGCCCCCCAACCTCCTCTATATTATACATTTTAAATATTATGCCTAATAAATTGATTAGTAATGCACTACTGTAAGGTCCAGAGAGGAGTGGGAACAAAAACAATAAATGAACAGGGCAAGAAATGTTCAGGTTTCTGGTAACATAGCACATAAGCAATGAATCACAGGGTTTATTCATTGAATTACCTTCCAATGGCTTTGAATGATGCTTTGAAATGTACAGTTTCTGCAAAGTTTTCTTCTCCAAGGAAGCAATATCTGAAGCGCTGCTGTCGGTGGCTAGAGCTTCTGTAGTAATTGAAGCTGCACTAATTGAAGAGTCAAAAGCAATTGTAGTTGAAGTCTTTTCTCCTGGAGATAAAGTACTGTTGTCCGGATTAGAGGAAACAGAGCTACTGTGGGCCACATTGTTTCTCGGAACCCTTAGACCGACATTACTGGGTTTTGCAGGGTGTCTGGGAATAGACGATTTTGCAGCGCCCTTTTGAATTTCAGAGTCTCTTGTGCCACTGGGTGTCCCTCTAGCCCTGGCCTTTGAAGATGCTGGTTGGGTAACAAATCCCTTTACCACAAAAAAAATCATAAACATTGTTCATGCTTTTACAAATTCAGACTGAAATCATCAACAGCAAACTGCCCAGTCTAAATACAATACGTACCCTAAGAACCCTAAACCTCTTGCATACTCTGAATAGAAATGACAAAACCAAGAAACCCATTGGAAGACATTTTTGAAAATGTTCTCACCTGGCTGTGGGGAATGCCATGCTTAGATTGGGCAGAGACCTGATTTGTCAAATTGGAAAGAGGAACGCGTCTCCTAGACTGCTGAACAGGCGGAACAGCGCGACTCCGGGATCCGACATTTTGAGAGGCTCTCTTCGGATGTGCATCGTCCTTCTGCGGAATCTCTGCCGTCGTCCGCGATACCCCGGTTGCTGCAACTGAGGGATTTTCACGGGATTTTAATCTCCGATTTTGCTCTGCCATTTTTTTTCTGTCAAAAGATAAAATCCTTCAAGATGCCCGAGCCTGCTTGAAATAAACAACTGCCGGCAGGATATGAGAGTAGGAAAACGGAAAAATAAAGATGAATGCAATTCGGACAGTTTAACAAAATGGGTGCAATAATTCTACCGGTTCCCGTCGCCTTTGGTTTTAAAAACTGGCTTTCGATGTTCAGATTAACACTATACTTAGTAACGATCCTACCGTTGAAGTCCTGAAGGAACCGAGCGTAGAATAAGGTTCAAAATTTTGAAAATCTGAGAATTATACGATTCTTCATATGTACATACCTCGTATTTAAATCGTATATTTTACTCATACACGCTCCCCTTTGAAATACCATATTTTACGGGCAATTTATCTGTTTATGAGTTTTATTATGTGCCCACTCAATCTTAATTTTAGCTAGTTTTAATTTAATTTTGAATATATTAAGTATTTTTAATGGATTTCTTTTAAATATGATTATGGTGGGTTTAATTGTTAAGGATATTTGTTTTTCTCAAGTCGTCCGTTCAAACCATGACAGGTAGGATACACATTGCTAAGGATATTTGTATTAAGATGGGTTTAATTGTTAAGGGTATTTGTTTTCCTAAAGTTGTCCGTTCAAACCATGCCAGGTAGGATACACATTTGTATTAATTAAATTATTTCATATTTGAGTGTTTTATCCCAAAAACAAAAATCAAGGGAGCCTTCTATATTAGTTTTACAATTAATTAAATTGTTTCATGTAAGGGTATTTTATGTCCTAAATAAAATAGCTTTCATATCTCAACTTTACATTTAACTATGTTACCACTTGAAATTTAATTATACTTTTTATTTTTATTTTTATTATTAAATATTTTGCTTTAATTAAATAATATTATATTGAGTTATATTTTTCGCTTATATAATATTTGAATTGTATTTAGACGTCAAATTGGTGTATGAAGTTTCTTTGTTTATGAGACAAGGGACCCTTCATTATGTAAGGATTTGACTTATAAGGAGTGTATAAGGCCCTTGCCTACAATGGTCTCAGAGGGCATGTGCCCGTGATCACATTGGTGGTAAGTGACTCGCACACCTAGACATATTGGATGGATGATGTCTTCGACAAACAAGTTGAGACACATTGGCCCATTAACAAGGTGCACATCAGACAATTGCTTTAGACCATTAGTGAGGCACACTTTATCCCACAAATAAAGGGAAGAAAGGAGTATTTTTTTTTAACAAAGTCGGTTGCTGATTATATTCCAAAAAGAGTGGGGAGTGAAATCTCCATTACATCCGAGTTACAAAGGAGAGTGTCAAGGAGGGGTGATGTGGCAAAAATCGAACCTCCTGCAAACTAGTTATTGCTATTGTATTGCATATCAGATTCTTTGTAAACTCTAACAAACTGAAACAACATAATAGTGAATTTAAAAGACATAATATATAAGATGACAGTAGGTGGACTAAAGACTAGTTCCTGATGCCTTGCTGAGCATTTGAGTTGTCTGTGGTACCAAGATTGTTGTCCGAGTTGACATTGGCTGTGTTGTTGGAGCTTGAGCTCTGGACTGTTCTTTTATCCACCATGTAGCGCAAAATTTCCAGAGATTCTTCTATATGAGTGTAGCAGTTGTTTGCTCCCCTCAGCTGCTCTGTGAGTGATTCAGCTTGATAACGGAGGAAATTGGTATCTGCATGATGCTCCTCCTTCACAATCTTCAACTGAGCTTTGATCAAGTCCATTTTCGCTTGCATGTCGGAGCAGTGGAAGCATTTATCGCTCCTCATTTTGGTTGATGATAAGGAGGGCAAGGACGCAGCTGTGATAGGGAGGGGTTGAGGGAGCAGAGGATTTGTGAGACCGCGAAGAATGATGGGTCTGGGACAGGGGGGAAGAAAACTCTGAGAAGACAGCGAAGCAATACGATGTGTGCAGAGCAGTGATGAGTAGTGATCTGCGGGGAGAAGGGAAGAGGGATAAATAGGGAGGGAGGAAGTGGGGGGCGTGCCAAGGAAGAGAGAAGAGCAGGAAGCACGGGGGGACCGGGTCACGGGATAGGTGCAGGGAAGGGGATGGGGATGACAGGCCTCCAGGGATTAAATCGAGGGGGCACATAAGATATTGATCACAGAGAACGTGCATAGGGGAGGATTCACGGAATTAGAGAGCATATGGTGCGACCTTGGGAAGAGAGTTGATCAGGGGGTCTGACGCAGGCCATACTGGCCAAAGAATCAACATTATTATTATTAGCTCTAAGGATGTGATGGAAAGAGAGATCCCTTATCTCATTACTCAAGTTACGACATCTGATGATCAATCTGTTGAGGTCTATGTTGGGAGATAGAGCAGAATTCAACATCATGTTGATTACAATTTATGAGTCCCCGAAAACCATAACCTTTTTAATTTTGAGCCTCTTAATTTTTTGAAGGCCTTGCGTTAAGGCATACGCTTCAGCTCTGTTGTTCGACATCCAACCCAAGCCCCACTCGAAGGAGACAACATTGTTACCATGCTCATCCATGATGAGACCTCGTGCTCCTGCTGCTCAGGGATTTGATTTTGAGGCTCCATCGAATAAAATCTTGGGTCAGCTTAACCCATCAGGCCATTCTATAAATTCCTTTTCTATGAGCCTTACTTTCCACTATTATTTGTGAAATGGTTGGTTTGTAGAGGGCTTATTGCACCTCGGGAGGATGTCAAGCACTCTTCTGAATAGGTGTTTTTCCTCAACTTGCAAGTCGTTGATGTTAAAATGACTGTTGTTTTTAGTTAAAATTGTCTCTGCAGTCAGGCTCCAGGTCTTGCTCTGCACCTTTTGAGTGCAAGTTTTTTGTTCACGGAAAATGACTTTGTTCCGCATGAGCCAAATGTTTCAAAGGAGAACATAAGGGAGTGTGTCCCAAATTATTTTGACAACACTCTTCCCTTTTTTTGCACAAGGGTATTTCTTTTTCCACAGAGCTATCATATCAGATATTGTGGCATTAGCATCGATCTCGATCTAGAGGGGATCAGAGAGGTGTTCCAACAATTTTTTGCAAAGGTTCAGTCAACGAAGAGATGATGTATAGACTTCTCAGCTGTGAGGCATAAAGGGCATCTAGAGGCTCCCTAAATGACTCTTTTTTTCATATTATCATCAACCAAAATATTTCCCTTTACCAAGGTCCAAATGAAGATTTTGATTTTAGGGAGAGCTTCAGATTTCCGTACCTGCTTCTAGATCGCCCACGGTGTTGAAGGGAAGAGTTCACTATGAATAACCTCGTATCCTGCTTTTATGGAGTAAGAGGACCCAGAGGGGTCCCATCTATAATTGTCTTCTTCATCTTTTGCAAGAGGGGCAGGACCATGAAGCATTCCTTCCATTTTTTTTTGTCATTGTGAAGGTGAGGGGGAAGATTTGCGAACAACCAACCCTCCCATTGGTTATTATTGTCTTCCCAACTGGAGATAATATTCAAGGTGTTGATCCCAAGCTCTCTAAGATGTATTTGAATGCGAAGAAGGCTCAAATCATTTGAGAGAGGAGGTTTGCCCATGATTTTGTCATTCCAAATGTCGATGTTGCGGCCTCCATGGGGAACTTTGGAGGTATTGTCATGAAGGAAGGGGATGGATTTCTTGCAGAGATCCCATATTCATGAATATGGCATTTTGGGGATGGGGTGTTCTAATAGATGTTGCCTTGATGCTGAGAAGTATTTCCTTTCAAGAACTTGCTTCCACCACATTTGCTGACCAGTGATTAAATGCCAAACAATTTTTCCTCCGAAGACAACGTTCAACATATTAGGGATGCAAATGGCTAGGCCTCCATTTTCATACTTGTTTGCTACCTGCCTCCACTTTACCAGGTTGAACTTATTTTTTTCACTTTTACCACCTTGCCATAAAAATTTCCTTAAGATGATTTCCATTTTATTTTGAATACTGATAGGGGCATGGAGCAGGGAGAAGTGGTAAAGGGGCAGACCTAAAAGCATAGCTTTTAAGAGAACCACACACCCGGCCAGGTTGAGCCAAGAGGCTCGCCATTGTTGAATTTTCTTCTTCATCTTATCTATAGTGATGCTCCAAACCTCTGCCTTTAAATGCCCATTGCTTACATGCATCCCTTGATAATTAAAGTGGTTCCAACTCTATTTGTATGGGACCCTGAAGATTTGGGCAATGCTATGAATGGTATTCATAGTTGCATTCCATCCATATATGTAGCTTTTAAGATAATTGATCTGACCTCCTGAATAATACATGAATTTGTCAAGCATAGTTTTTTGAAAATGGCAACAAGAAACAGTGAAGGAGGCCTCCTGAAACATCTTTCCTGATCCTAGTTGGAAAGTGATCACCTAAACTAGGTGGGGACCACACATGTGATTTTTGTCGAAAAGTCTATTTTTAGACTATGTCTATTTTTTGACATATGGATCATGGACTGGGAGTTGCAGGTTGCTATTCTTGGATGATTGGTCGAGTTGGTAAAAATAGATGGACCTCTATTTTTAGATATTGGGCGGTTTCTATTTTTAGACTGCCGGGCTAAAAATAGAACAGTCAAATATTATTAACCCTTAAGAGTATTTAGACTATAAACATTATCTTATCCTCTTGGAGCACTTCAGTTTGATGCTTGGATGTGGCACATGCAGCTGACAGAAGGAAATATGCTTTTCCTAAGGGTTAGTTGAGCTATTGCATGGTTGACTTTAGTTAGAACTCAAGTGGCAGAGTTTGGTGGAGTTGATGAGACAGTTGGTGGAGTTGTGTTCGGTTTAACTTAGTTGAACTAGTTGTATTTAGTTAAACTGACTAATACACTAGAGATGAGTGGTGTGAATTAAATATTATTTAATTTACTAATTATTAACTCATAAATCAACTAAAGAACACATCAGTTAACTCAGTGCATGTACAGTTCAGTGAAGACCAGTGGAAGAGGTAGGAGAAAGGGTGGATTCTACTATCAGTTGTGACTATAGTGTGCATGAGATTTGCACAATCATTGGAGGAGATTTCCAATGAGGATTGCATAGTTAAAGCCAAGGGAATTCGAATTCATTCTATCCATTCTCTCATCTTGGATTGCGCAGTAGAGGCAGGCAAACAGTGGAGGAGTTTTGAACCCATGACTTGTTCAAAACTGAGCTAGTTTGTGTGTAACTTTTGGAGACAGTACTGAGTACTTGTGAGGAGTATTGTACTGAGATTGTTACATGATTCTTCTTCATTATAATATACAGATAGTAGGGGGTTCTCAGCTGTAAGCTTTCCCCGGTATACATACTGTGTTATATATGTTGAATTTCTATGTGCGCATGTGAATGTTTTCAATACCGCTTGTTGTTTTTATTTCCGCATGTGATGATTAATGCGTAGAAGAGATTATGTGTTATGTATGAAGCTCAAAAAGTATGTGACCAGGATAATCTCGGTGAATAATTCAGCAAATTATTCAAATTTCTACATGGTATCAGAGCGAAGAATTGATCATCGGGATCTATTATAGTGATTGCAATTATTTCGGTAGACAGAGTCTATAATGGGCCAGGTAGCCTCTGAATCCATCCTTTATCTGAAAGGTGATATATCTAGTAAATGCCCTTACATTCGATCTCTGTGCTAGAAATAATTTGTTCTCACAGATCCAAAAGCAGTTGAGTTTTGAGCTTGGAATTTGAATTTTGCAGCAGTGTTTTCTTGGTGTTGAAGTCAAAATGTCTTATCAAGGATTGCGATTGGAGTATGCTCTTTAAGGTAGCTCAAATTATATTGCATGGAGAGATAGGATGGAGGTGGTGTTAGATGATAACAGGCTTAAGGATTTCATAGATGCTGAAGTCCCAAAGCCTGCTGATGCTGCTCAAGTTGAGGCTTGGCAAAAGAAGATGGCAAGGTGTCGAAGGATTCTGTTGGAGGGCGTGAAGGATCACATAGTATACAACCTGCATGGAAAAGATTCTCCATACTTGATGTGGAAAGAGTTGATAGAATTGTTCCAGAGCAAGAGTGACCAGAGGAAGTTGGCGCTCAAGGATAAACTCAGGAAAATTAAGATGGAGAAGAATGACACTATTCAGGTATACTTGACAAATTTTGTCCACTGCAGGGATGAGCTTGGGAGTGTAGGAGTTAGTGTGGATGATGAGGACTTGGTGAGCTTGGCTCTCCTTGGTCTTCCGAAGAATTGGCATTCCTATGAGGATTCTGTCAATGGTAGGGAGAAATTTCCAGGATGGGAACGACTTTGGTCGGATCTTGTGCAAGAGGAGATAAGGCAGAATACCAGGGATGGATCTTCATCAAAGGTATCTGATGAAGAGGATTACGCTTTGGCTGCCAGATCAAGGAAGGCGAAGGGCAAGGAGATGGCTTCTCAATCTAGTGTGGATGGTAAGAAGCGTGACATGTCCAAAGTGAAGTGTTTTCACAGTCACGATCATTGACATTACGCCACGAATTGTCCACAAAAGAAGAAGAACAAGCAGGCTACTGGAGCTGCAGCTGATGAGGCTCTTGCCTCGTAATTTGAGCTGGACTTCTCATTGATCGCATGCATGGTGTCTAGTGCATTGGGATCGAGGTGGTATTTTGATAGTGGCGCTTCCTTTCACATGACGGGAGATGCAAATATTTTCAGTGACTTGGTGGAGAAAGGTCTCCAGATGCATGTTGAGTTGGGCGACGGTGGACGATACAATGCGACCGGAATTGGTACCATAACCTTTCAGAGGGAGTCAGGTAAACTCATTCTTTTACAAGATGTATTTCATGTACCAGGTTTAACAAAGAATTTGATCTCAGTTGCAATGTTAGAGGATAAAGGGTATGAAGTTGTCTTTAGAGAAGGGAAAGTTTTCCTTCGGCACAAGGCAACGGGACAAGTCAAGAAGGTTGGGATTCGGGCAAAGAATCTCTACAGACTTGAAGTAGATGGGATTTCTACGAAGCTTCCTACTGTTGGGAAGTGCAAGAAAGACATGCAATTGATGCTTGAGTGTTGTGTAACCAGCTTCAAAAATAGAAGAAATGAGATATCAACGCCTTAGAAATAAGCCACTTCGAGGGGGCAACCTCCAATACATTACATGAATGAACAATTCTTGGATGATTCAATTTACAAAACCTCCTTTCTATATATAGGAGTCCATGGGGCCATAATGTAATCCTAGTGGGCCACAATGTAATCCTAGCCGACCTAACAATAATAATTTAAGGGCACAATAATAACAAAATGGGGGTTACAAGGGTACAATAATAGCAATAAAGGGGTTACACTAACAACAATAAGGTACTATACTAGTAATATAGGGACCTAACATGCCCCTCTCCTTCAAAAAAGCGTTGTCCTCAACGCTTGAGTAGCTCTGGGTGCTTCTGTATAAATTTTTCATCCTCCCATGTAGAATCTTCTGTGTATAAATTCTTCCACTTGATGAGATACTCTGAAATTGATCGATTCCGTAGTTGTCGAGTTCTTGTTTCCATGACCGCTTCTGGTTCCAATATGATTTTTCCTTCCTCATCAAGTTCTGGCAATATTGTTTGAACTGAAAGATTTTCTCCTATAACCTTCTTTAAGCATGAAACATGGAAAACTGGATGTACTCGCGAAGAAGCAGGAAGCTCCAATTTGTATGCCATAGTACCAATCCTTTGCAACACCTTGTAAGGACCATAGTACTTTGGCGATAATTTATTATCCTTCTTAGCTTGCTTGAGGGACATTTGTTTGTATGGTTGTAGCCGTAAAAATACCCAATCTCCTACATCAAAACTTCTCTCGCCGCGATGTTGATCTGCCTGTTGTTTCATTCGATTTTGTGCCAAATTCAGGTTATCCTTTAAGAGTTGGAGAACTTCTTGCTGATGCTCGATGTGATCTTCCACTGCTTGAACCTTCGAATTTTTCCTTAAAGATGATGTGATGGATGGTGGATGATATCCATAAAGTGCCATAAATGGGGTCATTTTTGCTGCAGTATGGAAGGAAGTGTTATACCACCATTCAAAGAGAGGTAACCACTTGACCCATTGTGTTTGTTTATCAGATACAAAACAACGAAGATATCCTTCCAAACATTTATTTACTATCTCAGTTTGACCATCAGATTGAGGATGATAAGATGAGCTATGAGCTAATTTAGTACCCAAACAAGAAAATAACTCTGTCAAAAAATTTCCCGTAAAAATGGGATCTCTGTCGCTCACAATAACCCTTGGGCTTCCATGTAGCTTTTGAATTCTGTCCACAAATGTAGTAACAACTGTACTTGCTTTAAATGGATGAGGTAATGCACAAAAGTGTGCATACTTGGTAAGTCTATCAACTACCACCATTATGACATTCTTTCCTTCAGACTTAGGTAAACCTGTGATAAAATCCATTGAAAGCTCCTCCCAACGCTGACTTGGAATGGATAAAGGTTGTAGAAGTCCCGGGGTCTTAATTGTCTCCACTTTATTCTGCTGGCAAACCAAACATTCCGCCACAAACTTTTGAATATCAGATTTAAGGCCATCCCAAAAAAATTCTTTCTTCACCCCGTGGTAAGTTTTTAAAAATCCTGAGTGTCCTCCTAAAGGAGAAGTGTGCAATTCCAAAAGAATCTTTTGTTTTAGTTGGGAATTCTTACAAAGATATAAGTGATCTTTGTACCATAAGGAATCATTTTTTCAACTAAATGTATCGATGTACTAGGATCTTGCTACAACTTTTGAATGAGTGTCCATACATCTTTGTCCTTCTTCCATTCATCTCTTGCTTCAGTTATCCAATCTGATTGGATAATAGAAATGGCACAAAGAAATGCTTCCACCTTCTTCATTCTTCTTTGGAGAGTGCATCTCGCAACAACATTAAGCTTTCCTTTTTTGTAGATTATTTCAAAGTCATAACCCAACATCTGTGACCCTATTTTGCTGCTTTCCCTTCTCTGGAAGATAGTCTGTTCCAAAAAAGTGTGATCATCGTGATCGTTACTTTAAGTATGTCTTTCTATTAGTGTGTTCTCATTTCTCTTAGGCATGCAATATTGCAACTTTTCCTACAACAGGTTTCGTCTATAATTTTGATTGACGATTTACAAAGTATTAGTCTCTTCAAAGATTAAACCCAGCCAATTCATTTCCGGAGAGTAATTCATTCACATGTGTTTTTAAGTCTGATGGGAGCAGATCTATGCTAGGCATATCGCTCTTTAAATAGTTTCATAAAGGCCTTAGTTGTTTCTGTGGAGTCCATGATAATGTGTCTTTCTTCAATAATGTTGTTAGAGGTGTCGCTATTCTCCCATAATTATTAAAAAACTTGCGATAATACCCTGTTAACCCGAGAAATCCTCGCAACTGCTTTATGGTTGTGGGGACTTTCCATTCCTTAATGGCTTTAATTTTGTTAGGGTCTACTTTAACACCCTCGTGAGATACAATATGACCCAGATATTCCACCTCTCGTACTCCAAAGAAACATTTGGATTTTTTTGCATATAATTGTTTCTCCTGCAATAGTTTGAGCACCCTGTCAACATGTTCAACATGATCCTTCCAAGACTTGTTGTAGATTAGTATATCATCAAAATACTAGCACAAATTTTCTAAGGAAGGGTTTGAAAATGGAATTCATCAACCCTTGAAATGTAGAAGGTGCATTGGTAAGGCCAAAAGGCATGACCAAAATTCATAATGACCCTCATGAGTTCGAAATGCTGTTTTTGGAATATCTTCAGTCTTCATTCTAATTTGATGATATCCTGAACGAAGATCCAACTTGGTAAAATAAAATGCTCCATGTAATTCATCCAATAATTCATCAATCACAGGAATGGGAAATTTGTCTTTAATGGTGAGCTTATTGAGCTCCCTATAATCCGGAAACATTCGCCATGATCCATCCTTCTTGTGTACCAATACTACAGGAGCAGAGAAAGAACTTTGACTGGGTTGAATTATACCCGCCTCTAACATTTCTGCAATCATACGTTCAATTTCGCTCTTTTGGAAGTAAGGATATCTATAAGGCCGATGTTTGGAGGAACACTTCCTGGAATCAAATGAATAGCATGATCATGATCACGAATAGGTGGGAGTCCTTTGGGAGTTTCAAACACCTTGGAATGATTGTCCAAGACTTGTTGGAGATCTGCAGAAATAGATGATTTTGATGTCGGAACTTCTAGTGAGCATAATTGTGCAATTACGCCTCGTTGTTATTTTTTTAGAAGCTTTGTCATGACATTAGAGCTTATTATCCTTCCTGGCTTCCCTTCAATACCCCGTAATTCGACTTCCTTTCCTTCTGAAAAAAATTTCAAGAAAAGTTCTTGAAAATTAAAAGCTACCGTCCCAAAGATTGTAACCATTGTACTCCTAGTACAACATCAGCACCTCCCATAGGAATGGAAAGCATTGGACTAGTCAACACATATTCCCCCATGGTTAGCTTGATGTTATGGCATTTTCCAGAGCAATTTATAGTTCCTCCATTTGCAACCATCACTTGACATTCTGGTGTTGGGTATAGGAAACAATTTAATTCCTTGGCTACCTTACAATGAATAAAATTATGGGTGCTACCCGAATCAATCAACACTATTACCTTTTTCTTCTTGATATGTCCTTCTATCTTGAGAGTTTGAGGAGTGGTAATTCCTGCCAGTGCATTACACGATATGGTCGGATTCATTTCTTCCTCTTCTAGGGCTGGTTCCTGGTGTATATCCCCTTCTTGTTCATTTTCTTCTTCCTCTTCACAATCTATGTAAAATAATTTCTTCTCAGCACACTTATGACCTTTAGTGTATTTGCTATCACAACCGTAGCAAAGCCCTTTTGCTCTTTTTTCTTCCAATTGTTGTGGTGTCAACCTTGTAGGTTGTGGAAATCTAGATGTAGCCACACTTCCTTCTTTATAGAATTGAGTAGTAGACTTCGTTGTTGCCATAATTTTACATTCAACTTTTCTTGCCAACCTGAATGCCTTCTCTAATGAATCAGGTTCCAGAACACGAACTTCATGTTGAATGTTATCCTTTAAACTGCCTAAGAAGAGATCAATCCCGTGGTCCTCTGAAATATCAGTTACCCTTATACTCAATTTTTGGAAGTCCTCAATGTGCTGCCCCACTAAACCCTTTTGTTTGAGATTTATCAATTGGGTAAAGAAGGTGTTGCTCTTTGTATCCTCATAATGTGCTATCATTTCCTCCATAAAAATTGACCAAGTGACAATTTTTTTACGGGAGCAAAGCCATTGATACCATACAAATGCATTTTGTTCTAAATGTAAAGTTGCAATGCGTACCTTTTGTGTGTTTTGCACGTTATGGAGATCAAAATATTGCTCCATCTGTAGTATCCATGTTACAGAATCCTTTCCATCAAACTTCCTCATATCCATTTTTGGAATATGGTGGTTCTTCCCGCCAACATTAGAGTTTATGAAATCATGATTAACATTTATTTTGTTCTCATCATGAGGTTCTTCTACTATATTTCCGCCATTAGGAATCATTTCTTGTTTTAAGCTTGTCATCAAGCCTTCCATGTATGATTTTAGATCATTCTTCATGTTTTCCATGTTGTCTTTCATGTCATCCATCTTAGCTTCCATGCCCACTTCCATGCCATCCATCTTAGCTTCCATGCCATCCATCTTAGCTTGCACACCATCCATTTTAGCTTCCACGCCTTTCTTCAAACCTTCCATCTTTACTTCCACGCCATCCATCTTAGCTTCCATGCCTTTCTTCAAACCATCCATCTTTACTTCCACACCTTTCTTCAAAACTTCCATTTCATTTTTTGCTGCTCTTTGCGAGAGTGAAATTTGTTGCACTTGTTCTTGTAATTTTGATAGATCATGTTGCAATTCTTCATCTTCATGAGTCATGGTAGAGCCTTCTGAAGGCTTGATGGTTGTTGAATTCTTTTTAGGGGCCATTTTAGAATCCAATATTGATATCTATTCTACAAGATGCCCTTGGAATCAATTCAACTTGATTCTTCAAACAAGACTTATGCAATTCGGAAAAAAATACACACCTTTTACTATCTTTTAGGAGCTCGATATTGAAATTGAATTATCTCTGTAGTTGAAAATCTTCTATATCTGAAATTCAGCCTTGTAGTAGATCTCTGAAGCTTCTTTCAAATGCCACAGGTCTGACCTGATTTGGATTCTCCAAGACAAAGTTGTGTCCAATCTCCCACAATGACCTAATTCTGGACTGGTTTAGTAGAGCGAACTTGTACGACTTTCCACGTGTCACTGTTTTGTCCTTTGTCTCTGAAATTGATAGCCCAGAAACTTCTGTCTGTGTACTTGCGACCACTTTTTACGGCACTTCAATCCAATGCCCAGAGAGAGAGTTATTGAAGTTTTTCCACGATCACCTCTTTGAGATGCAATTCAGGAGCCTGAAAAAGCACTACCTTCCACAGATCATATCTCCAAAAATATTGCGAACCAAGCTCTGAAATTTTTTGACGAATTTCCTCAGGATTTCAGCTTCGCACCATACGAATTTCAGATTCTGAACCTTCGTAGAAAATTTTTTATAGCGAAAATGCCACGATGACCTGTTTAGGAGCTTGAAAAAAGACCTAACTTCCACAGATGATATCTCCGCAAATATTGCGAACCAAGATCTGAAATTTTTAGACAATCTTCCTCAGGATTTCAGCTTCGCATCCTAAAAATTTCAGCTTCTGAAGCTTCGTAGAAAAAAAGTTATAG
Organism: Pinus albicaulis; assembly: GCA_034641835.2. Classification (NCBI taxonomy): domain Eukaryota; kingdom Viridiplantae; phylum Streptophyta; class Pinopsida; order Pinales; family Pinaceae; genus Pinus; species Pinus albicaulis. The sequence goes on from CM076575.1 coordinate 72,346,209, forward strand.
CGAAAATTCCACGATGACCTGTTTGGAGCAGCGAAACCCTAGAATCCCAAGCTCTGATACCAAATGTTGTGTAACCAGCTCCAAAAATAGAAGAAAAGAGATATGAACGCTTTAGAAATAAGCCACTTCGAGGGGGCAACCTCCAATACATTACATAAATGAACAATTCTTGGATGATACAATTTACAAAACCTCCTTTCTATATATAGGAGTCCATGGGGCCATAATGTAATCCTAGTTGGGCCACAATGTAATCCTAGTCGACCTAACAATAATAATTTAAGGGCACAATAATACCGTAATGGGGTTACAAGGGTACAATAATAACAATAAAGGTTACACTAACAACAATAAGGTACTATACTAGTAATATAGGGACCTAACATCGTAGAGGGAGCAAGTTTTGCATGCAGGTAATAGTGAACCTCGGGATGTGGAGCAGCCACAAGATGAGGATCATGGAGTGGAAGAAACCACTCATGAAGAGAAATTTCGTGCCAGATGGGCAGAGGGAGTGCATGCAGCTATACCACCAGGTGAGAGGTGGGGCGACATGCATGATTAATCCCAAGAGGATATTTCTGGGCAGGATTCATGAGATGGTGTGGATCTCATGAGTTGAACCTGGCTACGAGGTGCCCACAGCGCAGCAGTAGCAAGATCAGTTGGAGTGATGCAGGCAGATCAAAGTGACAGTGTCGGATACTGGAGCGCGGATCAGAGTTGACAGCAAATGCAAGAGTGCATGTGTGCAAGAGTTCAACAGCGCAGTAGTTCCTGATGACATGTGCAGTTGGTACCAGCAGAAGTCGAAGACTTTGATGATAGATGCTAGATGCATCAAGACTGATTGAGTTGTTTGGAGCCTATTCAGTTTCGAAGATGTTGCATGCAAAGGGTGCATGGCGCATGCATGGAGTTGCATGGTGCATGCATGAGTTTGCATGGCGCATGCAAAGGGTGCATGGCGCATGCATGGAGTTGCATGGTGCATGCATGAGTTTGCATGGCACATGCAAAGGGTGCATGGCGAATGCATGGAGTTGCATGGCGCTTGTGAAGGTTGCAGGGCGAATGCATGGAGTTGCATGTCGCATGCAAAGACAGTCCTTTCTTGTTGAGAGGGAGTGTTGAAAATGGCAACAAGAAACAGTGAAGGAGGCCTCCTGAAACATCTTTCCCGATCCTAGTTGGAAAGTGATCACCTAAACTAGGTGGGGACCACACATGTGATTTTTGTCGAAAAGTCTATTTTTAGACTATGTCTATTTTTAGACATATGGATCATGGTCTATGAGTTGCAGGATGCTATTTATGGATGATTGGTTGAGTTGGTAAAAATATATGGACCTCTATTTTTAGACATTGGGCGGTTTCTATTTTTAGACTGTCGAGCTAAAAATAGAACAGTCAAATATTATTAACCCTTAATAATATTTAGACTATAAACATTATCTTATCCTCTTGGAGCACTTCAGTTCGAGCTACAGATGTGGCACATGCAACTAGCAGAAGGAAATTCGAATTTCCTAAGGGTTAGTTGAGCTATTGCATGGTTGACTTCAGTTAGAACTCATGTGGCAGAGTTTGGTGGAGTTGATGAGACAATTGATGGAGTTGTGTTCGATTTAACTTAGTTGAACTAGTTGTATTTAGTTAAGCTGAATAATACACTAGAGATGAGTGGTGTGAATTAAATATTATTTAATTCACTAATTATTAACTCATAAATCAGCTAAAGAACACATCAGTTAACTCAGTGCATGTACAGTTCAGTGAAGACCAGTGGAAGAGGTAGGAGAAAGGGTGGAGTCTACTATCAGTTGTGACTATAGTGTGCATGAGATTTGCACAATAATTGGAGGAGATTGCCAAGGAGGATTGCGTAGTTAAAGCCAAGGGAATTAGAATTCATTCTATCCATTCTCTCATCTTGGATTGCGCAGTAGAGGCAGGCAAACAGTGGAGGAGTTTTGAACCCATGACTTGTTCAAAACTGAGCTAGTTTGTGTGTAACTTTTGGAGACAGTACTGAGTACTTGTGAGGAGTATTGTACTGATATTGTTACATGATTCTTCTTCATTATAATATACAGATAGTAGGGGGTTTTCAACTGTAAGCTTTCCCCGATATACATATTGTGTTATATGTGTTGAATTTCTATGTGTGCATGTGAATGTTTTCAATACCGCTTGTTGTTTTTATTTCCGCATGTGATGATTAATGCGTAGAAGAGATTATGTGTTATGTATGAAGCTCAAATAGTATGTGACCAGGATAATCTCGGTGAATAATTCAGCCATTATTCAAATTTCTACATAGTTTTGAATCTCTTGGCTATTATGCAAGTAGCTCCTCCCATCAATAGGGTGTCATCGGCAAACTGGGAGTGGTTCATGTTCTTGACCCCATTACGGAATTTTATACCAGTAATTAAGCTCGCTCTGTGGTTGAAGTCTAGTGCCCAACTGAAGGATTCTGCCATGAGGATGAAAAGGAAGGGGGATAAGGGGTAGCCTTGTCTCAAGCCTCTAGTGGATTGAAAGAAAGGTCCAGGTCTCCCGTTGACCAGAGGGGAGACCCAGGGATTAGATATGCAGGATTGGATGAGGGAGATGAGGTCTTCACAAAAGCCCATTTTCCTTAGGATAGAGTAAAGGAAGGAGTGCCTAACTCTGTTGAAGGCATTAGCAAGATCTAATTTTAGAACAAAACCCTTCTCCAATCTGCTCATGCTGGAGTGTATCGCTTCTTGGACCAGCAAGTTGGAGTCAGTGATTTGTCTATTTGCTATGAACTCGCCTTGATTTTCAGAGATAAGTTTGGGAAGGCAAATTTTGACGCAGGAGGTGAGGGTTTTTGTGATTATTTTATAGGAGAAGTTACACAGGGATATTGGTCTAAATCTAGAAAAGGTGGAAGATCAGGACTCTTTCGAGATGAGGACTAGAAATGTCGAGTTTGTAAAGCCCCCAATATTTTTTTTCCATCGAATCATTTTGGGGAGGTATTTCTTGATTACCTCCTAGAAGGTCCGATAGAAGTTTTTGATGGAAAATCCATCCGGGCCTGGAGCTTTGTCTGGGTGGAGGGTCCAAATATCTTTAATGATTTCACCTTCATCAATTTCCCTGGTTAAGAAGGAATTTATTTATTTTGTGATCATATTCGGAGTGTGGATCAAGATATCAACGTAGTCCTATGCCTCCATAGTTTATGTTAGAAGACTTTATATGGTTGTGATAGTATCTTTGGATGTTCTGATTGTTGCATGTTTGTGGAAGGAGGTATTCTTATCCCCAACCTGAAGCCAAAGACTCATGGATTTTATTCTCCATTTTTCTTCTTCCTTTCTATTTGTCTTGTATAGTGCCCAATACAACTCATTTTCATGCTCTTGTTTCTCTTTGGTCACCCCTTGGTCATCTATGTCTTTTTTCACTTCTTCTAGCATTCTCTTTGTGTCCTGCTTGACAATTTCTGGTTCTTTGTACTAGTCTTTAGCCCAGTCTTTGAGAGTTGTGCGAACTAGCTTTAGCTTAGTCTCCCATCTCTGCATTGGGGACCCCTCAACATGTTGGCGCCATGTGTTTTCCACAATGGTTCTTGCCTCACGGGAGTCGCACCATAATGGGTTGTAATGAAAGGGGAGGGGCCCAAGGTTTGATTGCTCACCGAGTACTATGGTGACAGGGTAGTGGTCTGAGACCGAGCAAGGAAAAATGGTAGAGGTTGCCACTGAAAATAGGGATACGAGGGAGAGAGCAACAATGAAGTGATCTAATCTTTCCATGATGTTTCCTGGGCCAAGCCTGCGGTTACTCCATGTGAAGCTTCTATTCTTGGGGATGATGTCCACCAAGTCGTGGTCTCTTATGATATTTCCCAACTAATCCCTTGAAGGATCAGGAGTGAAAGTGCCCCCCCCCCCTTTTCTCTTTTTCATGCATAACCAGGTTCATATCATCTCCAATGATAAAGTTGTTGTTGTCCTCCCCTTCCATGTTAGATTGTAAAGTTCGCCAGCACACTTCTTTGTCACGATAGTGATTCGGGCCATATATGTTGTAAACTATGATCGTGACATCCTCTTGGGTGCTTTGTAACTTAAATTTTATCCAATCTTGGTCCTTTAAATTTGAAATTTGCTTCCATGAGTTTTTTTCCCAAATTGTGGCCATTCCTACTGAAGCACCTATGGATTCTACTACTGTGCCTGTGTAGTTTCTAATTCTACTTATGGTGTTTTCCATGTATTTTTCTCCCTGCTTGGTTTCTTGGAGTAGTATTATGTCTGGTTGCTCCTGCTTGATAATATTTCTGAGGGCATTTTTTTAGAGTGGTGCCCTAATCCCCTACAGTTCCATGTGAGTGCTTTCATTATTTAAGGAATGCAGGTTGAGACCCTGTCTTCAATCCTGCTGCTTCGTAGTTTGTTTCTTTGCTATTAAGCCCTCCAATAAGGTCTCTATTGGATGTTGTGTTCCCAAGTCGATGTCCTTCTTGGCTGCCTCATCCCTGTGGTGTTTAGCGGATTTTCTTCCTGGTCCAAGTTTTTTCGAGGTTTCCAAAAAAGGTCCCAAATCCTTTGCTGCATTCCCGGTGACTATCCGAGCAAATTATGGTTCAACTGAGGATGGAGATGAGCAAGATTTGGATGGGGATGGTTGAGGGAGAGGTTCAGAAGGGAAGGTGGAGATGAAGTGCTAAGGGGTTTCCTCTTCCAGAGAGGCCAAAGTGGTGAAGGGGTTGGAAGAGATGGGGGAGGGTTTAGGAGTATGCAAGGGAACCAAAGGGGTATCAGGATGAGGAGGAATGCTAGGGCTTGCAGATTGAGAGGATGGGTGAGTTGTTGAAGGGCCATCATTTCTAGAAATTGGGGAAGACGTCTTCTTTTTTATAACTTCCCACTGGGGTTCGGAGTCAGAATTTTTGATCTCTATTATTTTTTAGCATCTATTGGAAAAATGACCATATTTGTGGCATACCTTGCATTTAAACGCCATTTGTTCACATTCTAGTTGTTGAATGTGCATCTAGTTGTCCACCTTCAGCTTGATCGCCTCCGGTATTCCTTTCCCCAGATCTACCTCCACACAAATTCTTGCGCAGGCTTTCATGTTGTCCTTTGGCTTGCTTCTGTCGATGAACTCCAGCGGCATTCCCAATCGCTCTTACAGAATCATCCCCCCAGTAGTGAAGTGGGAGGTGAGGAAGGCGAACCCACATTGGGACAACGTTGGGGATGTCGAGCTCTAGGTCGAAGTATGATGTCCATTTGTTTAAATAGAGCCCCCTGGTATCCATGAAGTACGACCCATTTCTGAAGATCAGATCTTTTTCTTCCTTTGTCTCGAAGTGAAAGGTGAAAAAACCCCTACAAAAAAATCTGATGGAGATTTTCCCTTTTATTTTGTCCAACCAGTTAAGCTCAACCCATTTCTGGATAGTTTTTGGTGACGCCCATAGACCCTTAAATTTCCCAACGAGCCCTTTCTCCGCAAGGGATAGAGCAGTCATTCGAGGGATTGCAGGGGGAAGAGAAACCTTCGAATTCCATCCAGTTTTTTGATGAACTTTGATATCGCAGGCCTCAGCTGAGGAGGATTCAAAGAGTCGACGAGAGCAGAGAAGTCTGAGGTGTGGTCGGGAGGAGCGGCCACCTCTGGGATGGACCCCAGAGGGGCCATGCGGCCAAGGGCGGAGCAGCAGCAGGAGGCTGAAACGAGGGCGACTGCACAGATGCTCCAGACCTAGAGATATGGGATGGATGATGTCTTAGACCTACTGGTTGAGACAAATTGGCCCTTTGGGAAGGTCCACATTAGATAGTATCATTCACATGTTAGTGAGGCACACCTCAAATAGTTTGGCACATTGGCATGTTGACAAGGCATACCACAGGCAAAACCAACTGCCCCTATGACCAGGTGAAGCACATTGTAGACCATGGCAACTTGCACTAATTCAAAAGCACCAAAGATGCTTGGAAAATGATTTGGCCATAGGTAAAGGAGGTTGTTACAGCAGCCTCATCCACTAATATGCAGTTGGCATGGAAAATAATGAAGTGATAAGAAGGCTTAATGACCTACTACCTAAAATTCATACAAATTGATGGAGTTAGAAACCCACACTTGGGGGTTGTAATGAATAGTCCAGGTGCCTTTGAGCACAACTTCAAATGGATCGCAATCGTGTGGCACACTCATCAAGCATACTAATTTAGGCATGCATCCAATAGGAACTTATGTTTCAAACACCTTGGATGCACCTAGGCATAACCAAATGGAATCAGGTGGATCAAGCACAATTGTACAAACCTGAACAATTTAGGTGCACTTAGGATGACTCGGTCGACCCAAAAAAGTGGACAGAGTTTCCTTCGGATAATTTGGGATGGATCAAATTCCAAGGCATAGTTGGGTGCATTTGAGTGCGATCAAACGAAATGACTTGGGTAGACTTGAGACAACTTGGGAAAACCTAGCATGAGTTGGGATGATTCAACAAAATGATTAGTTGAGAATTCACCGAAGGAGAGCAAGTTGACTCAATAGCACTAGGGTCTACTTTGGAATAAAAATGGTTTTACAAGGAAAGGCAAGCTTATATATGTAAACACCTCAAAGTTCTTAGGCACAACAAGTAATAAGTGATAAGTCATTCTCTTAGGAGTGCAAGTAAATATGTGATTGTGCCAAGTTTAATGTCAGAAATAATGGAATGGCTTACATTGCCTATGTGAAACAAGGTGTTACACATCCTTTTGTCACCCTGACAACTGACCTTTAGAATGGATCTTTCGCCATGCAATTCGTGTGTTCCAAAGCACTCCCTTGCAATTCAACAACTTAATCACCTTGAAGAAAGAAAGAGTTCAGGGTTATAAGGCCAAAAACCTTCTTTTTAATGACTTGCGCACTTTCCTAGCCAGTTTTTGTGTATGCGCAATTCCTACCATTGGTACCCGTGTAGAACTGCGCTATGTGTTACACTATGGACTGCACACATGACTCAACAAAAAGTAAAAATAAAAAGTTAATTATAGAAGCCATGTTTAGTGAATATATCCCAACTGAAAGCTTTGAGATCATGCCTATTCGAGCCTAGCCCCTCCCATCATGGAGATAACTCCCATTCTTCAAGGTACCCTAATCCCACCTTAAGTGGATCTCATCCTTTTAATGTGCATCTAGAACTTCCTCCTCTTGGTCTATAAATGAACTACAGGCTAGCGGGTTGAGATAGGTTATTGAAGATAGACTTATGCTAGTCAAATTAGGCTTGAGAACTTATCATCCATGGAATGGATTGTAGACTTATGGGAGGAGCCTCACAACATCAAGGAAAATGTTGTAAGACTCTTCTATATTTCTGAATTAATACAATTGATCTATTTTTCTAACTACATTTTTTTATGGATCTAATGAATGATTTGTGTTATTGTCTATCAATCCATTGAAATGATGTTGGTTACTAATCTCCTTGATCATTAGTTTGAATCTTTGAATTATCTATGTTGCATATGCCTTTGATCCTTTGGTTTCTATGTGTGCGGGCCTATTTCACACATTGAAGAGTCGCATCAAGGCATAAAGAGGATCTTCATCGAGCATTTCGCAATAAGGTATGGATCTCATTTCCTCCCCTTTTAGCTTTATAATTCAAGCAAGATAGATTCAGGGAAAGACTAGTTTGATTGTCTGCTTGTTGCTAGGTTTTGTTGGAAATATAGGGAGGTCACTCTTGTCCGCAAGAGGGATTAGTTCAAATATAACAAATTGGCAATCACATTGGGGAAAATTTATGCTCTCTTCCTTTTCCTTGTTTTTTATTTTTTGATCCTTTTTGATAGGTTGATCTAAGTCTTGTCAAGATAGGTATCCTTTAGAATATTATTATTTTATTTTATTTTTTGTGTTTTGCATGGTTTTTTTTCAACAACGGAGCGTAGATCTGCATTATTTTGCTTTACCAAGAAAGCGCATGTGCAATGAACTGAACTGTTCACCTGCGCACATCCTGGGAATTTTTAAAAAAGTAGATTTTCCTCTGGTCAAAGTTTGAATTTTGGTTTTCGAAAGTTTTTTTACACTTGTCTTGACCTCCAATTAATCTTTTTGAGTTTTTTTAGTGTCGTTAAGTAGTATTTTTGAAAAATTGTTTTTTTTCACAAATTAGGGTAGGGTTTCGAGTGGTTGCTTGTTGATTGATCAAAAAAGAGATTGGTTGTTGTTAGATTGTTGTCTTTGTGTCTTTTTTCTTGCAAACATACCAAGTTTAGTGAATACTTTGCTCATTTGTGAAAGATCTTCTAGATTAGTGAAGTTAGGGTATTCTAAAAAAATTTAATGTTTTGTGACAATTGCTTCTTTTGTTGAATGAAAAATGAAAACAATTTATTTTTCTATATTAAATTTGTTCATAAATACATTTTAGACATCATTAAATTAATGGCATTCAGTAGTAAAAATTCATTTCAGATTTTGATTGATTTCTCCGTGCATTTTGAAGAATTGTGAGTGATTGCATGTAAAAGGACATTTTATGGTTATTTGACTTGTTAAGTGAACTGAAATTTTGATTTAATTTCTACAATTGAATTGTTTCAAAGTGAAATTGGCATTTTATGGAAAAGAATGATATTGGAATATGATTTTTTGCATTTTATTTGAATAAGTAGTCCTGACATCCCCAAACTTAGCTAGAAATTGTTCTTCGAACATATTCTAGCTAGTTATAGAGCGGGCAGGAAGTGAAAAATAACAGGATCCTGTGGATCCTATTAGAGTATACAGAAATAATCTAACAATGCAATCCTCTTCAACTACTTCCTTTAAATTGATGGCTAACATAAAATTATGAATGTGTTCTTCTGTCGGAAGACCATCATCAGGGTTGAATTTAGGTAACCACCTTTCAGGATATTTTGGAAGAGCGTAAAGAGGAGCAGGCATATTTACAGCCCCTGAATTGTTCCATGGATGGCCTGCCGTTGGATTTTGGGTGGATGTGATGGATGGAGTTTGAGTTGAAGAAGAGGCAGGCTAAGTGCTAGGAATAGTAGTTTGAGTACTGGAACTAGTCAAAGTAACACTGATTGTTGGAATGGAAGTTGTGGAAGTGAGTGGAGGTAACGAAGGTGAATGGTATAAGATCTCGCTGGCGATTGACTCTGATTGAGTCCTATTTAATCCCTTTCTAGTACTATTTATGGGAAATTCAAAAGGAATAATTCATGTCTTTTGACTTTCTGATCGAGTTAATATTCTTCGAGGTTGTAAATAATACGAAATACTAATATCCGATATTTGAGAAGATTCAGGATTTTCAGCAAAAATGGATACTCTCTCTAACTTCTCTATCAAATACTAAACTTCTGGGGAAGATTGATGAGAATCAGGAGACAGTATGGGTTGAGTATCACTAGGAGACTTAGGAGAAGGATGATCAACTTCAAATTTTAAAGATGGGGATCTAGATAATTTTTTGGAAGTTGATGGGGATCTAGAGGGAGAGAGACTCTTAGATTGACCTTTAGATTGATCAGATATTTTTTTCCATTCACAAGGCCCTCCTTTTAGCGCTAGAATGTTGAGGCCTCAGAATTCTGCTGCCAAAACATGGGGGAAATCCACCCGGTCCGGACCTTAAATCAGCTCCTTTTCTGTTTGGTGTAGTGGCTCCGACTAGGGATAATGGGACCAATTTCCCAATAAGGATGATTTGGAGGGTGTTTTGATTATACAACATGAAAATGGAGAATGATTTTAATATATCATATGCATCTATCTAAATTATTTATTCTACTATATCCTCGGGGTGTTTCTTCCTTTATGGGATCTAAAGAGATATCCTTCAACTATTAGTAATATAGATAATTTAATATTTGAAAGAGATGAAAAATTATGTAAAATGATTCTTCTAACAAAGTATTTTGACTAGAAGAATTGTGAAAAATATATCACATTAATTTGTGTGATTATATATTCAATAAGAAATCACAGACAAATATTAGAACAGAAGTGCATGTAACATTCATCTATAATAACACTTCAAATATATAACACAATAAAAAGATGACTATCAATCTATAAAGCAAGAATTAATACAAGTGAATAGAAGTACCATATGTACGAAGTTCTAGTCATGTAAACTGACAATAATTGATCTTCTCCTCTTCACTTTCAAGAAATTTAAAGAGTACAGTAGTGCAACACCAGTTAAACAACTTGTCAAAAGATAACAGATGTATTCCATTAATTCATCAAAGCATTCACAAACTTACAATAGTGCATTTTTTGCAAATGTTTTTGACAGATTTCTGGACCCTTCTCTAAATGCATGAGAGGGGTTTAAATACTAAACTAACTATGTTCTAAAATATATTATTACAAAAATATAGAGGAGGTTTCAAACAACCATCCTCGTAAGACTAACTTAAACTACAATCTAGGAAAATAAAGTAACAATATGATTTATGAATTATGCCCTTTCTTTTGGATTTGGTCATGAAGTTGACAAATATCTAGCATGGGCTTGAGCTGACTGTGAAATCCTCGATCTGACCTGTCCCTTGAATACTGCGTTTGAGAGTACTAGCTACAATATTCTTGTTGAATCTGTTAAAGACTGCAGGATTTGGGATTGATGATAAGGTTTGATCAGAAAATTTCAGTAATTTTTTTGATCAAACTTATTTACCTTTTTAATTATTTCATCCTGCGTTTCTTCCTTTTTCTTCCACTGTGTTTCTAGTTGTTTGACTTCTGAGAACACTTCAGATGTGTACTCTTTGATAAGTTATGCTTTCACCAGCTGTTCACATACAGATTCAGTAGTTTCCTTTGATAATCTTGATGTTTTCGCTGTTGCTTTCTCTGCCTACTTTATTTGTGCTTCCCGATCTTTGAATAAGATCTCCTTGTGGAACTTATCTACCTGGGGTAGATTAGCTTCCTTGCCTGATTACGATGCTTGCCATTGAATGTGTTCGTTTATTTTCTTCTCGAGCTTCTCACATTCAAGTTTCTGGATAGCTACTTGCTGGATCAGTATTTCATTTGAGTCACAATAAGAGTCAATAATAGAAGCTTGTTGGAAAAATACTTCCTGTTGTTGCTTTAACTTAGCATTTACATCCAATGCTTCTTTTATGAATTGCTCTAATTGTGGTTGGCTTTGTAACCTAGTCATTGTTGCTTCCAGTTGTGCTTGCTTCTCAGTGATTTCTGCTCGATGCTGTAATTTAAGATTTTCAAAATCCTTTTGAAATTGGGCCATCTTCGATTTCATTTCTCGTTGGAGTTAGATTTTTCTTGATCTAACAGTCTCTCTAGTTCTTGTATTATGTCTTCCTTCCACTTTAGTAACATTTTAACCTTAGTAGCTTTATCAACAGTGGCAGTAGCATATTCACATGCAAACTGTGATAGTTTGGTTAAATGTTCAGTAGGATCAGCTAAAGGATCCTTCCATAAAACATCAACAGATTCATTTGTAAGATCTGAGGTTGTTTCATCAATTCTTCTCCTTTTATTTCTCTTGACTACAACCTTATGACTAGGAATGTAGAAGATATCTAGCGATAGAATTTCCTCAACTTGTAAAACTATTTGTTCTGTAGGGTAGGCCGGTATGATCTCTCGATCATGAGTTTCTGGAACTTGTTGTAATGGAAGAACAATTTATGCTAACTTCTGGGAATGTTCAGGTGTCTAAAAACTAGTAGCTTGATCAACATTGGGATTAGTTTTAGGAGTTTTTATTGCTTTAGAAAACTCATCCCATTCACTACTCAAATTCTTTGTTTGAGACTTTTCTGATTGATCAAGTGTATCATGACTGTGCTGAACTTCTTGAGAAGTTGAATTTGTTCCATTACTTTCTCTTTTCTCCCGCATCTCTATCTCTTAGATTACTTGATCAATTATCTTTTCTGGGCTTTCCTTTCTGGATTCAGATTCATTTTCAGAATGATCTGAATTGTGAGATTGATGCTCTTATTGTCCCGACTCATCCTCAGACATGTATTTTGCTTCATTATCCAAGCTAATACTTGGAGTAGGTATGTTGACATCTTCAATAGTTAACAAGTCAAGAGGAATTCTCGCCAGTCTCTTATTTCAGTATGTTTTGAAGGCTTCCAAATCATCTTGGTTGAGTTGACTAGATGCAAACTTAATTATATCTGGAAAACTTCTCCATGCCTTGAAAGAGATCATGAAATCCATCTATTTCCTTTACAAAAGGCTTCATTTTGAGCTCAGTGATGTAGTTTTTAATTACATCATTTGGATCATACAACCTTTTTTGCATTACTGCCAAATTCAATAGATTAATCTTTGAAACTTCCTTGTAGGCATGGCCGATATCAAAAAGCGCAAAAGTACTGCACTATAAAGGTAAATTAGGCCAGATGGCCTTCTTAGCATCTTTCAGCTGTTTAGAAATATCATTAATAAGCTGGTAGGCTATCTCTCTTGCAAGTAATTATCAGAACATAATATGGTAGGACGTGGGGAGAAGCATAACCCTCAAATACTCTGACATATGTAAAATTCTCCTATGCAAACCATCTAGCAATAGAAATAATATATGTACTAGCCTCTTTAGAAACCCTAGGGGCTTTATCATTGAATATCATATGGTGCATAGGCAACATGACTCCATGGAAAATTTTGTAAAAATGTAGATGGAAATCTGAAACCGAAAGGGCTCTATGGTAAATGTGGATTGGGGTAGGGTCTTGGGTAGTCCATTTCCATCCCATGGTAAGAAAACTAGAAGAAAAGCAAATTGCGTTCATGACATAGGCACTCATATAAAAGGGAGGTATTTCTCTAGATGAAACACTCCTTTTATTCCTATACTCCAGGATGTGTTTGGCTAAATTATCAAATAGGATATTTTCCCAATTCAGAATTAAGGAATTGATGATTGCGTCAATCAATGGGACCCAATCTACTGAAAACCTAGTGGTATCAATTTTGCATACAATCTACACAACATACCAACAACATAACAGTAAGGGGAAGGAATTTGGGCAATTGGGTATGTACCGAGTTTATCTTGTTTCAACTTTCGCTGGTCTTATTTCCATTCCTTTATGACTTTCATCAGATCTGGATTTTTTGTTCTAAAGCTTTGAAGAAAATCTTTGTCATATTTCTGTTGCGGGGAGGGTAGATGGTACATTGCTTGTAAGTCTTATGCCCTGAATGACCCAATATTCTCGCCTTTTGAATCTTTGAATGCTCTATCTTCTACGTTTAAGTGGTCAATTACCCACTTAACCATGACTGTATAAGGGATAATTTTTGGCCTTGTGGCTACCTTGTGGATGAATGAGCATGCATCTTCGAAGTAAGTCGCGTCTGAAGTAACTGATGTGTTTTTTGTAGTGACTTTGGTTATTACCCTTGGATTTTTGTCCTCGAAAAGCTTATACATTTCCCCCCATGATGAACTGTCGCATTCCTTGTTGTAGGTGGTATCTGAAAACAGAGAAGATATATATGAGTCTTTGGTAGACGACGTTTGAGAAACCTCTTTGCCTTTCTTGTTCATTTCAATATTCCTCATTTCGTTAATTGGTTTCCCAATTTCAAGTAAATAGAGCGAACATTAAAAGTATAGAGAACAAAGAGATAAATCCGTTGTTTATATCAAACATGCATGAATAGATATAAATATGTTAACACCTTTATTTCTATTAAATGTTATTAATCACCGATAATCATTTCAAATCAAATCTCTTACACCTTTATACAAAATAGCTATTAATAAATTTAAGACGCTGGATCTCGGATTTCGGTTTGATATGACATAGGTCATTTCACATGCTTGAGTAATTGAATGTCATTCATTCGCATATCGCAACTTATAAATTTTACCGTTTACGATGTTACCTATAAATTCTGTGAAATGCAATCTGCGCAAATCGCACATCGCAAATTTTATGTGGTAAATGAATTTGATTTTGGTTAAGTCGTGCGAAATGTGAAGTCCGCATTCAAGAATTCAAGCAGTTGTGCTTTATGGGACTTTAGAATTTTATGTTTATTGCTTTGTTGGCTCGTCGGGTCCGCATAATCGCAATTTATGTTGAATTTCTTTATAAGTCTAATCTTTTAAATGAGGTGCGATGCGATAAAAAAATTATAACGGTAATTGAAGCGTTTGCAAGTTTTTTAAAATATAGCATCGGAAAAGGTTAGCGCATTTCACAACCCACGTGACTTAGTAGGTTTCAAGTCTTTTGGGTTATAAGTTATGCGGTTTGCGATGCGCACTAAGGAATAAAGCGGAAAAGCACAAAGAAAACTTTATTTCCTAAAGTTTTTGTTTTAAAGATAAAAATAAATTTCCTATTTATTTCTAAAGGGTCCCCATTTATTAAAATAAATGGGGGGTGTTGTATAGCACAACAGGTCTAGACCCCTTCAAGCCAACACCGGGCCTCCCATCATATTTTCCAACCAATTTCCTAATGGAATTATATAAAAAGTTCAATTTCTCTCAAGGAGCATATATTTTTGAATGTTTCCTTCCAGAAAATGTTGAATTACCCCGGACCAATCCCCCATACCGAGTATCGATTTTCACAGAAATGTCCAAACAGGTAATTTCTATGGTAACCCGACTGCTTGGGTATCATAACGATCAATGGGTAAATGAAATATTTCTCGAATTGTTGTCAATTTATGCAGTTGGAAAACATCCATCCATTCTTTTCAATTATAATCAGTTTTTGTCCAATTGAATTCATGATCAATTTGCAAATTTCAAAACTGAAGGTGTCTTTAAATATCAGTCAGGTTTGGTTTACCTTATGTCATTTCACCTGTCAGATAGGTTCATATTTCCTTTACAGAAGACAGATAATGAGGGCAATCCTTTATCAATGATTCACTGGACTTCTTTGGTTAGAAATAACTCAGAGAAGTATACTTACACCGATTTTGTTGACAAATTTCAACATACCTCAATATGTTTGCTTATCATGGATTTGATCTCGAGGATTTCACTAGAGATAAGGAAAAATTTTCACTTGTCAGAGCAATCAAAGTTTGGAGACTAGTATTTATACCAAAATTCCACTGAAATTAGAATATATAGTTCATAGTTATCTCCTTACAGGTTGCCAGTGTTTGTACCAGTCAGAATATTTGCATTCGAATACACAAGAAAAATGTTGAACATGGATGAGTGGCATTTTATGTCCAATAAAAAGAAAGCACAGCTCAAGCTGAAGGCTCATATAGGTCCTTATATTATCAACACCAGAGCTGTAGAAAAGGAGGTAAAATCTATTTTAAGTCAAATTAAATTCAAGCCAAGTTTCTCTTGGTCTTATGATCCCCTAGGCATCATTTAAAAACTTAGATTGGAACAGAAGAGTACTTCTTATGCACATACACCAAGGCCCAAAATTAAACAGTATGTTAACCAAGAGGAATGGACAGATGGCACTTTATAGGAAGCTAAGGAATAACTATTTAGTCGTTCACCTATGCATACACCTATTCCCAAGGAAAAGGGGCTCTAAAGGGTGAGAGAGAGGACATGTCCCCTACTGATTTTGAAAATAAAGGTGCATAGCTTATTGTATTCAAAAGAAGAAAAAGGGATCCAAAAAATATTCTGAAGTCAGGAACTAAATCTGATCCTAAAGTGATCACCGTCCATGAAGAATCTTAAAAATAAATGGATACACAGGAGCATCCTACAGTAATTATGATAGGAACTCTTTTCACTCCTCCTCCTGAGATATAAGGAACAATTCAATCCCCTAATGCAGAAGGAATAGTTCAGTCTCCTGGCATACATAAAACAATTTAGTCTCTGGATGCAGAAGGAACAGTTAAGTCTCCTAATGTGCAACAAATGAACCAATCTCCAGTGTCTTCTAGTTCTCAAATTTCAACTCAGCATAGTATATTTTCAAGGTATAGGGATATAAAGTTGAAAAATGAAGCTCTAAAGGTTTCAACCTATTCAAAATTTTGGAAGTAGACATCTAAGACACAACATAGATTTCTCTCTACATTCGACTCAGAGAAAGGACAATTTGAAATGACATTCATGGAACCCTTAGTGCGAGCCCCCAAGAACGTTGAAGACTATAAGGCTTATATTTTCTCAATCGACACTAAATAGATCCATGAAATCAATCAAATTGTAACAACCCCAATTTTAACATGTAATTAATTATATCGCATAAACAATGAATAATCAACCCAAAAATTGTTTAACTAATCATCATGGAATTTCAGAAACATGAGCAAGGCGACTTACCTGTAATGGTGATTTTCCTTACTTGTGACTCCAAGGTTGAATGCTATTTGAATCCTGCTGACCGCAACAAAGTTTTGGGGACAACTCTCCATCCAACCGTAGGCTCAGCTGTATGTAATCTTTCCACAGCTGGCCGCCCCCGAGCCCTCAATCAACGTACTACTGCCAGGGTATCCTTTGCCTCACCATACCTTTCTCTCCAGAGAATGGATGAAAGAATGAATCCTTGAATCTTCCTCAATGTCTATTAAATAGACCAAACAATGGAATGGGAACCACATGCACACATTCACTATGTCAACATGCAACTTAAGTTTTACTTAATTTAGTGTTCTCTTACTTTTTGTTAGCTTTAATTAATTTAGTGTTCTCTTACTTTAACTTTCTTTCTATTAGTTTCTTAGTTTAACTCTTTGTTAATTTATTTACTTTTGTAAATTAATTCTTTCTTTAACTTTCTTTCTATTAGTTTCTTAGTGTAACTCTTTGTTAATTTATTTACTTTAGTTAATTAATTCATTCTTTAACTTTACTTATTGTTTATTGTTTTAGGACTCCAGTTTATTATTTACTATTTTATTTAGAACTCAAGTTATTGTTTAATGTTTTATTTATTATTTATTTATTATTCTCTTGACTATTTATTTATTTATTAATTTATATTATATTATTTATATATTATTTATTATTTTATAATTATTTATTTATTTTATAATTATTATGGGACATTACACAAATCGATTTGCATAAACAAACAAGGGAACTCATTTTTTCTACAATTACTAGCTTAGTCATGACTACCTCAAATTACAATCATATTTAAATAATATGCATTCTTAGTTGAAGATTGAGAATATGTCCTCATTTTCTAAAGAAAACATAATCAAAACTCTAGAAGATTTGATAATAAAACTAGGACATGACCCTTCTAATATCAAGGCAGCAAAAGAGCTCATAAAGAGCAAAGAGGCAGGCATTCAAGCATTAAGAAAGCAACTGAAGCTACCATCCACAGAACATCCTCAAGCTAAATAAGTTGCTAACATAGAAATGGAAAATAAAAAAGTATTCATAGTAGTTGTTGAGCATAATACACAAATACAAAATATGGAGCATGACATGGAAGCATTGTTAAAAGAAAAAGAATAGTTTGAGGCAGCATGGACATCCACATCAAGAACAGGTACAGAAACGAGGCTTCAACAAAGTCAACATCTTCATATTCTACAAAAGAGCTTGCTAAATCTTTGGAAAAATTATCATCAGTTAAGGCATAGAAAGAAAAGTTATCATTAGCATTGACTCGTATGGAAGAAAATAAGCTCAAAATAGATAAATCGTATCTTGCATAAATGAAAAAGAATTATAATCTTATTCGTCAAATACAACAATATGAAGACAATTCTTTCATCACCTGAATGTTAATTGAGGCCAAAAGTAGCATTTGTTAAAATGTTAATGCAAATGTGACATACTTGTGGCCATTAATTCAAATCACCTTTGAACAAGAGGAATTAGTAAATAGAGTTAAAGAAGCAACTAAAAATACTAAAATAGACCTTGAACACATACCAGAAGAGACACACAAAATGATAAAGCTGCTAAATTCTAAAACCAGAGATGAACTGGAAGAGCTGAGCATTGAGGACAGAACAACAACAATGATGGAGATCAAAAGAGTCTTAACTAAAAATTAATTTGATGGTACAATTAGAGAATAAGTGTAAAGAACTTGAGTTACAGGTCGGAAGATTCAGTAGGAAATTTGATCCGTTATAGGAAAAAGGGTTGCCAACTTTGAAGAAATCTAATGGAAAATTGATTCCATTAGAGAATTACCAGGAAAAGTTGTGTGGCATGGTTGTTGATGCCTCAATATTCACAATGGAAAAGGGAGCTATTAGTGGAGAAGAATTTTTAGAATGTCTGAAATTTGATCTCAATATTCAACATGAGATCCATCACCTTTTTGTGAATAAGCGAATGTTTGACACCTACATTGAGGTAGATGAAAGGTTTAGAAACATGATAAGTTTTTCTATTCCAAGTGAAGAAAGTTGGGGCAAATTAATAGAGCTGATCGAATGAAAAAAATTGAAGGCCTATAATTTTGGCAACAAATAAACAATATTTGCGGAAAAGTAGCTACAGTAGTAGAACATTCCTCCAGAATTCCAACAATGAATTCTTTTTTAACTTCCTTTCCTTATCTTCTTCTTTTTATCAGAAATATCTTTGTTTTCCAACAGAACATTATTTTGTAATCTATTTTATTTTGAATTCCAAATGAGATGTAAAATAATCTATAAATAATTTGCAAAGAGACTTAGAAATGGTTGGAACTTGTATGAAGAAAAGGCCTGCATTTTGATGTAAAGTTGTGCACTACTAAAGTGATCAAATTACAGATAATATAGAGAGTTTTGTTTCAATATTCCCGTGTCAAGAAATTGGTGATGTTTTTTCTTCTGTGAAATTGTATATTCTCTTAAGTTTTCCATATGTTTTCTCTCTTTATTGTTTTAAGAAGGATAAGGGCTGAATTTACTTAATTTTACTCTTCTCTCGCTTATAAAAAATATCAATATTTTCTTCCTGAAATTAAGTATATAATTCATCTCAGCGTGCTCTATATTTAATTGAACTTAAATCATATTCATCCTTCCACCCACATATATTTTATAAGATCCAAAATCTCGCATATCCTTCCCTGTTATAGTTGTTATGTAATTGTTGTGTTTGATCACCCAAACTTTATGACTCCATTCCCAATGGACATTCCCTGCACTTTTCAACCAAACCTTTGAAAAACTCATCTCAAACTTGAATATATACCTAGCCTAAAATCTGAAGTAGAAATCTAAATCAGATAGAAATATCCCTCTCTGAAGCTGGCAGGGCTGGATCCCGGCTTTAAAGTGGTTTTGTGGTTACGTCTGGGTTTCTCTCATCAGGCAAGGGAAATTATGGAGTGCTAATAGGAACTATGCTCTGGCACCTTGTTTCATGGCCCATAAGAGGTCATGGCTTCCAAGAGGTTCTCATAATATGGGAGAAAAACACTATGGAAGGGATACATATCAAGGGATCTAATGGAAAGATCAAGATCCAATTCCTGCAGTACATGATGCACTATATCACTGAATAAATCATCAATAGATGCGACCATGGAACATATTTCCACATAATTAACCTATGGTGGGGATGATAACACTTGCATATAAGGACCATATAGGAATGTTGGTTGATTGGGAGTCAAATTAAGACCGATGAATGAAAGTTGATCAATGGTCACGATTCTTCCTTCATATGAGAAACATATCACATGAAAGAGATAAGAGACAAAATCTCCCATGACATAAACATAGTCACGACCAAGGAGTAAATTAAAATCCAAATTGACTTGGACAACCATTACAACGATATAGACAATTTTTCCTCCAAAAGTAATGGGAAACTTAGGAAAGATCCCTAACGGTTGATTGGTTCCTCTATTAAAAGCCAACAGATTTTGGGTAACGGGAACAAGTTGTAGAGAACCTAAAGCTTTCCAAGTAGTTGAGGACAAAATACTAACAGGTTCTCTTTCATCTACGATAATTCCAATTACGAGTATATTATAAGCCTGTATTGTGATCTAAAAGGTCACGTAAGAATGAAGACGATATCCTGCTAGTCGACTCCAATCAAAAGAAATGACCATACTACTTGAGGGGTTGTTGTGGGAACAGGGGAACTACCCCCTTGTGTTATGGGAATGTTATGATCGCCCCTGTACCTTGGGAACGGGAGGATTTCCCTCTAGTTCATTTGAATATGATGAAACAAGAAAAACATGAGCGGTATGAAGTTCACTCTCTATGGGAATGGTACAACCAACTGAAGGAGGAATCGAGTCAAACATATTCTCAACCAATTTTTGTTCGGGAATGTGCTCATCGGATTCACTTTTAGAGAGAGTGGGATTGACTAGAGATGAATCATGGTCAATCACTTCATCAACTACTGGAGGATCAAGGGAAAACTTTTGATAACCAGTTGGAAAATAAGGTTGAGAAGTTGTAAGGTTTTCCAACACTTTTGAGGCTTCATCCATATGAGGACGAAGGTGAATAGGAAGATTCCCTTCACACAATATACAGGGAAATTTGACTTTACCCTTTTTCCCATGGACCTTACTATCGCTAGTTGAGGGTTTATCACCAACATGACCTCTAGAAGTCGATGAAAAAGGCCGATTTGAGCTTGTGGACCTATTGATGCCTCGAAAATCATTGCATCAACATTGGGGATAACCACATGGTCAAGAAATTAAAACTGGTCCTTTTTCCTTTGGTATAGTGGCTCTGACTAGGGATAATGGGACCAATTTCCCTTTGTAATATAATTAAGTGGGTGTGAGGTAAAGATAATGAAACGGGAATGATAAATAGGAGTGAAAAGATGTATGTGATTTCAAATATTATCCTTAGTGCACGATAATATAGATTGTCAAACACTTAAAGAAGTAAAAAGAATTAAAGATAATTAATTTGATTAAATAGTTAATCAAATTAATGTTTAAATGCATATCGCATCAAAGAACTGATTGCATTGTACATATATTTGAAAATAGCAATCTCGCATGTTCAAAAGTGAATTAACGCTCAATTGTATTTAGAGAATACATATAAAAAAATATCTAAAGAAAATTATGACTCTCAATTACATGCAAACACAACAACCATATAGAGATAGAAGTACTCGATATATCATAACTCTTCTAATGAAACAAATAGTATTGGTCCAGCCTTTCTATTAAGATGATTTAAAAAAGCAAATTAGTGAAACTTTTCCAAGCCTTCCTTACAAAAATTCAGAACCATTTCCTTCAAGACATGAAAGGGTTTATATAGCTAAACTAGGAATGTAAAAATAGAAAATACATAAAGTGCTGAGGAGGTTTGAACAACCCTCCTTTAAATAAGAGATAACAAGAAAAAAATAAAGTTTGTTTGAATAATAAGCTCAGGAGTGGGACAATTTCTCATTTCCCATTTTTTGTTTGAGCTCGTAAATATCCATCATTGGCTACAATTCAGGAGGCTGAGCTAGCCTGATGCGCAACTGTCCAATGTACACTGCATCTGAAAGTGAAGGGAGCATGTGAGATAATGTGTCAACAAGGCATCGCAACATTAGCCATTGGTTGTGTGGCTTAACAAGATATTTACAATACTTTTCCCAATCTAACTTTAAAAATTTCTTAATGCTCTCTTCCTTCCTCTTAGACCATTCCTTCCATGATTTCATTAAGATTTTGACATCAGGAAGGGAACCTGTTGGGAATTCTTGAATAAGATTGGCACCAAACAAATTATTATTGATAGTTTCAGTAATATTATTTGCAACATTTCTTGCTCTAAAGATGGCCCTTTCTGCTTGCTTTAGTTTCATATCCTAATCTGCAAAGAGGATTTCTTTATGTGAATCCTCTATTCTCAGAAGTTTTGCTGCTCTTTCTTCTACGTTATCTTTCCATGTGATGAATTCAAAAATATTCTCATCAATGTCATCGAAATTCCTCCTTAGGTCAGATGATTGATTCATAAGTGAATCACTTTTGTTGCATAAATCATTGATGATTTCCATTTTCTGGCAGAAGACCACCTGGTGTTGGGCCAAAAGGGTGTTTAATTCCATTGCTTCTTTTTTAAAGTCTTCAATTTTCAGATTGTCCTTCAGTTGTTCAATTGTGAGTTTGAGTTGTTTAAGTTGAGCTTCTTTGACCTTGATATAAGTTTGATGTTGTAGTTTCATTTGATCAAAGTTGTGTTTCACTTGTGACAACTGTGTTTTCCACTGATGATAAATACTATGTTTTTCTTTTAACAACTCTTGTTCCAACAGTTGGATTCTATCATCCATGTCCTTGATCAGTTGTTGTACTTCTGGTGCTTTAGAAATAGTGGATGTTGCATAAGTCCCTGCAAACTGTGATATCTTGGTTAATTCATCATAAGGGTTGCTTTGTGGATCTTTCCACACCACCTCCATTGGTACATCTTCGGGAACTAAAGCCTGGGATTTCTCAACTCTTCTCCTCTTTCTCTGCCTACTCATCACAACCCTATGCTTGGGACTGTAAAATATGTCAAGAGGAGGAATATCTTCAATCTTGAGAACAATTTCTAATTAAGAGTATGACGAGATGAATTCAATATCATCTATGTTAACAACCTTGTCAGAAGCCCCAATGGTAAGAAGGTTTTATCTATTACGTTGAAGAGTGTTGATTGTTTATTTAGGCTCAGAAGTATTTAACTCTTGCGGTCAATTGGTTTTCTGATCAAATTGTTCCCATACCTTATCTAAATAATTGTTGAACAATATTTCAATAGTTTGTTGTTCTGTGGATGTGGTTTCTTTTGTTTCCTGTAAGCCCTCAGTGTCCTTTGGAGACTGCTCCAAATCCTGCTATTTTTGTAAAATTGGTTGAGAAACCCTCAACATGTTGAGAGGGAGATTCTCCAACCTTTTATGTCTGTATTCTTTAAATTTATTAAGTTGTTCTGGATTGAGACGGATTTCCACCAGCTTTTCCACCTGTAGGTATGTTTCGGAATACTCAAACAAATCATCATAATCATCGGGCTCATGGACGAATTTTCTCACTTTAACTTTGGGTGTAAAATTCTGAGCCACTTTGTTTGGGTCAAATTGTCTGTTGGGCATGGTAGGAAATTTTAAACACTGAATTTGGTTAATATTGAGCTTGGAGTGCTTGCAATTATCTAAGGAATATACACCACAATGGATAGAAAATGATGGCCAGGAGGATTTTTTGGCTTCTTTCATGGCCTTGGTTAGTCCATGCCATGTTGTTTGATATGAAATTTCTATGGCCAAGAGTTTATCTGGGACATAAAGTGGGAGAACATGAGGCCTGTCTAGACTACCGAAAACCCTAACATATGTAAATAATTCCTCTCCAAACCATTTTCCTATAGTTGTGAAATCATCTCTGGATTCATTGGAAAGTCTCGAGGCTTTCTCTCCAAAGACAACTTGATATAGGGGTAATATGACTCCATGACATATTTTGTAAAAATGAGACTGAAAATTAGAATCCCAAAGGATTTTGTGGTAGATATGGATAGGGGTAGGCTCTTGTACAATCCATTTCCATCCCATTGTTGGGAAATCAAAAGTAAAATGTATTGCATCCATGATGTATGCGCTCATGAAAAAGGGGGGAACTGTCTTAGTGGTGAATTTCTGGCTTTTCCTATAATCTAGGAGTTGGGAGGCAATATTATTAGAAATTATAGTGGCCCAATCCATAATGTAGGAATCTGATATAGCATCAATGATGGGAACCCATTCAACTGAAAACTTATTTGTATTAGGATACTCAAACAACTTACACATCATACTAGCAACATAGCAATGCGAACCAACAAGATAAGATGTGGAGTACATACCCTTATCATCGTATTTGTGCTTGTTTGGGTCGTGTCTCCATTGCATTATTGGCTCAGACTCTAGCTTATTTTCTTTTGAAAAATTCTGTAGGAAATTCTTATCATATATCTTCTATGGGTTTGGTAGCTGATACATTTTCTGCAAATATTTCTCTTTGAAAGACACGATTATTGTTTCCCTTGAAGTCAGGAATGTATTTTCTGTGATATGCAAATGATCAATTATCCACCTCACCATGTCTGTGGAGGGAGGAATCTTGGGGCGAGCAAAAATTCGATGCAAGAAGGAATTGGTGACCTCACTATAAGAAGTTTTGGAAGATGGTGAAGCATCAGTTGTAGCTACCCTTTGAATTACCCTGGGCTCTTCATCCTCGAACAATTTATACATGGCCTCCCATGAAGAAGTTCCACAATATGTGGTACATTTTGTATCAAATAATAATGAAGGCATCTTTGTGACTTTTGGAGTACAAGGAGTTTACTATGGAGTATCCATGGGTTTCTTGTTTTTCTTTGCAGCTTTAGACATATCGTAAGAGTATTGTTTCTCGGGGTTAGCTTGCAGTAAGAAAAAAAAACAGAGAACGAGGAAAAATACTTAGAATTCAATAGGATTAAGACAAATCCTTTGAAATGATAGCGAATATATGTTAAATTCAGAAAATCATGAAACATTAAGTAAAAGAAAATCAAATCATTTGGGAACTAAATACCATCAATACTGTTATGCCTCAGTCATAATTGAAACGGTGGGTTCGTGTGGTTTACCTGACAACTCAGTGCTTTAATGAAGATTTCACATCGCATATTTCTTTGAAGGCACAACTTAAAACATGATATACTATCTTATTCATCGATATGTGATTAATTATTTGATTTTTTAAAATTAAATATAAGCACTTATTGGTGCATTAATATATTGGGGAATTGGAGGGTCGAGTGTGTTTGAAGTTTTGTGATTCTATAATAGTATCGCGATCGAAAAACTTATGGAATAGGTGAATATACTGAAGGCTTGCGATATTGTGATGGCAATATATTGCATTTGGATTTTATAATGGGATTACCAAGGACACCAAGATGGATTTGCGATGGCGGGGTAGAGACAAGTGATGTGGCAGATAAATGGGTCCCACCAATGGAATTTATAACCATCACGAAACTTTTTCCTTTGTTATCGTTTATGAAAGTGCTTTCGCATGATTTACTTTAATGTGTTGGGTGGAATCACATCACATTTTTTCAATAGGGTGCTTTAGTGCTACTTCTTGAGATTGTGATATGCAGTATGCAATGAGGCATTTGTTAATGCTTGTTTAAGTCCTTCAGCCAATAAGAGTGAAGTTTAACCTCCAGATAACAATTTTGTGTCCTATAAGGGATAAAAAATATTTTACTATCCTAAATTAAAAAATTAAAATGGGTCCCCATTATCACCTAAAGTAATTTTATATAGATAATGGGGGAGTTGTTGAATATCACAACAATTGGCGATTTACTGGAAGAACCAATTATCTCTGTTTATAATAATGAAATTTTCAAAACTTTAATTAGTAAAAATGATTTAGGAAAGGAAAACTATATTTGAAGTGTCATTGGATAAATAAAATTACTGCGAATAAAAAAAACTCATTTTATTGTAGTTTTATAGAACCTTGTATAGATGAAAATATTTAGCTCTCTATATCAGTGATTAATCAATTATAATGATAAAGTAGGGGGTTTTTGAAAATATGTTTTTTTTATATCCTCATTTTTTCATAGGTAGAGCCTCTATTGTGAGCATGCATTTATAGCCTCGACATGGTTACCTTTTAACCATAAATGATCCAGTATCCCATCCATTTATGATTGCAATCCTTAGAAATAAAATTATAAAAGTGTACATATATTTTTTGCTTTTTTTTTCTTTGGCAGATACTTAAAAACCATTGCCCTGGTTTGGTGGCCAGATAGTGACAATGCCATTCACAGGTTGTAATTTATTTTAACAAGCTAGCTCGTGATGAGACTCCTTGTCTTATGGTTGAATAATCATAAGCCATTACCCTAGTTTGGTATTCTATAGTGGTAATTCCAGCCTATTATTTTCCTATGATCATGATAAGTAGGCTCATAATGAGACCTCTTATCTTTTAAGTTTCATATATTTTTGGATTACACTCTAAAAATTTATAATTAATGGATGGGGAGAATCATTGAATCCTCAAGAGTATTGGATGACAACTTAGAGTTAAATATGCTAAAGCTTACAAAATAGTCTTTACTTTTTAAAGAAAACCTTTGTTGACTGATAATATGATCAAAGATTTTATAAATTTTGAGGTTGAAGAAACTTACAACTTCCATGGAAAAAGATTTCAGAGTTTTATGATAAATATCCAATTTTCAATTTTGTAATCATTTCCTTAAAAATTCCTACTTTAAAAGTGAAAAAATCATAAGTTGATTAGAGATATTGACAAAAATCCAAAAGCATGCTACTTAACATTATTATTATTATTATTTTAACCGACATGAATATGTAAAATGAGAATACCTACATATTTATCGTATAAAAAATGTTCTTCTAAGAAAAGAATTTTTTAAGAATAAGCCCATTAATAGGAAGGGAATCTCTCTTTCCTTGTAGATCTTGATGTATGAAAGTTGATGGGTCTACTTGTTCTGTAATTTGAAATGGTCCAAGCCACATTTTCTGAAATTTAGTATGCTTTCCTTTTTCCTCGTGTGCCTTGTCCCATTTAAGAACCAAATCTCCGATTTGAAAATATTTTTTGTCAATTGAACTTGCATCAAAAGAAGATTTAACTATCTTTGATGGTGATCATGTGTTTTCTTGGATTTCTCTCTCTCTCTTCTTCTAAGTTAAGTATTTGAGATATTCTTAACTACAAAGAAGAAGAAGGTTTTTCTTCGATAAACTGGACTAGGGCTAATGAGGGAAGGGCTAGGTTAGGAGGAAGGATATCCTCTTTCCCATATACCAAATTAAAGGGAGAAGTTCCTATGGAGGCCTTCTTGGTTATTCGATCAGCACATAGAGAAAATGTCAAAGTTTTATGCCAATTCTTTTGGCTCTGGTCAACAATTCTTTTGATAATTCTGATAAGGTTTTTATTAGTTGATTCTGCTAAACCATTCCCTTGGGGATAGTAATTAACAGAGTATTTAAGTTTAAACCCTCTCTTTAAAGAAAATTCAGTCATATTTTTACCTTAAAAGTAATATGCATTTTCAAACATAAGTGCATTGGGTAAGCCAAACCTGGTAATAATGAACTGATCAATGAATTCAATAATAGCATCGACATTGGATACCTTTAGTGGAATTGCTTCCACCCACTTGGTGAAGTAGTAAGTAGCATTAAGGATAAAATTATGTTGCTTGTAATATTGAGGTACAATCTCACCTATGAAATCCAATCCCTATTATTCAAAGGGTTGCTTAATGTTGACTAGTTGAAGGGGCTAGGTCGGTTTTCTTTGTCTTCCAATAGCAGTTTGAAAAGTTTTACACCTCCTCACGTATGCATGGGTATCTTTGAACAAAGTTGGCCAATAATATCCGGCATGCAGGATTTTATGGGTGGTGGTATCTCCCCCAAAGTGTCCACCAGCTGGTCTGTCGTGCAACTCCTACAAAACCTTTTGTGCTTTAGAGTTTTCTAAGCATCTTAATAAAATAGAGTCATAGTTTTTTCTAAATAACACATCATTACACTACAAGGAAAATACCCTCTAGCGGAGGTTATAAAGGAGGTTTTTAGTGTTATAAAATTGGCCAAAATTGTCAAAAAAATATTTTCTACAACATCTGTTTATGGTTATGGAGGTTTTGGCAGAGCTTTTAACGGAATTTCAACACAACTAAAAAAACTGGATGACCGGAGGTTATTACGGATGTTTTTTCATCGATGCGCTACAACGATGTCAACACAATGGTGCATGTCATCTAGAAGGTGGCCCGGGGTGGTCGAAGGTGCATGCACCGAGTCGTCAAGGTATAAAACCACACTGGGGCATAGTGTTGGTGATACAACACACAAGGTTGTTCTAATTGGTCTTGGGATTTGTGCGGTGCCCATAGGTCATCTAAACACACCGGTATGTCGAGTTTGTAGAAATTTATAAATATTGATAGTATTATAAGATTCTCCTGATCTAACAAAATAATCTTATGTTAAATATAGAATCCTTCCACTTAATTCTTTGTGGAAATTAAATCGCCAATTTCAAAACACATATGAAGCAAATCAATTGCACATAAACAAAGTTGTTTAACGGGAAAGCTTAAAGCTAAAAACCTCAACTATCATATATTATGTATATCAATAGATCATGTAATAATATCATACAAATATTAGTACATCAAGCTCTCAGTACAATCAACAATCATTACACACTGCCATGTAGAAATTTGCATATCTATGCACCAATTCTTGCCTCCTGACAGCCTGCCTCCACTGTGCAGTCCCTGCTGAAGAAGACCCCTGAATGAATTCAAATTGGCCTTACCCTGACTGCGCAATCCTCATTGGCATCTCCAATGTGTGTCAGATTCATTGAATGCATCACTAGAGTCACAACAGATAGTCCATCTCACCCTTTCACCTATCTCTCCACTAGGTCTCCACTGGAACTGACATGCAAGTAGTTAACTGTTGTATTTGTTCAGTTGCAAGTGAGTCTCTAGTTAATTAATTCACTAAACTCTCACTAGTGTATCTTCAGTTAGAACTAGATACAACTAGCACAACTGATTTTAACTCACTTAACTGAGTTAAACTGAATAACAACTCCCATAACTACTCTTCCAACTCTGTCTCAACTCTGCCACTTCAGTTCTAATTGAGTCCTCCACGCATGAGTCACAAACCACCATAGGAATTGCATAATTGTAGAAATTATATACAATATGCATGTATATATCCGGACTCTCTTGATCTCACAATATTTATCTTCTTGCAAAATACAGAATCCTTCCACTATAATTCTTGCGGAAATTTAATCAACAATTGCAAAACACATGAAGCAATAAAAACACACATAACACAGTTGTTTAACGGGAAAGCCTGAAGCTGAAAAACCCAACTATCATATTATGTATCATGGAATCATATGAAAATCCTCTCAGTACAATATAATCATCATACACTAATCAGGAACAATCTTGAAAATCCATGCACCGATCTTGCCCTCCTGCTAGCCTGCCTCCACTGCGCAATCCAAGCTGATTACAAAGACCAATTCGATGCAATCCCACTCTCCTTGACTACATGATTATCATTGGAAAATCCAATGTATATATAGATCCAATTCATGCATCACTATGGTCACAACATATAGTCCATCTTTCCCTTTCACCTATCTCTCCACTGGGTCTCCACTGGATCTGACATGCACAATAGTTAACTGCTGTATTGTTCAGTTGATTAATGAGATTTTATTTGTGAATTAATTAAATAATTAATTCACTTCACTCTCACTAGTGTATCATTTATTTAGATTAGATACAACTAACTCAACTGAGTCTAACTGAGTTAAACTGAATACAACTCCATAAACTACTCTTCCAACTCTGTCATAACTTTGCCACTTCAGTTCTAACTGAGTCCTCCATGCATGAACTCCAGTAAACCGTTAGGAATTGTGTAATTCCTTTAGCCCACTGATTTGCCAAATATTTTCACTGAAATAAAGTGCTCCAAGAGAATAAGTTGTTAGTTATTGTCGGATTATTATTAAGAGCTAATAATAACCGACATGCATCTATTTTTAGAACAACGATATATAAATAGACTTCGCCCAATCTTCTAAAAATAGAATCTCATCTATTTTTCACATTTGACCAACCATATACAAATAGCCTCCTGCTAAATATAGAATATGCTCACCATGTCTAAAAATAGACATACACCTAAAAATAGCCTGTGTGGGCCCCACCTAGTTTAGGTGATTATTTTCCAACTAGGATCAAGGATGATGTTTCAGGATGCCTCCTTCACTGTTTCTTGTTGCAATCTTCAACACTCCCTCTCAACAAGAAAGGACTATCTTTGCACGCGACATGCAACTCCATGCATCTGCTCTGCAACTCTTGCCGCAACACTTCTGAAACTGAAAGGCTCCAAACAACTCAATCAGTCTAATGCATCTATCATCAAAATCTTCGACTTCTGCTTAGATACTGCACATGTCTTCAGGAACCACTACGTTGTTGAACTCTGCACCCATGCACTTTGCACTTGCTGTCAACTCGGAACCGCGCTCCAGTCTCCGACACTGTCACTTTGATCTCACTGCATCAATCCAACTGATCACGCTCCTGTTGCTATATGGGCACCTCGTAGCCAAGTTCAATTCATGAGATCCACACCATCTCAATGAATCCTGCCCAGAAATATATTCTTAGGATTCCTCACGCATGTTGCCCCACCTCTCACCTGGTGCTATAGCTGCATGCACTCCCTTTGCCCATATGGCACGAAATTTCTCTGCATGAGTGGTTGCTCCCACTCCATGATCCTCATCTTGTGGCTGCTCCACATCCCGAGGTTCACTCTTACCTGCATGCAAATCCTGCTCCCTCTCAAGCTTCAATTGCATGTCTTTCTTGCACTTCCCAATAATAGGAAGCTCTGTAGAAATCCCATGTACATCAAATCTATAAAGATTCTTCTGCATCTCTAGTTGTGGCTGCTCCACAACCTTCTGAGACTGCTTCTCAGGCTGCATGTTGAGAGGCTCCCTCTCAACCACCAAGTCACTAACCTCTGCTTTGCTCCTCAAAGCTTTGCATGTATCTTGCACCTCAGTGCATGTAGATTCTTGGCTCACGCACATTGTAATTGTCCCGTCGTTGCAAAATTTTCTAACAAAAGAGCTAATTTTAAATCGATGATATCTCCCTCATCCGAGCTCCGATTCGATCGATTTTTTTTTTTTTTTTCAATTTGGGTATTTTTCGCCAGGAATCCAAATATGCTATTTGTTTATGAAAATATTTCACCAAAAATTTCATATATTCTTTGTAAACTCGCGCACCCAAAAATTCCTGCTCTCATTCCATGTAGAAAATCTACAACACAGCTCTAATACCATGTAGAAATTATATACAATATGCATGTATATATCCGGACTCTCCTAATCTCACAATATTTATCTTTTTGCAAAATACAGAATCCTTCCACTATAATTCTTGCTGAAATTTAATCAACAATTGCAAAACACATGAAGCAATAAAAACACACATAACACAGTTGTTTAACGGGAAAGCCTGAAGCTAAAAACCCCAACTATCATATTATGTATCATGGAATCATATGACAATCCTCATACAAATTTTATCAAGCTCTCAGTACAATACAATCATCATACACTAATAAGGAACAATCTTGCAAATCCATGCACCGATCTTGCCCTCCTGCTAGCCTGCCTCCACTGCGCAATCCAAGCTGATTACAAAGACCAATTCGATGCAATCCCACTCTCCTTGACTGCGTGATTATCATTGGAAACTCCAATGTATATATAGATGCAATTCATGCATCACTATGGTCACAACAGATAGTCCATCTTGCCCTTTCACCTATCTCTCCACTGGGTCTCCACTGGATCTGACATGCACTGTAGTTAATTGCTGTATTGTTCAGTTGATTAATGAGTTTTTATTTGTGAATTAATTAACTAATGAATTCACTCCACTCTCACTAGTGTATCATTCAGTTATATTAGATACAACTAGCTCAACTGAGTCTAGCTGAGTTAAACTGAATACAACTCCATAAACTACTCTTCCAACTCTGTCATAACTTTGCCACTTCAGTTCTAACTGAGTCCTCCATGCATGAACTCTAGTAAACCCTTAGGAATTGTGTAATTCCTTCAGCCCACTGATTTTCCAAATCTGTTCACTGAAATAAAGTGCCAGAGAAAGGATTTATTTGACATTGTCGGATTGGCTATTAGAGCTAATATGCATAGACATGCATCTATTTTTAGATCAACGATCTATAAATGAACTTCACCCAATCTTTAAATATAATTTCATCTATTTTTCACATTTGACCAACCATCCACAAATAGCCTCCTGCTACATATAGAATATGCTCACCATGTCTAAAAATAGACATACACCTAAAAATAGCCTGTGTGGGCCCCACCTATTTTAGGTGATTATTTTCCAACTAGGATCAAGGATGATGTTTCAGGATGCCTCCTTCACTATTTCTTGTTGCAATCTTCAACACTCCCTCTCAAAAATAAAGGATTGTCTTTGCACGCAACATGCAACTCCATGCATCTGCTATGTAACTCTTGCTGCAACACTTCTGAAACTGAAAGGCTCCAAACAACTCAATCAGTCTAATGCATCTATCATCAAAGTCTTTGACTTCTCCTTAGCTACTGCACATGTCTTCAAGAACCACCGCACTGTTGAACTCTGCACCCATGCACTCTTCACTTGCTGTCAACTCGGAATCTCTTATCAGGAGCATCACACTGCAAGGCGCATTTGGTAGATGAAAATGGACAGCCGCTTCACCCTGCCAATTGTAACAATATTGCATCTTCTAGCCACAATCCTAGGACATTAATGATGGTAATAATTATAATTGTTTGCTATATTGATTAATGTAATTATTTCAATGTCAAACCAATTAATCATGCAATATTGTCAACGTGGTACTAATTGATAACATATATTTTGTACTAATCTGTTCAATTTTTTTTTTTTTAGGATTCTAGTGATGATGAGCGACCTACCTACCATCTTCCATTGCACCCCATGATAATTTAAAATCAAAAGAAGACTGAATTAAGAGAAAAATCGATGAGGAACGATACCAAGAATGGTTGAATCAACCATCGAGTCAATTCCCGCTACGTCCAGATTCGCCAATTAGGAATCACTACAATAGTAGTAGTTCTTCACAAGCTAGCAATGAAGGCAATCAAATAGAGGTTGGTATGGATGATTACTTAAGGGATATGACTGCCATGGAGACAATTTTGTTAGATGTATTTCAAAACGATGATCAGTTAGGGGATGATGTTCATATCGCTGACACCTTTTTCGAAAGCCTTAAATTTGCTTCCACCACCCCTCTCTTTGGACCTGGCGGTTAGTCAAAGCCTACCTAGTTGGGGACAACGATGTTACTGTACAACTTGAAAGCAAATTTTGGCTTGTCGAATGCATGTTTCTCAAAATTTTTGAGGTAATTTACCATAAAATACTCCCCTATATAAATTTGAGAAATATATCAGTACAGTACAATGAAATTGAAAATGGTAAATTTTATGAACGTTAATAATTATATCGGAATTAATGTACATTTATTAATATATTTTTCCATGATCACCAACTACAGGTTATTCAAAGGTAAGGTTCTTCCGAGTGATAATGTCTTGCCCGGTAGCTGCGAATAGGCAAAGAAATTGCTGAAAATGTTGGGTGTTGAGCACATATCATATCATGCATGTCCAAATGATTGTATTATATATAGAGGAGAATATGCAAACAAAGAGATATGTCCGAAATGTGGGAATGACTGGTATGATAAATAAAAAAAGAATGGTAAATCACATACTGGTCCTCCTTTTAAGATATTGAGGCGCATGCCTATAATCCCAAGGATTCAAAGGCTCTTTTGTTGCAAATAATTAGTTATGTTGCAGGGATGGCATGCCTCACACAGAAGTGAGTTGGGAGTTATGTGAATCCCAACTGATTTAATAGCCATGAAGCATATATAGGATACATGGCCCGAAAATTTTAAGGATGAAGTACAAAGTCTATGACTCAACATAGCCATGGATGGCGTCGACCCATATTCCCTCCAGAACACTAACTATTTTGTTTGGCTTATAATAGTGATCAATAAAAATATCTCCCCATGGTTGTTTGTGAAGAATGAAAATCTTATGTTGGATCTCATAGTCCCTGGTAGAAGACAAGTGAAGAATATGGATGTCTACTACAACCACTGGTAGATGAATAGAAGGAATTATGGGATGGGATAAATGTATACGATGTATCAAGACCCATCGCAGCAGAGAGGAGTTTTACATTGTATGGCATATGTACTTACACAACACATGATTATCCAGGCTTAGGAGTTTGCTTTGGTAAATTACATGTTTAATTTATTGATTTGTTTATATACGTAACAATATTATTTCACATATTGGTTTTTTAATTCATTGTAATTGTTCTGATCTTCATGATATTCTTTAACGTGCCATGCATATTAATTGTATACAATAATCTCGCAAGTCTTGTAACAAAATGGTATTTTGGATGTAAATGTTGTGGACCTTCTCTGAAAGCTAGATGGTCCAAGGACCTACGAAAGCTAGTGTATGATTGCTCCAGGGTATTCCTCCCAGAAGAACACCCTTACAGAAGAGCAACATCTGCTTTCAATGGTAAATGAGAGTGAAACCAAGGGCCTCCAATAACGACACCAGTTGAATGGCTTAGAGAATATGAGAGAGAGAGAAGGAGAAGGAGTTCATAGAAATGTTCGATTCAAATGGGGAGCCTATGTTCGATGACCCAGAATTCTTCGACACCTATGTTGAGAAATTTCCCATTGGGATGAAAAGGAAATCTATCTTTTATAACCTCCCATATTGGGAGCATCTTAAGATTACCCACTTATTAGATCCCATGCATATATTTAAAAATGTTTCATCTTATTTATGGAGGCACATATCATCGAAAGAAAGTGACACATTGGTTGTTAGGAAAGATCTTATTACTTCAAAAACAAAAAAGAAAAATTGGCCAAGAATATTAGAAAGTACGAGATCAGAGGCAGGCGCTGGTCCCTCTAATTCATGGTATTTCAAAGAAGGTGATGTCCCATGGATTTTAAAAAAAGATGATATTTCTTTGGCAAAGGAAGTTATAATGGGTGTGAGGATGCCAACTTCATACGAGTCTTCACTACGGCGCTGCTTCACCATGGATGACCATTTGTCGGGGTTGAAATTGCATGACCATTTGAATCTTCTATGAGTACGTATAATGTCAAAAGCATGATTTTATTATTTGTTATATTAACAAATTTTATCCCATTCGGGATCATAAAACATAACTAATTTTGTATATTATTGCACGTGTTTATAACTTTGCAGTGTCATTATCCTCTGTTCGTGTGTGGGTGTGTGAAACATGAATTCCCTCAAGACCTAGGACGTGCCATATCTAAATTATCTGCATTTGTACGTTGGATCACATCAAAGGGGATTCATGTGGCTAGCATTCCACGGTGGTGTTAAGAGATAGTTGAGATTGTTTATATGTTTTAGAAGGAACTGCTGACGAGTTTCATGGACTTGCAGGTTCATCTTCTAATCCACCTAGTAGATGAGGTTGAATTAGTTGGGGTGGTTTCTTGTCATTGGATGTTATTCTTAGAGAGGTACATGAAGAAATTGAAAGGTTTTGTACGACAAAGGGAAAAACTCGAGGGGTCTATGGCAGAGGGGTACATATCGTATGAGTCTTTCTATTATGCCAGTGAGTACATCAAGCATATAAAAAACAAACCAGGTGTGGTGATTTGGGATGATGAAAGGGATGAAGACAAAAGAGAAGGGGAGTTGCTCCAAACAAGTGGAAAAAAGCGCTTGACAAAGAGTAAGCGATTTATAATTTTTCAAATTTACACAAAGTCAATATTCATGTTGAACTTAGATATAATGTATATTTTGATCTCTACGTAATATATAATGTCGGTTTGATTTCATCAACGAATGCAGAAATTGAAGCAATCAATAAATTCGTTCTTTACAATTCTGAAGCAACACAACTGTGGGTCGCATTGTACGAACAAAAGAGGATGAAATGGGATAGTGATAGGAAATAATTCAGATGGTTGAATGGTAGAAGTGTGCCTTATCCCAATAATTTAAAAGAAAATATGCCAAAAATATGCCCCAATAGTTGGGTTGCTGACCAAGTCAGAGAGAAATATGGTGCAACCGGTCGTTACCCGCGTGCTAAAGAGGATGCGCTAAACATAGGGATTGGGTGCATCAACTCGGTAATAATATATTTAATTAAATGTACATTTGAAACTTATAAGACATATATATTTAATATTTTAACTGTTGGGTTATTATAAGACACATGACACTATTATTTTTTTAACTTTTTTATAATAGGTGCATTTGTTCCCATCTATGTGGGCATATGGACACCATTTTCGCACAGAAAATCTCGATGTTAGAAACATCACACAAGACTATGGAGTGGAAGTCGAGTTCGATCAATCTAGTCGATCTAGCCACCATGATCAAAACCTACTACGAGGGACATTATATTACGTCGGAAAGATACAAGAGATCATTGAAGTGGATTTCTCTTCTTTCCAATGTGTTATTTTTAGGTGCAAGTTGTGGGACCTTTTGATCGAAATAATGTAAAGGAATATTGCGATAGTAGGCTGATATGTATCAACTCTAGAAAGATGTGGGATGAAGCTAAGGAGCCCTGTGTTTTCCCCAAACACTACAACAAGGTTTTTTTCTACCCAGATGTGTTGGATAGGGATTGGTAGTTCGTATTGAGACATGACCCTAGATCGAAACATATTTTTGAGAACAATAGTGTTATCATGCCATGCGAGTTGGAAGATAATGAGGGTGATCATGAGAACTGAGAGTGATATGGTACATGTGTTATTTGATCATCAATATTTATACTTTTTAAGATGGGTTTTTTGAAACATTATAATACGTATTTTGAATTAATTGGTAGTTTTCATTATGTTAATGTTAAAATCAATATTTCACTTCATAATTTGGAATTATGTTGATCTCAAAAACAATGGCGTACTGTATAAAGTTCTTTTTTTGTATGTAAGATCATAATAAAATACAATTACAATTACACTTTCAATTAGAATTATAATTACAATTACAATTACAATTTTACAATTTCACATACAATTACAATTACAATTTTAGAATTTTACATACAGTTACAATTACAATTAGAATTTTACAATTACAATCATTTCACAGTAATACAATTAAGATTTTACAAATATTTATATAGAATTAGAATTACTATTACAATTTTACAATTTCACGTACAATTACAATTGCAATTACAATTTTAGAATTTTTACATATATATAATTACAATTTTACAAATTTAAAATTTACAATTACAATTACAATTTTATAATTTTACATACAATTGAATTACAATTACTTCAATTTTACAATTTTACATATATACAATTACAATTAAAATTACAATTACAATCATTTCACAATAAATTAAATATTACAATTACAATTAAAATTTTACAAATATTTTACATGTAACAATTACAATTAATACAAATACAAATACAATTTTACAATATCATGATCATTTAATATTAAATTAATTAATAAACAACACGATCACGATAACCATCGTACAAACATCATATTTGACTAAAAAACACATTCAAATTCGCTAACATCATCGTGATAATGATCATTTGACAAAACACAATTAGCATTATATAACATCATCACAACACAAACATCAAATATACATCGATCATGTGAAATAATTGCTATCACATACACATCTATTTGCAAGATGCACATTAAATGAACATATCCAATATGACCTAACAATACACACATCATGATGATCACCAACATGTAAATTAAGTACAACTGCAACATGAACATAAAATACAGTTGTACTTAATTTACATGTTGGTGATCATCATGATGTGTGTATTGTTAGGTCATATTAGATATGTTCATTTAATGTGAATCTTGCAAATATATATATATATATATATATATATATATATATATATATATAATGTCAAAAATATACAATTGTAATATAAATGTCATCTATTAGCTGGTGCTACATCATCAATAGCAGTACTGGTCGAGGTTTGCTCAGTCAATAATGCACCCTCGACAAGCTGATTAGTCGATACATGCTGATCATGATCAACTGTTAGCAGCTCATCATGATGACTAGACTTGGTTGATGGTCCAACTTGCTCATGATCATCGTGATGACTGGACATGGTCGATGGTCCAGCCTACTCTCCATGATGACTGCTGCTCGATGCTAGTGGAGGCTTCTCATCTGGCGCGACGCGAGGTGAATGATGATCACTACCCTAATCGTGATCATCAGATGATGCGTCGGCGCTGCTCACGGACTGTTGATCACGTGCTGCATGCCGACCACGCCTATAACGTGCAACAGTCCTCCTCAGCCACGTAACTAAGGTCGTAGCTCCTACGACATGCCGCATCAGGTTGTACATGTTGGAAATGTTGTCATTGATGGCAAAGGAGATGACAAAGGAGGAGCGCCTGAAACATCAGCCAAGGAGCAGAGGAAGAAAAAAGAGGAGTAGGCGAGACAACAAGAAAGTAAGGAAGCCGACAAAAGACATCCGAGCGAGAGGATAGCAAAGACGCGAGAGAGCTAAAGTGAGTCTGCAGTGAAGTGAGGGCAAAATGAGGGCCATTGGATTTTGAAAAAGGGGCAGAGTTAAGAGAAGAAGAAGTTCTTCCAAGACAAGAAGAAGTGTTTGCAGGTGGATTCATTTGTATCTATGGGAGGAATTGTTCAGCATTACATGAGTATGATGAGACTCTGTAATTGGGAGTATAAATGGCTCCTATGTGCAATTGACTGTGCATGGATGATTGTGGGTCTATCAGGGTTTATAAACAGAGTTGAATAAACCCTTTGGCAAAGGAGAAATGCACGAACCATGATAAGGCAAAATTTGAGACATAGGCGGAGGCGAGCCGTTATCGAGCGAGCGAGAGGCAGAGGCAGAGCCATTTTTTTATAGACCCCTACATAAAATTCCGAGAATCATTACCCCAGCCGGAGGATACATAAACACAATTCCGGGAATCGTAACCCAGGCGGGAGGATACATAATATTCCGAGAATCTTAACCCAAGCGGCAAAGTATATATATAAACCTTATTCCGAGAATCATTACTCAGCCAGAGGTTACACTAAAGGCGGAAGCAGAAGCATATATATATGCAACGCTTTATATAAGTATAGCGCCTTTTAAACAAAGAACCAAAGTACCATAAGGTGGGACCCTCACCCAATCGCTTCGGAGAAAAGTTGGCAGCATAACTTGTTATCAAAAGATTGCGATTGCGATTGAAGAACCGGACCCGATGGGCTTATAAACTACGATTCATATATGTTTGAGTTCCAGAGATTTGATTTGAGTGGGACCCTTTGTTCATCGCACCGCACTGCTGAAGGATGCGATTGCGATTAATCGCATCGGATCGATCGCAAAGGTATCAATCGCATCAGAGTAAGGGAAGAACATCAGAGCATAATATTGAAAGTTGCGATTGCGATTAATCGCATCGCAACCATCGCAAAGGATCCAATCGCAATCGGAAGAATTCAATTGCGACTCATCGCATCGGCACAATTGAGTGAACAGTGAATCATCGGAATCAGAGCATCGGAGCATTGGAATGTCGATACATTCAAATGGAAATTGCGATTGCGATCAATCGCAATTAGAAGAAGTCGAGGAGTAATGTATAGCATCGGAAAGCGTGGCAAGTGGGCCCAGATATATGATATTCTATTGATTAAATGGAATCGACCCCTTATATTAATGTTTATAACGCTTGACTCGGGGAATATGCATACATGGTGATATATTTATATATTGTGCTAAAGTCGAAACTTATAGAAAATGAGGTGTGTGTTGGGCATTCGCTAAAGTGAATTCATGGGTCTTTACATTCCGTTGGAGAACATATATATATATATATATATGAAGTGTGGAGCCATCGCATCGGCACGAAGGCTGAGCAGTGGAACATACCAATGAAGTTTGCGATTGCGATCAATCGCATCGAAACAATCACAAAGGGTGTAATCGCAATCGGAAATCATCGGAGGCAGCTCGCATCGGCGGGGGTAGACAAAGATCGGCAAGTGGGCCGAAAGTTGTTTCCTATGTTAAATGGGTCTATTATTATATCGGCAGAGTTATTTGAAGGTTTTATAGAAAAGCAATATTTTTATTGTTGGTTTGTTATATGTTATATAGACCAGCATATATTATGTAGAGTTATGATATGGCACCTTATTCTATGGTATCCTCAACCTTTATTTGAAGGGAAAGAAGCTTGGAGAGTAGTAGAGTTATTGTGTTGAATTTTAAACCAAGGGTGGAATATTAACATTGGTAGGATATGTAATGGATGGTGGCAACGGTATAATGCGTTGCACTCATTTGATGGAATGATAAGAAGCCATTCCATAAAGTGGGCCACATGTAATGCGGTTTATTATAGCGGAGACAAGTTGATTTGGTTTAAGAATTATATATGCGAATCGACACATATATATTGGGTTTATAACCATGGCGATATTAAAACCTTCACATTCAGTTATTTAAACTGCCAGTGAAGGAAACCAAAGCATTGGAATTTTCCCAGATTTAAAGTCAGTAGTTATATATATTGTAACGCAGCTATATGTATACAGGAGACACACAATCACGGTGAACAGGAATATGCACAGGAATGAACTTGACAGGTGTACATGCGCAGGTGCACAGAGTAGTAGTAAATAGAGCATGCATAATAGTTTCTTAACAACAGCAAAAAAGAAGAAGACAAAACCAGCAAAGCCAAAGGCCAGAAAATGGGCTGAGTGAAATTGTTTTTATGTAACCGAAAAGGTGAAATGTAAATGTTTTAATTGATTTATATTGTTGTGATGCATTGGAAAGTCTCCGGAAGAGAACAAATATCCCACTGTAATGTTAAATTGGTACCTACAGTTCTATTTTTTGAATGAGTGGATAAAAGAGATGAGAAGGCAGAAGGCAAAGAGACATGGTTGTCCATTTCGAATTCCCAGTAGAATACAAACAACCATGAAGCTATTTTGTATAAAACAGGGTAATATCCAAGGGGAGAAGGTTACGAAAATAGAGTGAGAGAAGAAGAGAGTGTGCAGCAGAATTGAAGAGAGTTGAAGAAAATAAGAAAGCTGCAAGAGGTTAGAGAGGGTGAATATAGAGAATGCAGAGTATGGAATTGAGGCAGAGAA
Organism: Pinus albicaulis; assembly: GCA_034641835.2. NCBI lineage: Eukaryota > Viridiplantae > Streptophyta > Pinopsida > Pinales > Pinaceae > Pinus > Pinus albicaulis. Next base: position 72,387,087 of record CM076575.1, read on the forward strand.
GATAAGAAGAAGGAGGAGCAGAACGAGATGTTGTGAAAAGTCAGAGAATGCAGAAATGAAGCAGTGAGGCAGAGAAGAAGGAGGAGCTGAGCAAAGAAGAAGGAGGAGCTGATAGTGAATCTAAGAAGATGCATAAATGATATAAGGACAGATATGAGGACTGATGAACAGCAGAAGAGAAGGTACATAACAGAGCTGATATCCAAGGTAAATCAGCAAGTGTTTTTCTTTTGAAAGAGTAAGGAAGTTGGAGCTTCCCTATCAAGTTGTAGCTTGATAGATGTCAATTGTAGCTGACTGAGGTAGGAGCCTCCTGTAGGTTGGTGCCTGCAGAAAATAGATGGGAGTTGGTGCTTCCACATCAAGTTGTAGCTTGATAAAATGTCAGTTGTAGCTGACTGAGGTTGGAGCCTCCTGTAGGTTGGTGCTTACAGAAAATCAGTGGTGAGAGGGAGTTGGAGCTTGCCTTTGCATCACAACAATAATAAGATGTGGTTTTGTCCCTTTATGGGTTTCCACTTATATCTGGTGTCTCTGTGCATGATGTTTATGTGTTGATCTGGTTTATATCTTCTGCTTAATACTTGCTGCTCTCATATTAAGTCTACTGTTACATTATATTAATGCTTGCTGCTCACATTCTAAGATTACTCACATGTTAAGTTGAACATGAAATTAAGGTGTAAACAAGTGTTAATGAAAAGGTTTTAAAAGTCCATGAATATTTTAAACTGATTCACCCCCCCCCCCCTCTCAGTTTAACTAAGGGTTCAACAATTGGTATCAGAGCTGGTTCCTTTGGTGTAAGCTTAATAGCTTGAAGGAGATCTGGTTGAGTCATGGACTATCAAAATGTACCTGTGCTAAATACAACAAACTTTCATGAATGGAGAGATAAGGTTAAAACATGTTTAATGGCTGATGAACCTGAGGTATGGAAGCTTGTGTGTGATGGTTACTGCACAGAATCTCCCTCTTTTCAAGAAAAACAGCGGAATGCCAAGGAAAAGTGTGTGATATATGACTTCATAATAAGGATTTTGAGTTGATAATGGATTTAACTTCAGCAAAAGAAATCTGGGACAGACTGCATTTCATGCATGGAGTAGACATTGAGGATTGCATTGTCAAGAAGGAGAAGAGAATTAAGAAAAAGAGAAATTCATGTCAAAAGGAAGATGTTCAATCAAATGAGGTACCTGCTAGTGTGAATGGTAGTAAGAGCCATGAAGAAATTGCAGCTGAAGAAAAAGCCAAACTTGACATAGCTCTGACTGAAATAGAAAAATTGAAGAATGAAAACAAATACCTTAAGAGATTGGTACAAATATGTGATGAGAAAGGATATGAAGATAGGAAATAAATTATTGGCCTGAAGACACAGATTGACGAGGCAAAGAAAGTAGAAGACACTCTGCTGCAACAAATGAGAGAGAAAAGTCAGGAATGTGAAATATTGGAAGAAGAAGTAGTGAGCCTAAGAAAGAACGTAGAAAAAGCCCAAAGAGAACTATTTATGAATACACCTCTAATGAAAGGCTCTGGACAGTTGGACCAGATTCTAAATGCACAAAGGTCACCTCTCATAAAGACCGGGATAGGATATGAAGGAGAAACTAGTAAGTCCAAGGTAGAAGATAACAAGAAAATAATCTTTGTAAAAGCTGTAAAGGAAAATGAAGTAGCTCAGAAGTTTCCTACAGAAGAGGAAGCCAACAAGAACAAGATTTGTAAAGAAACAAATAGAATCAAGCAGCAACATGAAAGAACAGAGAATGAGAGGATGAAACAATCAATTGCTAAAGGCTCATATGCTCCTAAAGATGAATTGAATAAATTTGGAAGATGTCAAAGAAGGTTCTTTCCTCCTATGGGAAGCATCACTTGTTTTTCCTGCCACAAACAAGGACACACTGTAGCATATTGTAAGACAAAGCAAACCCAGTCCAACCAACAAAGGATGCAGCAAAAGAGAAGAACTCCTCAAGCAAGCAAATGGAAAGGAAAATCTTCCACCATGTACACAAATCATTTCCTTGGCTACTGTTATGCATGCAATGAATTTGGACATAAGTCTGTTGATTGTAAATTATGTTCAAAAAGGGGAATGAAATATTATACATTAGCTCAAATATACTTTGATAAAACAAGATGTTATATATGCCTCAAGCTTGGCCACAAAGCAAAGGACTATAAACTGCCATATATATTAAAGAACTCTAGACATATGATGGAAACAAAGCAAATCAAACAAAACTATGAATTTAAAAGAAGTACAGACATTATGAAGAACCCCAATAAAGTATGGAAGGAAAAGAGAAAGGGGGAGCCTATTATCTCAATAACATAATGAATCCTCCATAGTCTCGGGGGGAGTTGCTGTAGGAAGTAAAGCAAAAAACCATCCAGTGACAAAAATGAAGCAACATCCCAGGGGGAGAGCAGTTCATATATAGACCCCATAAAAATAGTCTAAGAAGAGCACCTTAGAATGAGAACGGCTATAAGATCATGAAGGGAAAAGAAAATTCCTCTAACAAAGAACTATAGAGGAAGAAGATTATTTAGCTGACAGATTGATGAAAGAAGAGAAGGCAGCAAGCAACCATGGTGGTAGAGAGGAAAAATTAGTCATGATCATCTAAGTTAAGAAGACATCAACACATTAAGTGATGATCACAGTGTGCAACATTCTGCTAGTATGAACAATGATTCACCTTAAGAAAGATGAGTAAGCAAAGAGCCTCTCATCATTGTATCATTTCTTCTTCCATCTATGAAAATGTCCCTTGGAGAAGTACAGCTAAGTAAGTCATAAATCTCTGAGTAATCTACCCATGAAGATTTCTAATAAACTAATTGAAGATGTCTTCCTGAAAATATTTATGTTAGAACAATTGAATTGAATATAAAGCAACAATGATTCTAGAGCAGTCCTAGAAAGGAACATGCAATGGCTTTCCTTGGAACAGAATGACAGAAAAAGAAGAATGATAAATAATGCCAAGATCAGATTCAATATATTGATGGTTATTGGTGTGAACAGTGGAAAGCTAAATAATAGAATTTATGAAGGATGTATCTATTATGGGTTAATGTGCAAGCTGAAGTGAAATCTCTGCATGATTTATCAAAGTAATATCAATTGGTGTTTAGGTACAAGAAGCATGCTTATCAACAGATTACCAAGCATTATCAGGGAAGCAGCAGTATGATACAGGTCCACAGGATCAAAGGACTACGGCAAGAATGCATCAAGGCAAAATTCCCAAGGTTATCTGCATTCAGCATGAAAAGGTCAGTAGTAGTGCTAAAGGATCAGTATCTGGTTTACACTTGAAGGATTATATTGAGCGTTGAAGCAGTATCTACTTCTATACATAACTACATGCCTTCCGGAAGACAACACATGCATATCTTCAAGGCCTCTATCTTAAGATCATTCATAAAACTATGTGAAGTCTGTTTGCTGAGATTTCAATCAAACAACTTGAAGATGTTTATGCTGAAGATCATCATGACAGAATAGTTGTGTTAATCTAACAGTTGAAGTCCAAAAGTCTATTATTGATTCATCACAAGCATACTCCAGCAGAAAGGAATTGTTGATGTTTAACCATTGAAAAGAAGTTGATAATTAAAGAGAGATTGATCATTGACATACATAACCTCCTTATGTCATAAAGGAAAGTGCATGATTGATAAGTGAGACTGACTAATACACTGAATGTATCTAGTCTCAAGGGTTTGTTTTGAAAGTACATTATGCAAGCAGTAAAAGCATTTGATCTCTTAGATAAAATTCTGGTTGATTCATTGATCATATCAATAACAAGGACCTGCAACTATTAAGTGTAATATTATTATCAGCATCCTAGCTCAAATCATCACTAACAGGCAAGAAAAGTGAACCACAACTATAAAAGACATATTGGCTTCATCACAATTGAACAAATGATGTACTACAGATGAGTATTGCAGAAGAAGACATATTCCATCCACAATCTTCCTCAATAGAAATGTATTGGTGCACTACATCAGATAGAGACTGAAGTATATTTGAAGCATTCTCAGTATTTTAGGCTTAATCCAGTGATGCATCCCTGATTAGATAAAGCTGGTACAATATGTTCTATGAAGTGTCATTATCTTCACTTTTAGCTCTATACAAGTGAAAGAAGTCTATGCGTTTGAATTGTATCAATTTACAGTGTATATTCAAGTTCAATAATCCTCAAAGTGTTCTCTCAACAAGTCTTGTACACCAGTCTGGAGCAGCAGGGTACAAATTCAGAAGAAGGTGGTCTAAACACAAATCAGAGAGAGGAAATGCAAAGATAGAATCTACACTAAGAAATGTGCAACCCTTTGCCATTGATGTCAAAGGGGGAGGAAAAGCAGGTAACAGAAGAAAGGGTCTTCTAAAAGAAGCTAGGCAGAGGAAGACTTGGAGGAAGCATTGGATTATTGGTGAAGATGTTGCCATCAATGCCAAAGGGGGAGACTGTTGGAAATGTTGTCATTGATGGCAAAGGAGATGACAAAGGAGGAGCACCTGAAACATCAGCCAAGGAGCAGAGGAAGCAAAAAGAGAGGTAGCTGAGACAACAAAAAGAGAAGTAAGGAGCAGCATCAGTCAAGGAGCATAGGATAGCAAAGAAGTAGAGAGCTATTCAAGGTGCAGAGTAGTGAGGACAAAAGGAGGGCCATTGGATTTTGAAAAAGGGGCAGAGTTAAGAGAAGAAGAAGTTCTTCCAAGACAAGAGGAAGTATTTGCAGGTGGATTCATTTGTATCTATGGGAGGAATTGTTCAGCATTACATGAGTATGATGAGACTCTGTAATTGGGAGTATAAATGGCTCCTATGTGCAATTCTCTGTGCATGGATGATTGTGAGTCTATCAAGGTTTATAAACAGAGTTGAATAAACCCTGTGGAAAAGGAGAAGTACCTGAACCAGCAATAAGGCAAAGTAGCAGACATGAGGCAAAGGCAGCGAATATAGAGGCAGAGTCATTATCAGAGGCAAAGGAAGAGCCTTTATCACAGCAGAGGTAGAGGCATTTTTTATGGACCCCTACATAAAATCCCGAGAATCATTACCCCAGCCAGAGGATACATAAACACAATTTCGGGAATCGTAACCCAGGCAGGAGGATACATAATATTCCGGGAATCTTAACGCAAGCGGAAAAGTATATATATAAACCTTATTCTGAGAATCGTTACCCAGCCAGAGGTTACACTAAAGGCGGAAGCGGAAGCATATATATATATATATATATATATATATATATATATATATATATATATATATATACAACGTTTTATATAAGTTTAGCACCTTTTAAACAAAGAACCAAAAGTACCGTAAGGTGGGACCCTCACCCAATCGCTTCGGAGAAAAGTTGGCAGCGGAACTTGTTATCAAAAGATTGCGATTGCGATTGAAGAACCGGACCCGATGGGCTTATAAACTACAATTCATATATGTTTGAGTTCCAGAGATTTGATTTGAGTGGGACCCTTTGTTCATCACACTGCACTACTGAAGGATACGATTGCGATTAATTGCAAAGGTATCAATCACATCGGAGTAAGGGAAGAACATCAGATCATAATATTGAAAGCTGCGATTGTGATTAATCACATCGCAACCATCGCAAAGGATCCAATCGCAATCGGAAGAATTCAATTGCGACTCATCGCATCGGCACAATTGAGTGAACAGTGAATCATCGGAATCGGAGCATTGGAATGTCGATACATTCAAATGGAAATTGCGATTGCGATCAATCGCAATCGGAAGAAGTCGAGGAGTAATGTATAGCATCGGAAAGTGTGGCAAGTGGGCCCGGATATATGATATTCTATTGATTAAATGGAATCGACCCCTTATATTAATGTTTATAACGCTTGACTCGGGGAATATGCATACATGGTGATATATTTATATATTGTGCTAAAGTCGAAACTTATAGAAAATCAGGTGCGTGCTGAGCATTCGCTAAAGTGAATTCATGGGTCTTTACATTTCGTTGGAGAACATATATATATATATATATATGCAGTGTGGGGCCATCGCATCGGCACGAAGGCTGAGCAATGGAATATACCAATGAAGTTTGCGAATGCGATCAATCGCATCGGAACAATCGCAAAGGGTGTAATCGCAATCGGAAATCATCGGAGGCAGCTCATCGCATCGGCGGATAGAAAAAGATCGGCAAGTGGGCCCGAAAGGTTGTTTCCTATGTTAAATGGGTCTATTATTATATCGCCGAGAGTTATTTGAAGGTTTTATAGAAAAGCAAGATTTTTATTGTTGGTTTGTTATATGTTATATAGACCAACTTATATTATGTAGAGTTATGATATGGCCTGCTATTCTATGGTATCCTCAACCTTTATTTGAAGGGAAAAGAAGCTTCCATGGTAAGTTATTGTGTTGAATTTTAAACCAAGGGTGGAATATTAACATGGGTAAGATATGTAATGGATGGTGGCCAACAATATAATGCGTTGCACTCATTTGATGAATGATAAGAAGCCATTCCATAAAGTGGGCCCTATGTAATGCAGTTTATTATGAAGGTCGAATGTTGATTAGAGTTTGGTTTAAATTATATATGCAGATCTGACATATATATATTGGGTTTATAACCATGGCGATATTAAAGCCTCCGCATTCAGTTATTTAAACTTCCAGTAAAGGAAACCAAAGCGTTGGAATTTGCCCAGATTTAAAGTCAGCAGTTATATATATTGTAATGAAGCTATATGTATATAGCAGACGCACAATCACGGTGAATAGGAATATGCACAGGAATGAACTTGACAGGTGTACATGCGCAGGTGCACAGAGTAGCAGTAAATAGAGTATGCAGAACAGTTTCTTAACAGCAACAGAAAAAGACAAAACCAACAAAGCCAAAGGCCAGAAAATGGGCTGAGTGAAATTGTTTTTATGTAACCGAAAAGGTGAAATGTAAATGTTTTAATCAATTTATATTGTTGTGATGCATTGGCAAGTCTCTGGAAGAGAACAAATATCCCACTGTAACGATAAATTGGTACCTTCAGTTATATTTTCTGAATGAGCGGATAAAAGAGATGAGAAGGCAGAAGGCAAAGAGACATGGCTTTCCATTTCGAATTCCCAGTAGAATACAAACAGCCATGAAGCTATTTTGTAAAACAGGGTAATATCCAAGGGGAGAAGGTTACGAAAACAGAGTGAGAGAAGAAGAGAGTGTGCAGCAGAATTGAAGAAAGTTGAAGAAAATAAGAAAGCTGCAAGAGGTTAGAGAGAGTGAGTATAGAGAATGCAGAGTATGGAATTGAGGCAGAGAAGATAAGAAGAAGGAGGAGCAGAACGAGATGCCGTGAAAAGTCAGAGAATGCAGAAATGAAGCAGTGAGGCAGAGTAGAAGGAGGAGCTGAGCAAAGAAGAAGGAGAAGCTGATAGTGAATCTGAGAAGATGCAGAAATGATATAAGGACAGATATGGGGACTGTTGAACAGAGGAAGAGAAGGTACAGAACATAGCTGATATCCAAGGTAAATCAACAAGTGTTTTTCTTTTGAAAGAGTAAGGAAGTTGAAGCTTCCCTATCAAGTTGTAGCTTGATAGATGTCAGTTGTAGCTGACTGAGGTAGGAGCCTCCTGTAGGTTGGTGCCTGCAGAAAATAGATGGGAGTTGGTGCTTCCACATCAAGTTGTAGCTTGATAAAATGTCAGTTGTAGCTGACCGAGGTTGGAGCCTCCTGTAGGTTGGTGCCTGCAGAAAATTGATGGGAGTTGGAGCTTCCTTGCAAGTTGTAGCTTGCAGAATTGAGGATAGAGCCTCCTGTAGGTTGGTGCCTGCAGAAAACAGTGGTGAGAGGGAGTTGGAGCTTGCATTTGCATCACAACAATAATAAGATGTGGTTTTCTCCCTTTATGGGTTTCCACTTATATCTGGTGTCTCTGTGCATGATGTTTATGTGTTGATCTGGTTTATATCATCTGCTTAATACTTGCTTCTCTCATATTAAGTCTACTGTTACATTATATTAATGCTTGCTGCTCACATTCTAAGATTACTCACATGTTAAGTTGAACATGAAATGAAGGTGTAAACAAATGTTAATGAAAAGGTTTTAAAAGTCCATGAATGTGTTAAACTGATTCACCCCTCCCCCCTCTCAGTTTAACTAAGGGTTCAACAGTACATGTCATGCGACATGCCTCTCCACATATCTAACAACCTACCATCGACCTGTATGTCTCTCATAGTAGAGGGCCTGGCTCCCGCATCAACAATCAATGCAGTGAGTTGGTCGCCCAAATCCATCCTGAATCTGCTATTAAGCCTACCGCGCCTAGCAAAAGGTGGTACTGGCACACCAGCAGGAGCAAGTCTCTCTGCACCAACCTCCTGATGATCCTCGACATCTGGCATATCCTGATCGTCATCAAGATCCACACCTAGATCATGTGGTGGTGCTAGCATGTCCTCGCCATCAAAAGACCCAATGTCTGCAAAATATATACAAGTACAGAACAATAATTAGACAATTTAATTACACAATTTAATAAAAATAAGTTAAAGAACATGTTAGAATAAATTTAAATAAAACAATAATATTACCTCTATCATCCGGCGACTCATCATCTGTGAAGAGGATGTTGGCACACCCTCGCCAATCCAAACCAGCATAAGGACATGGGACCATAATGAAGGGATGTTCATCAACACTGGCTAGCAACTCCAATGCATCATGAGATATCGTCGCGGAAAACTCAGTCTCACCCCTCTTGGGCATCATTTGTCCCTACATGTGGATCCATGCCGCCAACATCAGCCTACGATGTTGCCGAAAAAAAGTAGGCCTTGTCTCTGGAAACCTCTCAAAAAATAAACAAAAAATCTCTGAAGCAAAAGGGAAGTTGAACCTCCCTTGTGCATGAGCACAACAACTATTTAAGGCTATACAAAACTGCTGCAAAATAATGGTAGACCACCTGACAAGTCATGGCTCCTGTAATAAAGAATCAACATAATATAGAAGCGAGCAACTAATGCGTTTCCTGTCACTGGTGTTGTGTGAAATGGTCGAAATCAAAAGTGAGAGGCACCTCACCTCCTGACTACCAAATGCACCAATACGTATCTGACCTCCGGAGACCTGAAAATCTGAAGGAGACAGTATATTTGCGTTAATGTATCTATGGGAGTACACCAACTGACTCCCTGCTACATAGCCAACTGGAACCTCTAGGAACGAGGGAAAATCCACCCCTCTCCTCGATAGCCCTATAATGAAATATATGTCCTCCTCAGTGGGCGCGTACCATTGGTTAGGACCAACCCGGAAAGCCTGTCGGTGGGCATTCCACTTGCAGATAAGATGTCTCAAAAACACACCATGGCCCTTTAGGGAAGTAGCCTCCTCATAGAACTTGGCCTACCTGCCTTAGGAGCCCCTAGGTAGCTACTTTAATAGGGTAAGGGTACGCATCTCTCTCCCTCTCTCGTGTCTCCCATAAGCGTACCATGTTATACTGGTCCGCCTGTTGTTGCTGTTGTTCCCCCCTCTTCTCTTCTTTCACATCTCTGAATGATTGACATATTAAATATAATTTTTTTATTAAATGAGACATGTATTTAGGAATATACATATATAATTTTTTTTTGGAAAAAAAAAACAGTTGGTGCGCCATAAAAAACAGGCATGCACTGGTACTAGTGCGTCTTTTTTTGTCACGCATCGCCAGCGGTGCACCGGATAATATTCAACGCACCGACGGCGGTGTACCTGAAAATTTTCAGTGGACCATTGACTATGTACGGTGTCGGAAGTATCGTGCGCTGACAAAAATACCCGCCCCGGGATGGATATTTAAGTCAACGCACCGCATTGCTGTTATTCCACATGGTCAACGGTGCAACCGGGTAACTGACCGCACCGCACTTTTTTTAAAATTTTAAAATAACACGATGTGACTTTCGGTACCACCTTGGAAACGATGCGAATACCATTAGCACCAGTTGCAGTGCGGCCTGTAAATTTACAGGTAGAACCGCGAACCGGTGTGAGCCAAACGGCTTGAGCGCACTGCACGACAATTTTTTTTCTTTTTTTCTTTTAAATGGTTAATTTTAAGGTAATTTGAAATTATAATCCGCTAAAAGGCTTAATTATGGAAAAAAAAAGAAAAATACCTATACATTTGGCCGTCAAGGAGGCATATTGGCTGTAGAATTTGCAAAAGAAAAATTTCCCACCATTTTGCAAAATTCAAGCTGGAGATTGGTGGGAAATGCACAACAGTGGTGCATGAAATGGGTGCAATGGGAGCACAGATATCAAGGCGGCTCAGACAAGGATAAATTTCACCGGTGCTTGAGAGCTTTGGAGCATTGAGAAAAGTGAAAAATGCGGTTTTTTTGCCTTTTTTTTTTTTTTTAACCTTGTTCCGGTGTGCAGGGTTTTGTAGGCGCACCAGTGCGGTTTCTTAAGAACGCACTGGGCAGTTTCAGTTTTGGCGTGGGGTTTTAGGACGTGTTATCACTCAAAAAAATTAAGCATCATTTTGACAAGGTTACATAGGTTCATGGGTCAAAATAAGGTTTTAAGAGTCATTTTTGAGTTTGACCAAGGGAAATTAGAATTTTTCCTAGTTTGAGTTTCCTCTTAGGTCCAAATACACTCATTTTTAAACTCCTTCAAGTCAAATCATTCGTCATTTTCCAAATTGTTTTGTACCGAAAGTGCCAAATTAGCCAAGAATCCCTATTTTCGTAGCACATCCAGTGTAAAAAAGGCAGAAAGCGCTACGAAATTGCTGAAAGTTATGAAGCAAAAACTTTGTTTTCTAGTTTTGAGCAGTCAACTTCAAAGGATGTTTCTGAGAAAAAAAAAGGTATTTTAAGAAAATGAGAGAATTTATTTTTAAAAACATATCAAATAACAATAACCTCTCTCACTTTTCTCACAGGTGTTATCAGTTGGGAGATATAAGGCCTTCTTTGAAGCCCTATTTTTCAGAAAATAGAGTTTTCCTATTTTACACATGTTTTTCAAAGGAAGTTTCTAGACAGCAGGAGACGTGTTTCAAAAAACCAAGAGAGGTTTTTAATCAAGACATAATGGCCTACAAAAACCTCCTTAAGTTTCTCAAACTACATCATGGATGAGGAGATATAGGCTCTGTCCCAAGACCTATTTTTCAGGAAAAAAACAGGAGAAATATGCAAGAAATGCCTCAAGGAAGCTAAAATGAAGTTGGCTTATGGTTTCTATGATTTGTAGATGATGAGGATAGGTTAAATTTTGAGTTTTTGGGCAACCAAAATTTTCATTTGACAAATTTATGAAGAATTTACATACTCAGCAGTTTCGTAGCGCATTCAATATAAAAAAGCAGAAAAGCACTACGAAACTGTTGTAGCTGATTTTCTTGCTTATTTTGATCAGTTTTTGAAGGGTTGGAGAATGAATCAAGAACTGAATTTGCTATGGAGGATGTATTAAAGGGTAATTAAAACAGTCTTGGAGGAAAGAAGTCAAATATTCGAAGAATAAAGGTTGCGAAAGCACTACGAAACTACTGTGTTTTCGTAGCGCAACACATTACAGCCTTTTTGAACAGTTTTGATGTGGTTTTTGACAGCTGGAGGTTAGGAAAGAGTGATGGGACATGTTAACAAAATATTCAACAGCCAAGGACCACGAAATGAAGATTAATTGATGGTCAGAATGTTCAAAGAAGTAAAAATATCCTATGCCTAAGAAACATGGTATGGTTTCCTGCTTTTGTGGAGGTCAGCAAAGTAGTCATGAAGAACTTAATCTCATTATCCAGATTCGACCATGTGATGATACACTTTTCAGTGATGTAATTTCAAGTAGATAAGGTTGTTAGGATAATGTTGTTAAATATAGTAATAAGGAGTTTGAGTCCTTTTTGGAATAGGACTGTTAAGTAGAATAGGTGTCTTTTTGTAATAAATTCCATGTCTTATGGTTATGCAAGGTGTCAGTAGTTATAAATTTGATGTATCTAGCCTAGAGGCAGATCATCCCATGTTGTAAGATGTCTATTAAAGACTAAGAGGTCGAATTTGTAAAGGGTTGGAGACTTTTTTGCAAAATTGCAGCTTATTGTAAAATCATTGTTTCAGCAATACATAGATGGATTACTTGGACAACTTGAGATTTTGAAGGATTTTTTGGTGCTTACTTGTTCTATATTTACCTTTTATGTATCTCTCTTTCAGTGGTTTTCATTTATATTACTCAGACTTCATCCTTGTGATACTTTGACTTCCTTTATAAGTGAATTGACTGTGTATTTCCAGGTCTCATGTATGTGTGTCCTACTACTAAAAACTCTAACCTGCCTCAACTTCCATGTCAAGTAAACTCACTGGATCACTGAAATTTTGACTCCATAAGCTCAATGGCTACATATTGATATTATTTTCAACCTACAGGTTGGAAAATGTGATCTCAGCAGACTATTTTATTGTAAAGCCTTTGGAGTGTTCTGATATATATACAGTAACAATACCACTTTCCTTCACCTGAGATTCTTAGTGTATTTCAATGAGTTTATGTCCTATCTTTTGAAATGTTTTTCTTCCATAGTTTAAGTTCTTATTACTCAATTCATGAATTTTCATGCTCTAACTTCCTTTAAGTATTAAGCTATGGTGAAATCTCTTTCGGTATTTTTACTTTCAATACCTTGATGTCTCATTACACAGAATTCATGTGCTACATGGTCTAACTTCCTTTGAACCTCAAGTTATTGGGATTTTCCTGAATATTTTGTCCTTTCATTGAAGTATATACAAGCCTCAGCTTCCACAAGGAGAGCCTTTGTCATCTTTATCCATGTCACTAACTCCATAGCCCAATGGTAGCAAGCCTTCATCTTTTCAACCTGTAAACATACAAAACCAAGACACAAACAATAGATTTAGCCATATATATATATCTTTATTCAATATCATTAACCCTTGAGAGAGCCCTATCAGGCTGAGGAGGCTAAGCCTCAGTCAGAAGATTGGTTTGAAATAGTTACACTGAAGTTGTCTGATCAGCAACCAACCAGGTACAATTTTGGTGATAACATTTTGGCGCCGTTACCGGGGACCGAAGGTGTATATTTTCCCTGGGAAGAACGACAAAGTTTTAGTTCTAAGGACTGAGAGTAGCAAAAACTTAGGCACATATTGGTTGTATTTCTGCTCTGGCGACTCCACACATCAAATAATCAATTGGAAGGTGACTCCACTGCTTGAATATCAGTAGCTTGATGAAGTTTCAATATGAGTTCCATTGCAAGAATAAATGCCAGGTACGCCCCTATGAATCAGTCTCACATCCCTAGTTTTCCAAATCCTATGCCAAAGGTTGAATGGTTAACTGATCTTCCTATATTTAAAGATGAAAAGAAAGACAATGCTGCTCTTCATTTGGTTAGATTCCATATGCATGTACACAGTCTTAAGGTTTAGATCCTTGAGGATTGTCTCATGAAGATGTTTATGGCCACTTTAGAAGGAAAAGCATGGTCTTGGTATGAAATCTTTCCAAATGGTTCATTATATTCTCTTGATGATTTCCATGTTGCATTTTATGAGATGTATGAAGAGTGTCATCCCTCCTTATTGCTGGTCAAATACTGCTATAAACACTATGTGAATTTTATTGAATATTTGGAGAATTTATATGAGGATGATGAGTTCATGGATGAGGAAATTTTAGAGGCCCTTCATGACAATCCCTTTCATCACCAAGAAGAAAGGATATCCTCTCTCTTGGATGAAAATGAAACCCAACAGGAGTTTATTTATGAAAATTATGATACATCCTCTAAGTTTGATGAAAAGTTGCAGCAGACTTGTCAGTCTTTTGATCATCAGGAGTATGAGAATAATTGGAAACAGAAAAAGGAAATATTGGAATATGATTGCTACAATCATCAGGTATAGGAAAAAGTTGATTCTCCATGTCATTTCTTGCATCAGCCTACATGAAATAACAATCACACTAAGGAAGAAGTGGGTGAAAATTTTTCTTTATCCTTGTCTTTTAATCTGAAATCATCTGAGTGCAAGTCAGAAGTTAAGATTCAATTTGTGGATGAAGTTGATAAGAATATTGAAAAGGACATTGAAGTTTTAAAATATCAAATTCAACCTTATAGGCCTTATGATCAATATTAGTCTTTTCTAAAGTTGTTAATGCCATAAAACAAAGAGAGAGTGTTGCTACCTTTCTCCTTTGAGATTGAGGAAGAATACACTGTTTTTGAAAATCAGTTTGAACAGTAGTTTGATAGTATTCAATTGAAATCTTGTGTGGATGAGCAAAGCATGTATGAGTGGTCCAAAGTTGCAGAATGTCATGAGAAGCTTCAAACATATTATGTCTTATATGATTCTAGAGCTGACTACATGGAAAAGTTTTATAGTTCAGATTTCTAGTTATATTTTCATTTTGAAGATCAGATTTATTTTATGTTGCCTTGGTCATCTCAATATCATGTTTATTTTTGGTTCAAGTGCAGTCAAGAGTTTCAAATTTTAGATAAGATAAATGATTGGCTTCATTGGAAGTTTCATGTTGCTTGAGTTAAAATGGAGATTGCAGCTGATAGGGTAGGTAGGAGTGTGTGAATAAGCTCAAAGGTGAATGAGCATATTTTCAGTAGGTACAAAGTTGGTTTTTCAGCAGTAATCATCAATTTTGAGCTCGAGGAGAAGGCCATAAGAGCTTGGCGAAGTTTTCGCAAACTTCAGAGTTGTTTTTTCAAGAAGATGGATAGTAGCACTGGAACTACTGGTTCTTTGGTGTACCACAGGGGCAGACCATCCCAAGTGGAGCCATTGTTATCAATCAAAAAAATAAAGCATCATTTTGAAAAGGTTACATAGTTTCATGGGTCAAAATAAGGTTTTAAGAGTCATTTTTGAGTTTGACCAAGGGAAATTATAAATTTTCCTAGTTTGAGTTTACCCTTAGGTCCAAATACACTCATTTTTAAACTCCTTCAAGTCAAATCATTCATCATTTTCAAAAAAAATTTGGTACCGAAAGTGCCAAATTAGCCAATAATCCCTATTTTCGTAGCGTATCCAGTGTAAAAAAGGAAAAAAGCGCTACGAAACTGCTGAAAGTTATGAAGCAAAAACTCTGTTTTCTGGTTTTGAGTAGTTAACTTAAAAGGAGTTTTCTGAGAAAAAAAAAAGGTATTTTAAGAAACTGAGAGAGGTTATTTTCAAAAACATATCAAATAAAAATAACCTCTCTCAAGTTTCTCACAGGTGTTATCAGTTGGGAGATATAAGGCTTTATTTGAAGCCCTATTTTCAGAAAACAGAGTTTTCCTGTTTTACACATGTTTTTCAAAGGAAGTTTCTGGATAGCAGGAGATGTGTTTCAAAAAATAAAGAGAGGTTTGTATTCAAGAAATAATAGCCTACAAAAATATCCTTTAGTTTCTCAAAATAAATCATGGATGAGGAGATATAGGCTCTGTCCCAAGACCTATTTTTCTGGAAAAAAACAGGAGAAATCTGCAAGAAATGCCTCAAGGAAGCTAAAATGAAGGTGGTTTATTGTTTGTATGGTTTGTAGATGATGAGGACAGGTTATATTTTGATTTTTTTTGGAAACCACACTTTTCATTTGACAAATTTATGAAGAATCTGCATACTCAGCAGTTTCGTAGTGCATTCAGTGTAAAAAAGCAGAAAAGCGCTACGAAACTGCTATAACTGCTTTTCTTGCTTGTTTTGATCAGTTTTTGAAGGGTTGAAGAATGAATCAAGAATTGAATTTTCTATGGAGGATGTATTAAAGGGTAATTAAAACAATATTGGAGGAAATAAGTCAAATATTTGAAGAATAAAGGTTGAAATAACAACACTACGAAAGCGCTACGAAATTGTTGTGTTTTCGTAGTGTAACACATTACAACATTTTTGAACAGTTTTGAAGTGGTTTTGGGAAACTGGAGGTTAGGAAAGAGTGATGGGACATGTTAAACAAATCTTAAACAAACAAGGACCATGAAATGAATATTAATTGATGGTCAGAATGTTCAAATAAGTAAAAATATCCTATGCCTAAAAAATAGGGTATGGTTTCCTGCTTTTGTGGAGGTCAGCAAAGTAGTCATGAAGAACTTAATCTCATTATCCAAATTCGACCATGTGATGATACACTTGTCAGTGATGTAATTTCAAGTAGATAAGGTTGTTAGGATACTGTTGTTAAATATAGTAATAATGAGTTTGAGTCCTTTTTGGAATAGGACTGTTAAGTAGAATAAGTGTCTTTTTGTAATAAATTCCATGTCTTATGGTTATGCAAGGTGTCAGTAGTTAGAAATTTGATGTATCTAGCCTAGAGGCAGATCATCCCATGTTGTAAGATGTCTATTAAAGACCAAGAGGTCGAATTTGTAAAGGGTTGGATACTTTTTTGGCAAAATTGCAGCTTATTGTAAAATCACTGTTTCAACAATATAGAGATGGATTACTTGGCCAACTTGAGATTCTGAAGGAGTTTTTGGTGCTTACTTGTTCTATATTTACCTTTTATGTATCTCTCTTGCAGTGATTTTCATTTATATTACTCATAATTCATCCTTGTGATGCTCTGACTTCCTTTATAAGTGAATTGACTGTGTATTTCCATGTCTCATGTATGTGTGTCCTACTACTAAAAAATCTGACCTGCCTCAACTTCCATGTCAAGTAAACTCACTGGATCACTGAAATTTTGACTGCATAAGCTCAATGGCTACATATTGATATTATTTTCAACCTACAGGTTGGAAAATGTGATCTCAGCAGAATATTTTATTGTAAAGCCTTTGGAGTGTTCTGATATATACAGTAACAATACCACTTTCCTTGACCTGAGATTCTTAGTATATTTCAATGAGTTTATGTCCTATATTTTGAAATATTTTTCTTCCATAGTTTAAGTGCTTATTACTCATAATTCATGACTTTTCAAGCTCTGACTTCCTTTAAGTATTAAGCTATGGTGAAATCTCTTTCAATATTTTTACTTTCAATACCTTGATGTCTCATTACTCATAATTCATGTGCTACATGCTCTGACTTCCTTTGAACCTCAAGTTATTGGGATTTTCCTGAATATTTTATCCTTTCATTGAAGTATATACAAGCCTTAGCTTCCATAAGGAGAGCCTTTGTCATATTTATCCCTGTCACTGACTCCATAGCCCAATGGTAGCAAGCCTTCATCTTTTCAACCTGTAAACATACAAAACCAAGACACAAACAATAGATTTAGCCATCTATCTATATATTTATTCAATATAATTAACCCTTGAGAGAGCCCTCTCAGGCTGAGGAGGCTAAGCCTGAGTCACAAGATTGGTTTGAAATAGTTACACTGAAGTTTTTTGATCAACAGCCAATCAGGTACGATTTTGGTTATAACAAGATGCATCGGTGTAGAATCTTTGTAAAGCACCGGTGCACTACAGTAATAAGACACACCGGGCTGGTGTGTACGGAGCACACAGTGTGCAGTGTGCCAATGTTTTGTGCACACTGGTGCTTTCACTTTTTGAATGCACTAGTGCAGTTGAGGATGATAAGCGCACCGGGTGAAAAACATCTGCAAAAACCTCCACCCTCCAACCTTCTCTAGTAACCTCTGGTAGAAATGGATGTCTAGGGTATTTTTATAAGGGGTTCCTCAAAACATCCGCTAGAGGGTATTTTCCTTGTAGTGTTAATTTTTGAGATTGCAACAAGATTATGAGCTTATTGGAAAGGAGTCGCCTTCACTAAGTGGGCCCACAGGCTATTTTTGGCGCAAAGTCTATTTTTAGACTATGTCTATTTTTAGACATATGGATCATGTTCTATGAGTTGCAGGATGCTATTTGTGGAGGGTTGGTCAAGTTGGAAAAATAGATGGACTTCTATTTTTAGACATATTGGGCGGAATCTATTTTTAGATTGCCAGTCTAAAAATAGATATGTCGAATATTATTAGCTCTTAATAATATTTGGACTATAAACATTATCTTATTCTCTTGGAGCACTTCGGTTAAGTGCACAGATGTGGCACAGGAGCTGACAGAAGGAATTACGCTATTCCTGAGGGTTAAGTGGAGCTATTGCATGGATACTTCAATTAGAACTCATGTGAGAGAGTTTGGTGGAGTTGATTGAGGAAGTTAATGGAGTTGTGTTCAGTTTAACTAATCTAAACATAGTTGAGCTATTTGTATCCAGTTTAACTAATTGATACAATTAGTGAGAGTGGTGTGAATTAATTATTAATTAATTCACTAATTATAAACTCATAAATCAACTAAAGAATGCATCAGTTAACTTCAGTGCATGGACAGTTTCAGTGGAGACCAGTGCAGAAATAGGTAAAAGAGCAAGTTAACTATCAGTTGTGACTATACTGTTGCTATTTGCAACACAAAGATAGGTGGAGTAGCCCATGAGGATTGCACAGTTCAAGCCAGGTGGTTTATCTATTTAATGAAGCCATCCCATAGCATTGAAAATGCAATAGAGGCTGGCTATCAAGTGGCAAAAGATTGGAGCATGTGTTTTGCTAGATCTAGCTTGATAGTGTGTAGCAATTGAGGTTGTGCATGAGAGCTTGTGAGGAGATTTTGTACTATGATTGTTACATGATCTCCATGACATATAATATACAGATAGTTGGGGTTTTCAGCTTTAAGATTTCCCATTAAATACCGTGTTCATATGTGTGATTGTTTGTGGTTTTAATGTATGCATGCAATTGATTTTATTTCCGCATGTGATGATCAATGGTAGAAGAGATTCTGTATTATGCATGAAGCTAAAATAGTGTGTGATCAAGAGAATATCGGTGAATAATATCTCAGTTATTCAAATTTCTACATGGTATCAGAGCGATATTGATCATTGGAGCAATTGAAAAACATTGAAGCGGTTGAGTTTTGTGCTGGTGGAATTCGAATTTGCAGTAGTGTTTTCTTGGTGTCGAAGTTGAGATGTCTTTCAACGGATTGCGATTGGAGTATGCCCTTGAGGGAAACTCAAATTATATTGCATGGAAGGGCATGATGGAGGCGGTGTTAGATGACAATGGGTTGAAGGATATCATAGATCTGAAATTCCAAAGCCTACTTCTGAAGTGATCTTGCCGTGCCAGCGCATGGAAAAGAAGACAAAAGTGTCGAAGGATTCTGTTGGAGGGCGTGAAGGATCACATAGTATCCGACCTTCATGGTAAGGCTTCTCCATTCTTCTATGTAGAAGCTTTGACAAAATATATTTCAAAGCAAAAGGAAGCGATTAAGAGGAAGTTGGCGCTCAAGGATAAACTCAGAAACATAAAGATGGAGAAAGGCGACAGTATTCCCAAGTACCTCACGAAGTTCATCCAATGCAGGGATGAGCTGGGAAGTGTGGGGGTGATTGTAGATGATGAGGAATTGGTGAGCTTGGCTCTCCTTGGGCTTCCGAAGAGTTGGCACTCCTATCAGGACTCTGTCAATGGTCGAGAGAAATTGCCAGGATGGGAGCGACTTTGGTCGGATCTTGTGCAAGAGGAGATAAGGCGGAGTACCAGGGACGGATCTTCATCAAAGAAATATGATGAAGAGAATTGCACTTTGGCTGCCAAAGCAAAGAAGGAGAAGATCAAGAAAGCTTCTCAATCCGGTGCGAAAGGCAAGAAGCAGGACATGTCCAAGGTGAAGTGCTTTCACTGTCACCAACATGGACATTACGCCACTAATTGTCCACAGAAGAAGAAAAATAAGCAGGCTGCTGGGACTGCATTTGGAGAGGCCTTAGCCTCGTAGTTTGAGATGGATTTTTCACTGATAGCATGCTTGGTCTCAAGCATGACGGGATCAGTGTGGTTTCTTGACAGTGGTGCATGTTTTCACATGACAGGAGATCAATATTTTTTTACTGATCTGGATGAGAAAGATCTTGGAGTGCACATCGAGATGGGCAATGATGGTAGATACAGTGCGATCGGTATCGGTACCATTTCCTTTGAGAGGGATTTTGGTAAACCCTTCGTATTGAAGGAAGTGATGCATGTTCCAGGATTGAAGAAGAATCTTATCTCTGTGGCGATGTTAGAAGACAAGGGATATGATGTTGTCTTTTACGAGGGAAAGGATTTCCTGCGTAGTAAGGCAACTGGTGAGACCCAGAGGATAGGGGTTCGAGTTAAGAACCTTTATCAATTACAGGTAGATGGCTGCACAGCAATGGTAGGCAAGGCAAAAGGAGTGGTGAGCTGGGATGATGGCGAGTTGTGGCACCGGAGATTGGGCCACCTTCACCATGGAGATTTGAAGATACTGTAGCAGATTTCTACTGGGCTTCCTAAGGGTACTCTTGCGTAGTCAGATCAGTGCAAGGGGTGTACCTTGGGAAAATTTGTGAAAGCCACCTTTCACGAGAAGGATAGTTGCGCCATGACGATCCTTGAGAGAATTCACACAGACGTGTGTGGAACTTTCTCATTAGCTTCGACAACAAAGCACAGGTATTATGTGATATTTGCTGATTATTTTTCTTGTAAGTGCTGGATCTTTTTCATGCAGAAGAAGAGCGAGACATACTCAAAGTTCTGTGAGTTCAAGGCACTGGTTGAGAAAGAATCGAGGAAGCAGGTGAAGGCTCTTAGGAGCGACAATGGTGGTGAATTCATCTCTGGCGAATTCAAGGACTTTTGCAGCGCAGAAGGAATTCGAAGAGAGCTCATAGCACCTCATAACCCACAGCAAAACGGGGTTGCTGAGCAGAAGAACAGAACGATCGTGGGTGCTGCATGGGTGATGTTGCATGATCAGGGCCTACCCATACACTTGTGGGCGGAGGCATGCAATACTGCAGTATATGTGCAGAACCATTGTCCTCACAGGATACTTGGCATGAGTACACCCGAGGAGGCGTTTTCTGGTAAGAGGCCTGATATTTCCTATTTGAGGATTTTTGGTTCACCTGTTTACATTCATGTGACGAAGGATGCCAGGAAGAAGTTGGAGCCAAACGCAGAGGTTGGGATATTTTTGGGGTACACTGATACACCCCACAACTATCGTGTGTATTTTCCAGATAGTCGCAAGACTGTTGTGCGACGGGATATCAAATTTCATCAGGAGAAAGCCTTGAAGTGTTCGCTTGAGAGGGAGCCAAACTTGCATGCAGATGAGGAGCTATTAGTTCCTAAGGATGAGCCTCAGGATGCGGATCAGCCACAAGAGGAGGTTCATGGAGTGGAAGAGACCACTCAGGCAACGCCAACCATCAGAGGGCGGAAGCGCACTACAGAAGCTGAGCGACTGGCTCAAGATGCAGAGAAGGTTGTAGGAGCACTTACATCACAGCGCAGACAGAGACAGTCACCTAACCGGTACACTGGATACATGGCTCTTATGAGCAAGTGTATCATGACAGAGCCATCCTCTTTCGAGGAAGCTGTGGAGGATCTCGCATGGGTAGATGCCATGGTGGAAGAGTATGATTTGATTGTCAGAAACAGTGCATGGGTGATTGTCCCAAGGCAGGAGGGGAAATCAATGATGGGTTCGAGATGGATCTACAAAGTGAAGAAGGCAGCTGACGGGAGTGTGGAGAATTACAAGGCAAGATTTGTTGCCCGAGGTTTTTCACAGATAGAGGGGATCGATTATGAGGAGACCTTTGCACCTGTCGCAAGGTATTCTTCCATACGGACGATTCTTGCTCTCTCAGCGCAGATGGGGTGGCACATTCATCAGATGGATGTGAAGACTGCGTTCCTCAACGGAGTCATTGAGGATGAGGTGTACATAGAGCAGCCCGAAGGTTTCGAGATCTTCAGCAGCGAGTCGCATGTGTGCAGGCTCAAGAGAGCACTGTATGGGTTGAAACAAGCACCTCGTGCTTGGTACACACGGATAGACAGTTATTTCACCGGACTTGGATTATCCAAGAGTGAGGCGGATCCTAACCTATACCAGATTGTGGTGGAGGGTAAGTTGCTGATCATTGTACTTTATGTAGATGATTTGATTTTTACGGGTGATGAGCTGTTGATACTCTCATGCAAGGATGATCTTGCAAAAGATTTTGAAATGAAAAACTTGGGCCTCCTTCATTATTTCCTGGGATTGGAAATTTGGCAGCGCAGTGATGGATTGTTTGTTTCTCAGGGTAAGTATGCCCGGGAGATACTGGAGAAGTTTAAAATGCATGGCTGCAAGCCTGTTGATACTCCTTTTCCTGGTGGATGGAGGAAGGAGGATGCTACTTCAGCGGAGGTAGTGGATGCCACTGTTTATCGACAGTTGGTGGGGTCGCTTATGTATCTGGTCAATACACGACCCATAGCTTTCACAAGCTATGGTTAAGCCTACCAAGCTCTACTGGAAGGCAGGCAAGCATGTATTGAGATATCTCAGAGGCACATCGGGATATGGATCATGGTACAGATAGGAGAATGAGTTGAGGTGACATTGCTTCACGGACTGGTATCAGCATGTCAGAGATTGTGTGCAGCGGAAGATCATGTTACTTTCATACATTCCTACGGAGGATCAGGATGCTGATATCTTGACGAAGGCGCTCACCAGGAGAAAATTCGAATACCACAAGGGCGGGATAGGGGTTGCAGATAATCCATATCTTGTTGAGAGGGAGTGTTGAGATTGCAACAAGATGATGAGCTTAGTGGAAAGGAGTCGCCTTCACTAAGTGGGCCCGCAGGGTATTTTTGGCGCAAAGTCTATTTTTAGACATATGGATCATGTTCTATGAGTTGCGGGATGCTATTTGTGGATGGTTGGTCAAGTCGGAAAAAATAGATGGACTTCTATTTTTAGACATACTGGGCGGAATCTATTTTTAGATTGCCAGTCTAAAAATAGATATGTCGAATATTATTAGCTCTTAATAATATTTGGACTATAAAAAATATCTTATTCTCTTGGAGCACTTCAATTAAGTGCACAGATGTGGCACAGGAGCTGACAGAAGGAATTACGCTATTCCTGAGGGTTATGTGGAGCTATTGTATGGATACTTCAGTTAGAACTCATGTGACAGAGTTTGGTGGAGTTGATTGAGGAAGTTAGTGGAGTTGTATTCAGTTTAACTAATCTAAACATAGTTGAGCTATTTGTATTCAGTTTAACTAATTGATACAATTAGTGAGAGTGGTGTGAATTAATTATTAATTAATTCACTAATTATAAATTCATTAATCAACTAAAGAATGCATCAGTTAACTTCAGTGCATGGACAGTTTCAGTGGAGACCAGTGCAGAGATAGGTGAAAGAGCAGGTTAACTATCAGTTGTCACTATACAGTTGCTATTTGCAACACACAGATAGGTGGTGAAGCCCATGAGGATTGCGAAGTACAAGCCAGGTGGTTTATGTTATTTAATGAGCCATCCCATAACATTGATAACGCAATAGAGGCTGGCTATCAAGTGGCAAAAGATTGGAGCATGTGATTTTCTAGATCTAGCTTGATAGTGTGTAGTAATTCGAGGTTGTGCTGAGAGCTCGTGAGGAGCTTTGTACTATGATTTTTACATGATCTCCATGACATATAATATACATATAGTTGGGGTTTTCAGCTTTAAGCTTTCCCATTAAATATTGTGTTCATATGTGTGATTGTTTGTGGTTTTAATGTGTGCATGCAATTGATTTTATTTCCGCAATTAATGATCAATGGTAGAAGAGATTCTGTGTTATGCATGAAGATAAAATAGTGTGTGATCAAGAGAATCTCAATGAATAATATATCAGTTATTCAAATTTCTACATTAATGATTTCATATTGATTGAATTTTAACCTTAAAGCCCTTTTACTTTTGTAATTGAGTTCATGGGGAGCATATCCATTCTTTAAGTAGAAAATAAGATCAACATATTGGGACTCAGTATCAGTTATGCTCACCTCATATACGTGTATAATGTTACCTAAGTCCTCATCAGCTGGTATATTGGATGATCCAGTAAGAAATCTGCAAAAACCTTGTCCTCTAACAATCTTAGTTGGTTTTATGTCTATGTCATATTATTGTAGAGTTGTGACCCAATTTTCCATATTGTCTCCTAATTATTTCTTCACAAGTAAATGTCCCACTGTTGGTAATGGGACTATTACTTTAGTGTGGGTCTTTAGAAGAAAAGGAATGAAATTATTTATTGATTTGAAAACAACAAAGGCTTGCTTCTCCACCTCAAAATAATTCAGTTCTGCACCTTGAAAATTTTAACCGGAGAAAGAGATTGGTGCCTCAATTTTATGATCATTAAGTTATGTTAGAACAATGGAATAATATGTTTCAGAAGCAAAAGTATATAAAATAAAATGATCAGAAAAATCAGGAGTAGTTAAATAGGGAGCATCTATAATTGCTTGTTTGATTGAATCAAAAGCCTCTCTTTCATTGTGTCCCCATTTAAAAGCTAAATTTTTCTTGATCATGGCTTGTAATGGTAGAAAAATTTGGGAAAAATCAAGAACAAATCTCTTGAAAAAAATTATCTGTCCCAGGAAATATTGCATTGATTTTTTTATTATGGGGTAAAGAAATTTCAAAGATGGCCTTAATCCTTTCAGGGTCAATGAAAATTCCTTCCTTGGATACAATAAATCCTAAAATCTTTCCTTCACTGACAACGAAGTAAGATTTGTTTGGATTTAATGAAATTCCATAATTTTTACAACGTTTGAAGATATATTTTAAATCGTGAAAAAGGTTTCTTATTTTCTTTATCGGGCCTCTGAAGGTGATGTACATGGCTCTTTGGAAGGTTTCTCCTGCGTTTATTAAACCAAAAGGCATTTTTTTATAGGCATAAGTTCCCTATTTGGTCCTAAACGTAGTTTTTAAACTATCATCTTGATGAACCAGGATTTGGTTATATCGTGAGAAACCATTAAGGAAAGACATGAGTTCAGAACCAGTTACCGATTGTAAGATTTGTTCCATAGGTAGCAAAGGAAAATTGTCTTGTTTACAACCTTTATGTATCTTTCTAAAATCAATGCAAATGCGTATGTCACCATTTTTCTTCCTGACATGCACTAAGTGTAGAAATATCACTTTGATACCATGTATAAAATCTACCCATGGGATTCAATCCAATCTTGTGATGTATTAAAACAAGATACTGAATCCTTCTACAATATTTGCGGAATACAAAACACAATCGCTCAGTCAAATGCAAGTAAGATAAAGAAGTATCAATCGCACAACATAATATGTTATTTGGGAAAGCAACTCCTCAAAACATCTCTATCTATATTGTGTATTAATTCAAGGAATCATGAAACAATGAAATGCTTAATATCTCATGATATTCTCCAGCACTTTGCCAACTATCTCACATTGATCTAGGAAAAATAGGTCTAGTACTTCGCCAATTCTCAACCTTACTTTATCCTGCTTTTCTCACGCAATTCCTAGGGAATTAGCTCCCTATTAAATAGGAAAAATAGCCTTCCTTGATTGTGAAATGCATCGTGGAATCCCAATGGCTCTATAATTGCACATGGTAAATTTACTATAAATACAACTGATAGTTATGTTCCCTTTAACCTCTGTATCAACTCGGTCTTCCTCAAAACTTACATGCATGCAACTATTTACAGTGAATTATTAGTTAACTAATTGATCACTCATTGTGAATTAAATCTAATTTAATTCACTAGACCCGTCACTAGCTCATCTCTCAGTTAGAACTACTTAAACTGATTATAACTCAATAAGTTGAGTTAACTCACTCACATAACACATCCACTGATGCATCAGCTTCAACTGGACCCCCAAAATATTATAATCCCTCCACATGCCTCATCTTATACCCTCAACTCAAATTTCTTGAGATAACTCAGTCATCATGACTTAGTTAACTGATAAAAGTTGTTATGAGATGAAATTACAATTTATCGTCCAATTTATTTAAGGTGTTATCACTCCAATAATTCTCAAAGGGTTGTTTATTTTTTTTGGTTTAAAGAATATTAGAGGTAACCACAAATCTAGTTTTAAGCCTTAGGATCTAGCCTTCCTAATGCTCAGAGAGGGCTCTCTCTATATGATTTATCTTTGTTGATTGTAGTTGATTTTAGGCTAGTTATGTAGGATTACTTGGGATTTGATTTTTGGATTTGGTTTGGTGGTGAAATCACTTACTCATATGGATAGATGTAGGTCTGTATTCCATTGGGCTAATGGAGTCAAAGTGTCAAGCAGCAGGACAGAATCAAGGTCAAAATGAAATGTTCACAGGGCAAGATAGCTGGGTCAATTCAGATCCTTAGGCTGCTGGTGAAAATGGTTTCAATCGAGGTAAGAGAGAAATTAAGGGTTCTCAAATCTGGATAATGAGTGAAAAGACAGAGGTCAATCGAAACTAGGGAGCAATTAAGAATTCCCTAATCTGGATATCAAAAGAAAAAATGTAAATGATAAACAGTTCAAGACAGAGTGTAATTAAACATATTCTGTAATAACATTCCTGTTATATCACTTAGATTAAGCAAACATATAAGCATGTGAAAACATAAGAAAGTGACAATGAACAAGTGAAAATACTTCACTAAAATGGCTCAACACATGAATCCCGTAATATGATGCTTTATTGCTTGATGTAGTCAGCTGGCTTGAAATTGGTACAATCACCCTTAGGTTCCAAAATAGTACAATTATAGAAATATTCAGCAATTCATCCACCCTCAATACTTCGAAATGTGAAGTATTTATACAAAAACTCTTACAAAATATCCTAAAACAAACTTAGGAATTATTTATGGAAAATAAATATCTTCATGCAAGAAGATAGAGACAACTATCTAACTAATGCAAGTTGTCCCTGCTTTTATTGAATTTACTGTTGTTGTCTATGATATTTTTTCTAATTTATCTCTTTGCTATTTGCTCAACGAAGGTTGTTTGTTAGGTAGTGGAGTGTCCTTTACGCTGGCAGTTTTCAACTCTGTTTTTCATCTCTGATTTAACTTTAAACCATATCTTTAATCTGATACTCTGTTACTATTCTGTTTTCACTTGAAATTGTCACTACTGTTTTTATCCTTTTGACTGCTTTGTTTTACTGTTGTTCTCTTCACAGTAAATCAGTCATTTTTTCCCAAAATCTAGCTTCTGGTAATTTTTTCTTCACCATCCTTCTGAATATTTCATCTGCCTCTGTATACTTTGAAAATGTAAGCTTGCTGACAAATAAGTGTTTTACCTCATGCTGTAGGTAAAAGAGGCTTTCAAAGATTTTGTAGAGTACTTTCCCTGTTGGAATACCTTGCATGGCTAAGTTATTGGCTTGCTCCTTAGCTACTTCTCTAATCTTCTTATCATAGTCTTCTTGTTTCATCAACCTGTCATTTATAACCAGTGGACTTGGAAGGCCTTTTTGCCTTAGAATATCAAACTTCATCATGAACCTGGTTATGGTAACTTCCATATTCTGGCATTTATGTTCTAATTGTATCATCAAATTATTTTTAGAAATTACCTTCCTGACTTCTAGGATGGTTTCTGTCCTGTCACTAATTCCAATATCTTCTAACTCCTGCTAATTTTTGGAATTAAGAAATTTGATGATTTCAAGAGTTCTTCAGGTTTCTTACCAAGTTATTCTTTGATTTTTTGGATGGATTCATCTGCTACTTTAATTATATCTTTCTGTTCATAGATAACCTGAATGGATTTCCAAATATCATTGACAGGTTTAATGATATTGGCCCAAAGCTGCTGCTTGACTTGTGCCATATGTTCTTTCAGTGTTAGTTCTTTCTCTAGCTTCTGTAATTTCTCATTCAACCTGTTTATCTTCTGCACTTCATTGTTGTGCATAATCTGAACTAAATTCTTCTCATCAGTCAAAATTTTCAAGTGTTCTTTGAGGCCGTTGATTTCATTTGTATGAATAGACATTTCCTGCATTGCCTTCACAAGTTTATTTGCCTCATCTATAGGCTGTGTTGATGTTGTTGAAGACTTTGTTGCTGAAGTTGTTTCTAATGTGATAGGAAGTGTTGTATCCATTGGGACTGTAGGGGAAAATGATTCTGCTAATGTGGAAGTTACAATAGTAGTGACTACAGGGATGACAGTGACAGGGACTTCTTCTGCTCTGGCCTTTTTCTCCTGTACCAACTTGTCCATTTCATTCTCCATTTCTTTTATCTGGGCAGTGAATTGAAGAATGAGATTCATCATCTCATCTTTCTGATTTGCATCGTGTAACACTTCCTTTTCCCGAGGATGTTCAGTAGGAGGAATCTTGAGTTTCTTTTTTAATGCAACAATGTCTGCATTCTTCTTCTTTATCAATTCATCTGCAACTTTTACTTTTGTTGGATCATATCCTACTTCAGTAATCAAATCTTCCAGTGATTGATTATGTTATCCTTAGCCTGTGAGGATGCATTTTCCAATTTGAGCTGATCTTTGATGTTCCCAAGAGTGTTTTGTAACTTATCTATACTCATGGCTTTATTTTTCATGATTGAATAAAGCATTTCACCAGCTTGTTTGTGAAATTCTATCTGATCAATTGGATGAATATCTTCTGCTTGAACTTCATATGATGTATTTTTGTAATCAGCTGATGTTTTGAGATGCTTTACTTTAGGCTATAGGAAGGTCATCTGCATATTCCTAGTCTTGTAGTCAAAAGTAGAAAGAAATCTGCTTTGGTCACTGGATGACTGATTCCAATATTGGTTATATGTATCAGTCTTCAAGGCTTCATTTCTCATCTTTATTTCTTTGTATTTATGCATGATTTCCACCTCCTTCTCTACTGGTTTGCTAGATGAGGATACTTCAACACTGTGTTGTTTCTGAATCATTTGAGTGTTTGAAGTTGAAGGCTGGTGTGTTCTTTCAACAGTTGTAGGTGGAGAATTGTCTTTCACCACTGTTTATGTATCAATTACTTCTATTGTTTCCACTTCTTCATTGACAGGATTTAATTTTGGCTTCTTCCTGTACATCAATTTAAATTTGGTTTCAGTTGTAGTCTCTGTAGTGTATGATCCTTCTTCTCTGATTCTTTTTGAGTTTCTATCTTTTTGGGCTGGAGTTCGCAATATTTGACTAGTATCACCTTGCTTCTCTGCCTCTATTAAAGTGTTGTCCAACCATTCATACTGGTTGGAGTGTTTCTCAATGCCTGGTTTCTTCTCATGTACATAAGGAGTTAATTTTCATTTAATACTTAGTTTGCTTATTACTCCTAGAGGATCATAATACCATAGAAAACCCTTACTCAATTTAAACTACTGCAAATACTTTTCTGCCTGTGGACCTGCATCTCTACTGTTACAAATAAAAGGGCCAACCTAAATTTTTATTTTGAACTGTGTATTCTATTTTGCTGCCAAGAAATTGATTCCATCAGAATTAATGATCTGTCTGATATACTTAAGGGAAAATAACCTCATTGGGAGGTATTTGGGTAGTTTATATGGAATAATATTTGATCAATATACCCTAATATTTGTATAGTTTTGATACAATTACCAATATCCTGTCCTATTATGCTCTCACAATTGTAGGATTTTCTTAATTTCCTCACTGATTCTTGGCTTACTGCTACTGTTCAGCATATTGACCATAGGATGAATAAAAGAATTAATGAACTCTGTGTAGGTGGATGGTGTGGAGTCTTTTCTGATAATTGGAGTCCAAAATATAACTGACTGTGGGTTAACATCAACCTTTTGAAGGTTGATGGTAGATTTCTCAGACTGAAAATACAAAAACATGTGGAATAGGACCGATGAATACTTGAAAACACCTTCTTTAGGCATTTTAACAAGTTGTTCATGCATAGTATCAGCAAGGAACTGGGAAAAATTGAAAATGGTAGCAGGAGGTTGACCAAGTGTGAAGGTAGACAGGAAACCCAGGATTGAAGCATCAAAATGTTCAGCAGTAAAATAATGCAAGATGCAGGACAACATTGTGATGATGTGTCTGGTTCTCTCAGAAATATTGCAGATGGGTAAGGAGGATTTGTCTTGGGAGTTTCTATAGATGAAGGCATGAAATTTTGGAATATTTGGAACCTCTTGGGGAAGTCCAGATTCAGATATATCTATGTAAGGTTCTCAATGGAAAAAAGGGTTTCATCTGGCCTAGGTTGGATCTGCAGCATTTGGTTAATTGAATCAGCTGTGATGGTGAACAAAATTTATTTTCCAGGGGTAATTAGGGCTCTTTGATAAGGAAAATAGCAAGATTGACAGAGTCTGATCACTTCTGGGCACTGGAAGGTCTATGGGAGAACATACTTTGGAAAATTAGACTCCAAATGAAAACCTCATCTGCTTGATCTATGGATTTTTCATGGCTCCAACAGTGGAGCTCAAGAAGGTTAAAATCAGTGACTGTGTCATTAATATTAAAGTCTCTATCTGCTAAAGGAGTGTATTCCACATCTACAATTAGAGGTTGCAGAGGATTGACAGATACATTGCTTTTGAAAGCCATTTTTTTGTTAATTTTACTCAATTGATTATCTTTTGAATCAAGAAATGGATTCAGGCCTTTGGGAGCACCTTCAGCAAGATAATTAAAGTTTTCAGACTAATTTAGGATGAAACATGGGTTTATCCTCTGGTCTACAACGATTTAATTGATCAAATTATACTCTTCTGTGTTAAAAAAAAATCTTAAGGCCTTAGTTACTCTGTAAAAATAAAACTAGGGTCTAAATAAAAGGAATGGAAGGCAAGAGGGATTTCTTCAGGTTTGAAAAGGCTTCTAAATGATTTGATTACTTATTATTTTCTCTTTAGATTAAGAAAACAAGCCTAAACACTGAGGAATACCTAGAGAAAATGAGGTTTTTTGTTTGCAGAAGGATTTTGAGGCAACAGAGGCTTTCTGAGGTTCTTCTGGTCTTTATAGAGCTTCAAATCAGGTTCTGCACTGGTTGTAGAAGAAAATGGTTGAATTCTATTTAAAATTTGGTTCAAAACAGGGTTGATAACAATTCTTTAGGTTGGCAATGCTTCTTCTGCGGAAAATTGTAACAGAAAGGATGAAAAGGCATAATTGTGTGGTTTTATTCGCATTTTAACCAATAGTGATTAAAGCGTTGAATGCGCTGGTCAAATTCAAATTGGCAAGGTGGTTTCTGCCACGGGAAAGAATACCACTAAATGGTTTTCGCATGAGCCAAAGGTGGTAGGCGGTATAAATCTTGAGGATGCAATCGAATGAAATAGAGTCATGTAGCTAGGAGTGGAGCTCCGTAAACCACACATTTTGCAAGGTTGGGGTGTGGTTAAAGAATTTGCTATCGGGTGTGCGAAAAGGTTTACTGGCCATCGGATCTGGTCAGTGTAGATCTGACGGTTGGAAAATAGCATTGAATTTTTCAGGGTTTCTGATAGAAGGGGCCTGGGAAAAGTCAATGCGGAAGTCATACGATATATACATTGGTCAGGTTTATATAATAGTGGGACCTATGTATAGGCGAGATTCAATACATAATGGGTCGAAAGTAAATCAAACATGGGGAATTTAAACTATAGGTTATATAAAAATAATGGGTTTGTGAATAATATATATGCGTAAATTAATATAATACTAGTTTAAAAGGTATATAATGGGAGACAATAAATAAAGTTAAATGTTAAAAATGTACATTGAAATGTTAATAAGTGCGAGGTTGTAAAATACAGGGGGAATGTAAAAATACACCAAGGAAGGAATTTTAAAATAATATCGGGTGAGTTTATAGCAGTGGGGCCCGAATTATTATTTTAATCATTTAGACTTAGGATAAGTGTATTTTAGGGGTTTTATGAATGAAATGGAAATTAATAAAGGGTTTTTACTTTTCCAAAGGAAAATATGCATTTTAACTTAGGAAAAGGGATTTTTTGTAGGGGAAAAAGAATGAAGTAAGAGAAAAGGGTAAAAATGAAGGGGAGGAGGTATTTTTACAAGGGAAATGATTTTGAAATGAAGTTAGTAAATGAAATGACCAATTTTCTGCTATCCATGCCTTGTAAAAACTGCTTCTGCCTACCCATCACCTACCCTAACATTTTTTCTTCATTTATTTGGGTACATTTGAGCTTGCAAACCCTTATTCATTTTTATTTTAACAAAAAACTAACTAATTCTATCCTTATTTCTTCCAAGGGCTCAGATTAAATTATTGAGCTCCTTATTATTATCTACCTAACTATTGATCTACCAAGATTAAACAGTTTGGCTAGATCTTTATTCTCTATCTATCAGCATGAAATTTATAGCATGGAAGGTCAAGATTAAGCAGTTTGACCTTCATGGATTGTGGCATTTTTGACAAGATACACACAATCATTGTTTTTTCACAGTAAAGTTAAAAGTAGTGGCATTTGAATTTGCATCACTTTCATGATCTTCCTTTTTTTTCTTTTTTTAATTCAGTCCTTTTATTTTTCTTTTAGGACTTTTACCCTCTTTATATTTTTTAATTTTTCTAATATGGGAAAACAATTTTGCAGAAAGCAAAGTATGTACATATTACAAGACTAATCAAAGTCAATTCAAAATTATGAATCCCATTATTATAGGACCCTAGCATAAGGGAAAGATAAATTATATGCTTCACATTCCACGAACAAAATTCTGGTGCATAAAAAATTCCACATTCCTGGTGCATCAAGATTCCATGGCCTCTGTGGGTGCATTTTTTGTCCTTTCTGATTGCCAATTTCACTGTTTCTTGTTGAAATTTTCAACACTCCCTCTCAACAAGAAAGGAATTCAATTTATCCCAATCCTGTACCTTTGGAACGCTCTAAATGAAACACTTCTCTAGTGTTGTTTGCACCTACAACTCATAAAATTGAATAGCCTTTGAACAACTGAATCAGTATAATGCATCTATCATCAGAGTCCTCTGACTGCTGCTAGCTACTGCACCTATCTACTGGACTCTCTGTGTTGCTGCTGACATATGCATTTGTGCCCTTTGCACTGCTACCAACTCTGATCTGCGCTCAAGTATCTGACATATGACACTCTGAATTTTCATTCCTAACATCTGCCTGCATCAATCCAACCGATCCTTCCTTCTACTGCTTTATTGTGGGCTCCTCATAGCCAGATTCGATCCATGAGACACACCATCTCAATGGACCCTACCCAAATTTCTTCTTGGGATTATATATGCACATCGCCCCACCTCTCACATGTAGGTATAATTGCATGTACTCCCTCTGCCCATTTGTCTCAAAAGTTCTCCATAATAGAGGTCTTTGCTTGAGTGGATGCCTCCACTCGGTCTCCTCTTTGCTTCTTCAATTGTGTTTGCTCCACAACCTTCTAAGACTGCTTCTGAGGCTGCATGTTGGGAGATAATTGCTCCCTCCCAAACGCCAAGTCACTAACCACTGCTTTTCACCTAAAATATTTGCATGCATCCTTGACCTCGAGAGCATACAGGTTCTTGACTATTACATCGATCTGTTTCATTCGTCCCATAGCAATGTCTCTAAGGAAAAACTTTCCTTTTCTAAATATGACATCATAACCATGGTCTTCGAATATTGCTATGGAGACAAGATTCTTCCTTAGGCCTAGAACATAAAAACATATACCAGTCTGAGAGGGGATCCAGACTCCCTCTGAAAGGTAATTATACCTATGTCGGTCGCTTTATACCTCTCGTCATCTCCAAACTATATGTTCTAATGGAGGTCCTTCTCCTCCAAGTCATTGAAGAGATCTTTATTCTCCGTCATATGGAATGAGGAATCATTGTCTAGATAACACATGCATCCCATTACAATGTTGGCCATGCATGCAATGAGAGTAAAATCAAGCTCGAACTGTGAAGCCAACGCTTCACCCGTTGCAACCACAAGCTATTTCTTGCTTGCCTTCTTCTGTGGACAATTCGCAGCATACTGCTCGTGCTCGTGACAATGAAAACACTTCATCTTGGAAAAGTATATCTTGCCATCTTCACCTTGGTACTTATTTCCCTTGGATTTATTTCCTTTTATGACTGATGCACAATCTTCATCTTTGTCTTTGCTAGAGGTCCCGTCTCTGGTGCTCCGCCTTATTTCTTCTATTAACAAGTCATAACACAAACACTCCCAATCTAGTAGCTTCTCCCTCCCATTCAAAAAGTCCTCGTAACTATTCTAGCTCTTGGGAAGGCATAAAAGTGTTAGGCTCACCAAATCAGCCTGGGCTACAGTTACACCAACACTTCCAAGCTCATATCGCCATTGAGTGAACTTCGAAAAGTATGTTGGTATTGTCTCATCCTCCATCTTGATTATTCTAAGCTTTTACTTTTGCGCAAACTTCCTGTGGTCGTTGCTATTCTGAAATAGAGTTGTCAAGGCCTTCCACATAGCATATGGAGTTTCCTTCCCATGGATACTTCAGACAATATGATCTCAAACTCCCTCTAAAAATCTCCTTCTCTCCTTTTCTACCTTTTTTTGCCATGCATCAAGAAGTTGGTCGTTTGCTACTACGGGCTTGGGAATATCAGTATCTATCAATTCCTTCAACTCGTTGTCCTCCAACGCTGCCTCCATCCTGTCCTTCCATTCTATATAATTTGAAATTCCCTCAAGAGCATATTAGAGTCTCAAGCCATTGAAAGACACCTTGATCTGTTGTTGAATCCTGAAGAATAAAATCTGCAAATTTGAATACCTGTTCAAAACAAACTCGATTTATTCTCTTCTATTGTGATTCATGGTGCTCTTATACCATGTAGAAATATCGCTCTAATACCATGTATAAAATAGACCCATGGGATTCAATTTGATCTTGTGATGTACTAGAATAAGTAATTGAATCCTTATACAATATTTGCGTAATACAAAACATGATCACTCAATCACATGCGAGTAAGAGAAAGAAGTAAGTCAATCGCACAAAAAAATATGTTCTTGGGGAAAGAAACTTCTCAAAACCCCTCTATCTATCTTGTGTATTAAGTAAAGGAATCATGAAACAATACAATGCTCAATCTCTCATAAGATTCTCCAGCACTCTACCAACTGTCTCACACTGATCTAAGAAAAATCAGTCTAGTACTTAGCCAATTCTCAGCCTTCCTTCATCCTTCCTTGCTCACGCAATTCCTAGGGAATTAGTTCCATATTAAATAAGAAAAATAGTCTTCCTTGATTACGCAATGCATCATGACATCCCATTGACTCTATAATTTCACATGGGCAATTTTCCATAAATACAACTGATAGTTATGTTCCCTTTAACCTCTGTCTCAACTGGGTCTTCCTCAGAACTGACATGCATGCAGTTATTTATTGTGAATTATCAGTTAATCGATTGATCACTCATTTTGAATTAAATCTGATTTAATTCACTAGTCCTATCACAAGCTCATCTCTCAGTTAGAACTAGTTATATTAATTATAACTCAATAAGTTGAGTTAACTCACTCGCACCACACCCATTGATGCATCAACTGCAACCGGACCCCCAAAATATTAGAATCCCTCTACATGCCTCATCTTATACCCTTAAATCAAATTTATTGAGCTAACCGAGTCATCATAAATTAGTTAACTAATACAAGCTATTATGAGATGAAATTACAATTTATCGTCTAATTTATTTAACGGAAAAATAAATTAGACGCTTCACATTCCACGTCCAAAATTTTGGTGTATAAAAAATTCCACATTATTGGTGCATCAATATTCCACGACCTTTTTGGATGCATTTGTTGTCCTTTCTGGTTTCCAATTTCACGACTTCTTTTTGCAACTTTCAACACTAAGTTTGAGACCCATTTGGAATGCCTGACAGGAAAAATGGTTTTGGCTTTAAGGAGTTTATTCAATTCACTCCTGATTTGATGTTCTATATTGGGGTGAATTTTCCTTAATTTTTGTTGAACAAGATTGTCATTAGATACCGTTGGAATGGTGTGTTGAATATTTAAGGTATCATAGCTTTTGAGATCTTCATAACTCCAATCGAAAACACTCTTATATCTTTTTAATAAATGAATGAAGATTAGTCTTTGATATGGAGAGAGACCAAGACCTAGATTAATGTTCTAAGGTATGAGATCAGTTTCGAGGTTTATAATTTCAAACCTTAAGGTTGAAATTTTAGTTTGGAGTTAGTAACCTTCTTAAATTTGTCCTTTAGGTCATAGAGATATTCAAGCTTTACCATTGATTTAGGTAGAGAATTTTCTTTGATTATCTGTTTCAACTGTGTCTCATGTTCATCCTCATCAATTATTTCATGATCATATGATCCTTCAGATGTTAAAAAGCTTAAAATGTCTTCATCATCATTAAACACATGCTAATTGGTGCCATTGTCTGGAATAGATGGTCATAAAATTAATTCAATGGAAAACGTATGTGGACTATAATCCTAAGGTGGTATCAGTTTAGATGCTCATTAGCCAGAAGGTCGACACTAGAATTTCGAAGTCTTGGGATAAAAGAAATATATTCTAAAAAATGAGAAGTGAGGGCTTGAACAAGAGAATTATAATGCTTCAAATGACCAGAAACACAATGAATGGTGTTTATCACCTGTTTTACAATAATTTCGGAGTCTCAACACACTTGAAGATATTTGGCATCAAGACCTATTGCTTTATACAATCCTTGGACCAGTGCCTCATACTCAACAATATTATTTGAGCATTAAAAATATAATCTACATGATAGCATTGGTTTTTCTCCTTCGGGACTTATTAATATACAAGCTCCTCCTGCACCATCATTGGATATAGAGCCATAAAAATACAAAGTCCAAAATAAAGATTTAACTAATGGTTTATCTACAATATTTACACATTTGGAAGAATCTATTTGTGATTTTTTTTTGATTTGGGAAGTTACATAATTAATTGAAAAATGAAATTCTTGTGCATTAAAACTACCCAAAGATATTATTGGTAAATACCACTGGTTCATTCTCTTTTTCAAAATTAGTCAGTGAATATTTCATATGATTTTCTCAGTCAATTCGAATTTTCTTTGGCTTTCCATTTTAAGCAACCCACATACAAGACCAGTCTATGGTGAAATAACCATGGAGCTTTTCAGATCAATCTCTACTCAGAATTAAACCGTAAAATTCAGGAAAATCAACGACTAGTCTATCAAATATTTGGCATACTTTTGAGTTATAAGATAGCCTTATGAGAACATAATTCATTTCTCCTAATACCTTGACTTTGGTTCTATCGATTTGAACAATGTGAACAATAGAATTTTATTTCAGGCAGACTGAATAAGGCATTATATTTGAAGACACCCCTGAATCTACCAAGAAATTATGCACATTCTTATTGAAAATTTCAAAAGTCGGAAGAAAAGGAGGAGTATGTGAATTAGATTGATCCCCAATTAATATAGCATCCAAGGAATCAATATTTTTTGATGCATCATTAAGAGGTTTACCTACACCTTTAGAGGCTTTGGATGTAACAACAACAAGTAGAGGAGAAGTGGGAACTGCATTCAATTCTTTTAGTAAAAACCTCTGTTGTTGTTTCAACTTATTTACCACATACAAGGATATATCTGCTTTGATTTTCTTCATATCCTCCACTATATTGTATTCAATGGTGTCAAATACTACCAAGGTCTTTGATGTAGATGGAGAAATTAAAGAAGATGGGACTAATTGAGAAGATGTGGAAGGAGATTTTTTACTGATAACTTTGTCTTTAGCAACAGAGGTTGAGGGTTCCTGCCTTTCGATTTTTTATGATGAATCAACAGGACCCTTAATCCTAGCGCCAATAGGTAAGGCTTCATGTTCATCTTCATTATCAGAAGTGGGAATAATAAAATCCCATAGCCCATATGCTTCAACTAATTGTTCATCTTGAGACTCATCAGCAGATAATGTTGTTTCCTCTTCATCTTCATCCTGATTTGATTCAACATTGGATATGATGTTTGGTGGTTGAGGAAATATGTTTGATCTTTATTAAAATATCTAAAAGGTTTTTTAGAAGACTCAACTACCTATTTTTTGATCTCCACCATTTCATTTGACATGGATTTAAGGACCTTTTGCAATCCTTCAAGATCAAAAGGATCTTTATAATTTTACTTATTTGGTTCATTCTTAAATGTGACCTCCTTTATTTCTTTCTTCCTGAGTAGTATTATTTTCTAATGAAAGTATCATTTTCTCAATAAACATGGCTTCCTTCATGTTTTCTACTAAATTTTCTTTATTAGCTCGATCTACAAAAATTGCAATGTTGGAAGGAAGCGAGGATATGTACCATTTGATTTGCACATCAACACCGGGCTTTGATGTAGTTGGGATTTTATTTAGCAATTTTTTAAAACTGGAATTAAAGTCTTTGATATTTTCTCCTGAATTTGATTTTAGATTGGAAAGATCATTGATAAGAGTGGCAGTTGTGTGATCATCACCAAACTTAGTCAAGAATTTCTCTTCAAATATATCCCAACTGGTTATAGTACCTAATGGCAGCAAAAAGTACCATGATCATGCTAATACTTAGAAAGTATAAGTGAATAAAATTACTACACAATATTCTTCAGACAATCAATTGAGATTCATGGCTAACATGAAATTATGGAGGTGTTCCTTGGTAGGGATTCCATCATCGGGGTTGTACTTGGGAAGCCATCTCTCTGGGTGCTTAGGTAAATCATGAAGAGGTCCTGCTAATTGAACAACTCCTGGATTTTTCCATGGTCTAGCTGCAATTATAGGAGTTGTGGGAATATAAGATGTTGTAGGAGTTCCAGAGGTTGATGTATTGGTAGAAGAAATAAACCCTGAAATAGTGTTGCTTGTGGCATCACTAGTTGATTGAGCTTGAGGAATCTGAATATATGAAGTGATTGGTTGGGAATAAGGAAATGAGGGAGGAATGAATGAAGGCATTTGTGGATGAGATGATGAAGCTATCTCGCTAGTGGATGTTTCGGGTTCTGATGTAGGTTTTTTCCTTCAGTGAGAATGTAGTGGAAACTAAAAAGGAGTAATTCCAAGTTTCTCACTTTGAGATCGAGTCAGTACACCAGAAACCTGTAAATAAGAAGTTACACTTCCCTCTGAAGGTTCTGATTGAACATGATTTTATTTTGAAATACATCTCTCTTCTAATTTCTTAATTAAAGTTTGGACTTAGGGTGATTCATGTGTATAATATTGTGGAATTGCCTCTCGAAATGTACTAGAATATTTAGGAGGTGATTGAAAAACTTTAGATCTTGAAGTGGGAAACTTTGAATGAGATCTTGAAGTTGCAGGAGATTCAGAGGGGTATTGAATTTTTTAATGGCCTTTGGATTTAGGATTAGACCTTCATGCCGTTCATAGTCTATAGGCCCTCCTTCTAGCACCAAAAATGTTGATGCCTTGAAAATTGTTGCATCAACATTGGGGATAACCACCCGGTCGGGAACTTAAAAACTGTTCCCTTTCCGTTTGGGATAGTGGCTTCGACTAGGGATTATGGGACCAATTTCCCTTTGTAATATAATTGAGTGGGTGTGAGGTAAAGATAGTGAAATGAGAATGATAAATGGGAGTGACAACGTGCTGATATATATATATATATATATATATTATGTATCTATATCCTGGGACTTAATTATATTATTTTTTATGTGATTTCAAAGATTATCCTTAGTGCATGATAATATAGATTGTCAAACACTTAAAGAAGTAAAAACATTTAAAGATAATTAGTTTTATTAAATTGTTAATCAAATTAATGGTTAAATGCATATCGCATCAAAGAACCGATTGCCTTGTACATATATTTGAAGATAGCAATCTCACATGTTCAAAAGTGATTTAATGCTCAATTGTATTTAGATAATACATATAACAAAACAATTCAAAGAAAAGTATGACTATCAATTACACAACCATATAGAGATAGAAGTACCTGATATATCATAACTCTTCTCATAAAACAAATAGTCTTGGTCCGGCCTTTATATTAAGATGATTTAAAGAAGCACAATAGTGCAACTTTTCCAAACTTTCCTTACAAAAGTTCACGACCATTTCCTTCAACACGTGAAAGGGTTTATATAGCTAAAATAGGAATATAAAAAATATAAGATACATAAAGTGTTGAGGAGTTTTGAACAACCCTCCTTAAAATAAGATATAACATGACATAAATAGAGTTTGTTTAAATAATAAGCTCAGGAATGGGACGTTGTCTCCTTTACCATTAGTTGTTTGAGCTCATAATTATCCATCATTAGCTGAAATTCAGGAGGATGAGCTGCCCTGATGCGCAGTTGTCTACTGTACACTGGATCTGAAAGCGCAGGGAGCATGTGAGAGGATGTGTCAGCAACACATCTCAACATTAGCCATTGGTTGTGTGGCTTCACAAGATATTGCCAATAATTTTCCCAATCTAACTTTGAAAATTTCTTAATGTTCTCATCTTTCCTCTCATACCATTCCTACCATGATTTCATTAATATTTTGACATCGAGTAGGGAACCAACTAGGAATTATTGAATAAGATTGGCACCAAAAAAATTATTACAAATAGTTTCAGTAATATTATTTGCAACATCTCTTGCTCTGAATATGACCCTTTCTTCTTGATTTAGTTTTATATCCCAATCTATAAAGAGAATTTCCTTGTCTGAATCCTCTATTCTTAGAAGGTTTGTTGCTCTGCCTTCTATGATGTGTTTCCATGTGATGAATTCAGAAATATTCTCATCAATGTCATCGAAATTCATCCTCGAGTTGGATGATTTATTCATCAGTGAATCACTTATGTTGCATAGATCATTGATGATTGCTAATTTATGGAAGAATACCATTTATTGTTGGGCCAAAAGGGTGTTTAATTCCATTACTTCTTTTTTAAAGTCTTAAATTTTTGGATTGTCCATCAGTTGTTCAATTGTGAGTTGCAGTTGTTGAAGTTGAGATTTGTTGACCTTGATGCCAGTTTGATGTTGCAATTTCATCTGATCAAAGTTGTATTGCAGTTGTGAAAATTGTGCTTGCCACTGATGATCAATACTCTTTTTTTCTTTTAACAACTCTTGTTCCAATTGTTGGATTCTATCATCCTTGTCCTTGATCATTTTTTGTACTTCTGATGCTTTATCAATAGTGCCAATTGCATAAGCCCCTGCAAATTGTGATAGCCTGGTTAAGTGATCAGAAGGGTTTGTTTGTGGATATTTCCACACCATATCCATTGGTATATCTCTAGGAAATAGATCCCGATATTTCTCAACCCTTCTCGTCTTTCTCTGCCTGCTCATCATAGCCCTATGCTTGGGATTGGAAAATATGTCAAGAGAAGGAATCTCTTCAATCTTAAGAACAATTTATGATGAAGGGTATGTCAGGATGAATTCAACATCATATGTGTTAACAACCTTGTTAGAAGCCCCAACAGTAAGCAGGCTCTCTCTATTACCTTAAGGAGTGTTGATTATTTCTTTAGGCTCAGATGTCTTTAACTATTGCGATTGATTGATATGTTGATCAAATTGGTCCCAGACCTTATCTAAATCACTATTGAACAATGTTTCAACATTTTTTTTTTCTTTTGTGGATGAGGTTTCTTACGTTTTCTGTAAGCCCTCAGTGTCCTTTGGAGGTTGTTCCAGTTCCTGCTCTTTCTGTAAAATTGGTTGAGAAACCCTCAACATGTTGAGAGGGAGATTCTCCAACCATATTTTTTATTCTTTAAATTCATTAAGTTTTTCTGGATTGAGAGGATTTCTGTTAGCTTTTCCACCTATAGGTATGTTTCAGTAGACTCAAACATATCATCATAATCATCGGGCACATGGATGAATTGTCTCACTTTAACTTGGGGTGTAAAATTATGAGCCACTTTGTTTGGGTCAAATTGTTTGTTGGGCATGGTAGAAAAGTTTAAACACTAAATTTGGTTAATCTCAAGCCTAGCGTGGTTGTAATTATCTAAGGCATAATTTCCACAATGGATAGGAAATTATGGTCATGAGGACTTTTTGGCTTCTTTCAGGGCTTTGGTTAGTCCATGTCCTGCTATCTGATAGGAAATATCTCTAGCCAAGAGTTTACCTGGCACATAAAGTGGGAGAACATGAGGCTTGTATAGACTACTGAAAACCCTAACATATGTAAATAATTACTCTCCAAACCATTTTCGTATAGCTTTGAAATCATATTTGGCTTCATTGGACAGTCTTGGGGATTTCTCTCCAAAGAAAACTTGATGTAGGGGTAATATGACTCCATGAAAGATTCTGTAAAAATAAGACTAAAAATTAGACTCTCAAAGGATTTTGTGGTAGATATGGATAGGGGTAGGGTTTTGTACAGTCCATTTCCACCATGGTTGGGAAATCAGAAGTAAAGCATATTGCATCCATGATGTATGCGCTGATGAAAAAGGGGGGAACTGTCTTAGCAGTGACATTCCAGTTTTTCCTATAGTCCAGGATCTAGGAGGAAATATTACTAGAAAGGATAGTTTCCCAATCCATAATGTAGGAATATGATACATCACCAATGATGGGAACCCATTCAATTGAATTTTTTTTTGTATTAGGATACCAAAACATCCTACACATCATACCAGCAACATTGAAATGCGAACCAACAAGAGAATATGTGGAGTACATACCCTTATCATCGTGTTTGGTTTGTTTGGGTCATGCCTCAATTACCTTATTGGCTCAGACTCTAGCTTATTTTATTCTCCGAACTTCTGTAGGAAATTCTTATCATATATCTTCTGTGGGTTCGGAAGGTGATACATTTTCTGCAAATCTTCTTCTTTGAAAGGCCCAATTACTATTTCCCTTGAAGTAAGGAATGCCCTTTTTGTGATATTCAAATTATCAATTATCAACCTCACCATGTCTGTGTAGGGAAGAATATTGGGACAAGTGGCAATTCGATGTAGGAAGGAATTGGTCACCTCACTATAAGAAGTTTCAGAATATGATGAAGCATCAACTATAGCTACCCTATGAATTACCCTGGGCTCTTCATCCTTGAACAATTTATACATGGCCTCCCATGAAGAAGTTCCACAATTTGTGGTACACTTTGTATCAAAGAATAGCGGAGGCATCTCTGTGACTTTTGGAGTAGGAAGAGTTGATTATGGAGTAGCCATGGGTTTCTTGTTTTTCTTTGCATCTTTCAACATCTCGCAAGAGTCTTGTTTCTTGGGGTTAGCCTGGAGAAAGAAAAAAAAAAACAGAGAATGAGGAATAATACTTAGAATGTGGGAGGATTAATACAAAGCTTTTGAAATAATAGCGAATGTATGTTAAGTGCAGAAAATCCTGAAACATTAAGTAAAAGACAATAAAATAACTTGGGATCTCAAGACCATCAATACCATTATGCCTCAATCATAATTTAAAATGTGGGTTCACATGGTTTACCCAACAGCTCAGCGCTTTAATGAAGATTTCACATCGCAGACTTCTTTGAAAGCATAATTTAACCATGAGATACTATATTATTCATCGATATGTGATTAATTATTTGATTATTTTAATTAAATATAAGCACCTATCAGTGTATTAATATATTGGAGAATTGGAGGGTCGAGTGTGTTTCAAGTTTTGCGATGTGATAGTAGTATCGTGATCACAAAACTTATGGAATAGGAGAATGTACTGAAGGCTTGTGATATTGCGATGGAAATATACCACATTGGGGTTTTATAATGAGGATTACCAATGACACCAAGATGGATTTGCGATGGCGGGGCAGCGACAAGTGATGTGGCGGATAAAATGGGTCCTACCAATGGAATTTATAATCATCGGAAAAAAATTTCCTTTCTTATCGTTTATGAGAGTGCTTTTGCGTGATTTACTTTAATGTGTTGGGTGGCATCACATGACATTTTTTCAATAGGGCACTTTAGTGCTGCTGCTTGGGATTGTGATATGCAGTATGCGCTAAGGCCTTTCTTAATGCTTTTTTAAATCCTTCGGCCAATAGGATTGAAGTTTAATCTTCGGATAACAATTTTTTTTCCTATAAAGAATAAAAACTATTTTATTATCCTATATTAAAAAATTAAAAAGGGTCCCCATTATTTCCTAAAGTAACTATATATAGATAATTGGGGGGGGGGGGGGGTTGTTGAATAGAGAGACAATACCACACTTCTAATACCTTGGGAATACTAGGACAATCTCTAAGAAGGTGGTCACCCTTACATAACCTGCAAGGGAACTTCACTTTGTGGGGCTTATTGGAAGGTTTTTCCACATTATTTACATGAAAAGGTTGCTTAGTTGGCCCCTTTCTTATTTTGCTTCTTCTTCTTCGTC
This sequence comes from Pinus albicaulis, assembly GCA_034641835.2. Lineage (NCBI taxonomy): Eukaryota > Viridiplantae > Streptophyta > Pinopsida > Pinales > Pinaceae > Pinus > Pinus albicaulis. Next base: position 72,431,443 of record CM076575.1, read on the forward strand.
CTTTTCTTCTTCTTCTTATCTTCCTGGTTACTAGAATCAAGAATTTCACTAGGCGAAGAGGAAGAATGGGAGGAAGAAACAACAGGTGAAGAAGGAAAAGGTTCAACTTTAGCATCAACATGAGGTTGATGCTGTTCATGTGAAGGATAACTCGGTAAATAAGCATTTTTGACATTCAGAATCATAGGGGTCGAAAATAACTAAACTGGAAAACTAATGGTAAATCCTGGAAGGGACAATGTTGTCATATACGGAACACCAATATTTCCAAAAGGAGGAAAAGGACCAGAATTCTCGTCAGATAGATTTCCTTGATTGGTAGACTCAGGAAAATTTTCCATTAGTATCAACCTAAGATATACTAAGGAGGTGTTCCATGAAGAGGATGTTATTTAGCTGTCAATTAATAAAATTTAGAAATCAACAACAAAAATAAATCAAAGAGGGGAATATAGGAATAAAGGTTTACCAAGCAATCGTGAACTGCAATATACACCTTGGCAAACCAATGACTTAACGTATGTCAACCAATCTCCTGAAATTTGTGTTCGATGTATCATGGTAATCAAGACGACAAACTCGATTACCTATGGATGGATAACAACCTATAGGGGACTCCCAAAATATACTCAAAAGTACGTGGGAGTGCAGTACATAGTAGTGTTGTCTAAGACATAACCATTAGATGAGAGCGTTCACATATACTTTTCATGCATGGAGCATCGCCCGCTATACCCGAAGAACAATCCTATACAATTACATATGTGGAATGGGATTTCACCCCCGGGATACAACACTGGAAAAAAACAACAACTCCTATGTTTAATGACGTCGGAAAAGCTCTCTAACATAGACCTCTAGATGTTTGTGTTAATGTTCCAAATGCTCCTTAGGTTATGTTAGTGTCAGTCTAGTCATACTACCATCAGTGATCAAAACTGCTCTTTTGCATTTGCATATTAGGAGTCTCATACCGAATAAATTTCACCATTTCGCTAGGTCATGGATTCATTGATGGTAGTAAATTTTTATCAGTTTTCCCTCATGAGGTACTTGCTGATTCTCCTCTCTATGGTATTCGTTGATTAGTCACTTTCATTCTCAAAACATGTCATTAGGTCATGTGGATGGGTCTCATTAGTTTCTAGGGTCTCACCATGGTCAAATTAATGAGTCAAATGCTTTAAATGTCAAATGAAGGTCATGAGGAAGTCAATAAACTCGAGTCACAAGACATAGAAGATCAAAGATATATTCTATTCAATTGATGTAATTACCTTTAAAAACTGATAAGTTTGAGTGTTATATATTTTTCCTTTATTATTATTCATTATGTAATTTTATGCCATCATATGTAATAAGTCACAATTCAGAAAGTTGTCATCTCCACAAAGTCATCACCCTGCCTTCAGATGAGTTTTCCACAGCATGTTCAGCGCCAAATCATCTTCCAAGCAGGTCCATTAGAAAGAGCCCTCTCCTGTCCTTGTAGGGCTAGCTACAAGGCTGATCGTGGTTTAGTTGTTACCATGTTTTTACCTTTTCAGCCTGGGGTCCAATTCGGGTGCTAACATCTCTGGTGACCATACTAGGGAAGCCGATCTGACTGTCTGCGAGAACATATTCTCAGCATTTGAATTAACTGTGTTTATTCTGTTTTGAAGAAATATCAAAACAGAAGTGATGTAGAAGAGCGAATCATATTCAGGCAGCGTCAATAAAGAAGTATTAAAACCTTTGGACTAAGGTTAAAAAAAACTTTGGTTACATTGAACGCGACCAAACTTCAGAAAATCTCTATTATTAAAGAAAAGAGCCTTATTCATTGACCGCTGGATTATTATCAGTGGGACCCAGCTATCAGTTAACGCGAGGAGTTAAAAGCGCCTAACCGCAGTGTTAAGCCCCAGTTAAAGCGCGGTTGTAAATACCGCCAACGGGTTTTGCAAACCGAAACCATCCATATCGCGTCGCTTTTGCCCAAAAGCAAAACTACTTCTAAAAAACACGATCCAGTTATATTCGGGCACGTCATCACTCCAAAACTGCCCATTTCACGCGGCTCTGAGCTATTAAGTTTCGACCTTTGAAAAAACGCGATATTCATCAGGATCGTCCGATTTGGAGAGCATCGGATCCAACTGTGATCAAGCAGTAAAGTGCACGTGAAATAAATCAAGGTACCACCCTGCAGTTTTTATATTATTATATGTTTATTTTATTCACAAAAGGCCGAAAAACGGATGTGTGGGCCCCTGTTGAATGAAATATTTGTCGCGCTATGATATAAGTTCGAAAGGTTTAAAAGAATCGCGCCATTGATATTTTTTCATTTCAACCGGAGTAAGGTTTGTTTAAATATTTAACGTATGTCGCGTTAATCTTTAACGTTTGTTTGAGGAGACATACATTGTTAAACGCTGTTAGAAAAGAATATAACTAAAACCACTTATTACAGTCATATATTGCTGTTATCAGAGTATAAAGTCAGATCACCCCAGTGAATGATTTCTTGTAAATGAATTTCAGAGTCTGTTAGGCTGAAACAAAGTTTTTGTACAGTAGAAGACTTACACACACTGGCTTCAAGAAGATAGACCAGGGCTAATCCAGATCCTAATCCTCCCCCTATGTTTGAAAATCCAAATCTTATCCCAAGAATTGTCAAAAGACAAGAAGGATCATTAAGTCCCAGACCTGTCTTCAGATCCTATACTTGGCCCAGTGAGTGGTTTTTTGTAGAAGATCTTTCCTTTGACGAGAATTTTGAGCTTTGTTTATTTAGGAATAAGTCTGAAACCGACATTGATGATACAGTTTTAGATCCTGAGTTCCTTGTAGATATTGAAGTCCAAAGAGAAAATTCCTCTATTGATGATTACATTTTGAATTCCCCGCAGTCTATCACTGTAACTAATATTCCTTAGCCTTCAGAATCATCAGGAACAACACTTCCTCCTCCCAAATCATCAGCATTCCCATCAGTCAATTCCCAATTTTCATCTCCTCCATCAACACCACCCTTAAATCCTACAAATCTTGTTGTAAATCCACCTAGAGCCATGGCTGCCCAGTATGCACCCCTGGTTTTTCCTCAGGTTCTCAATGATATGCCTGCTGACTATCAAAGAAAAATTCCCATATTTGATGCCACTCAAAGCATCACAGCCTAGCAGCACGTTGATAAAATGAATGACTTTTTTGATCTACATGAGTTAGAAGCAGAGAATGTAACAACCAGGCTGTTTGTGTTGAAGATTGCAACAAGAAACAATGAAGGAGGCATCCTGAAACATATTTCCTGATCCTAGTTGGAAAGTGATCACCTAAACTAGGTGGGGGGCCACACAGGTGATTTTTGTCGCAAAGTCTATTTTTAGACATGTCGATCATATTCTATGAGTTGCGGGATGATATTTTGTGGATGGTTGGTCAAGTTGGTAAAAATAGATGGACCTATATTTTTAGACATACTGGGCGGAGTCTATTTTTAGATTTCCAGTCTAAAAATAGATCAGTCGAATATTATTAGCTCTTAATAATATTTGGACTATAAACATTATCTTATCCTCTTTGTGCTCTGGCCTGTTGCAGATGGGCAATATGCAAATTTACGTAAGGAATTAAGCTATTCCTAGGGTTTAGTTGAGCTATTGCATGGTTGACTTCAGTTAGAACTCATGTGGCAGAGCTTGGTGGAGTTGATGAGACAGTTGATGGAGTTGTGTTCGGTTTAACTTAGTTGAACTAGTTGTATTTAGTCTAACTGATAAATACACTAGTGATGAGTGGTGTGAATTAATTATTAATTAATTCACTAATTATAAACTCATTAATCAACTAAATAATAGATCAATTAACTTCAGTGCATGGACAGTTTCAGTGGAGACCAGTGAAGAGGTAGGTGAAAGAGCAGTGTGACTATCAGTTGTGACTATACTGTTGCATGATTTGCAACACAAAGTGGTTGGAGATGCCAATGAGGATTGTGTGGTCAATATAGGATGGATTCAAGTTCATTATGAGCCATTATTCAGCAATGATTGCGCAGTAGAGGCAGGCTATCAAGTGGCAGAGATTGGAGCATGTGTTTTGCTAGATCTAGCTTGATTAGTGTGTAGCAATTGGATATTGTATTGAGAGCTTGTGAGGAGCTTTGTATAATGATTGTTACATGTTATCTATTATAATATACAGATAGTTGGGGGTTTTTCAGCTGTAAGCTTTCCCCATTACATACTGTGTTATATGTGTGCTTGATTATGTTTTAATGTGCGCATGCGACTGATTCTAATTCCGCAAATTGATGATCAATGGTAGAAGAGATTATGTATTATGCATGAAGCTCAAATAGTGTGTAATCAAGATAATCTCGATGAATAATTCATCTATTATTCAAATTTCTACATGGTATCAGAGCGAGGTTGATCATCGGATCTATTACAGTGATTACATTTTATTTCGGTAGATAGAGTCTGTAAGAGGGCCAGGTAGCCTCTGGATTCATCCTTTCTTTGAAAGGTGAAAAATACATTAAATTCCCCTACATTCGATCTCTGTACTAGAAATACTTTGTTCTCACAATTTCAGATCAGAAGCGGTTGAGTTTTGAGCTGGTGGAATTCGAATTTGCAGCAGTGTTTTCTTGGTGTCAAAATTGAGATGTCTTTCAATGGATTGCGATTGGAGTATGCCCTTGAAGGAAACTCGAATTTTATTGCATGGACGGATAGGATGGAGGTAGTGTTAGATGACAACGGGTTGAAGGAGTTCATAGATGCTGAAGTCCCAAAGCCTACTGATGCTGCTCAAGTTGAGGATTGGCAAAAGAAGATAGCAAAGTGTCGAAGGATTCTGTTGGAGGGCGTGAAGGATCACATTGTATCCAGCCTGCATGGAAAAGCTTCTCCATACTTGATGTGGAAAGCTTTGACAGATTTTTTCCAAAGCAAGAGTGACCAAAGGAAGTTGGCGCTCAAGGATAAACTCAGGAAATTAAAGATGGAGAAGAATGACACTATTCCGGTATACTTGACAAAGTTTGTCCACTGCAGGGATGAGCTTGGGAGTGTAGGAGTTAGTGTGGATGATGAGGAATTGGTGAGCTTGGCTCTCCTTGGGCTTCCGAAGAGTTGGCATTCTTATCAGGACTCTGTCAATGGTCGAGAGAAATTGCCAGGATGGGAGCGACTTTGGTCGGATCTGGTGCAGGAGGAGATAAGGCGGAGTACTGTGACCTGATCTTCATCAAAGGTATCTCGACGAAGAAGATTGCGCTTGGATGCCAAAGGTGAATGAGAAGGTAATGTAAGAATGCTTCTCAATCTGGTGCGGATGGTAAAGAGTGTGACATGTCCAAAGTGAAGTGTTTTCACTGTCACGAGCATGGGCATTACGCCACGAATTGTCCACAGAAGAAGAAGAACAAGCAGGCTGTTGGAGCTGCAGCTGGTGAGGCTCTTGCCTCACAATTTGAGCTGGACTTCTCATTGATCGCATGCATGGTGTCTAGTGCATTGGGATTGGGGTGGTATTTTGATAGTGGCGCTTCCTTTCACATGACGGGAGATGTGAATCTTTTCAGTGACTTGGTGGAGAAAGATCTCCAGTTGCATGTTGAGTTGGGCGACAATGGACGATACAATGCGACCGAAATTGGTACCATAACCTTTCAGAGGGAGTCAGGTAAACTCATTCTTTTACAAGATGTAGTGCATGTTCCAGGTTTAAAGAAGAATTTGATCTTAGTCGCAATGTTAGAGGATAAAGGGTATGAAGTTGTCTTCAGTGAAGGAAAATTTTTCCTTCGGCACAAGGCAACAGGACAAGTCAAGAAGGTTGGGATTCGTGCAAAGAATCTCTACAGACTTGAAGTAGATGGGATGTCTACGGAGCTTCCTACTGTTGGGAAGTGCAAGAAAGACATGCAATTGATGCTTGAGAGGGAGCAAGTTTTTCATGCAGGTAATAGTGAACCTCGGGATGTGGAGCAGCCACAAGATGAGGATCATGGAGTGGAATAAACCACTCATGCAGAGAAATTTCGTGCCAGATGGGTAGAGGGAGTGCATGCAGCTATACCACCAGGTGAGAGGTGGGGCGACATGCATGAATAATCCCAAGAGGATATTTCTGGGTAGGATTCATGAGATGGTGTGGATCTCATGAATTGAACCTGGCTACGAGGTGCCCACAGCGCAGCAGTAGCATGATCAGTTGGATTGATGCAGGCAGATCAAAGTGACAGTGTCAGATACTGGAGCGCGGATCAGAGTTGACAGCAAGTGCAAGAGTGCATGGGTGCAAGAGTTCAACAACGCAGTGGTTCCTGATGACATGTGCAGTAGCTAAGCAGAGGTCGAAGACTTTGATGATAGATGCATCAGACTGATTGAGTTGTTTGGAGCCTATTCAGTTTCAGAGGAGTTGCAGAGCAGATGCATGGAGTTGCATGGCGCTTGTGAAGGTTGCAGGGCGAATGCATGGAGTTGCATGTCGCATGCAAAGATAGTCATTTCTTGTTGAGAGGGAGTGTTGAAGATTGCAACAAGAAACAGTGAAGGAGGCATATTGAAACATGTTTCCTGATCCTAGTTGGAAATTGATCACCTAAACTAGGTGGGGGGCCACACAGGTGATTTTTTGTCGCAAAGTCTATTTTTAGACTATGTCTATTTTTAGACATGTCGATCATATTCTATGAGTTGCAGGATGCTATTTGTGGATGGTTGGTCAATTTGGTAAAAATAGATGGACCTCTATTTTTAGACATACTGGGCGGAGTCTATTTTTAGATTTCCAGTCTAAAAATAGATCAGTCAAATATTATTAGCTCTTAATAATATTTGGACTATAAACATTATCTTATCCTCTTGGAGCACTTCAGTTCGAGCTACGGATGTGGCACATGCAGCTGACAGAAGGAATTACACTATTCCTAGGGTTTAGTTGAGCTATTGCATGGTTGACTTCAGTTAGAACTCATGTGGCAGAGTTTGGTGGAGTTGATGAGACATTTGATGGAGTTGTGTTCGGTTTAACTTAGTTGAACTAGTTGTATTTAGTCTAACTGATAAATACACTAGTGATGAGTGGTGTGAATTAATTATTAATTAATTCGCTAATTATAAAATCATTAATCAACTAAATAATACATCAGTTAACTTCAGTGCATGGACAGTTTCAGTGGAGACCAATGAAGATGTAGGTGAAAGAGCAGTGTGACTATCAGTTGTGACTATACTGTTGCATGATTTGCAACACACAGTGGTTGTAGATGCCAATGAGGATTGCGTGGTCAATATAGGATGGATTCGAGTTTATTATGAGCCATTCTTCATCAGTGATTGCGTAGTAGAGGTAGGCTATCAGGTGGTAGAGATTGGAGCATGTGTTTTGCTAGATCTAGCTTGATTAGTGTGTAGAAATTGGAGATTGTACTGAGAGCTTGTGAGGAGCTTTGTATAATGATTGTTACATGTTATCTATCATTATAATATACAGATAGTTGGGGGTTTTCAGCTGTAAGCTTTCCCCATTACATACTGTGTTATATGTGTGCTTGATTATGTTTTAATGTGCGCATGCGACTACTTCTAATTCCGCAAATTGATGATCAATGGTAGAAGAGATTATGTATTATGCATGAAGCTCAAATAGTGTGTAATCAGGATAATCTCGGTGAATAATTCATCTATTATTCAAATTTCTACAGTTTGTTCAAAGCTTCGGAGGTGAACTCATAAAGTGGTTTAGAGCCTTACCACCAGGCTCAATTCGCACTTTACAGGAGTTGCACACACAGTTTTTAGATCGGTGGGAGGTGAAAAAGAACACACTACAAATTTTGTCTGAGTATGAGAACATTAAAATAAATGTGGGTGAAACTGTGTAGGACTATTGTTTAAGATTTAATGCTATATATAACGCTATTCCAGCTAATCTGAAACCTCCTATAGGATTAGCATTGCTGAAATTTCCAGATGGTTTTGATGCTGATATGGCATATCAGCTGCGTGAAAGAGACCCATCTTCACTTGAAGACATGCAGAAGATAGCAGTAAGCATGGAAGCTAATCTGCTAGCTAAAAGAGCACGAACCAGAGCTGAGAAAAGAGACATAGTAAAAGAGGAGGCCTCTCCTTCAGACAGAAAAATGGACACTCTGATCAGAATAGTGGAAAAAATGGTTGATAGGTTAACCATTGCAGATAGAACTGAGCCTCAAATAAGGAATCTGAATTTCATGGGGCAGCAACCCCAATTTAGAATTAAACAGAGAGAAAAAGGAACACAGGACCAAGCTTCGCCACCATGGCAGTAGATTAAAACTCCATTGCAGCAGAACTACGTGCAAGGGACATATTCAGATGACGATGATCCTGTGATTGAGGCTAATCACTTTTTCACAAATGATGGTGCACCAATTTTCCTCACAGAAGACGAAGAATACACAGTGGCGACTCCAGATGTTCAAAAGGATGAAAATTTCATTTTGGCCAATGATGCAGCGTTGGAAAATGAATCCGATGATTACCAGAGAGGGTATATGAATGCTCTGTCGACCCAGCAAAGGCTGTACTCTTTAAGGAAAAAAGAAGTTACAATCAGTCCCGTTCAAAAGAGAAAATAACTCCAAATGAAGAACGATGCACAGAAGAAAGGAAAAGAACTTGCTGATCCTTCCTCCAGCAAAACACCTGCAGCTACTAATACAGCAAATGAAAACAATCAGCAGAACACAGCAAAGGAGCAAACAGAGAAGAAAGACCCGCCCATTAAAGAGGTAGAAAAATCTCCCTCCTTTAATATAGAAAATGAAATTTCTAAACTAAAAGTGTCAATGCCCCTAACTGATTTTGTGAAGAATAATGCATATAAAACTCAAGTGACTAAAGTCTTGCAAATAGACTCTGCCTCTGATATGGTTAATGTAGAAGATGATTACCCTGAACTTATTTTCGGTCCAGCCACAGAAGAATTTGAAGAAAATGAAGTCCCTCCCTTTTACCTGAGTCTTAGAGTACATGAGTTTATCCTTCATAACGCTATGTTAGACTCTGGGGCTTCACATAATTTGATGCCCAAAGCTGTCATGGAGAATCTGGGCCTTGATATTACTCGAAAATACCATGATCTGTATTCCTTTGACTCAAGTAGGGTCCATTGTATTGGTCTAATAAAAGACTTGGTAGTGTCTTTAGATCAGATCCCAGCCAAAAATGTCTTGATGGATGTAGTTTTTGCTGATGTCCCACCACGGTTTGGAATGCTCCTATCTAGGTCTTGGGGTGCAAAACTTAAGGAAAAAATGAAACTTGACTTTTCTTATGCCACCATTCCCTTGTTTGGCCAATTGAGAAAATTATATAGGGAGAAGAAAATGAAATATATGATTACCAGCAAAGACAAGCCAGTAAATCATCCCATTAATGCTGTCCACACAGATTTAGAGTCTTTTGTCTTGTATTCTGATGGTGGTTTAAATGATGAGAATGTTCAGTTGGTACAAGTGGATGAAATACCGGAGATTTCAGAGAATTTTAGAGAAGTCCTAAAACAGGAAAAAGAGAAAGTAGCAAACACTTCTGAGCCTCCTGCCTGCCAACAACAAAAAGACAGTGAACAGCCAGAAATCAGCCAAGGTAAAGAAGAGAAAGAAACAAAGTTTCAGCATCTTCAAGAAGAAGAATAAGGTCTATGGAGTATGGATTTTGATGGAGCTATTGGTAAGGATGGAGCTGGCATTGGAATATGGATTAGGAGCCCTGTCTTCCAGCTTGAGAAGGTTCCCAACAATGTTAGAGTTTGTGCTTATAAGTTAGCTTTTGATTGCTCTAACAATGAAGCAGAATATGAGGCTTTGATCGCAGGTCTCAAAATTTTGAAGAAGCTGAATGCAAAAAGGATTTTTATGTATGGTGACTCCGAGTTAATAATCAAATAGGTGAAAGGAGAGTACCAAGCTAAACATCCGAGATTGAGGGCATACCAAAATGTAGTCCTGGATATCTTGAAGACATTCCCAGAATACACTTTGACAGTAGTACCCAGGATGCAAAACATTATTGCTGATTCCCTTGCCACTACTGCCAGCAACTTGAAGATTCTAATGAAATCCAACAATAAATTTGAGATCTATGTCAAACATAGGCCTGTTTTTCCAGACAACTTAAGGTATTGGCAAGTATTTTGGGATGATAATGAGATTAATGCATTTTTGCAGGGTGATGGAAAATTTAAAGACACTCCAAGGGAAGGTGAGTATGAGGTTGATGATCAGGAGTTGGAAAAAAATCACATGGATATATTGCAGCTAAAGGATAATGTAATTCCTAGAGGTCTCATACCTCTAGAGGAGCTGTTTGATCAGGATGATGTCGCAAAGAAACCAAGCTTGGTGCCCACAGAGAAAGGAGTTGAAGATGTGAATCTCGGAACACCTGACCAGCACAAGTTTGTGAAGTTGTCAAAGGCATTGTCCCCTGAGGTAAAGGAGAAGTATGTTAAGTTGATTTCTGAATTTTCTGATGTGTTTGCATGGGATTATTCAGATTTGAAGGTGTATGATAAGAACATAATCCAGCATACTATTCCTATCAAGTTGGATCAAAATCCATTCAGACAAAAGCTGAGAAGAATCAATCCGAAGCTGCTGCCATCAATTGAAAAGGAGGTAAAACGGTTGTATAAAGCAGGTATCATAGTTCCCATTAGATTTTCTGAATGGATTTAAAATTTGGTCCCTGTGCGTAAGAAGATAGGTGAGATAAGATTGTGTATAGATTTTCGAAACTTGAATAAGGCATCCTTAAAGGATAATTACCCACTTTCGAAAATGGACCATATTCTGCAGAGAGTAGTTGGAGCATCTAGGATGTCACTACTTGATGGCTACTCGGGGTACAACCAAATCTTGGTGCATGAGAAGGACCAGGATAAGAATGCCTTCCCAACACCTTGGGGAACCTTTCAGTATGCTAAGATGCCATTCGGACTGAAGAACGCTGGAGCTACTTTCCAACGTGCAATGGACATTGATTTTGAAAATGAGAAAGATGTTTTTCTTGTTGTTTATTTGGATGATTTGACAATGTTTTTAGGATCAAATGAGGAGCATTTGCACCATTTGAAAGTGGTTTTTCAGCGTTGCAGAAAATTTGGGATTTTGCTCAATCCCAAGAAGAGTCTCTTTGCCATGGATGAAGGCAAATTGCTAGGGCATATCATCTCTAAAGATGGTATTCACATCGATCCAGCCAGAGTGGAGGCAATTCAGCTCATAGATCTTCCACGAAATAAGAAAGAGATTCAGGCCTTCAATGGTAAGATGAATTTTTTGCGCAGATTTATACCTAATCTGGCTGAACATCTAAGAGAAATGACCAATATGTTGAAAAAATACAGCACTGTTAAATGGAGTGAAGAAGCTATCAAGTCATTCAATTTGGTAAATTTTGCTTTGTCTAATGCCCCAGTTTTGATCAGTCTCGACTATACTCAGGAATTTATCATTTTTTCGTTTGCATCTGAGCATACTATGGCTGCTGTTTTAATGCAAAAGAGAGATGAAGTAGAAAAGCCAATTGCATTTTTCAGTAGGACTATTAGAGATGTTGCTTTAAGGTATAATATTATTGAAAAACATGCATTGGCTCTTATCAAGGCATTGAAGGATTTTAGGTTCTATATTCTGCATTCACATACTATAGCATATGTCCCTAACGCAGCAGTGAAGGATGTCGTAATGCAAACTGATCCAGAAGGTCGAAGAGGTAAATGGATAGCAGCTATGTTGGAGTACGACTTGGAGATCAAGCCCACGAAGTTGATCAAAGGCCAAGGTTTGGCGAAATTGATGGCCCAATCAAATCTGCGTGCTTTAGATATAAAACTCATTACAGCAATTTCAGAAGAGGAAGATGAAGGTTTGCTAGTTCTTATTTCAGATATTTTTCTGCAGTCCCCTTGGTATTCAGATATTGTGTATGTTCTTCAACATCTTTCACCTCCTCCAGGAATGCCTAAAAGTAAAGGTAGATCTTTGAAACTTAAATCTGCAAAATATTGTATTTTAAACAATGCTCTATATTGGAAAGATCTAGGAGGCATTCTGCTCAACTGTTTGGTTGAAGAAGAAGCTCATAAGGTAATGTACGATTTCCATAAAGGTGATTGTGGCGGTCACTTGTTTTGGAAGACTACAACCAACAAGGTATTGAGAGCAGGGTATTATTGGCCTACATTATTTTCTGATTTATATAAAACAGTGATGAATTGTCATGAATTCAAATTTTCCAAGGGAAGACGAAATTGCTTCCTCTTCCTTTAAAACTAGTTTCAGTGAACGCGCCCTTTCAACAGTGGGGGCTCGATTTCATAGGAGAAATACATCCCGCGTCCTTAGCACAACACCAATGGATATTGACAGGGACTGATTACTTCACGAAATGGATCGAGGCCGTCCTAGCGAGGCAAGCAACTGACACAGTAATTATTCAATTCCTTGAATCGAATATTTTATCTCATTTTGGCTACCCATACAAAATTGTGACAGATAATGCAGCAGCGTTCAGATCAAAGAAAATGGTCGATTTCTGTGACAAATACAACATAGTGCTGGGCCATTCAACAACGTATTATCCACAAGGCAACGGCCTGACAGAGTCATCAAACAAATCACTAATAAATAAAATTAAGAAAATGCTAGAGGCAAACAAAAGAAATTGGCACTGAAAGCTCATCAATGCACTGTGGGCAGACAGAGTTAGCAGTAAAAAATCAATAGGTATGTCGCCTTTTGAATTGGTTTATGGAACTGATGCTTTCTTTCCTACTCTTACAGTTCCAGTTATGAGATTGTTACAAGAAGTTGGTAGCGAAGATGATGACAACCAGCGAAGGATCAACCAGATCATCCACCTTCAGTAAACAAGAGAAGAAGTGTCACAGAATGTGATTCATTTGCAGGAGAAGATCAAAAGAAAAAAGCGGAAAAGTTTCAACTGGATGATGTAGCGTTAAAATGGGATGCAAGAAATGAAGACAAAGGGAAGCACGGTAAGTTTGACAACCTTTGGAAAGGACCATATAGAATTACAACATATAGGGGACAGAATGCCTTCTTGCTTTCAAAAATGGATGGCCAGGATTGTCCTGGAGGAGCAGTAAATGGTAGGCTGTTGAAGCACTACCATTGTTGAAGACATGGATCAGAATCTATCTCATCATCATTATATATACCATGTTATTTTTATCAGAGTAAAAAGTACACAGTCATTCAAGTTTGGGGCCCGAGGTGAAGGCTATAAAACTTGGAAGACATGTGTATGGTTTGGTTTTATTTCAGTTTTTCAGTCTTAGTCTTGAGTCAGAGTCAATTTTCATTTGTGTCAGTTTTCAACATTTTTGACTCCATGCCCAATGGATAAAGCTACTTGGTCTACGGTGTTCTTGGCACCTCCAAGGAGCTACCATCCCCATTGGAGCCAATGTTAGTGTCAGTCTAGTCATACTGCCATCAGTGATCAAAACTGCTCTTTTGCATTTGCATATTAGGAGTCTCATACCGAATAAATTTCACCATTCCGCTAGGTCATGGATTCATTGATGGTAGTAATTTTTTATCAGTTTTCCCTCATGAGGTACTTACTGATTCTCCTCTCTATGGTCTTCAGTGATTAGTCACTTTCATTCTCAAAAACATGTCATTAGGTCATAGGATGGGTCTCATTAGTTTCTAGGGTCTCACCATGGTCAAATTAATGATTCAAATGTCAATAAATGTCAGCAAGGTCATGAGGAAGTCAATAAACTAAAAGTCACAGCACCTAGAATATCAAAGATATATTATATTCAGTTTGATGTAATTTTCACCTCAAAACCATGTTTTGAGGTGAAAACATGATATTTTTCCTTTATTATTATTCATTATGTAATTTTCTGCCATCATATGTAATAAGTCACAATTCAGAAAGCTGTCATCTCCACAAAGTCATCACCCCGCCTTCAGATGAGTTTTCCACAACATGTTCAGCGCCAAATCATCTTCCAAGCAGATCCATCAGAAAGAGCCCTCTTCTGTCCTTGTAGGGCTAGCTACAAGGCTGAGCATGGTTTAGTTGTTACCCTGTTTTGCCCTTTTCAGCCTGGGGTCCAATTCGGGTGCTAATAGGTTAATTGATATGAATTTTAAAGTTGATCTTGAATTATGTTTCTGTTTCAGGGCTCAAAACTCGATGTCAGCTGACCACACCTACGATGCAACTTATATGAAAAAAGAACTCTTTTCATTTTCAATGAAAGATATCTAGTATAGGAAATAAGTGCAAACATTGATGCAACAATCAAATATGTAGCCAACAAGAGCTTCCTAACTAGATATTTCAACTTCAAAATTCCAATGCAACAACCAAAAAGTAAGTGAATTTTAATTCACTAAAGTTCACCTACATGAATTTTTCATTTTTGAATGAGGATGCACTTATTAGATTTCAATTCCAAGCAATGTAATACATGCTTAATGACAATCCCAAAACAAATTTCCACTGCAATGTAATCTAATGCCATTTTCGGAAATAATGATCAAATTTTAGGTGAAGGCTTAACAAATGCAAATGAAATTTATTTTCTGGTTTTCAAAGGGACTAAAAATTCTTATCAGATAGCAAATTAGTGATTCCCTCAACACATGCAAGCAACGAAACAGTAGATTTGATTTACCCAAAGAACTGAATATTCAACCAAAGTTAATTTTCACTACTTCAACATGGAACAGAAACTTTCAAATCATTAATAAATTAACAACAATAAGTCAAAATTCTATGCAAACGGAGCAGGAGAAAAAAATTATAGATCAATACACTCTAGATTTTCTGACAAAAACCCTAATAAATCTCAGCTTTTTGGACCAACGCGGGGAGATAGTGGAAGACAAGGTATTAAGTGTGACTGTAAGCAACCAAATCCACGTTAACAATGCTCTGTTTTTCAGAAAAAGAAAAAAAAATGTGTTGGGTGAGAGAAACTTGGGAAAAAAATTCAGCAGAGATCCAAATTTGACAATCTAAACAACACACCGCTCAGAATGCAGTTCCATAATCAATCAAAGTTATGGATTACTAGGAGGTTGGAAAAAATTATCAAAAGAGACCAAAAATAAGAGGCTTGAAGGGTTATGTACTCCCTTGTATGGCCACCAATTTTTTGTGTAGGTAATCCTTTCCGCGGATAGAAACCATCCCTTTAGTCCTATGGGAGGATCTAGAAACAACAGAAGAAAATTACAGGTAATCTTTCCTAGTTCATACTAAAAAATGAAAAAGAAGATAGTGTTGGGTGTTCATTTTGTACATTTTTCCTACACTCATCTTCCTTATTTTTCCTCATAACCATAACCAATGGGAGTATCTTTACCCCATTTTCCTACCTTTTTACCCTAACTTGTGTTGTTTCACCTTGCTTTCGTTACTTCGCCAATTCACCAATTATTATGATCTATTATACCTTTTATGAATAATTGATGGTGAATGTTTGGAGAATGTCAATGGTCTTTGTGTTGTCTTTTTAGATGTCATTTGTAGCACCAAAGATCCTGGACACGGAATTCAGAGGAGTAGTTCGGATAGTGCTGTTACAACAAAGTGATGTTGTTACACCTTGCTGTTACAGGCCCACCGACAAATTGTTGTTACAGACTCGTTGGCGAACTGCTGATACAATTGTACTGTTGACTGATCTTGTCTATATTGTTGTTGATCTGTCCTCTGGTGGTTGTACTACAACTGTGTTTCCATTATGATCGCTGTAGGAGTTGTTAGCATTGTATTTTTGGGATAACAGCCTAAGGGAAATTCCGATTGTAATATTTTATCTTTTAGTCAAAAATTTATTAGGAAGTGGTTATAACTGTATGAGTTTGATTTTGATCAGCATGAGAATCGTAAGATTCTCATGACTGATCTATCCCTGGATTTTCTGATGTAACCACTATATAGCTCTCAGCCCTAGAGGTCGAGAGGTTAGCAGAGAACAATGTTGTTTTGGCTCTGTAATTGTGTTCAAATTAATACATATCATCGTGTTATTGCTGTTACATGTGTGATTCTATTTAGTTTATGTTAAAGTTATTTCTCTACCTGCGCCCTCCTTCTTAGCAGGGAGGAAGGGCCCTCCTTCTTAGCAGGGATTGTAGTGATTAAAGTAGTTGTGTGTATGTAATTTTATTTCAGTTTATGTATCATTAGAGTGATGTTGCTGTTGTTAAGCTGAGAATATATTTGCTTCGATTTCAATATTTTATATGTTGTTACACATGTGATAATAGAAATACCAGCTGGTTACTTATTGTGTGGCGAGCTAGACAGATCAATTGAAGTGTGATTTCAATCTTGTAGACTCTTTTATTTCTGCATGAGTGATTTATTTCCAGCATTTACTTCAGTAGCGATTTCTTTTCTTTGAAATTACTTCTGGTTGGTGTATTAGAAAAGACAATGCAACTGTCATTGGAATAAACAGACGTCCCTAGATTGATAATTAAATGTGTGTTGTTCGGTCATTTAATAAGTGATCTATATAGTCCAATATTTTGGCGGCGTTTCCTGGGATGGCATCGACGATCCAATCAATCAGAGTTGTTTCTAAGAAGTGAAATTTCCGTGTGTTTTCATAGAGTGTCTCCAACAACACAATTTCCAGGCAGTAAGACGAGAGGTAAGAACCTGCGCAACACTCTAACAGGCTTGAGCGGGCTCGCCAATGTCTTGCTGGGACACTTAGGAATTGAATTTTGGGTGTTTTTTTAGGGTGCCTTCAACTATACAATTGTTGGGTGGTAAGACGAGAGGTAAGAACCTGTGCATCACTCTAACAAGCTTGAGCGGGCTCACTTCTGTATAAACTAAAGCACTTATAGGATGAATTGATACGCATAGGGCCCATGTGTGCCGATAGGACAACATCAACATATACAAACACCCCCCACTCTACTATCTATAGGAAAGACGGGTCGTAAGAAGGAAAAGAAGAGTGCAGATTTGGGAAGGAAAACATTCTTTGGAGATATGATTTGAAGGGCAGAAAAGGAACAGTCCATGTCATACAAAGATAGGAAGACAAGACCACATAAAGCAGCTACCATATCAAGGCCTCGACCATTGGTGTCTTCAGTGGCTGGAACTCATCATCCTTCAAACGACATATCCACTCCTCATATCAAAACTCCAGATTCAAAACAACAATGGGGAATTTTTAATCAGGATCTGAGAATTGAAGGACACACAGAGACTAGTGGGGATCATTAGGAACCTAAGGAACATCAGTCAGTTGATCATCAATTGGACGCTGTTAGTGTTGTTAAAAAATTGATCCTGGAGCAGCCTGATCCTTCTATTTGTCAATCTCTAGTGCAATCCGAGGCTAATTCATCCTATTAGGAAGAATCATCCATGGGGAACGAGAATTTTAAAACAGATAGCTCTGTTACTTTTGAATTCCCAATAGTAGTAACACAGGATGAGGCTCCTATGAAGGACATCCCTTTATCATCCCTACCTTCATTTCAAGGGATGGTTGTTGAGGATCCTGATACCTTTCTTTTCGAATTCGATGTGCTGTGTAGAGGTTATGACTATACTTCAAACACCCAGAAGCTAAAATTATTTCTTGCTACTCTGAAAGGAGTAGCATTAAGATGGTTCATGAGATTGGGTGTTGGCACAATTCGAACATGGAATGGTATGAGAGAAGCCTTTCTCTTTAAGTATCAGGACTACTACTGAACCAGGGATTTGAAGGACGAAATTTTCAGAATTGCATAGAAGGATGAGGAAAGCCTGGAAGACTATCTGGAGCGATTCCACTACAATTTACAGAGGTCTAAGTTTAGTAACTTAGATCCAGAGATTCCAAAGCCAATATTCTTAAGAGGTTTAAGAGAAGATTTTCTGGAACATCTGAACATAATAGATAAAGGAGACATATCGCAAGAAACATTTGATGAGATAATGAAGCTTTGCCTACGTAGCTCAAGAGGATCAGTCAAGGGGAAAGTTTCAGTTCGGGACCCTTCACTTCGGATACAGAAGTCCGCAAGTGGAGGAGTAACCAGAGCAGAGATCGAGAACTTATTTGAGTATTTTAAAACCGATCTCCTCAGCATTCTCTCTGCCCAGATTACTACGGTACAAGTCAAGAAGGCACAAGCAGCCTTAGAAATATTCTGTCTTCGATGCAAAAAGAAACATTTGGAAAGAGAATGCAGATTGAATAGTGCCAGCCTATGCAACATCTGTGAGTTGGCACACTCTACAAATCAGTGTCCTGAGTTGCCCAAACTTAAGGCGGTACTCTAAGAATCAAGCGAGGACGTTCAATCTTCTTATTTTATCGGGTCAAAGAGACCATGGTAGCCGCGACCTACATGCATGCCTTCAGATTTTTCTTCTTTTTATCCTTGGAATAATATTTATAACAGTTAGCAATACCCATGGCAGTATCCTACTCCTTCCTCAACACAATTTCCTTCACCATGGAACCAATGGCCATCTCCTCCGCCAACGCAATATCTTCCATCACAAACCAATCCTTGGGGTTAGAACTAAAGAGGAAATAGCCAAGGTCTAGTACCCCCTACAAAACCAATGCAACAACAACAGTTACAAATGACTTCTATTTAGAATCCTACAACTTCTGTCTGAACCCAATTACCTATACAACCTAACCCGAATCCAAATAATAAGGCATCCCAAAGCATGGATGCTCTGGTTACCCTCCAGACTTATCTTATTACTCCTATTGGACTTAATGAGGTTCAGCTTCGGTCAGGGAAAGTAATCAGATCCAAACACACTCCCATTATTATCGAAGAAAGTGAATCACCTAGGAAGGATATGGACGATTCTGAGGCAGTTGTTACACATGTAACAACTGATACAACACCCGCTGTTACATCTGTAACAACCGGCTTGGGAAGGTCTATTGTTTCTACAACACCCAATCTGAGTAAGGATGGTACATCTGTGGTAGCTGACTCAACTGTTGGCATTCAGAATCCCCCATACCCTCAATGATTAACTGAAACTAGGCTAGTCTTACAACCTGAATCCGAATTCCTTAAGGAGCTGCAAAATTTATATGTACAGATTCTGCTGTTACAAGCTCTTAAAGAAGTGCCTATCTATGCCAAAACAGTGAGGGATCTATGTGTCAAAAGACCTAGGAGGAAACCTAAAGACCCTACTAATATTCATGTCATGGGAAAATTGTCGATCTTATGATTGACCAGCCTTTATTGACCAAACATAATGACCTAGGGAACCCCATAGTGACTGTCCATATTGAAAATCATCCTATAACCAATACCTTGATTGATCTAGGGGCAACTATTATTGTTATGACTAAAGACCTCTTCATCTCTCTAGGAATTCATGGACTTAGACATACACCTACAATGATTGAACTAGCAGATAGGTCCCCTGTTAAGCCCGAAAGAATGATTGAAGATGTGGTTATCACTATAGCCTCCTGGAACTATCCGGATGACTTTCTCATTTACAAACCAAATCCAATCTGGGGGGTCATCATTTAATCTTGGGAAGACCGTGGCTAGCCACTATAGATGCATATATCAGATGTAGGTCTAGATCTATGGTGATATCTGATGGACAGGCCACTCAAAACCTGAATCTTTATCCCCCAGAAAAACCTCATATGGATTCGAATAGTCCCTGGTGGGACGAATTTGCACCTAAATCTGATCTTTCCCTACCTCTTCTCACACTTGGAAAAGAACAATACTTTAAGGATGAAATAGAGGACAATATTATTAATGGTTTTATCAGTAATCCACTCCCTATTGCCTCCATTAGAGATTTGGGAGAAGAAGGTGAGGAAGATGATGTAATTATTGAACATTTGAAAACAACTCCACTTACTATCAACAATCCCATTGAAATAAAGCCTGGAAAATGTTTAAACATCAATCCTAACCTGACTGCTGAACAAAACAGATTGCTGATACAACTGTTACAGAAATACAAAAAAGCATTTGCGTGGGACTATACTGATATGAAAGAAATTCATTCTACCCTATGCACTCACCGCATTTATCTTAAATAATATTGCAAACCTGTTAGACAACCTCAGTGCCGAATAAACCCCGCACTTAAGGAGATAGTAAAAGAAGAATTGCAGAAACTCCTTAATGCTAATTTCATCTACCCTATTTCTAACATTCAATGGTTGTCTCCGCTTGTCATAGTTCCGAAGAAGAATGGAAAATGGAGGGTCTGTGCCGACTATAGAGAACTTAACAAGGCGACTAAAAAAGATCATTTTCCCTTACCATTTATTGATAAGGTCTTGGACAATCTTTCTAGAAAAAAATTATTTTCATTTCTAGATGGGTTTAGTGGCTATAATCAAATACAGATTACTCCAGAAGATCAAGACAATACAACCTTTGCTTGTCCATGGGGTACTTTTGCATATAGATTCCTTGCCTTTGGTCTCTCCAATGCACCAGCTACCTTTCAAAGAGCAATATTAGGTATTTTTTTTCTGATCTTTTGAATGATTGTCGTGAAATATTTATGGATAATTTTACACCCTAAGGGGATGCCTTTGAGACAACATTAGCTAACATGGTGAAAGTGTTGGAACATTGTAAACAAACTAATGTTTCTTTGAGCATAGAAAAATGCCACATGATGATGACTGAGGGAATTGTGCTCGGAAATTTCATTTCAGCAGATGAAATCAAGGTAGATCCTGCAAAAATTGAGGTAATCTCAAAAATCCCGACCCTTAAGACTCCGAAAGAGGTACGTAGTTTTTTGGGACATACAGGATACTATAGGAGGCTTATAGAGAATTTTTCAAAGATTTCATCTCCTCTATTTTCATTACTAATGAAATATGCGAAATTTGTGTGGACAGAAAAGTGTGAGCAGGCCTTTTTAAAATTGAAGAATTGTGTAATAGCAGCACCTATTTTACGAGGACCAAACTGGGAATTTCTGTTTCATATTGCTACAGACGCATCTGACATGGCTGTGGGTGTTGTTTTGGGGCAGCTGGAGAATAAGAAGCCTTATGCCATTTATTACATCAGCAAGAACTTAACTCCAACAGAACTTAACTACACTATTACTGAGAAATAATTCCTAGTAGTAGTGCATGCTATCAGCAAATTCCGGCACTACATCACCAGGTACCAAGTATTTGTACACATTGACCATGCTGCAATTCAATTTTTAATGAACAAGCCTATTACTAATGGTAGAGTTACACGATGGTTATTGTTGTTACAAGAATTTGACATT
Source organism: Pinus albicaulis (assembly GCA_034641835.2). Lineage (NCBI taxonomy): Eukaryota > Viridiplantae > Streptophyta > Pinopsida > Pinales > Pinaceae > Pinus > Pinus albicaulis. Next base: position 72,452,766 of record CM076575.1, read on the forward strand.
ATTATTTTAGATAAACCCAAAAAAGATAATGTAGTTGTTGATTTCCTTTATAGATTAACTATAAGTGATGACTGCATTGCTACTTAGGATTCTTTTCCAGATGAGTGTCTTTTTTCCATTTCTACTCACTCACCATGGTATGTAGATATAGCCAATTACCTTGCTGTAGGAAAATTCCCACACCAATTGTCTTCTAAGGAAAGAAGGAAGATTATAAAACAGAGTGCTACCTACTCCTGGATAGAAGGTAATCTCTATCAAACCGGGCCAGATTTCTAGATTAGGTGATGTGTTAGAGAAGATGAGGTATTTTAGATCCTAAAGGCTTTTCATGAGGAACCTTGTGGAGGACACTTCACTGACAAGGGGACAGGACATAAAGTACTCTCAACAGGGTACTACTAGCCAACTATATTCCAAGATGCCAAGAATTTTGTGAAAGGATGTGATAGTTGCCAAAGGATGGGCCAACCTCTAAAATCAGATGAGATGCCGTTACAGCCTCAGATAGTAATAAAACCATTTGAGAAATGGGCCCTAGACTTTGTGGGGAAAATTTATCCTTCATCACAAAAAATATCATACATATTGGTCTCCACCGATTATGTCACAAAATGGGTTGAAGAAAGGGCACTAACTAGAGAAACAGAGCAGGCTGTTTCAGACTTCCTGTTTCAAGATATTTTTGTTCGCTTCGAGATACCCAGAGAGATAGTGACAAATGAGGGTCCTCAGTTCACATCTCATTTGATCAAGAAGTTGGTTGAAAAGTATGGAATCCATCATAGAATCACAACACCCTATCATCCACAAGAAAATGGTCAAGTAGAAAGCACCAATAAAGTCATTGAGGGAATCTTGACAAAGACAGTGGCCAACCACTGAAGAAACTGGGCTGAGAAACTTCTAGAGGTACTGTGGGCTTACAAGACAACATGGAAGAATACTACAGTCTTCTCACCATATGAACTACTGTATGGTAAGAATCCCTTATTCCCCATATAATTTGAAATAAAGACATTAAGAACAAAATTGCAATTCGATCTGGATTTGAGTACACCATAGACTCAAAGATTGAACCAACTCAATGAGTTGGAAGAGAAACGGCTGGCTGCCATTCAATAGACATAAATCATCTAGCAGCAAAGAGCCAGATGGCATGATGGGTTTATTAAGAAGAAAAATTTCCAGAAAGGAGATTGGGCTCTTTTTGATGATTCAAGGTTCAAATATTTCAAAGGCAAGCTATGCACCAGATGGCTAGGTCCTTACGAAGTGGATACAGTCTTTGACAATGGGATTGTACAATTGGTCACCATTGACAGTGCTAAGACGCCATTACTAGTTAATGGGCACTGTCTAAGGTTATATCATCAACCCACTTCGAAGGAATCATTTTTCAACATTGTTGCGGACTTTGATCTTCATGTTATGACAACAGGGGAACATTCTCCTCTGCAACCTTAAAAGTTGAAATTCCAATAAGTGCAGCAGTTGAAAACCACCTTTGTGGCAGCTGTACACCTATATATATATATATATATATATATATAATAACAAATAAAAGAAAAACAAAAATAAATCTAATTGTGAAAATCCCTTTCAAGGGCGTAGTCAGACAACCAGTAACAGTTGAAAACCACTCTTTTGGCAGTTGTTACACCCATGTTTTTTTCCCTGTAATATCATCTTCCCTTTATGATCTATGTCATAAGATGATGGTTTTTATGTAATTTCCTTTTCTGTACCAATTTATTCTGATTATTATGTTTTTTTTAGAATAATTTAAAATTTTTCTTAGCTATTACACATGTAACAGCCGACAACCACGAATACTGTTCTTTGTAATTCATTCCATAAACAACAATAACCATATCGGCTAAACACAACAACACGAGCGCTGCAAGAAGGATGCCGTCAACTCAAGTCTTCCTCCACGTCACCTCAGGTATGTCATTAAAAAGGTAAATGATTGTTAGTGATGATTCAGTGATTAATTGGAAAAGTAATGACGCTCCTGTGACGGCCATGGGCGACCGTCACCGTTAAAGTGGGGGAGGGGATATGACTTGAAATCATTGCAAAAAGAATGTAATCAGAAATATCTATTAAATTCTCATGCACCTAATCAATAACAAAATTTCTAATGATGACCGAATCCGGTTGGAAAAGAGCATGTGTACGAAATCCCATCACTTTCCATAATAATCCATTTATGAATATTAGTGTAGAGTACGATTTGGTAAATCCATGAAAGCTGTCACCTTTCATCAACATCCTTCTAAAAACTTGCATTCTCATAGTAAACTCATCGATTGGAATAAGCAGAGGTGCCGATCAACAGCTAGTTCAGAGACATAATGATGTTACAGCAGGACTAAACAAGAAAGAAGTGAACTTAGAAACTCAGTGATATTACAGTGTTGTCGAACATTAAGAAGCAAATTTAGGAACAAACAATAGAGATGGGTGGAGCAGAGATTAGGCATGAACCATATTCTATGGATGCTCTGCAGAATTTCCTAGAAGCTTATCATATATTCAGAGATGTTGGATGGGTTGAGTATTTCCAGAAGCTTGAAGGCTCAGACGAGGTAGTGGAAATTGAATTTTCTCAGAACTTGAACAATAATCAAACCTGATTAAGAGGCATGCAAATGGAGGTAACTGAAGAGGTAATTTCCCGGGTAAATTCATTACCAGTAGAAGGGCGAAGGTGGTTTAATAGAAAAATCAATCACCCCTCCTTGAAAGAGGATTTCCTAGTAGGGGAAGAGAAACTGGAGAAGAAAGGAAGAGGAATTGATAGACTGTCGCTTCCTCATCCTTGGGAAGGTGTTTCCATGGGCTTGATCAAATATATCACTTGTGAAGGGATATCCATAGTAGTGTTCAAATATCACTTTCCTATGCTTAACCACCTTCGACACCAGCAAAGAATCAATCTTCCATTCTATTTTCTTGGAAACATCAAGCACATGGTGGCAACAGTAAAAACAAAAACACACCTGGAGGCATGCATGACTAATCACAGACTCATTAAGCTAATTGTGCTAGATGCTCTAGGCCAGCAAGGAAAAAATTGGGAAGAATTCAAGAGAAAAAGACCAAGGCCAAGCTGGGGGAAACATACCACGACTTCAGGAAGAAGTCAGGCAGAGGAGGAGACCCAGACTCGGCCTATTGGAGTTAGGATTGGGAAGAAGCCTATTGATGAACCAATTGGGGACATAAGACTAAAAAAAAGAGTGAAGGTCAACATACTTGCAGAATACTTGCCTACAGCCAAGAAGCAGACAAAAGCAGTAGTTTTAGAATAATAAAGGCAACCTTCCTCATCAGGTAAGGACGAAACCAATGCCTTGTGTTTAGAAATTGAAAAATTAAGAAAGGAGAACGAGGAATTGAAGCGGAAATTATCTGAGGGAAAGGAATTCCCAGTGTCAGTATGCATGACATGTTTTCAAAACTTAACAGAAGCGGGATATAATGCCCGTAGAGAAAATATCAGCCCAATCGAAGTAGAAACAGAACATCAGGAGGCTGTTACAAAAGAACCTACTGATGATACTGCTGCTACACAAGAACCAACAGTTAAAGCAGAGCCTCCTGTAATAATCGACCTAGAAGCCGACCCACAATAACTTGTGGATGCCACTCCTATTGTAGAAGAAACAACAATGGACACAGAGGTGACTCTAGGTAAAAACAGAGGGGATGACACACAAGAACCCACTGAAGAAGCTGCTGTTACACAAGAACCAACAACGTAGGTGGAACAAGCCCATGAAGTAGAGGCTGGCACACCTATTTTTGATGAAGGTATTGAATTTAGGAGAACGCCGATTCCCATCTCAGGATAGTACTCTGAGAAACTCATGTTAATTTCCGAGTTACAAAAATGGAAACAAGAAGCAATCTCCCTTCGGGATGGGATGATTTTTCTAAAGGAACATCAAAGAGAAATAGACACTTTACATGAAAGATGGATGGAAGCAAAGTTGAAGAAAGGGTGGGAGGGTTACAAGAAGAAAGAAGCTCCGAAGGAACAAGAAGAACAATTGATATTGTTACAGAAGAAGATTTGAGACCTCACCGTAGATAAGCAGAGACTTCATGACCTCGCCCTCAACTTGCTGGGTTGTAGGCGGCCTTCTCCATCCTATCCAATTTTTCTGTGGGAACGTTGCTTCTTGTTTCAATTGAAAGCCATTATGGAGGACATACCTTATTTATGTTCCTCCACTCGTACGTTTTTGGATGTTTTTCGTGCCTCAGATTTTGATGAGAAAATTTGCTGTGTGAATTATTTTTACACAACATTATTTGTGAACATGTGAGTATGCAGATGATTGTCACAATATTCTCTTGTATGGGAGATCTTCAATTAAGGGCTTTTATATCCTTCATGAGGAATCAGATTGAATGGAATTTGGCCATTAAATCTATGGAGACCAACGAGGAGAAGACAACATTGTGGGTTCAGGCAGAACCAGGACAGGCTGCTGAGTTGAGACAAGAATTCAAGAGAATTCTGAGTACCCCTGGGATTAAAGAACCAACTGCCACTTATAGAAGAATAATTGTGGATTTCTGCCTCAATCAGTTCACAATGATGAAGAGCCGAGCTTTGACAGGGTGTTTAAAACGCACAAAAGCCAGAAATGCTGAGCTTTTGAAGGGAGATCCATTCTTATTCCAGAATTTTGTGGTGGTTATTACACATGCACCGGCCTACACATAGATTGTAAAATCCCTTGGTGCTTTGTGGTTGGGAATAAAGTTCAAGTTTCCTTTGATCTGGTTTTCCATTGAGGATTACTAGACCAATTACAAATTAAGTAAGTATGAGTCAAAATCCTGGGTATGGAATTTGATGGCCAACCAGGGACACAGGTTTGCAGATGAGGACACAGCTGGTGCTTATGATCTCACCGACCTGCACCGAAGGTATTCCCATGAGAGATGAGTTTGCATGAGGACATGCAAGTATTTCAGTTGGGGGGAGATGTTGGGTGCTGGTTTTGTACATTTTTCCTACACTCATCTTCCTTATTTTGCCTCATAACCATAACCAATGGGAGTATCTTTCCCCTTTTTCCTACCTTTTTACCCTAACTTGTGTTGTTTCACCTTGCTTTCGTTACTTCGCCAATTCACCAATTATTATGATCTATTATACCTTTTTATGACTAATTGATGGTGAATGTTTGGAGAAGGTCGATGGTATTTGTGTTGTCTTTTCAGATGTCATTTTTAGCACCAAAGATCCTGGACACGGAGTTCACAGGAGTAGTTCAGATAGTGTTGTTATAGCAAAGCGATGATGTTACACCTTGCTGTTACAGACCCACCGATAAACTGCTGTTACACTCTACTGTTACAGACTCGTTGGCGAACTGCTGATATAGTTGTACCTGTTGTGGTTCCTGTGATTTGGTAGATTTGGCAATACCAAATGACAAGACAACATCAAACCACTTTGGGATCTCAGGATCTGGCCCTCCTGGATCTAGAGAGGGATCTCTATATAAATGCAAAGAATGATATATCTTTAATGTCAGATTATGGTATTAGGCTAGGTATGAAGCACAGGGGTTTTGGTTTGTTTGTTTGGTTGGAGATCATTAACTGAGAAGGTTATGTGAAGTGAAGAAGGAACAAAGTAGCAGGATGTTTTAGCATGGGAGATAGGTTAAGAGAAGTGCCGATCCATTGGGCTATAGAGTCATAAAAGGGTTTACTCGCATAACAACTATCCAAGGGTTTCCATAGGGCAAGTAATCTATACCAAAGGATCTTTTCAGATAGATGGTGAGATGGAACATTAAGAAGTGGGGTGAAAGAAAGAAACCAAAGTGCAGCCTAAGATCATCTAAGGACTTTTAACCTATCCTGCTTTTGACATACTTCAAAGGAAACTCTTGATAAAGACACAAAGGGTAGCTTAAGACCAGATAAAGACTTTTAACTTAGCCTGCTTTCAGCATACTCTTAAGGAAAACAATCCAGCAGTCCTCATAATCGCTTTCAAACAGTAGAAAACATTTAATATTAAACATAGAGCAAGGCCTAAGATCAGAGAAAGACTTTTAACCTTCTCTGCTTTTGACACCAACTCACAGGGAAACTTTCAAGACAAATTGTTGGAGAAAGAACTAGAGGACAGGGCTAACCATAGACTTCCCTAGTTCAATATTTACTTAACATGCAATGAAAATATCTTTCAAGGATAATGTTTCAAGTTGTACTCAGCAAGACATGGGCTCACCAACATTTCTTGACTGGTTATACTCTATAGAATTATCCTTAAAATACACAATCAGAGGAAAACATAGAGATACAGATTAACAATGAGATTTAGGGTACTTCCAACAGTATGTCCTAATCTATGCTTGCTGTTATTTATTAGAGAATAATGGATAGTATGAAAAACATGAAAGGAGACAATTACAGTAAGGAAAACATCACCAATAATATAGACTAGGATCCTGTGAATCTGCTTGTTCAATTGATGTGCAAAACCAGTTACATACTTTGAGTCCAATGGTTCTTTACAGTCCAAAATTCTCTTCCCAGCCTACTATATTACAAACTACTCAACTAATTCCCTCAATAACAGTTCAAACAATCAATCCAATCCCAACCCTTTACAATGAATTTTCAATGAATACTTATAGGTGAATGAGGAGGTGGAGTAGTAGATATGAAATTAAATGATCCATTAAGACAGAAGGGAGGAAGTATTCAAATTCCCACTCTGCATAATGGCTTTGCATTAACTATTGGTACCCTTTAGGCTGGTTTAGAAGTCTTTGTTAGGTTGACAATAACTTCAGGGATGTCTCTTTGAAGTACTCTCTGGCTGTTGGTACTCTGTTTTTCCTTCTGAGATAAGTAAGGTGATAGAAGGTCTCTCAAGTATTCCATACTTCCATAACTACTATCCTGATAGTTTTAAGGAATTACGCCAGTGTAATAATTATTCTAGTGCTCGATGGAAAATGGAGGATGTCGTGTAGCTATTCCTTCTTTGGAGAGGAACGTTCTGCTGATCTGGCTCTGATTGTGTTTAGGCTTCATTTAGCCTCTTTAATATTATACACTAATCTTCTTGATCTTATTATGATATTATTTAGACTTCTGTTGACGGCTGCACAGGTGGCAGTGGTGCTGGAGGGTTCGTGTAAGGGTCGGTGACCAAGATGCATCGACAAACATGGAATTGAAACCATGCTGGTCCCTTTTCTGCATTGATTTAGGCTCAGGATCGTCACCCTGGAACATTTTGGTCACCTATCTGTGACTGTGGGACAAACTGGCAAGAACCACCATTAAACCTACAAACATAAGATAAACCTGTTATAAAAACCTACGGGAGTGGTAAAAACTGCTTCAGAGGCTCATGAGGGTGGAGGAGCAGTGAGGGGAAATGTGAGTGCGGTGGAAAAATGGGTGAAAAACCTGGCAGAGCAGCTAACCAGGTGTAGATGGAGGTTTGGGTGCGAGGATGAACGTGGGCCGTTAGATTAGAACAATCAACGGTGGAGATATTTCGATGGAGTCATTTGGAAAATCAGATGAATGGAGAATGGATGGGGGCGAAATTAAATCAGAACCATCCGATCTCATAGATCGACGACTGGGAAAAAACGCGAAAGGCAACGTTATGGAGGGTAGGCGGTATGGCGAAAAAACGGGAATGGTTTTCATGCGGCGAAATGGGGGGGAGGCAGTATTTCCTTTTGGAGCGCGATCCCATTCAACAATTGCCATGTGGATTCTCAAAACCAATTTTATCGCGCAATTTTGAAACGTTAAAATTTGGGCACAAAAATTACGTGATATTGGATGGTGACCGTTGGATCTAGGGCCTCAGATCCGACGGTGTGGAAGAAACACGATGGGTTGAAAGCTGCGGGTTTAAAAGGTATGCGGGGTCCATTGCTGAGGTCAATGTGAGCCGTTGGATGAGGGTAATGGATGGCTGTGATCTCATCGACGAAATGATTCGTGACCTGGTGGACGGAAAGAAGATTGGCGATGCGATTGGATGCTGGCCGTTGGATCGGAAGGGAGATCAACGGTCGGGATTAATCGGCAGGCGCGATGGTGAAGGGTTATGGGCAGAGCACGACGCAATCTCGACCATTGGTTCTTGTGGATTCAATGACCAGGATCAAATCGGGGAATTAGGCCATCAGAGGAAAGAAAAAGGGAATACTGTGCTTGTGATATGTGATGCAGCGCGGGCCGTTCGATCGGATGAGAGATCAACGGCCAGGATTAAATCAACGGGTGTGATGACGGAGGGCTAAGAGCGAAGTGCGATCAAATCTCAGCCGTTGATTCTTGTGGATTCAAAGATCGAGATTAGATTAGAAGATCGAAGGAGAGGGGCTAGCTCCTGGTCGCAGGGGTGAGGTCAGGTGAGGTAAGGGGCTAAAAACTATAAGCCCTCGGGGGCTTAACTCCTTCATAGGGTAAAAAGACTGTTTTTAAGGTCAAAAACAGAGTTTTTAAGGCTTAGTAAGGGGTTTCGGTAGGCAAAAGAAGGGATTTTTAAACCAAATACAGGGAAATATAAGGTTTAAAAGGGGTTTAGGATGAGATGGAGGTTGAAACGAAGGTTTACAGAGGATTTTTTTTGACGGGAATGAGGATGAAAAATTGGGAATTTTGTGGGAGTGAAATGGAGAAAATAGAGGCCTTTCTGAGAACAACTTCTTTCACAAACAATAGGGTTCATTAATGGAAATAGCCGTGAAGATTCTTTGAAGGATAGAAGTCACATGGAGGCTTCAAGAATGATAGATTTACAAAGGAAATGTTTCTCTTGAAGGCTCAGAAACATATTTAGCCACTTGTTTGCTTTGAAAAAATATTATAGGTGGCTAACAGTACCGTTGACTAATCTTGTCTATATTGTTGCTTATTTGTCCTCTGGCGGTTTCACTACAATTGTGTTTCCATTATGATAGCTATAGGACTTTTTAGCGTTGTATTTTTAGGATAACAACCTAAGGGCAGTTTTGATTGTAATATTTTATCTTTTAGTCAGAACTTTATTAGGAAGTGGTTATAACTGCATGAGTTCTATTTCGATCAGCATGAGAATCGTAAGATTCTCATGACTGATCTATCCGTGGATTTTCTGATGTAACCACTATATAGCTCTCGGTCCTAGAGGTCAAGAGGTTAGTGGAGAACAACATTGTTTTGGCTCTGTAATTATGTTTAGATTAATACAGATCATCCTATTATTGCTTTTACATGTGTGATTCTATTTAGTTTCCGTTAAAGTTCTTTCTCTACCTGCGCCCTGCTAGGGAGGAAGGGCCCTCCTTCTTAGCAGGGATTGCAGTGATTAAAGTAGTTGTGTGTATGTAATTGTATTTCAGTTTATGTATCATTACAGTGTTGTTGCTGTTGTTTAGCTAAGAATATATCTTATTTGATTTCTATATTTCATATGCTATTACACATGTGATAATAGAAATACTAGCTAGGTACTTATTGTGTGGCAAGCTAGACAGATAAATTGAAGTGTGATTTCAATCTGTAATGTTCTGAAATTGAAATCAACAGCTTTTACACCGCTGAAGAAATATGTTTGTCAGAAATATGAACAAGGCTATTTTAGAGATGGACTGAGAGGGAATTTACTAGATATATCACCTCTAAAAATAGGGTGAGAATCGGAGGCTATCTGGCCCTTTCTCAGGCTCTGCCAATAGCTATGTAAATATTTCTTCCTCAGGAAGATCTTGCTCAAAGGATGAGCTACAACAACATCTGAACTTTAACAAGCAGTAGCAACAATGAGATAATGCTCATAAAATGTGAGAAGAGTGAAAAATTGATATATAATCTGTAGCAGCAAATGATATACAAAATCCTTGAGGAAAATACCTCTCAAGGTGGGCTCAAATCAACCTCAAGGGAAAATGTACATAAAATGGAGAAACACTCTACTACATAACCCAGCAACTCTATAACTGCGCAGTCTATATGGGAAATTGACTACAGACTGAAATATACAAGATGATATGACAATATGAGCTCAAATAAAGAAGGGGGAGAAAGATATCAACCCCATGAAACAATAATACAACAATCCTCCAAGGGATTGGCTAAAATACATGAAACAGAAAAATGCCGGAGTTGCAGTGTAGCAGCTGCAACTCAAATATAATACAATGTGGGAGAAGGAAGTAGATGCTTCAATAGACAATGATACCTCCTCTAATGATCTCCAAAGTGAAAGGCTACTCCTCTCACTAAAGATTGCACTCTCTAGTGCACCATGTGAACTCCTCCTGCAAACCCTCTCTGAAAATAACGCTGTAAGAGGAAGGGACTGCATTGGGAATGAGATGAAACAATGGCCCAATGCAAAAATATACAATAGAAGCTCCGATATCTCCTTCACTGATCTCCTAGAGAAAGAGTGAGCTCATCCTCTACAAAATAGCTCTGGAAATGGGTGATGGTGAATCCTCACTGCAACACCAGCAACTCCAACGTTTCTGCCCAACAGAATAACGCAGTAGCTGAACATGAATGATTTTTCCTCAAGCCAAGATGTGAGGGAGATGAATAATAGCTCCCCCAAGGCCTCCCAAGGAAGAGAAGGTAACTCCTAAACAAGAATCCCTCTTGTGCTAAGTAGCACAAGCTATCTCAGTTGAACAACTGAAGATAGCTACAATTCGAAATTCTCAAGCATGAATGAACAATGGCTCTCCTTCACCTTTTTATGCAAGGAATGCTTCCTTGCCATGGACCCCACCCATTAGGGTTTCTCTCATCCTCTATTCCCCTCCCATTCAAAACTGTGTAGTCTTCTTGAGCAAGCTTCTCCTCTTAGCCACGTTGTTGACTTGGTCAACCATGGCCTAGTTTACTTGCTTTTGGCCCTTTTCACACTAGGTACTGCCAAATTTAGCCACTTAAGTGACTCATGCACCTTAGGAGAGTTTTATTTTGCTGCTACATGGGCTCTCTTACCCATTTTATTCATTTTATTAAAACAAAGGCAAAATTAATGTTCCAATTAACATAGTGAAAAATTTGGAACATTACAGTCCTCCCCTCCCAAAGATTGCTTGTCCTCAAGCAAGTGAAAGGGTACAACTAAAAATTATCCTCCACTCAAGGCATGGAGTCTGAAATATCCTCATGTAGATCCTCCATCCCCCAAGCAATCAACCAAGCAAAATGAGTTACTCTCCAATTGAGCAACTCCTAAAAGTCATCCTCCACCTTGGGCTTCTGTAGAATAGGTGGGTTGAAATGCTAAACATGGTAAGCTTCATATCCTACACCATGCTGTCCTCCTCTCCACTTATGATAAGTGTGGGGTGAAAGCTAAACTTGGGCTGCAATAGTGTTGCCTTCAAGAGGCAAGATGAAGTCTAGATCCCCCAAGGATCTCTCCTCCAACGCTGCAAATCAAGCTAGCCCAAATCATCTCATATGTGATGAGTTGGAATTCATCATCATATGGCATCCAAGAAATCATATGTTTCACCTCATGGAAAAAAAAATGGCTGAACATGGTGACCATATCATCTCCCATACTCCCCTTGGAGCATGAGCTACAAAAACAATGGAGGTCTTTTCTCCCAAAGGGCACATCCTCCCAATGACTCTCTCCCTCCTCATGATACATATGGGGCTGCTGTTGATATATGGCTAAAACATAATGGTCTTCAAGAGAGACCCAAGCCACCCCATCAAACATGTAAACCATGAAATTCCTCCTCCAAAAATTCAGACTCTCTAAATAGCTCCTCCCACATGAAGGAAAGAGGTGAAGCTTGGAAATCATGGACTGCCCATTGTTTCCCCTGAAACATACACCATGCAAAGTGGGGAGAATCATACTCCCAATGGGAATTTTCAATTCATTTCCCCCCTTCAGAACAGTGCTTCCTCTGAACAGCGTTCCACTAGAAAAATATGGAAGCATAAACTTATGAGAGCAAGGAGGTGAAATATAGTTCCATGCATGGAACCAGCGCGAGGTATCATTGGCCTGCCTCAATATATGATGCAAAAAGTTTCCTTTCAGCCATTTTTTCGCTGCCAAATTCATTCTGCCAGATGTGATCATGAAAACAAAATTTGGTGCCAATGGTGCACATCAAAACCCATGTGGCTTTCCCTCACAATCCACTGCTAAAATAGCCATCATATTAGATATCATTTTTGGGATTCAAATGCGTTAATTTAGTCATTCATCTATGACCATTTCCATGAGAGGTAGTCGTAACTGACTAATTTCTCATGTTTTTTAATAGTCCACTTAGCACTCATTGCATTAGGTGATGCTCACAGGGGTGAAGAAGTGGGATTGAAACTAGTGAAATGAATCACATAGCGTCAATCATCACTTCCGGGGCTTGCACCTGGTAACCAGGACTTCCCGGGCCATCATATTAGCTGAAATGAACCATAAGTAAAATAAAACACATTGTGCAAGAATGAAATATCTCTCTTGATATGATATGCTGCTCATAATGCTAAGAGAGGGCAAAGCATGAAACAAATAGTTACCTCCCTCATCATGTACTTTGGCCTTTGAGCTGAAATGGCTCAAGTGAAAAATCTCCCTCACTGCAACAGAGTAGGGAAGTGGTTGTGCCAACCATCTAATCATCTCTTAGGCTATGCATCTATCCATATGCTGATATACATTCATTAGGATACTCTCCCAAGTGGACTCCTCCATCAGTGAATAATATGCATAATGCATGGAAGAAGAATCCATAATTGCTGCATGTAGGTGTCTCCTCTTGTGCTTGTGAGCCCAAGCTAAGAAGATCAAAACATAGCAAGGGATGCTGCCATCCATTACTTCCTCATCCTCATATCCTACATGCCTCTAAGATACATCACTTGTGAAGTGGTTTGAAGGACACTCCAACAAGTAATTCAAGCTCTCAAGTGACAACACTGCTGGCCTTTGGAGTAGGGCCACTGTCATCTCAAAGCTCCCCTCTTTGACATGAATCTTGCCAAATAATCCTCCCATCATGTTGCTGAAAATGTAGAGCCCCTCCCATGAAGAAGGTGCTGCTTGGGCATCCAAGATAAAAGAGCAATCCCCTTGCACTATGCTAGTGCCTCCTCTTGCTCCCGCAACAACCAAATAGAACTTGAGCAACAAAATTGTTTGCTACCCCCTCATACTTCCACCACTCAAAATATGAAATGGGAACATCATGAATGGTAAAAATAATGCCATCCCATCATAATGCACCCATGCTCCTTTCTGCTTCATGGTGTAAGTATCCTGCCATCTCCTCTTCCCTTTCAAACCCCATGAAAAGGAATAGGTCACATGTTGGCCAAACTCCCTCAAGAGAAACCAATGCAGCATGGCTTCTTGCTGCCCTGTATCATAGATCTATAAAAGGCTCACCATCCTCTTGCCTCCCATCCACATCCACTTAGCTCCTAGTGGATTCTTCCCACCATTCTGCAACTTGGCACCTCCCCAACAAGAGCTGCCATCATCCCAAAACAGATTATCACCTTTGCATTTCATGGGACATTGAAATGCAATCCTCTCTATGGTCCATTTCTCAAACCCCATTCTCCTGTGTGGTGCATGACTCATCAATGGAGTATGAGAATGATGGCACAACACAGTGAAAGTCTTTTTCTCAAGACAGTCAACTTGCTATGTTATGCAACTCCTCATAGAAGGTACTGAATCAGAAAATGTAAACTTGTGCATACCTCTATGAAGTTTTGGGGAGTATAATGTGGCTGCAAGTGTCTCTTCCCCAAATGTGTTGGCTTCCCCAAATGTTGAAGATGGAGGCTTCTCCTCCATGAATGTGACAGCACTGGCATGTGCCCTCTCTTCTGGTGGTGAGGTCTCCTTCCTCCTTTGGCCAAATATTCTGATCAATGTCTGAGAAAAATCAGCAAGAGTAGAAACCCTTGCATGTCTCCCATGGCTGGACCACCAAGCCTTTTCTTCTCCCTCAAGGTGCAGTGCTGCAATTACTACAACCTCTCTGTCTACTACAGGATGTAGCAGGAAGAAATCCTCTAGCTTCTTCACCCAAGCCTCTGCTGCACATGTGGCTAACCCATTAAAAGTAGACAATAGGAATCTATTGCCTTTCATCCTCCCATGACTGTGGGGTCTTATTTCCTCTTTCTGATGAACAAAGTGTGAAAAAGATAGAGTATCTTGGAAGAATCTAGGGTTTGCTCCATATTCAGTAAGATACTCACTTAGAATTTTGAATTCCAAGTGCTCTTCATGCTTTTGCTCTGCTTTTCTGTGAGAATAGGAAGTGCATGGTCCTTCCTCTTCTCCTTTCTCTGTCTCCTCAACCTCCTTGGAGAGGTTCTTGCTGGATATGAACACTGATGAGGTCAATCTCATCCTCTGCATCATCTTGACCTCTTCTTCTCTGAAATTTGAACTTCACAGGCTGAGCCAAGTTCGAAGCTCTGATACCACTGTAATGTTCCGAAATGGAAATCAACAACTTTTACACCACTGAAGAAATCCTTTTGTCAGAAATATGAACAAGGCTATTTCAGAGATGGAATGAGAGGGAATTTACTGGATATATCACCTCTAAAAAGAGGGTGAGAACCAGAGGCTATCTGGCCCTTTCTCAGGCTTTGCCTATAGCTATGTAAATATTTCTTCCTCAGGAAGATCTTGCTCGAAGGATGAGCTACAGCAACATCTGAACTTTAACAAGCAGCAGCAACAATGAGATAATGCTCATAAAATGTGAGAACAATGCAAAACTAATATATAATCTGTAGAAACAAATGATATACAAAATCCTTGAGGAAAAGACCTCTCAAGGTGGGCTTAAATTAGCCTCAAGGGAAAATGTACATAAAATGGAGAAACACTCTGCTACATAACCCAACAACTCTATAACTGCGCAGTCTATATGGGAAAATGACTGCAGACTGAAATATACAAGATGATATGAAAATATGAGCTCAAATAAAGAAGGGGGAGCAAGATCTCAACCCCATGAAACAATAATACAACAATCCTCCAAGGGATTGGCTAAAATACATGAAACAGAAAAAATGCTGGAGTTGCAGTGTAGCAGCTGCAGCTCAAATATAATACAATATGGGAGAAGGAAGTAGATGCTGCAATAGACAATGATACCTCCTCCAATGATCTCCAAAGTGAAATGCTACTCCTCTCATTGAAGATTGCAAACCGTCTCTAAAAATAACGCTGTAAGAGGAAGGGACTGCGCTGGGAATGAGATGAAACAATGGCCCAATGCAAAAATCTGCAATAGAAGCTTCAGAATATCCTTCACTGATCTCCTAGAGAAAGAGTGAGCTCCTCCTCTACAAAATAGCTCAAGAAATGGGTGATGGTGAATCCTCACTGCAACACCAGCAACTCCAACATTTCTGCCCAACAGAATAACGCAGTAGCTGAACGTGAATGCTTTGGCCTCAAGCCAAGATGTGAGGGAGATGAAGAACAGCTCCTCCAAGGCCTCCCAAGGAAGAGAAGGGAACTCCTAAACAAGAATCCCTCTTGTGCTAAGCAGCACAAGCTATATCAGTTGAACAACTGAAGGGAGCTGCAATTCGAAATTCTCAAGCATGAATGAACAATGGCTCTCCTTCACCTTTTTATGCAAGGAATGCTTCCTTGCCATGGACCCCACCCATTAGGGTTTCTCTCATCCTCTATTTCCCCCCCATTCAAAACTACGTAGTCTTCTTGAGCAAGCTTCTCCTCTTAGCCACGTTGTTGACTTGGTCAACCATGGCCTAGTTTACTTGCTTTTGGCCCTTTTCACACTAGGGACTGCCAAATTTAGCCACTTAAGTGACTCATGCACCTTAGGAGAGTTTTATTTTGCTGCTACATGGGCTCCATTACCCATTTTATTCCTTTTATTAAAACAAAGGAAAAATTAATGTTCCAATTAACATAGTGAAAAATTTGGAACATTACACAATCTTGTAGATTATTTTATTTCTGCATGAGTGATTATTTCCAACATTTAATTTTGCAACGATTTCTTTTCTTTGAAATTACTTCTGGTTGGTGTATCGACACAGACAGTGTAACTGTCATTGGAATAAACAGAATTCCCTGGATTGATATTTAAATGTGTGATGTTCAGTCATTTAATAAGTGATCTATATAGTCCAACAGATGGATCTCCTACCTTCCTCTGATGCTAATACCCTTGATTTCGACCTTGACTCTTTTGGTTCCAAGCTCACTATTTTCTCTTTGACGTTGTAGATGAGTTTTTGTAAGAAAGATCAAGTGGAGACAAAAAAAACATGCGAATAATAACACTTTCTAATACAAATTATGTAACAGATCAAGGAGTATTACAATAAATGGACAATAGATGAAGCATTTATGGAAATAAAACATATATTGTATTATAAATAGATGGAAAATAGAGAATTACAATTAATTAAGCCTTGATGTTGGAAGCCTCCTTCAAGTGAGATTCCAAGTCCAAGCCTTAATCTTTAAATACCTTTCTCCTTTTCAAATGGGCAGCATTTGGGTATAAATCAACACTTATGATGGAAACCCTCTATTAGTGGATAGTGAGCATTTGATTTATACGGAAGGAGAAGTTTTAGGATCCATGAAAAGAGGGAGGAGTTCTACATCTCAAGGGATAGATCCATGGAAGGAGGATCTAGGGCCAGGAATGGAGGTCCTTTTCCAACCTTTATGTACCTGAAACCACGTCATCGTTCTCAAGCTTTATAGTTAGAGAAGCTTCTCCTTAATTTTGGGAAAAAAATGTTTGAACAGGATCAACGTGATTTTTCCTTCTTAAATTTGCGTTGGTAGCACAAGGAAAGTATAATGCCACAGGTTAACAATGTGAGACAATAGCTATGAAGAACGCGTTGGGCTTGCAAAGAAAGGTTTTTGATAAGTTCTTCGTAAATATTCAAGGCAAGTTTTATTCCTTTTCTTCAAGGATATTCTTCTGATTACCGCAGACATGTTTCATGGACAATACATTGTTCATGACATCTTTCATCACTTTGCAACACTTGCAACGTTGACGACAAAAAGTGTGACACTTCAAGATACGAGACTGGGAGTGTGACCAAATATTGTATAATATATGCCCCCTAAAGCATGAAGTTAGAATGAGAAGTGATGGTTGAATTTATTTACAATAAAATACAAGGACTTAGATAACCACTGTCAGGAGACCTGCAAATCAAACATAATATAATATATTTGACATCTTTGATGTTAGTATGCTTAAAGTGTAAGCATATAAAAATACATCAATCCACGACATGGACACAACCATCCAAATAGAAAGGATCATGTTTACAATCATGAATACTTAATAACTCCACGCAACTTGGATTTACCAAACGAAACCCAGGGACTTCACCTATGTCTCAATCTAACCAAAGTATGAATATTACCATGCAAATAGATGGGTTGTAGTCAAACATGGTAGAAACCACCTGATTACCAGTCAATGATGTAAACCGTTAACATGCATGAGAGAAACCACCAATGATGATGATGGCTCTCAAGGTACAACAACACAATCCACAAGTGTGAACAATGAAGCTAAAGTCGAACACTCACAGAATCATTTGATCGAAGGCTAGTGATGTGAACCTATCGTCGAATGCGAAGAACCTGCCATTAAGGCATGCAAGCTCCAAGGTACTGAAAGGGAATTACTAGATCATATTCATGGATAATGAGTTGGATTCGACAGTAAGTGATTTGTCGAAGGAGAGCCATAATGTTTCCCACATCATCGACATGAAACATAGAATTTTGAAAATTTAGTAAGATTGATTCAAGATTGAAGCAAAGAAAATAAAACGGGGTTGTTACACTGAAAATTTTCATCCTAACATTCTGCTATGTGTATGAGCTCATTATTACTCATACTTCCTCCTTTGTAAGTCTAACATATCAGTTCCTCATGTCAAGCCTTGAAAATCAGAGAAAAGTTCCTGAAAATCTCCTTAACTTTGGTGTCGCACTTTCTCTATATCTTGCCTGCGGTCCCGCACCTAATGTTCATGTTTCCTACGTACCTGAACGCACTTTCTCTGTGTTATAGGTGTGGACCCCTGTAAATATTAAAAAGGTGCATGTAAACTCAAAAAAGCTCACTTTCAGTAAATTCTAGAAGCCTCTAGAAAGAATCTTGCGGTGGAAAAACCGCTCTTTTGAGGTTCATATATCCCTTACCTTAAGGAGCTAACCCCTTGATGTGAGGAGCTTATCCCTTTGAAGGAGGATTATATCCCTTCATAGTTGGAACTAAAACCTCCTCTTTTCCACTATAAAAAGAGGCATTGAGTAGCCTCAAGGGGAGTTCAAGCTTTAGAATTATTTGAGGTTAAGTGCTGTTGGGATTCAGACTCATTTAACTGAGATTTTTGTGAGGAGAGATCACATACCTCTATTTGTCTCGGTTGGAGGAGTGAAAAGCTTATCATAGTATAAGAGATTCCTGCTTCGGACCCCGGGAAGGTCCGTTCAACATCAAGGCTAAGGTTGTAAGGTTTTCCTTCTTTTAAAGTTAATACAAATGAATTCATTTTTCTCAATAAGGTGTTAGTTAACTGTTTATTTCATGGATTCCTTGATCACTATGATAAGCATGATTTACGATGTTTACTATACAGGTGCTATTTAATTTTTGCTTGTTTGTGACTGCAGGTTTATGAAGATAACTCCTTCAAGTGCACGAGGGACAACAACGACTTCGAACAAGCACTGGACCTACGGTAAGTCTTTTACACCTCTATAGTGCTGTTTGTAAATCATATATGCTTAGAGAAAGATTATTTCATTTGGCTGTTTGTTGCTAGATTACCTTTTTGGTACTAGGGATATCGGTCTTGTCCGCAAGATTGATTAATACGCACAACAAATTGGCGACTCCGCTGGGGAAAGAAACTTGTTGTTTTTGGTTCTCTTTTATTTTGATTTGAGGAAAATTTTTTCCTGGTTTTTGATTGATAGATATCTGTCTGGGTAGCTTAGGTTTTCTCTGTTTTTGAAAGTTTTGAAATATTTTATGTTTTTCTTTAGTTTTTCTAGGGACCGCACTTTTTCATTTTGCACAGTGAGGGTAGTTTCGCACTTTCTTTAAGTAAACAGTGCGGGACCGTACCTGTTACTTCTGAAAGCATGCAGACCCTGTTAAAATTTTGAAAAACTCCAAATTTATTTCTTCAGTTTATATTTATTTTTGATTTAGAGTTTTTAGTATCTGCCCAGATTGACGTTGTTTCTGTTAAAAGTTTTTTGTGAATGAATTCCAATGGTATTTGTGTTTTGATAATTTTGGTTTGCTTTTCATTTGGTCTCTGTAGTGATTCAAAGCATTGGCAGTTTAAAATACCTCATATTACATTGGTCTTTTTGCCTTTTTGCTGAGTCTGACCTGATTGTGAAATCCATCCTTTATTGAGAAATAAATCTACTTGTTTCTTCGCAAATCTTCGAAAAAAAAACTTTGTTATAGGTTTTGAATTTCATTTTTTATAAAAAACATATCTAAGTGTTTTTGATTTGTTTTTTATTCTAGACAAATAGATCCTTAGTTTACTGAACAACTAAGTAAAACATTCCTCAAAAAATATTAAAGCTTTTATTCAATTAGATTTTTTAAGTTTGTAGATCTCAAAATTAGTTTTGTAGTTTTGAGTGCTTTTAAAATTTGTAGATTGCTTTTGAAGGAAAATTGTTTTTGTAGTTTCAAGTTTTTGAAAGTGAAAGGATTTTCTTGTGAGCTTTGATAATTTGTCTCATTTTGAGTTATTGTTGAAAAGACAAAAATATTTTCTTCCAATTATTCTTTATGCTTAAATAAAGAATTGTTTTTTAAAAGAATTGCATTCTCGAACTCTTTCTTTAGCTAGAATTTCATTGAAAGAAAACGAGTTGATTATCATTTTTAGGTGCATTTTTAGTGTTTTTGGAATTCGAGTCTTCACACCATCAAAGTTTCATTTCCGTACCTACTGACTTAATAAACAG
This sequence comes from Pinus albicaulis, assembly GCA_034641835.2. NCBI lineage: Eukaryota > Viridiplantae > Streptophyta > Pinopsida > Pinales > Pinaceae > Pinus > Pinus albicaulis. The sequence continues at coordinate 72,472,807 of CM076575.1, forward strand.
CTCATAAAAGTAACGCTTAATTAAAATTCATTTAGCAATCTTTTTATTTTCTAGGGCTCTTATCACCAACATAGCTTAGGCTAGTATCTTGGAGTAGGGAGTAATTAACTCTCCAAGATAGTAAAAACAAACAAGTAGATAAATCTTGCGGTAGGAAATAAATCCAATTGTAATTGGTACAATCTGGGAATCTTCTCTTAAAGAAGTCAATCACGAGATCATGTCCGAACCTTTGAGACAATCAATTCTGTTTCATTGGGGAAGATAGAAGATTTTGCGCGCATTACAAATGGTAAACCTCGGATTAACCATTGTCGAGGAGCCTAGGGTCACTTGTCAATAAACCTCAGATTAATCATGTCGAGGAGCCTTCAAGGGGATTAAGCTTTGTTACTCTTCCCTTGCGCGTGAGATCGGATCGTAGACTGTTCCCCCAGTTGTATTTGTTACTATTGGTAACCTTAGTGTCCAAAAAATTAAGATTATTTCCCGAGGTGACGGTGAAGGAAAGATCTCACTGTACCTGGAGCAGACGTCGACTAGACTCACTTGGACTCTCTGGGGGGTTATCTTCACTCGAGATGGTTTTGTGAAGGAAATTGTGCCAGTCTGTTTCATTAAGCAGGTTGTCGGAGTAACTGTTCCAACCGCCCTTTCTGTATTAAATTTCTACTAAGTTGGATTTCATCACAAACTAGTGTTTTTAGTACATGAAGTTTACTGTTTGTGTGTGGTTTGAACTCTTATATTTTTTAAGCGTGTGATTCAGCTGTTTGTTTCTTTAGAGACTTTAGGTGTTTTTATTGAAATTTTTCTTTGTTTGCGTGTGATTAGTTAATATTTAATCGTGACGGAATTGCCGAGACAATCCCGAAGACTTCAAGGGAAGCCCCCTGAATATACGCCAAGTCAGCTTGAAGGGCTGCGTGCTCTAGTATCATCTAGTAGCGGTAGAACTAGATTAACAGAAATTGGAACTTCATCTATAGTTGTTCATCCTGATCATCAAATACCCAGGACAAAACACATTCAAGAACCGATTTTAGTTTCTTAAATTACTGGTAGTATTTCTCCTTCCAGTGAACTAGCCGACGAACCTAAAATCTCTGAACCTGAAACTGAACCTTCTGTTTTGGAAACATCCTCAGGATTTATTACACCAACTTCTAGCGATCTTGGTTCACCTAGGGTAAGAAATATTGTCACTGAAGATCTTCCATCTGGCCTTATTTCTATTGAAGAACTTACTAGTCTAGACGAAGAGTTATCTCTTCCCGAATCCCCTCAGTCTTTAAATCTTAGGGAGCGTGAATCTATTTTCTATAGCCCTATTCGAATGGACGCTTGGTATCTGTCTTTGACAAACTTTTTAGTGAATCCGGGTCTTGCTTTTTCTCCACCTCGAATTCCATTTCATCCTACACCCAGAGGTTACTATCCTTCAGCCATCATGGCAGGAGAGTCATCCATGTTTTCCCAGACACCAGAAGTATTTTTACACGGTGGTCCTTCTGTTCCTTCGGGATATCAGGCTTTGTCTGGTACTTTCTCTGGAGCAGCTCCTCAACCAATTGAACATGTATTATCATCTGGTCTTAATGGATTTAAAACTGAAACATCGAACGCAGAGCAAATATTTATGATGTCTGGTAATATTCCAAATCCTCAACCTCAAGGCAGTCAGTTACCACCTGGAGGGAAATTTCAGGGAAATCAGTTACCGCCTGGGGGGCAACCTCAGGGTAGTCAGTTACCGCCTGGGGGGCAACATTCAGGCAGTCAGTTACCACCTGGGGGGCAACCTCAAGGTAAATTTTTCCCAGGACAAACTGTGGAATCATATTATTTTGGAGGACAACCTCAAGGACAGTACATACCTCAAGGTTATCAACCTTCAGGACAGTACATACCCCAAGGTCAACCCCAATCTCAATATGCTCCTCAGGGTCCTTATTAACCCCAGCTTCAGTACGCGCCTCAGGGTTATCAACCTCAAGGTCAGTACCTAATTCAAGGTTTCCAATAGCCTTCTGGTCAATCATCTGTACAAGGAGCCAGAAATTTACCACTTACTTATCAATCCTACGTTCAACCAGGCTATGGTCCTTACGTTCAAACTTCTACGGGACAATACCCCGGAATGAACATGGTGTGGGATCCATCCCAATATAAATAGCCTATGCAGCCTAATGTGCAGTTTCCTTCTCAACCTGGACAACCTTTGGTTTCTGGTCCAACCCAACAACCCGTCCAACCTACTATTCAAACTCCTGCACCTAGTTCTGTTCAGCAGTCTGGGCCTAGTACACCTCAGACTCCACCTCAAACTGCTGCAACTGCTGCAACATCTGTTCAACCTATAAAACCTATTTCTGGAGTATCTGTAGCTCCGAGTTCTTCTATCCCTGCATCTGTGCAAATCCCTCAAGTATCTGTACCCCAGTCAGGACCTTCAGTTCAGACTTTGGTCCAGATGCCTGCGGGACAAGCTGGTACAAGTACGGTGGTCACAAGTCAACTGCAATTCACGTATCAACTGTACCAGGGACAACCTCAATTCGGTCCCATTTCACAAAATCCAAATTATCAGTATCAACCGTACCCGGGCTATATTTATCAACAGCCTCAACAACCCCAGTTTGGTCCGGTTAATCCTAGTTATCCGGGAGGTTACACAATTCCTAATGCAACTCCGATTCCCAGTTATCCTGGGTATCCTCCTCCTAGAACTGCTTGGCTACTCAAGGTTTTCGCGACCCTAATCGTCAGTTACCATTTATTGCAACTTTGGATTTACCTGATTTGACACGCCTTACGAATGATCCAATTTTCTATTATCCGTATTGGCCGCCAATGCCGCATAAGTTGCCCAGTGATATACCAAAATTCGAAGGTAAGTCAGGAGAGGATCCATCAAATCACGTGATGACTTATCACCTCTGGTGTGCGTCTAATTCAATAATTTATGATTCAATTCGCTTGCGTCTTTTCCAAAGAACTCTTATTGGTCTTGCCGCCAAATGGTACATTGAGTTACCACGAGGCTCTTTTAATAATTTCAGTCAGTTAGAAACTGCTTTCTTGACTCATTTTCAGTTGCCTGTCAGATATGACAATGGCACGGAACTATTAACTTCACTAAAGCAATCCACGTCCACATATATTTCTGATCATATTCATGAATGGCGACGTAGAAGGCGTTTGGTGAAAGTTTACATTCCGGATCAAATTTTGGCAGAATGGTTTATTAAATCATTATTACCCAAAATCATTGAAGATGTAGCTAAGGCCGGTGTTGTTACTGAAGAGAAAGTAATTTCTCAAGCTCAGTACCTTGACCTCTTTTATACGCAGTCAGGTAATTTACATGAAAAAATCCTCGATCTTCCAAAACAAGGTCAAATAGCTACGGCTCCTTCAGGGTCTCATGCCGCTGATGGTATGATTGGTACAGTAAATACTAAAAGCAAGAAGAAATCTTCAAAGAATTCTTCTCCTATTATAACTTTACCTGATTCCCCGAAAGGAGAGTCTTCCCCCGAAATTTCTGCCGACATTCATGTCGTAGAGACATCTACGACCAAATCTAAATCCGGCGGTAAAAAGAAAGGGAAGAATAAAAACAAAAATAATTCAAAAGAAAAAACTGATAAAAACGAATCCAATGATGAAAAACGCAAACCTCACTATTCTTGTTACATTTGTGATGAGGATCATTTTACTAAGGAATGCCCACATCGAGCAGAGGTTGCAAAATTCGTTAAAGGTTCACAACAACCTGCTGTCTTGAAGGATCCTTTTCCAACTCAAGATAGTAAGATGGTTGGTTCTACCTCGAATGCCTCAGAAGAACCTATTCTAATGATGTCTCATGTAAGGATTGCGACATGATCGCAAGATTATGGTAGTAAGAATCCTGTTGATGGTAAAGAAGCAGAATCTTCTAGTGAAAATACATCAACTACACCTCCTCCTGTTTCTGGTCCACTACAGATCGAGAAACCAAATCCAGACTTAATAATCAAACCACTTGCTAAAGGTGTTCTTCGTAAATCAACTTTCAATCCACATGCGAGAGCTGCTCAGAATTACAACATCGTTGAAGATTTAGCTATTTCCCCTTCAGCAATGTTGGCTTTGGAAGTGTTGCAATCATGCCCAACACAACGTAAATTACTTTTGTCTGCCATAGGAGTTGTCCATATTCAGGATTCGAACCTTATAATCTTTGATTTAGAGAATAGTACACCTCGGCTACCTCACCAAATGGCTTTCCAAATTCCAGTGTTAGTAAAAAACAGACCGATATTTCAGACTGTGATTGATGAGGGAGCTTCAACGTGTATTATGTCGATCCAGTGTTGGAAATCGCTTGGTTCTCCTACACTCAATCAATCTCCGACAATTCTAAAGACTTTTTATGACCAAGGTTTCCACCCTTTTGGTATTTTGTAGGATTTACCCATAGGGGTCGAAGGTAAAACCGTAAATCTAGATGTGGAAGTGGTTGATGCCCCTCTAGATTACAACCTTCTTTTGGGTCGTAGTTGGTCTTATGCTATGACTGCTGTTGTTTCTTCGGTCTTTCGGCTCATAAAATTTCCACATCAAGGAAGGATCGTTACAATAGATCAGTTAACTTATTTTTCTTTCGATCCAGCCTCTACAGAAACAATCCAGCATGTTGGTAAATCGGCTATCCCTTACAAGGATGTTGGAGTAGGTTTGATTAAAGATTCTGGTTTACTATAAACTTTTTCCTTTCCTCCTCCTAATGTATCGCCTTCTATCGCAACTATTCATATGATTTCGTCAGATACTATTATGTTTGATGATCCTTGGGTTGTACCTTCCGACTCCGAGTTAGATTCATTTGATGGCATGATGCCTTTGAGTCCATTTAAAATTGCATATCAGGCCGTACAAGCACTTTTCGAGCCTTCTTCAACCGAAACTGATCCAATGAATGGGATCCATGAGGAATCACTTTCTATATCTAGTTCAGCCACAACGACATTTCCTGATCTTGTTCATACTGATGAGCAGATTCGTGAACTTTTTTCTGTTGACGATTTACCATGGGAATATCTACATCATCAATCTTCGTTTTTACCTGATTTGGATCATTTTGAAGATGATTTCACTTCTATTTTTACTACTGAATATGTCAAAGAACCACAAAATCCATTGCGAAATCCTGATTCCGATTAAAATTTGGAAAATGTCTCTCGAACGATTCCAATTGAAATTTCAGTAAAGCTAGGAATAATTGAAAACATTCATGTAGGTGCTTGCTATACAGAAGATGAAATTCAAACTTATAAAGCCCTATTTCAAGAATTATATGATGTGTTTGCCTGGTCCTATGAAGAAATGCCAGGAATCGATCCATCAATTGTCGTACATGAAATCAAGACTTACCCGGATGCCAAACCTGTCCGTCAACGTCTACGCCAAATACATCCTATAAAAGCTGCTGCTATCAAAGCCGAAGTTGAGAAATTACTTCGTGCAGGTTTCATTTATCCAATTCCTTTAACTGATTGGGTATCGAATATTGTTCCTGTTACTAAAAAACAAGGAACGATATGAGTATGTATCGATTATAGGGATATTAATTGAGCTTGTCCTAAAGACAATTATCCAACCCCCTATATCGATCAAATAATTGATGATTGTGCCGGCAGTGAAATTTTTTCCTTTATGGATGGTTTTTCCGGTTACAATCAAATAAACATACTCCCTGCTGATAAGCCAAAAACAACTTTCATTTGTCCGTGGCGGACATTTTCTTATTGCAAACTACCCTTTGGATTGAAGAACGCTGGAGCAACTTTTCAAAGGGCTATGTCTTACACATTTCATGACATTAAGCACATTGTGCAGCCTTATCTCGATGATTTACCTGCTCATTCATCGCATAGGGCCAACCATCTCACTCACTTACGAGTTATCTTTATGAGATGTAGGCATTATCGAATTAGGCCGAATCCACACAAATGCGTTTTCTGTGTAGAATCGGGTCGCTTACTAGGATTTGTTGTTTCGAAAGTAGGCATTCGCGTTGATCCGTCGAAGGTCAAAGCTATTGTTAATTTACCTCCTCCTTCGACTTTACGCCAACTCCAAAGTTTGTAGGGGAAAGAAATTTTTTTACGTCGGTTCATTCCTAACTACGCCGAGCTTACAAAGGGTTTTACCCAGTTGCTGAAACAGGACATTCCATTATTTTGGGATGACATCGTTGATCGATCTTTTGATGCACTTAAACACGCGTTGACCCATGCACCATTATTGCATCCTCCCAACTACAACCAGGACTACGTTTTGTACCTCGCCGCTTCTCATTCCACAATTGGGATGGTTTTAGTTCAGGAAGACGAATCTAAAACTGAACATGTGATTTACTATCTTAGTCAAAATCTGCATCCGACCGAGATCAAATACACACATGTGGAGAAATTGGCCTTGGCAGCTGTTCAGGCTGTCCAAAGATTTAGACACTACATGTTATTACGCAAAACCACAGTAATTTATGACTGTAACCCTATGATGTACATTTTAACCAAACAATTGCTAGGGGGAAAGTATTCCAAATGGATAGTTATCCTGCAGGAATTTGACTTGGAATTTGAAAAATCCAAGGCAAATAAATCTTTGGTTTTTTCTGAACTGATGTGTGATTTCCCCTCTACTGATACAGAAACTATGGAGGAGGAGCCCATTGCGGACGAATCTTTGTTTCTTATCAGTACTCTTGATCCATGGTATGGGGATATTATCGTTTATCTCCAAACCCAATATTTTCGGTAGGAAATCTCATGATCTTAGCGACGGAAAATACGTTTCTAATCCCAACAATACAATATTATTGGTGATACACTCTATCGTCGTGGAGCGGATTCTGTTTTCCGACGCTGTCTTACTCATGAATAAGCTGAGAAGGTTTTAAATGACTGCCATTCTGGAGCATGTGGCAGTCATATGTCTGGGTATGCCACATCCCAAAATATATTGCGCGCTGGTTATTTCTGGTCGTCGTTATTCAAAGATTGTATCTATGCAGTCCGGAAATGCCATAATTGTCAACTCTTTGATCGTAAGATGCATGCGCCACCCGCTCCTCTTCACCTTATAATTGTTGTCGGTCCTTTCGCAAAATGGGGTATTGACTTTATTACATGTAACCCTCACTCGGTCGGGGGGCATACATATATTATCTTAGTAGTGGATTATTTTACTAAGTGGGCCGAGGCGATGCCTACATTTTCGGCAGACGGCAAGACTGCTGCAAATTTTGTATTCAATCACATAATTTCTAGGTTCGGTGTTCCTCAAGCCATTATTACAGATCATGGAAGTCATTTTCGGAATATCATGATGACTGAACTGACAGATCAACTTGGCCTGTGCCACGATAGTTCCACTCCGTATTATCTGCAGGCTAATGGTCTGGTTGAAGCTATCAATAAAGTTTTAGTCATTATGATTAGAAGAATTATTGGTATTCATAAGTCGAATTTTCATTCCATGTTATTTTCAGCACTTTGGGCATATCGAACCTCAGTAAAAACATCAACTGGTTTCACTCCCTTTCAACTGGTTTACGGTTTGGAAGCTGTGTTGCCGATTGAATGCAAAATTCTATCTTTGAAGTTAGCCATAGAATTACTCCCAGCTACATCTGAAGAGGAGAAACATTTTTTGTACTTGGCTCAGCTAGATGAGAATCGACGAAGTGCTGCAATAGCAAACGAGGCTCATGTTAAACGAATAAAAGCTCAGTATGATAGAAGTGTTACCCCTTGAAATTTTTCAGAAGGAGACCTAGTCTTAGTTTATGATCAAGCCAATGATAAGCTAGGAGCTGGAAAATTCATGCCTATGTGGCATGGTCCTTTCATTGTTAAGCGAAAGCTAGCAAAAGGGGCCTATGAGCTGATAGATTTTGACGGTGTCCCTTTAGATAAACCCAGAAATGGGCTTTATCTAAAGCGATATTATGCTTAAACTTGGTGTGGAGATTTTTTGTTAGATTAGATTTATTTACTGCTGGTGTGTCTTAGATTAGAAAAGGGTGCCTAGTTTAAAAGTGTGTTTTGTCACTATTCCTGCTTATCTGAGTTTTACTCTTGATATTGCAGATGTCGACGTCTCTTCAAACCTACATTGGTTTTGCTGATGGTGCTTGTCGTGGTACACAGAACATTTCTTCCGCAGCTTGGGTTATCTATTCACCCTCTAACGAGTTAGTATTCATGCATGGGGTAAGCCTTGGTCAAACAACGAATAACATTGCAGAATATAGTGCAGTGATTGAGTTACTATTTGAATCCATATATTTTGGAATTTGGAGTTTGATTGTTAGGTTGGATTCTGAACTTGTTGTATTACAACTCAACAGGGTTTATGCCATTAGAAATCCAGTGTTATTACGGTTGTTTTTAAGAGTTCGTCTCTTGGAACGTGAATTTGATTACATTGAATATCAACATATTCCAAGACATTTAAATACATTAGCAGATGCAGTTGCTTCTAGTATGATAAATCGACATTTGCAATAATCAAAACAGTAAATTAAACAACATCCATAACATGTACATAGATAGCCGATAAATAGTGATATATCATAGTATAGAAGTGTTTCAAAAATATACATCGTCTTCGATCATAGGTTGGAAACATCTTATGATTGGAAAAAATGATAATACAAAAGGTCAAAAATATGAGTCTACGACATGATCATCCTATCACTGATGGTGATCATGATAAGAGACCAGTGCCCGGGCCACCCTACATAGGAACCTCCTACAAGGTCCTGGAACACCAATCACGTATCTCTGTAATCTGAGTGGAATTTCATCTATGTCTGTCTCTAATGTCTAGAGTCAGGCACTCTAGGTGATGCTCTAAATCAGACAGGATCTCTGCTGATTGGCCTACTGGGGCTGGTGCGGCTGCAGCTGGTTGTCTTATTTCATAAGGCTGGAGATGGGCTGGTCGCCGTGGGCCCACATCTGCATTAAAACTTTTGGTTATTAATTTCAAGACAATAAAAAAAAAATTATAACTTAGAAATTGTTGAAAATGATTTTACCTGATTCATCACACTGTTCCCCTGCTGGGAGAGTCATCTCTCGGTCACCGCGGAAATCTATCCCGGCGTATGGAAAATCCTCAATAACAAAAAGTTGGTGTTCCAGCCAACAGAAATATGAAGAAGGAAATCGAACAACCTCGACGCCCTCAGCAGCATGACGGGCCATCAATGCAACCCAACACACCATCCTAGGTTCTCGAGGTAGTCCAACATCAACATGAATGTTTTGCGGAGCTAACATGGAGATTCTCTCTAGAGAAAATGTGACTAAAATGGATCCATATCCAAAGTTATTTAGCTTTCCGTTCTTTTCTCTGGTTAGTTGTCCTTTTACGTTTGCCAACACAGCTTCGCACCAGTTGAAAATGGTGCTTCAAAAATAGTCTACAGCAATGTGCATCTGGGAACCAGTAGCCACATGCAACGCTGCACTCCCACACAGTCTGGTAACAGTAAATGCAATAACTTTTAGCTCGGGACAAATGATAGTTTTTATGTCAATCCGTTTGTCCCTGGGGTCTGCCTGATCATTACAGAACTCTTGTCGAAGACTAGCGACAGTCTGGCCACCTGGCCTAGTCCCAAACAGAGAAATTTGTTCGCCCCTCTTGGACAAACCAGTCAAAAAATAGATATCCTCCAGCTCAATTTCGAGCCGGTGGCTGCCAATAAAGAAACACTGGTCCTGTACGTTCCACCTGTTCACCAGCCATGTTAAGAGGTCTACCTGTGCCCTCATGCCCTGAATGGCCCAGAATTTATACAAACTGCATGCTCTTAATTCTTGCATTATGGGAAAATGGAGCATTGCGGCGTCATCTATGTCTTCATGCTCACGTTCTCTCCAAATTAACATCCTGTTTATCCTACAATGCATGAAAAGATATATTAGAACAATCTAATTTGAAAATTTTTGGGCTGCAAGTGAAAAATTTAATTTTGAAATTCAATTGCGCGGGGTCCACACTTTGTCTTCATACACAGTGCGTAGGAATGCACGAGCGCTGTGTCACAAGTGCGGACCCACAAATTTTTTCTACATAGGAAAAATTCGGGGTTCGCAGGGCCCGTGTGTTGCGCCTGCGGACCCCCGCGGGCGATTTTTTAAACATATTTTTCCTCTTAAAAATGAAATCTAAAGCCTTAAAATGAAATGTAAATGGATGAAATACAAGATTAGGAGGTCGTGGATTACCTGGAGCTGACGGTTCTCGATTTCGTTGGACGAATTTTCCAGAATCTTCATAGGAACTTTTTTACCCAAAAGCTTTTACTTTTCACTCTGAACTCGAATGGTAAAAATGAAGTTAGAAAAGTCCTTTTTATAAGTTTTTTAGAATAAATGAATTTTTAATTTGTTTATTTTTCACTTTAAAAAGGTTATTTTTGAAATCATTTTTATTTATCTCAAACAGGTATGTGTAATGTTTCAAGTTTTTGTGCAGAAATTGGATTTTTCAGGAGAATTGATCATTTTTCAACAAAGAGCATACTTTTATCACTTTTTCGGAATCTTTCAAAATTCACGAAAAAACAAAACATTGGAGTCCTCTTTTAAGCCCTTTTCAGACTCTCTAAACATGAAAATATTACCGAGCACTTGATTATTCGAACTCGTTAAAATAAATGAATGATTGTCCCTTCAATATAAGTTTACCCCTTTTACGGACTGAAATGGACTATTTACGAAAAAAGGTATACGTTGACTAATTACGGTCAATAAAGTTCTCTCCCGCATTATTTTATCCCTTTTCGGGCTCGAGAGACTAAATTTACGAAAAAGTACACCCATGGAGTTTTCTTAAGTTCTTTCTTCTGACTCCCTAAAATTGAAAAACACCAAGTTTCTCCTATACTGGGCTCGTTAAAATTTAACAGTAAAGGACCTATTCAATTTTAAACAGGAACGAACCACTCCTTCTTAGGGTTCGAATTTTAAACTAAGTTGGACTCATCCGAAGGATGAGCTTATAAACAAGCAAATGTTATCCTCCTCAAGCTTGTCAAAAATAAAGAGGTACTTGCCAGAAATGGTGGGGAAAAAAGAGAGAAATGGACTTGTTTGTTGTATTTTGATTTTTCGAAAATCCAGTTAACCACTCTTGAACACGACACTTTTGTTCACCTGGGTTGGGAAATCCTTTGCCTAATAGTTAATCAAACCAAATTGAAAGTCTTTAGCTAGTTTCTAGGTATTATCTTTGGGTCAATTGTCACCAAGTCTTCTGCAATGTCGTTATGTGTTCAAGAGGACAGTTCAAACAAACCATTCATGTGAAAAATATCTATCATTCATTTTGACCATCCCTGAGTCAGTCCTTGCCAATATATTTTCAAAACTTGATCTATGATTTTGTGTTTTGGGCTTGCCTACGACGGATCACTTTCTATTGACGACATCTCATTATCTAGGAAGTGATCTATAAATCGTCAGTACCTTGAAATATGCATGCCTCAATGGCAGATTTCTTACCTTCGACGACAGGTTGCATCATTGACCTTCGATCGAATGATTCCGTGACATGTTCGACTTCAGCTCATTCATTCACATTTCATGGATTGTACTGAGTACTTTGAGATCCATTGGCATTACTGGTGGTTACTCTCACACTTGTTAACAACTTACATCATTGACTGGTAATCAAGTGGTTTCTACCATGTTCGACTTCGATACATTCATTCACATGGATATAATCGTACTATTTCGAGATGTGGAAATCAAGACCCTGGATCTAGTTTCTACCATCTAGGTTGCGAGGAATTTTTTTATCATTTATACAATGGACTATTTATAAATAGATGGATACGTCCATACTTTATCTACACATGTCTATATTGTGATATATTCAAAATCATTCCTGTATCAGAACAGTTTGAATAAGTTTCTAGTTAGTTTTGATCTGAGTATGGGAATGCCTACCTCAACGATGATATGTATACATATATATTTTGCATTGAATGTTTTTATAGGTTCCGACTGGGGTGTCCACAAGATGATCCTTGAAATGATAAAGTACTGCACTCTTCATATATGACAGACTTCAGCTTCATCTATTCCAGACTTTGCACTTTAGGGGGAAATCTGTTACACTGAAAATTGTCATCCTGACATTCTGCTATGTGTATGAGCTCATTATTACTCATACTTCCTCCTTTGCAAGTCTAACATATCATTTCCTCATGTCAAGCCTTGAAAATCAGAGAAAATTTCCTGAAAATCTCCTTAACTTTGGTGTCGCACTTTCTCTATATCTTGCCTGCGGTCCCGCACCTAATGTTCATGTTTCTTGCGTACCTGAATGTACTTTCTCTGTGTTATAGGTGCGGACCCCTGTAAAGATTAAAAAGGTGCAAGTAAACTCAAAAAATCTCACTTTCAGTAAATTCTAGAAGCCTCTAGAAAGAATCTTGCGGTGGCAGAATTGCTCTTTTTAGGTTCATGTATCCCTTACCTTATGGAGCTAACCCCTTGATGTGAGGAGCTTATCCCTTTGAAGGAGGATTCTATCCCTTCATAGTTGGAATTGAAACCCCCTCTTTCCACTATAAAAAGAGGCATTGGGTAGCCTCAAGGGGAGTTCAAGCTTTAGAGTTATTTGAGGTTAAGTGCTGTTTGGATTCAGACTCATTTAAATGATATTTTTGTGAGGAGAGATCACATACCTCTATTTGTCTTGGTTGGAGGAGTGCAGAGCTTATCAGAGTAGAAGAGATTCCTGCTTCGGACCCCGGGAAGGCCTGTTCAACATCAAGGCTAAGGTTGTAAGGTTTTCCTTCTTTTAAAGTTAATACAAATGAATTCATTTTTCTCAATAAGCTGTTAGTTAACTGTTTATTTCATGGATTACTTGATCACTATGATAAGCATGATTTACGATGTTTACTATACAGGTGCTATTTAATGTTTTCTTGTTTGTGACTACAGGTTTATAAAGATAACTCCTTCAAGTGCACGAGGGACAACAACGACTTCGAACAAGCGCTGGACCTACGGTAAGTCTTTTACACCTCTATAGTGCTGTTTGTAAATCATACATGCTTAGAGAAAGATTATTTCAATTGGCTGTTTGTTGCTAGATTACCTTTTTGGTACTAGGGAGATCAGTCTTGTCCGCAAGATTGATTAATCCGCACAACAGGGGTATAAGTGGTTTGAATTTGCAGGTGGGCCTTTTCTCGAGCATATCGGTGATACGACTCTGAAATTTGGCAGCATTTGACTCAAAATAAGATTAGAGGTCATGGTGATAAAAGGATATAATTGAATGAGAGGCAAATGGATTTCCCAAATCCAGTAAGACAAGTGACAAAGAGAGGATTTCCCAAACCCAACATGGGATCCAGATAAATCTCATGTTAAAGAGTAACATACTGCCTTTCACACAAAATAAAGGATATATGTTTCCTTCCATTTTACCCCACTATTTCTAGCGAGTGTCTCTTTATTTTTAATATCAAGCTTGAAGAGGATACCATATGATTTTCGTATAAGTTCATCCTTCAGATGAATCCATCCTAGTATTTTTTAACAATCCCTAGGAAAGAGAGATTGTTCTCATCATGGTGATAAGTCCTTCGTCGTTTTTAGTTTTACGAGCTCGACGGAGGGGTAAATTGACATCTTTTTCATGTTTAGAGAGTTTGAAAAAGAGGTGGGAAAAAAATTCCAGATGTCCCTTTTCGTAGATAGTCCCTCACATCTGAAAAGGTAGAAAACAATACTCGAGAGAACCTCTTAGCCATGTTTGACAAAAGTATTCCTTTTTCATAACTAGTCTATCTCAATCTGGAAAAGGGTTAAAGATATACTGAGTATACATCTTTTCATTCACTTTTACGAGCACGGAAGGACAAGTGCTCGACAATATTTTCATATTTTGAGAGTCAGAAAAGAGTTGAAAGAGGACTGGATAACAAGACCACTCATTGTAGTGGTTCCTCAAGGAAGGGTAAAACAACCAAGTGAAAGTGTATGATCGACAAATAAGATGGTGATTATGGAAAGATAAAACCAAGGCTCATTTGGAAAAACAGGTTGATAAAAATGGCAATCACAAGGGGTAGAATGAGAATGGTTTCATTTTTATTGAAACATGGGAAGCTATGCTTGATAACCCTTGAATATGGTTTCATTTTTACACAAGCTTGAAACGAAGACAAAATATGCTTGAGATAATTTTGCATGCCCCCAAGATAACGACTCAATTCGAGGTACATGACCCCCAAGATTCATTTTATTCACATAAGTAGACTACTGGTTACTAACAGGTGGATGGAAGGAAGGTTCATTTATGAGATCAAGTGAAAGACTTGATTGGGAATTTAAGAGATCTAATCAAAGACTCAAATTAGAAGGGGATTTGTTTCATTTTTTAAAGAGTTTGACGCAGGAAAAGAACTATGCTCATAGGGACTGTTGGAGCGAGGTCCCCTGGGGATAATTTTGGTTATTTTTTTGTATATTTTTTTTTTGTGCGCGTTGCACGGAAGAGTCAAAGGGGATTTGGGGCAGGTCAAAGTCCCTGATCAATGTAAATGGGTTTTAAGGGAAAACTATGGGCCTCAAACCATGGTTTGAGACCATATTATTTGTGCATTAAGATTAGTATAAAAATAGATAGATTGAGTCAAGTAAAGATAGTAGTAAGATGCTTATGTTGATGAATGTTTTGTAAGGATTTCAGTCTAAGTTTGGGTTTTTGGGTAGAAAGGCTCCTACTGGCTATGTGCACGGAGACCTTAGTCTTTGCTGTGTGCGGACACCGCTGGCTATGTGCGTGGAAGAGTAAATTGTATGGGAATTCTGAATGTACTGGAACTGTTGATCTCTTAATATATAAGACTATTTTGGCATAATAAAATGTGTTATTTGCTTGATGTATTATTTATCTTATTACTGCGAATATGATCTGTAATTTATTTAAGATCATAATTGGTTCTGTGATTGCACCTTTACTTCTATTATGGTTAAATTTCATCTACACGAATATATCACATATTTTATGCATGAGTATCAGTTGATGATTAAGTACATGATTGATGAATATATATTCTTAAGTGTATATTTTAATGCGCACGAATATATATACTGTGTAGAAATTATATAGAAAATCTATACCAATGGATTCAATCCGATCATGTAATGTACTAAAACAAGATACTACACCCTTCTACTATATTTGCAGAATATAAAACATGATCGCTCAATCACATGAAAAATCACACAACACAAGATGTTCTTGGGGAAAGAACCTGCCCAAAACCCCTGTATCATATATTGTATATAGTCAAAGAATCATGAAATAATACAATGCTTTCTCACATCGAGAAAATTCTTTGCTCTACCGATCATCTCACTCTGATCCTGCTCAAAACTGACTAGCAATTCTTAGGAAAAATTGACCAACACTTAGCCAATTCTCAACCCCTTCTTAGCCTAGGATTTATCACGCAATCCCTAGGAAATTAATCCTTATTAAATAGGATAATAAACATTCCTTTACTGCGTAATCCATCATGAGCCTTCCTATGAATTTATAATTGTGCCCAAACAATTTGCTAATAATACAAATGCTAGTTATCTTTAGTTTAACCTCTATCTCTAATGGTTCTTCATCAAAACTGACATGAATGTAGTTATTAATAGTGAATCATCAGTTATCTGGTTGATCACTACTTGTGAATTAATTTAATTCACTGAACCTCTCATTAGCTCATCACTCAGTTAGAACTAGTTAAACTGATTTTAACTCAATTAATTTTAGTTAACTGATTACACATGCACAAAATTAATGCATTAACTGCAAGTGGACCCCCAAAATAATAGAATCACTCTACATTCCTCACCTTAGAATCTCAACTCGAATTTCTTGAACTAACTCAGTCTTTTTAACTTAGTTAACTGATACAAGTTGTTATGAGATGAAATTACAATTTATTTTCCAATTTATTTAATGGATAAATAAATTAGACGTCCACATTTACTGCTAGTGTGTTACTGAGTTACTCATGTGTAACTGGAATCCCACAACAGTAATGTGGTCAATTTTTGTCCTTTATGGATGCCAATTTTACTGTTTCTTGTTGCAAATTTCAACACTCCCTCTCAACAAGAAAGGAATTAATATATCTTGATCTAGTACCTTTGGAATGTTCTGCATGCAACACTTCTCTCATGTTGTTTGCACATGTAGCCCCTGAAACTGAATAGCCTCTGAACAACTAAATTAGTATAATGCATATGCCATCAGAGTCTTCTGACTGCTGCTAGCTACTGCATATGTCTACTGGACTCTCTGCGCTGTTGTTGACATATTCATCTGTGTCCTCTACACTACTGCCAACTATGATATGCGCTCCAATATCCGACATTTGTCACTCTAATTTTTGTCTTCTTGACATCTGACTGCATTAATCTAACCAATCCTTCTTGCTACTACTGTAATGTGGGCTCCTCATAGCCAGGTTCGATCCATGAGACACACCATCTCAATGGACCCTGCCCAAATTTATTCTTGGGATTATATCTGCACATTGCCCCACCTCACACCTGGAGGAAT
The DNA here is from genome assembly GCA_034641835.2 of Pinus albicaulis. Lineage (NCBI taxonomy): Eukaryota > Viridiplantae > Streptophyta > Pinopsida > Pinales > Pinaceae > Pinus > Pinus albicaulis. The sequence continues at coordinate 72,489,466 of CM076575.1, forward strand.
AGCTGCATGTAATCCCTCTACCCATATGACTCAAAATTTACCCCTTCTAGAGGTTTCTGCTTGAGTGGAATTTTCCACTCGGTCTCCTCTCTGCTTCTCTAATTGTGGCGTCTCCACAACCTTCTGAGACTGATCTAAGGCTGCACGTTGAGAGATAATTTCTCCCTCTCAACCACTAATTTTCTCCTCAAAGCTTTGCATGCATCCTCAACCTTGTGAGCATGCAAGTTCTTAACTCTTGAATCGATCTACTTCACCTGTCCCGTGGCTATATGTTTAAGGAAAATGTTTCATTTTCTAAACATTAGGGGAATTTTGAGGTCTAAAATGGGCCTCCTAAGAAAAATGTACAACCAAAGTGAACTTTATAATAAATAATAGGATTAAATATGATGATGTCAACCATGGGGGATTATTCACCATTTTTGGAGTAAAAACGTAAAAATAATAAAAACTAATAAAATAATAAAACTACTTTTTCATCTCGTATTTTGAACTTATCTCCATAAGTTTTTACTCAAATTTCGAGTAAGAGTACTCGTTGGATGAAAAATTTAATTCCTCATCCAAGGAGTACCCATGTTGCATACTTTCGATGGACCCTGCTACACGAAAAATGAGAAATACATGAAAAACATGATTGTAATAACATTTTTCATGTATTTCTCATTTTTCATGTAGTAGGGTACATCGAAAGTATGGAACATGGGTAATCCTTGGATGAGGAATCAAATTTTGCATCCAAAGAGTGTTTCTGCTCGAAATTTGAGTTAACCCATAGGGAGATAAGTTAAAAATACGAGTTGAAAAAATAGTTTTTTCTTTTTCCCTCTAAACTTTGATGATGTAATGAAATCTTATTTTATTATTTCATCTATTATTTTATAATTTCCTTAGGACAAGAATATTCCTTAAGGCTTAAAACATACAAAACATCTACTAGTCTGAGAGGGGAGCCAAACTCCCTCTAAAAGGTAATTGTACTTATGTCGATCGCGCTATACCTCCCGTCATCTCCAAACTCTATGTTCTACTAGAGGTCCTTCTCCTCCAAGTCACTGAAGAGATCTATATTCCTTGTCATATGGAACAAGGGACCGTTGTGTAGATACCACATGCATCTCATTATAGTTTTTTCCATGCATGCAATGAGAGTAAAATTAAGCTCGAACTGTGAATCAAACACTTCACCCGCTACAAATGCAGGCTCCTTCTTGCTTGCCTTGTTCTGTGGAAAATTTGAAGCATATTTCCCATGCTCGTGACAGTGAAAACACTTGATCTTGGATAAGTCTCTCTTTCCCTCTTCACATTGGGATTTTTTTTTCCCTTGGCCTTCTTTCCTTTTCTGACCAATTCACAATATTCTTCTTTTTTAGTGTTGGAGGTCCCGTCTCTGGTGCTCCGCCTGATCTCTTCTATTACCAATTCAGACCACAAACGCTCCCAGTATGATAATTTCTCCCTCCCATTCACAAAGTCCTGGAAACTATGAAAGCTCTTTGGAAGGCCTAGAAGTGTTAGGCTCACCAAGTCATCATCGACTACGGTCACACCAACACTTCCAAGCTCATCTCGACATTGAGTGAAGTTCGCCAAGTATGTTGGTACCGTCTCGCCCTCCTCCTTGTTGATATTTCTAAGCTTCTCCTTATGCGCCAAATTCCTTTGTTCATTGTTGTTATAAAATAGATCTGTTAAGGCCTTCTGTATAGCATATGGAGTCACCTTCCCATGGAGACTCGAGACAATATGATCTCGAACTCCCTCTAACAAGATCCTTCTCGCCTTTGCTACCTTCTTTTACCATGAATCAAGAAGTTGGGTATCTGCTGCTGCGGGCTTGGGAAAATCAAAATCCATGAATTCCTTCAACCCGTTTTCATCCAACACTACCTCCATCCTATCCTTCCATGCAATATAATTCAAATTTCCCTCGAGTGCAAATTCGAGTCTCAAGCCATTGAAAGACATCTTGATCTGTTGTTGGATCCTAAAGAATAAATCTGCAAATTTGAACTTGGTCAAGACAAGCTCAATTTATTATCTTCTATTTTGATTCCTAGTGCTCTTATACGATGTAGAAATTATATAGAAAATCTATACTAATGGATTCAATCTGATCATGCAATTTACTAAAACAAGATATTGAATCCTTCTACTATATTTGCGAAATATAAAACACGATCGATTAATCACATGCAAGTAAGAGAAAGGAAATTATAAATCACACAACACAAGATTTTCTTAGCGAAAGAACCTAATCAAAACCCCTCTATCATATATTGTACATAGTCAAATAATCATGAAACAATACAATGCTTTCTCACACTGAGAAAATATTGCACTCTACTGATCATCTCACCCTGATCCTGCTCAAAACTAACTAGCAATTCTTAGGAAAAATTGACAAACACTTAACCAATTCCCAGGCCCTGCTTAGCCCAGCCTTTCTCACACAATCCCTAGGAAATTAAACCCTATTAAAAAGGATAATAAACCTTCCTTGACTGAGCAATCTATCATGAGCCTTCCTTTGACTTTATAATTGTGCCTGTGAAATTTTATAATAATACAACTGATAGTTATCTTCTATTTAACCTTTGTCTCAACCGGGTCTTCATCAGAACTGACATGCATGCAACTATTAATAGTGAATCATCATTTATATGATTGATCACTACTTGTGAATTAAATCTAATTTAATTCACCGAACCTCTAACTAGATCATCACTCAGTTAGAACTAATTAAACTGATTTTAACTCAATTAATTTGAGTTAATTAATTACACATGCACTAAAATAATGCATTAACTGCAAATTGACCCCCAAAATAATAGAGTCACTCTATATGCCTCACCTTAGAGCTTCAACTCGAATTTATTGAGCTAACTCAGTCTTTCTGACTTAGTTAACTAATACAAGTTGTTATGAGATGAAATTACAATTTATTTAAGGGATTGTTAAATTAGGTGCCCACATTTAGTGCTAGTGTGTAATTCAATTCCTTTCTCATGTGTAATTGGAATCCCACACCAGTTATGTGGTCAATTTTTTTCCTTTCAGAATTCCAATTTCACTGTTTCTTGTTGCAAATTTCAACATACTGCATGTTAAAATAATCTGCGTAGAGCTGTGATTTTGTTATCTGTTTATGCACACTTGCCTATTATCTGTGATAAGTTTGGTTATAAGTTTGTTTAGGGTAACCACATAAAATTATTCTTCAAGGTGCGGAAACCTGGTTCCAACACCCCCTATACTACTCTGGGTGATACTTTGATCTGCACAAGCAGGTCATTGCTGAAAGGGCCAGTAGTTGGAGGGTTTGTTGGTGGCGCAATAAATCTGAACCTGGGCCAGGACCCCTCAAGCCAACAAATTTTTCATTACCTGGACCGAGATCATTTTGAGGTAGAATTGATGTATTGGCATCCTACGCAGAATGAAATACAAGATTGCTTGGATAGAAAGATCCTTGAATTCGTGATGCAAGAGAATATAAGCTCTAAATTATCTGATGAGGATTGGGTTCAAAAATATATTTACATAGAATTTCATGAGATATTATTTTCTTCCTTTGTAACTGAGCTGCATGAGTGGTTATCTTGATTGAATGAATCTAATACCTACGCAAAGGATGATGCAGTCACTTAGTGGACTCCAGAATTGGTACAACTATTAGAAAAGACAAGCAATACGATTACCTGTGCGATAGATCATTGGATCTATCGTGTTCTGGGAGGATTTGTAACTGAATTTTATACTGATTAATTTGTGTCTTATTTTGAAATGGAAAGAATATTTTTGAAGGGTCCTAGATATAAGTTCCTGTACTCTTTGAAGTTGTGGATTAAGATTTTATTGAGTGAACAGGGTTCTCTGTGTGAGCATATCGCGTGAATGTCTCGAAGAGGCCCAACTACGCGTAATGGAATAATTTACCACGCAGATATAGAATAAGGGTTTATTTATAATCCTCTCAAGGGTAGATTTGATAGTGACGACAAACCATGGACTAGTAGCTCTAGTGAATCTACGCACTCTGAAGAAGAGGAGGTCTCGAAAGATCAGAATAATCAGGGAGTGTTGACCATAGTTTAGATCCCATCCACTCCACTTCCAAACACATCTCAAAAATCATCCACTCCACCTCCACCAAGTGCAGATATGGTCACATCTATGAAGTTTCCTACTTTCATAGGTATTGGGAATGAGGATACAAAGAAATTTTGGTTTTTCACTGATGTTGTATGGAGAGCACAACAGGTTAATAGTGATGATGTTAAGAAAGTGAACTTAGCCACTTCTTTCCAAGATCATGCATTGGACTGGTATATAAGATATGTATCAACGAACCCTAATGCAACTATGAATGATCTAAAGGAAGCTTTAAAAGTAAAATTCAAAAAGCCGAAATCATACACGCAATGTGTCACAGAGTTGAAAGAGATTCACCAGGAGGTGAATGAACATGTATGGGATGCGGATCAGAGATTGAAGTGCACTATCAGAGACAGTGGATTCACTATCGATGATACCCAACACAAGGAATGGTTTATTGCTATGTTTCTCCCACATCTGCGCCAACCCTTGAGTCAACAGAAGATTTCCATGCAGGCGAAGGCCGTAGAAATTGCATTGAAACTAGAAGTTACGCTGATGCTATTGTGGTTGGAACTCAGAAAATTCAGAGTTAGTTAGAAGAAATGCATTTGGAAATTCAGAATCTATGGAAAGATAAGGGAAATGAGGTGTGTGCAAAGGTATGGTGCATACGATGCAAATTTGTCAGTCATCATGAGGATCAATTCCCTATGTTCAATGATTACCTGCACGCTGGAGGACCAAGACCGCTGAAGAGCGTAGTTGGTCCAAGTGGGACACCTCTAGTATGGTGCGCAATTTTTGCAATCTATGGGTATGTATGCGACAGATTACTGTCCAAGGATTGGAAAATACATGCTTGAGTTGAAGCAGTTGTTTTGTATATGTTGCTCGTCACTGGGAGATGATGAACAACATTGTCGAAGTTTTGACTTATTGATTGAAAAATTTGAGTTGTAAGGAATGCAAGCTGAACCTACCTCACCAGCATTCCTGTCTGGGCATGGTGGATTCCTGATCCAAGATATTTTTCTTATAGATGCATTAAAAAATTGCATATAACAGAGTACTTAAAATTATGAGAACATAAGAACATAAGGCGAAGAGAAAAGAGAGCATAGCATGCATGAGATCAAGACACCAAAAATTTGATTACGAAGTTCATCCAATTTGGACTATGTCTCCGGGACCTACTCAACAGTGAGGAAGCCTTCATTCATAAAGTGGCAAGAAGAAGAAGAAGTACAAGTGAAATTACATAAAGCACCCTTATACCTCCAATATGGAAAATGGAGAGATTTGATGTAGAAACATACATCACCGTTGAGATCCTATCACCGAGAGGTGTAAAATCAACATAAATTTTGCCGCATATGGAATTGGCAAGTTCTGCACCCTAGGGAATCTTTTGATGCCCTCAATATTCCCTGGGCAGGGTTCTGCCCTTCTGGCCCACTCCTGGTTTCTCTCCCTCTCTGGCCCCACCTGGGCGCACTGCAAAAATTACATGGTTTATATTGGTGGTGGGTGGAAAACTTTATAAAGTCGCCACAATTGGCGGAGTGGTTAGGGTGAAGTAATGGAGGTGGAGAGGTCGGGGGATCAAATCCCGCCTCTCCCCATTTTCGTGTGTGGTTATTACATATATTTGTTTGAAATATTTTTTGGCATTAGTTTTAATGGAATCCAACGTTGGGTGGTTGTGAGACCGCCCGGTGGGGGATGGCCATGTGGGACGGGCGAGTTCGAGCCCCGTCGGTCTCAGTGTATATGGTGGCGGTAGAGTTGTGGTTTAAAACACTGGTGGGCGAGGTCCACTCCACATGGCCCCGTATCAAATTTTATTTTTGTTATATATATATATATATATATATATATATATATATATATATATATATATATATATATATATATATATATATATATATATATATATATATATATGCTATATAGTGGGCTCCGGCGGGGGTGGCGGGGTTGACAGCCCGCCCCCCTGTTGTTTCTTAAGAGACAATCCCTTGGTTGTGGAAAGGAATCAATGCTTAATACATTTTAAAAAATATGTCACAAAATTAATTATATCAGGTTTTCTTCGTTCAATCCCTTTGGAAATTTATTCTTTAAAACCCTTAATAATATGATATAATGAAAGAATCTACAATGCCATTAAATGTTGATATATAAATATGAAGAAAAACTATAGAAGAAACTCCAAATGATATGCTGTAACACATAATCTATCACTTTAAATCTCAGAATGAATTTATGTAGAAATAACAACTGGAGTGAAGGAGCGCACATTAAGGTTATTTAACTCTTACTCGCAGATGAAATCAAGAGACCGACAACTCCTTTACTTCACTTCATTCAAAGAGGAAAGAACACAAAATGACGCAGGAAAAATGAATCACCATCAACGATTGTAGGAAACTTGATTCTTCTTTCATTAATTCATTAGAAAAGTAAGTACAAAATTGTAGTCTTCCAGAGGTCCAAAAATATGAACCATCTTGTTTCTTTATATCTTTCTTAAATACATACAAAAGTAGTTTGTAACTGCTATAACTTCTTGAAACTACTCAAACTACATAAACTATTTAAACTCTTATTACATTGCAATTAAGGACATCATTACAACCTCGATCTTAAACAAAGAAAAACAAATAATACCTAAAATATTATTCTTTTTGCTGAATCTGATTTGTTGATGATTTGTCTCCCTGAGGTACTGATGTGTTTCCTTGAGGTGTTGCAGTGTTTCCCTAAGGTGTTGATGTGTTTCCATAAGGTGTTAATGTGTCTCCTGGCAAATCAAACATCCATGCCTTACATTTCTTCCAGAGTTCAATATTGGTCTTAGGAGAATTGACCAGCTTGTGATGCTCCAGTCTGAAAGCAATGATCCTAGTATGAGTAGGATTTTCCACAAACAAGGTCTTAATCATCTATAATAATTGAAAATTCCTATGTAGAAAATTTACAATTGTGGCTCCTTTTAAGACTGCAGTTTTTTCATGAGTATTATCGATCTTGATTTTTGCTTCCACTAACAAAGTCTCGTATAAATCCCAAGAAAATAAATTGCCTTGCAGATCCTAGCACGATGGCGGTCTAGCTCTGGTCCTTTTGTCAAACATGGTGTTGAATTTATCCACAGCCTCGTTGATCTCTGTCAATTTCTTCTCTGCTAATTTCCCGCAAGCATTCTTCACATTCAACTTATTGATTTCTAGAACACATTATGTTCTATATTTGATTTCATGCTCTTCTAGCTCTTGATATGTCTTGGAATTAACAAAATCAATAAACCTTTTTTCCCATAGAGCTCTGTTAAGTAACTTCTGATTATCAGCAAGGATGAGCTCTTGTAAATCTCAGATTATGCTTTTCTCTTCTGAAACTATAATTAGTGATTCCCAATTTTTTTTCATTACCTCAATAATCTCATTCCACAGAATTTCCTTTGCTTGAATTAGGGACATGTTTCCCTTTACTTTCTCTTTAAGATTCTTGAATTCTTCATAAGTTTCCTGGTAATCAGATTTATATTTGTTAATTTCCCCATATTTGCATGTATTATTTTCATTACTGTATCAAGATCAATTTTGGTTTTCTTGAGATCAATCTTTTCCATTTTCAATTCTATGCTCAATTGGGATAATCTAGTTGTTGGGTCATCATCTCCAGATGATAAGACTATGGTGTAAACATGTGAATCAATATGACCCTGCAGATTAACCACTGTCTCCTTTAATATAGAAATTTCTTCATATATTTGCAACAACTTATCTAAGAGCTTTTCTTTCTCATTTTCTACTTCTGCTACCTTTGCTACCATTGGGTGTTCTCCAGTGGGTAGATTTATATTTTTCCTCAACACATTGACTTATGATTCTACACTTTGTAATATTTTTTGCACAGCTGATCTGTCATTGGGGTCCACTCCAACCTTTACAATTAACTTCTTCAATTCTTCATTTTGAGTCACAAGAGCCCTGGAATTTGCTTTCTCTAAGTTTAGCTGCTTGATTACTTTTCCCAACATATTCTCAGGATTATTAGCAGCTGCACTGGTTTTAGTCAAGTCATTAACAACCAATTGGCTAGTTTAAATGTGTAAGTTAACTTATCAAGTACAGGGATTTTTCTAGTATCAACAGTTATATTTACAATTTTAAAATTGCTGGATGACCCTACTATCATTTTAGATGGGTGGGAGAAGGAAATTTTCAACTTATCCATTTCTAATTCCATAGCAGTCAACAACCTAGTCTGACCAGGAGTAATATGATATTTAGCTTGAGCCTCCGCACTTGCTCTAATATTCTGGTTCTTTTCAGCAATTTGGGCAAAGACCCACCTGATCATGAACAACTTCATGTCTTGATGGTGAAGCTCGCACATTTTGAGTATCTCTTAATTGAATTGAGAAACCAGGTTGTGTGTTTGACATCTCTTCACTAAATTTAGTTCTTTTCTCAGCTCTTCGTTCTTCATCCTGTAATATTCCTAAATTAACATGCAACTAATAGGAATATTAATTTTTCTTTTAAAATATAGATGGATGAATAAATGGGAAAGGAGGCTCATAAGTTGCTTAAGTATGAATAAAAATCCCTCATAATGTGAAAAGGGATCATGTAATAACTAGATAAATCATCCACATGTGTGAAATAAGGTCTAAAATGTGTGGACAAAGTCAAGTTTGACCAAGTCAACAACATTTTATATGAGGAGTGGATCCTAAATGAAGACAGCCTAATGTGAATGGAAATCAATCTAGCTAGTAAAAATGAAGACACCTTGAGTGTGAAAAGGGGCAGGGCATGAAGATCCAGTCAAGGTTGACTATATCAAACAACGCTGTAAAAGGATTTGCAAGGCACATAGAGATAACGTAATTGTTGTGGAGGAGCCTTTGCATGGAAGCAACCTGCTAATGGGGTGGGACCCTTGGTAAGGAAGCTCATCAAATATATAATGGAGGAGATGGAAACCATATGGGTATATTTTATGTGGTCTGCTTAGACTTCCTGCATACTTTGGCTGTTTAGCTAAGTTTGTTGTACTGCTTAGTGCAAGGGTTTTCCCAGGCGGGGATTCCCTATGCTTTCTTGGAGATCCTGTATAAGAGATCCAAGAGGAGATTTTTGAGCTGCATTTTCCACTACCTGGTGCTGGGCCAAGAATTTACATTCAGAAAAAATGCAGTCCCTTCAGAAAACTGCGTTATTTCTTAAGGTGTACAGTGGGAGGGGTCAAAACCCCACTTTATGAGCTAGTTTCCCAAGAGGAGGATCAACCTTTATTTGGGAAAGCTAGAAGAAGAGCCTACAACCATTTATTTTCATATTCAGTCATTATCATGCAGATATTTAGCTATACAACATGATTTAGCTACAGATTTTCAACAACTTTTTCTTGTATATCTTTTCTGTCAAGAAACCTTTGCCAAGTCTTCTTGGATCTGTATAAAAGAGACTAGATCTCTGTTTTTATGCCTCATTGAGTAATCTAATAGAATATCTGATTTGTCTCTCTATTTTTGAGTTTTATCTCCATTAGACTGTGCAGTCTCTTTATGCAACAATTTATGTGTGTTGCAGTCTTGGGGTTTCATTAATTTTAAGCTGTTTTGAACATGGGAGGTCTGTTTAACTAGGCTAAAGGCATTTGTTTATGAAAATATTTTGCATGAAAGTCCTATATTAATTATACTAATGGAAACAACCGTTATTTTCCACTGTTATAACTCCATCTTCAGAAAATAACGTTTTTGGGGCCAATATTACTGCTTTTCCCCACTTAAAGACACTGTATGAAGACATATTTTGCTGCTGTGATTGTTATTTGATGGATATGTGATTTAATACACTATATAAGCTGATTTATTACTACTCTCCAACTTTGGAATACCTTAGGGTATTCTCATTGTTGTAGAAAATCCCTATTTTGGGATATTATAGTGGTATCAGAGCATCAATCTTAGCTCAGCCTGTGAGCTTCAAGTGTTACGGAGTCTTCTCATGGGGAGGAGGAGATCTGAAAAATAGGTCATAGCAAACCCTTATTGTTTGGAGGAAATAGGTTCTCAAAACTTCTCTTTCAAACTCTGCAGGGTGGAAGCAAAGACAACAAAGAAATGAGGAGGGAAAATGAAAATCCCTCAACAAGATCTACAAGATATGTACATGAGGAAAGTTTTAAGTCCTCATCTTATGGGTATGATCACTTGGCCATACCATCAAATATTCAACGTTCTGTTAGTGACTTCTTCATGAAGATGAAGAAAGGAGGTGTGCTAAAGAAAGAGACTCTTGGAGAGTATTTGCGGGAATATGAAGCTCAATCTAAGAAGTTCAAAGATAACTTGAACTTCCAAGGGTTTTGCAAGATCAAGGAGGAAAGAAGCACAAGGAGAAATCAGCATGGTGTAGGTAGATTATTCCTATCTACTTTTGATGGATCACCTAAATGTTCAACTCAAGTTTGGGTGGAGGAGCTAGACAACTTTGTGCAACAACATCAAATCTCAAAAATTGAAGCCACCAAAGTAGCAGCGCTGCATTTTGAGGGTAAGGCCTATGCTTGGTGGTTGTTTGAATAATTTTCCTTAAAGAATGCAAATACATCTACTTTGAAAGATTCATTAAAATATTAATAGAAAGGTTTGATGAAACTTCATGTGAAACATCTTCTATCAAACCATATCAAACAAAGCTTTTGCATGAGTTGGGAGGGTCTATAAATCCAAATCCATTTCTGAAAACCATTGAAGAGGAGGTGAGCTTGTTTGATACCTTGCCAAGGGAAATATATCCATTGGATGAAAGGCTTTATTCTCAAAAGAAAGACATGAAGATTCCTTCTTCAAAAGAAGACCAAGATCTAAGGTCTCTTATTGAAGATGAGGCAACTTCAACTATTGAAGAGGAGGAAGGGAAGGAAGGAGATGATAAAGCAGTCATGACAAGAGCACCTCAAGCACCTCATGAAGAGGAGGATGGAGCACTTGCTCCAAGAAGAGAAACTCTTGCACTCTTCCAAGGAGTTCCAAAAGGCCTCAAACATAGAGCTCTTGGTACCACACATGAGCAACGTGTACCATCATTACCAAATGATGAGATCTTGAGGATAGAAGGAGGAAAAGAGGAGGAAGAGCATCACAAGATGAAGAGCATATATTTTTCTCTGTTTATAAGTTTGAAAGAACAAAGAAGGCAAGAGGACCTATGCAATAAATATAAGGGAAAATCTGTCCACCTACTTCCACATCCTAATCTATGCCTTGATGCCTCTTTGCAAGGAGGCATTCCACCAGGAAGACCTCTTGATTGGAGGAAAACTAAAGTGTTCTCTCAAATATGGGCAACATTTGCATACTTGGCTAAGGAAGGAGCCTTGGGAGAATCTAGCACAACGCATAGAATCTCTCATGAATTCAGAAGAGAGGTAAGCAATTTTTTGAAACAGACATTGCAATATCCCATTCAGCTATCTGCGCTGAGAAAGGAGAAATATGAAATCTATGATGGCATGGACATGAGGGAACATGAAAAATCCATATATTTGGGGCAGCCCATGGTATCTTCACTCACAAAAGAGATTTATGAACATGACAAGAGGATGTTAACACTCTTGCATGCATGGGCCAAATTAAGGAAGTATTGGAAGATAAGGAATTTCCAAGGGGAGGTTGACTTCCATCTACTTAAGTCTTGTATTGAGCAAGATCAGCTGCAAAGGAGGCAGAAAAATGAAGTTGGCAGTACTCCAACATGTGACTTTGACATCAATCATGTCAAGGAGGAGAGCCATGCTGTGGCAGGGGCTGCATTTCAGACCTCTACAGCGCTGTCATTTTTGGGAAGCCTAGATCCTTATTGGGATTCCCAATTCATGATGGAATACTCCAAGGACCTTTTCACATGTGAGGTTCTTGCCGGGAAGGTAATGGATGGGAGGTACAAGGTAGTTGAAGGAGTCATTTATTCACATGGTCAGATCTTCTTGGCCAAAGACTCCAAGCTCAAGGAGAAACTACTTCATGCAGTCTATGAGATCTTGCTCTATAAACCCACTGGTTTCATTAGAGCATACCATACTATCTTAGATGGATTCATGTGGGAGAATTTCAAACAAGAGGCACACTCTCATATGAAGAAGTGCATAGATCATTTGCTGGATGGGGAGGAACATAGCTCTTGGGAGGAGTTATCATCTACACCTCCTTACTCCTTGAGTGTGAGAGGGAACTCATCCATGAGTTACCTCACTGATGTAAAACAAGTATATGGAGGAACTTGTCTTTCTAAATATTATGATGTATCTCCTATATGCTTATATTTTATAACACTCATTTGCAGGACATTGCTCCAAGAGGGGGCACTATTTATGATGGGTTTCATGGGCCACTCAAGGCCATGAACTATGTTGATGCAAGTCATTCCTTGGAGGATCTTGGAGAGTTATTATATTCTTCATGGTGTGATTCTTTTACACCAACTATGATACACCTTCTCCAAGCATGCAAGAAGGATGGGGCAGCAAACAAGTGTTGGAGGAGGCACTTGTCATCTTCTATTCTATGGCAGTTAAGGGTAAAAATGTGCTGGTTGCACATGAGGAAACATCTTCCTTCTCCTTTATCATATATGGAAGCTAGCATGATTCTAATCATGATTCCATATTCTGGGAATGTTCTTACTCTTGGGAACATGGTTGGAGGAGAGGCACATTGGTGGAATGTGTCCTTGGGGAGAGGAATTTCCCACATTTTCTGCACTACATGTTCTAAAGGGAGCATGGGGAAAGATATGGCTACCATGGTAAATCACTTGTTTCTCCATGAGGTTGGCCATGTGATTGTTTGGAGCACTTGGGACATACCTATCATGAGTATTTGGGAGGAGATTTTCTATGAATTACCAATCTGGGAGGTAATTGATTTAATTTGGATGATAGCATGGAGGTGGGAGACCTTCATTGATTATGGAATTCCCCATGATTTTCATCACTTCTATCTTGAGAAGGACACAAGGAGAAGAGGGGAGATTTTGCAGCACCCTTGCAGTTGCTTGAGGACAAGCAACATTTGGGAGGGGAATATTGTAATATTCCTAAATTAGCATGCAGCTAATAGGAATATTAATTTTTCTTTTAAAATCTAGATGGATGAATAAATGGGCAAGGAGGCTCATAAGTTGCTTAAGAATGAATAAAAATCCCTCATAATGTGAAAATGGATCATGTAATAACTAGATCAAGCATCCACATGTGTGAACAAGGTCTAAAATGTGTGGACAAAGTCAAGTTTGACCAAGTCAACAACATTTTATATGAGGAGTGGATCCTAAATGAAGACAGCCTAATGTGAATGGAAATCAATCTAGCTAGTAAAAATGAAGACACCTTGAGTGTGAAAAGGGGCAGGGCATGAATATCCAGTCAAGGTTGACTAAATCAAATAGCATTGTAAAAGGATGAGCAAGGCACATAGAGACAACGTAATTGTTGTGGAGGAGACTTTGCAGGGAAGCAACCACCTAATGAGGTGGGACCCTTGGTGAGGAAGCTCATCAAATATATAATGGAGGAGATGGAAACCATATGGGTATATTGGAAATTATATTGTATGTGGTCTGCTTAGACTTCCTGCATACTTTGGCTGTTTAGCTAAGTTTGCTGCACTGCTTAGTGCAAGGGTTTTCTCGGGCGGGGATTCCCTAATATTTCTTGGAGATCTTGTCTAAGAGATCTAAGAGGATATTTTTGAGCTTAATTTTCCACTACCTGGTGTTGGGCCAAGAATTTACCTTCAACAAAAATGCAGTCCCTTCAGAAAACTGCGTTATTTCTTAAGGTGTGCAGTGGGAGGGGTCAAAACCCCACTTTTTCCCAAGAGGAGGATCAACCTTTCTTTGAGAAATCTAGAAGAAGAGCCTACATCCATTTATTTTCATATTCAGCCATTATCATGCAGAGCTTCATCTATACAACATGATTCAGCCACAGATCTGCAACAACTCTTTCTTGTATATCTTTTCTGTCAAGAAACCTTTGCCGGGTCTTCTTGGATCTGTATAAAAGAGATTAGATCTCTATTTTTATTCCTCATTGAGTAATATAATAGAATATTTGATTTGTCTCTCTATTTTATGATTTTTATCTCCATTAGACTGCGCAGTCTCTTTATGCAACAATTTCTGTGTGTTGCAGTCTTGGGGTTTCATCAATTTTAAGTTGTTTTGAGCATGGGAGGCTTGTTTAACTAGGCTAAAGACATTTGTTTCTGAAAATATTTTGCATGAAAGTCATATATTACTTATAATAAGGGAAACAACCGTTATTTCCCATTGTTATAACTCCATCTTCAGAAAATAACGTTTTTGGGGCCAATATTACTGCTTTTCCCCACTTAGAGACATTGTATGAAGACATAGTTTGCTGCTGTGATTGTTATTTGATGGATATGTGTTTTAATACACTATATAAGCTGATTTCTTGCTTCTCTCCAACTTTGTAATACCTTAGGGTATTATCATTGTTGTAGAAAATCCCTATTTTGGGATATTACACATCCTCATAATCAACAACCTTCTCTTTGATTATTTTAATTGCCCTTTTAGAGATAATTGTAGTCTTAACGTTAGTACTACTAGAGCCTACGAAAACCTTGTTAGCTAGCTTCTCAATTTCAGGTTTACTGTCATGAACAAAAGCAGAATACCCATTTTCAATTCTCTTGTTGGAAATCACCTTGTATGGATCATAAGCCCATTTCTCACCTAATAACAAATGCATGATTTCTACATTTGGTTTGCCTCATTTGCTTCTTGTCTCATATTTACTATGAAGGGTCCAATAGTCATAGGTAACTTAAATAGATGACCTTTCTTCATAGGAACAAAATATATCTGATCTACATTCAGGCTCCGTCTAATAAACTCCAAGGCAAACATCCTCATGGGGACAAAGGTGGGAAATCCATAAGGCTCAATCCCAACTCCATACAACCTAATCTCTGAATAATCATCATACAAAAACCAATCTCCAAATTTTCAATTAACACTGAGTTGAAGAAAATCCTGGGCCTTTGGCAGAAAACATGGAGGAGTGATTCCATTCAAAATATTACAGGCAATTGGCATAAAATAAGCAGCAAAATCAAACAATCCTCCATCATTAAATTCATTCCTTATTAAATCTGTCCAAAACACTACTGATTTCCTTTTATTATTTGAATCTACAATATTCAACCCCAAATGTATAAATTCTTCTACATTTTGATATAAAAATAAATAAGTAATCAGTGAGGGAAATCTGAAAGACCTAGTGAGGGACAGGCTCATAAGCTAAGAATTAATGTTCTCTTGCCAATAGGAAGGGATGTCCAACACCACATTAGGCTTCATCATTAAAGCAAATAATCCAAGCACCGAAATGTCAATTTGAGCAACATCCTCCTTCCCAAGTATGTTTGACAAAAAATGCAGTACATGCATGACCTCTGCATCGGAAATCTCCAAGGGAGACTCTTTATCATCTGAAGAGAAACGTCTTGCTTCTGGTTTTAGAAAGAATACCACCTGTGTAAAAGCTTGCGCTACAAGACTATCATAGAATTCCATCAATGATTATTCAGTAAAACTGACATAAGACTCTAACTCAGGATAACAAAAGGATTGACGGATTGATAGAGACGTGAATTGAAGAACACTTTCTCCCAAATGATTTATCATAAAGAATTTTCTAGGGTACAATGCTGATACTAGCCAATTTTTTAATTCTGGAAAAAGATTGGTTTTTGGGACACATGCAGGCATAACACCAGACCTGACCATGACTGAGTAAATAGGAGATTTTTGCTCATTGAGTAAGATTTGTTGATAAAGAGGCAGGTGCTCAACTGTGCAAAGGGTATCCTTAACATCTTGCTCTGTATCCATAAGCGGAATGTGGCTGGAAGAGCCGGAGAGGGATGAATATTTGGCCATAATTTTACTCAGGGTGGCGACTATACAAACTCAGAGGTGAGAGGTTGGATGACTCAGACGACTCTGGACAACTAGGGTTGAAATATGGCAAGTGAAATAATGGGGTTCTTAAAAATACTTTATAGATGCAGCAGGGCTTTGGAAACAAATGTGAATTAAATGCATGACTTGACGCACAATGGACATATGACGTGAATGATGAGTTGGCTCACTTGCTGACGAGAGCTAGCTCGCTTGTTGGTGATATCGATCACTTGCGTCACAGGTTGCTTACGTCACTACGGGAGCACTCCAGGGTATGACAGACTCTTCAGAGGTCTGCCTCGATAGTGCTCGTGAACTGTTGATCACAGTCAATGAGCTCTCATCAGGGTCAACTATGGAGGCACCCTCGACACTACACCCCAGGTTATTTATGCCCGCGGGTTTTCTCCAATTGAGATCAATTATTTTTCTTTTAAATACCACTCGGTGAGTTACACGACTATTAACCCGATGGTCGGACCCACCTTCACATCTCCACACATAATGTTAATACACCAACATATAAATCAAAAATTATTTTTCGGCATATAGAAATTTCACATTTGTTCATTTTGTAACATATATGTTTTTTTTTGTGTTTTGAGAGATATTTCAAAAGTAAATGCAAATGAGCCACAACATCTGGCTCCACCTGGGGATAGTGCTTTTTGCCACGAAAGCGCTAAGAACCGCAGATCAATGCCTTCACCTCAGGCATGGAGTCAAATATTTCTTGGTGACATATGAAAAATGAACAATCCGATATTTACAACGGTGGAATGCTGACTTTTAGTGCTGAAAATAATGTTTCAAATATTTCCCATTCATAGGCAGTTGCAGAGATTCTCCATATAAATCTTCTAGGGTGAAAGTGTTGTCTGACCTAGCTTCAGTGATTCTGTATGGACCATACCATAGTGGGTCAAACTTACCATGCTTTCCTTTATCCTCCCTTTTGGTGTCCCATCTCAGTACTAAATCTCCTTCTTAAAAGAGGATTTCTTTCGCCTTCCTGTCAAAAATAGAGTTCATTTTTGCCTGATAAGTAATCCAGTTATCTCTAAATTTGTCTCTACTTTCACTTAACTCAATCGCATTATTCATTCTTCTTACCAGATCATTAGGTTCTTCCTGATATTCTTGAAGGAAAGCAATCACTAGTTTGGCCAACTGATTAGGAAACAATTCCTGAGTTCCATAAACCAACTCAAAATGTGATTTTCCAGTGGACCTCCTAGTAGTTACTTGAACTACCCAAAGAGAAAATTTTAATTTTGAGTCCCAATCCTTTTGATTTTCAGTGATTGTTTTCTTCATAATGCTAACCAATGTCTTGTTTGAAGACTCTTCCAATCCATTCCCTTGTGGATGGTAGGCCGTGGAATGTGACAAAATTACATTATATGTTTGATAGAAATCAATGAATTGAGTAGAATTAAATACCTGAGCATTATCGGTTATGATCTTTACTGGACAACCAAACCTACTGAAGATGTTATCCTCCACAAACTTCATCACCACTTGGTCATTTAGTTTTTTGGTGGGTATTTCTTCAACCCATTTTGTGAAGCAACCAGTAGCAGTTAGAATCCACTTGAACTGTCCACTTGATGGTGGATTGATATCTCCAATAAAGTCCAGTCCCCACTGTCTAAAAGGCTCTTCTATGAATACTGGAATGAGAGGTAACAGAGAAATTATTTTCTTCTCTGCAAACAATTGACATTTGTAACAAATTTTGACCAGTCTTTACACATCTGAAAACAATGTAGGCCAATAAAAACATGACTTGAGGATTTTATATTCTATGACCTTCCAACTATAATTCCCTCCACACATATTTTTGTGGTATTCTTTGGTAACTTCAAT
The DNA here is from genome assembly GCA_034641835.2 of Pinus albicaulis. Taxonomy (NCBI): domain Eukaryota; kingdom Viridiplantae; phylum Streptophyta; class Pinopsida; order Pinales; family Pinaceae; genus Pinus; species Pinus albicaulis. Next base: position 72,507,462 of record CM076575.1, read on the forward strand.
GGACTCACCTTGAGTTAAGCACAACAACAAGATACCAACAAGATCTTTCTAGTACAATTTTGCTTCTACTATGACATATGGTTGAGATTTAAGCTTCAGGGCTCTATACTTTGTTCTATTCAGCGAATTTGGACAAGAGAAGAAACATAGATAATGAACAATGTCTTTGTACCAATCTGAGCATAAATATTTGTACTGAATACCTGGTTTGGACTTATTTTGACCTTCTTCATTTACAACTTCATCTACTAGTGCTAACAGATTGATTCCCAATGCTTGAAAATTTGTCTTTGCTAACAACTTTTCCAAACCTTTCCCTTTGATCAACTTTGTAGGTTTAATGTCCATATCATACTCCTGAATTTTTTCTATCCATTTTCCTCTCTTTCCTTCTACATCACTCTGAACCAACACATCTTTAACAACAGAATTAGGCACATATGCAGTTACTTGAGACTGTAATACATAGGTTTTGAAGGCTTTGAGTGCTTTGACCAATGCATACACTTGTTTCTCCAAAATATTATATTTGAGTTTGGAATCTCTGAGAACTTTGCTGAAGAATGCTACTGGTTTTTCTTTATTCTCCTCATTTTTCTATAATAACACAACAACAATAGTAGAGGGGGAAGCAAATGAGAATATCTGAAATTCCTTGTGATAATCTGGACTAATTATAACATGACCTTCCTGGAGAGCCTCCTTTATTATTGAAAATGATTCTCTTGCTTCTTTATTCCATTACAATTCTGCCTCTTTTTTCAACATATTGGTTATGTTTCTCACAATATCTACATAATTTGGTACAAATCTTCTAAAAAAATTTAGCTTTCCCATAAATCTCTGAATATATTTCTTGTTTCTGGGTAAAGGAATTGTCTGAATTACTTCCACCCTTACTGGATCAATCTTTACCCCTTGTTTTGAAACTATGTGACCCAATAATTTACCTTCTTCCAAGGCAAACAAAGATTTTTTTGGATTTAGTGACATACCATACTTCCTGCATTTTTCAAAAGTTCTTTGCAGATGTTCCAGGTGTTCATCATCTGATCCTGAAAAAACAGTTACATCATCCAAATATATAACCACATACTTGTCTCCAACAAACGCTATGTCCATGGCCCTCTGAAAGGTTGCACCTGCGTTCATAAGTCCAAATGGAATTATTTCATACATGAAATTACCCCAGGGGGTTGTGAAAGCTGTATTTTTCTGATCTTCCTTATCTACTGCCACTTGATTATACCCATAGAATCTGTCAACCATGGACATACTGTAAGATCCTGTCACTTTTTGTAAGACATAATCCATTTTAGGTAAAGGATAATTATCCTTTAGAGATGCTCTTTTCAGGTTCCTGAAATCCACACACAATCTTATCTCTCAATTTTTCTTCCTCACAGGAACCGGATTAGAAAACCAACCAGAATATCTGAGAGGGACTATGATTTTTTCTTCACTTCTTTTTCAATTGGAGCTAACAATAGTGGATTAATTTGTCTGAGCTTTTTTCTATGTGGTTTAACTCCTTCCTTCAATGGGATCTTATGCTGTATTATGCCTTTATCATATGTTTTTAGGTCTTCATATGACTAAGCAAACACATCCATGTACTTCTTGAAAAGATCAGTGTATATTTCGTTATAATTTTTGGGAACACCTTTGAACAATTTCATCATTTTTGGTTCCTGCTGAGTTCCCAAATTAAAGTCTTCCATTTCTTCCTCTTAATGTGTTTTCTTTGAATCAACAACAACATCATTAGAATCAAATAGTATTTCAAGAGGAACTAAACCTTTAGGGAGCACATTATCTTTCAATTGAATAATCTTATGATCACCTATTGACTGTTTGAAGTGTCTTACCTCTGCTTTCTGCTCTGTTTGTTCTTCTTCTTGATCTATCTCGGTATCTTCAAGATTTCCAATCGTTGTCAAGAACCGATTTATCTTCTCATCATCTTCAAACACCTACGAATGTTTCACATTTTCAGGGATAGAGGGCCTATGTCTAATTTCTATCTCATACCTTAGCCTTGGATTAATTGGAGACTTGAAGGTGCTGACTGCAACTGCTAATGAGTCAGCTAATATATTCTCCTCCCTTGGAATAAAATGAATATTGAAGGCTTCAAAACAATTCTCTATCAAGTCCCAAAATTCATTTCTATATGATCTTAATCTTGGATGCTTGGTTTGACAATGATTTTTAATCTGTCTTATTATCAAATCAGAATCACCAAAAAATGAAATATACTGAATTCCCATCTGCTTAGAAATTTGAAGACTTATGATTAAGACCTCATACTTTCTCACATTGTTCATTGAATCAAATTCTAAATTAAAAGAGAAATGCATGAGGTTACCTTCTGGTGATATCAGCAGGAATCCAGCTCCTATGCCATCCTTATTAGGCACCATCAAAGTAGCATTTCCAAATCTTCTTTGAGTGCAACCCATTATTTACAACTGCTAAAGAGAGCTGCTTCCCTATGTCTTCAAAAAATTCTGCATCTTCATGCAGCATGGAACATGAAAGATCTTCTTTTTCCTGGCTATAAATAGGGGAATTTCCTGCATCTTTCTTTGTAGTGGTTTTCAAAAACCTTGTTTCCTTGTAAAATATCCTTTCTTACCCATTACAGACATGAATGATAGCATAAGTGAAATCTAACTTTAAAATAACTCCCAAATTTTCTCCCCAAGATCTTGACAGGAGCATTCCAAACCTAGCCGGAATGTCAAAAACAACTACATCCATAACAATACTTTTTTTCTGGAATTTTTTTCCGAAGACACTACCATGTCTTTAATTAACCAAAAACATTTCACCCTTTTGGAATCAAATGAAGAAATGTCCCTGTAAGGTTTAGTAATATGAAAATTAAATTCCTTCATGACAGACAATGGCATAAGATTATGGGAAGCCCCTGAATCTAGCATACAATTATGGAGAATAAAATCATGAATAAGAAATGAAATGTAAAACGGAGGAACATAAGGATATACTTCTTCTACATGAGGACCAAAAGTGACTACTGGATTTTCTTCTTGCAGGTTCACAGTATCACTTATATCTTCAATCTGTGAGAGATTAAAGAATTATGAAATTTCTTTTTTATAGACTGGTGTTTTAGCTAATTCAAGAAGAGGCACCTGAATCTTGGCTTTCTCCAACTCCTTTGTTAAAATAAAAACCTGAGTTTTCTTAACATTATTCTCAAGTTCTTCTTCATTCCTTCTAGGATTTGAAGCTTGTTCAGGTACATGAAAAAAATTCTCCAAAATATCAGTGTCAACTGATTTGTTTTGGGGAGATCCAGTTTGCTGCACTTCTATTCTGTTTACTGGATTTATAGGTTGCTTCCCTTTATATAATTGTTTTACTAAGTCCTTTTGTTATGGATTTATAATTGGAGGAGGAGTAGAATCTTGATGTTCACCTTCACTATCCTGCACCCTAGATCTCTTCCTTGATCTTAGATTATACTTCTTATGTAACTCAACCTGCATGAAATCTGTGAATTTCCTATAGTATTCATTCATCTCATCTTCATCATAAGATACTTCATCTTCAACATATTCTCCTTCACAATCTTCCTCTTCATCATCTTCTCTTGTGTACACAACAGATATTTGATTCTGCTAACTCTCCAGGTGTTACTTCTATATAAAATGGTGCTTTAACCTGATCTTGATCTTTTCTTTCCCTCTACAAAATTTGCAAGGGTTGTTTTTTGAATTGAGGATTAAATCCTCCTCTATTTTGTTGTACTTGTCTTTGGGAGATTTTAATTTCCAATTCCATCTTAACTAACTTATTTGACAAATTTTTTATCACCTTTTTCATATCTTCAATTCTTTGATCTTGTGATGATTCTTCTTTTGCTTTTCCCTTCTCTTGGACTGGCTGTTTTTCTTTTCCCTTTCCAGCTGTAGTCATATTGGCTTCAATTTCTAAAGCATTCTTTGTACCTATTCAAGAGTATGGGATCTACTTTCTCTAAGTGTGAAGATGAAATCATCATCAAAAGCCCCAAAAAAAACCACCTTTCCTCCAAAAGGAGGGGGCTTCATTTCTATAGGTAAACTATTATACAATTTATTAAATCTCTTAATAAAATCATAAATATTCTCATTTGGTTTTCTTTTAATTGCATTGAATTCTATTAAAGAATAACCATGATTCCTTTTCTCTCCCCATCTATGAGTAAACTGATTCTATAGCTCTTCCCAGGTATTAATAGAATTTTTTGGAAATCCTTTGAACTATTTTCTAACCTCTCCATCTAGAGACTGAACAAAAAGCCTCATCACAACATCAAGATGTTCCACATTCAAATTTTCAGTGAAATTACACAACACTGGTAAGTGTTTCTCTGCAGTTATTGCATCTTCTCCAGTGAAACGAGGAAGTAATTTCAAATATTCTTGAGGCATTGTATTATTGGTTGTGGAAGGTTAAGTGGATCATATATGTTCAACAAAAATCATGGTGCTGCCATGTTTACACCTTGATTGAATGTTCCTCGGTTAGATGCAGTTGATGAACCTGCTGTGAAAGTGAATGGAGGTGGAGGTAAAAATGATATGGGAGTGGGTTGATGAACAATGGCAGAGGAACCAACAACTAGAGTTTGTTGAGCTTGTGTAAAAGTAAAGGAAACATACTCAAAGGAGTGTTATTCCAACTAAGGTTCTTAAAAATGAATTGGTGTGAAAGGTGAATCTTGTTCCAAGAAAGGAAGTACTTTAGAGATATATTCAAACAAAGGATTATTATAATTGTTGCCAGGAGTAGAAAATGTAGGAATAGGTGTTGAGGGGGTTTTGGGTTTCTGAACCCTTTTAGAAACAAATATTTCAGAGTCTGACAAAGCAGGGACCTTCTGTTGTGAGGTATCTAACCTCGTGTGAGGCATTTTATGAGCCATAATTTTGAAAATAACAAAACACAACCGAATATTTCCTCCTCACTGAACAACCAGAAGAAATAATGTGAAAAACCCAGGGAAAATAAACTTCATTTCTTCGGTCCCTGACAACGACGCCAAAATTTTTTGGTTATTAAGAAACAATCCGTTGGCTGTGGAAAGGAATCAATGCTTAAGACATTTTAAAAAATATGTCACAAAATTAATTATATCAGGTTGTCTTCGTTCAATCCCTTTGGAAATTAATTCTTTAAAACCATTAATAATATGATATAATGAAAGACTCTACAATGCCATTAACTGGTGTTATCTGAATGAAAATAAGAACTATAGCAGAAACGCAAAATGATATGCGGTAACACAAAATCTATCACTTTAAATCTCAAAATGAATTTATGTAGAAAGAATAGCTAGAGTGAAGGAGCGCACATTAAGGTTATTTAACTCTTACTCACAGATGAAATTAAGAGACCGAAAACTACTTTACTTCACTTCTTTCAAAGAAGAAAGAACACAAAATGACACAGGAAAAAAGAATCACCATCAACAGTTGCAGGAAACTTGATGCTTCTTTCATTAATTCATCAGAAAAGTAAGTACAAAATTGTAGTCTTCAAGAGTTCCAAAACTCAGAACCCTCTCATTTCTTTCTATCTTGCTTAAATACATGCAAAATTAGTTTGTAACTGCTAGAACTTCTTGAAACTACTTAAATTGTTTAAACTACTTATTACATTACAATTGAGGACATCATTATAGCCTAGATCTTAAATAAAGAAAAATAAATAAAACTTGAAATATTATTCTTTTTGTTGAACATAATTTGTTGTTGATGTGTCTCCCTGAGGTGCTGATGTGTTTACCTGAGGTGCTGAGGTGCTGATGTGTTTCCCTGAGGTGCTACTGTGTCTCTTGGAAGATCAAACATCCATGCCCTACATTTCTTCCAGAGTTCAATATTGGTCTTAGGAGAATTGAACAACTTGTGATGCTACAGTCTGAAAGCAGTGATCTTGGTATGAGTAGGTTTTTCCACAAAAAAGGTCTTAATCATCCATAATAATTGAAAATGCCTATGTAGAAAATTGACAATTGTGGCTCCTTTTAAGACTGCAGTTTTTTCATGAGTATTATCAATCTTGCTTTTTACTTCCACTAAAAAATTCTCATATGAATCCCAAGACAATAAATTCCCAGCATGATGGCAATCCAGCTCTGGTCCTTTTGTCAAAAATGGTGTTGAATTTATCCACAGCTTGTTTGATCTATGTCAATTTCTTCTCTGCTGATTTCCTGTAAGCAGAGAAGAAATGATTTATTTCTAGAAAAAATAATGTTGTATCTTTGATTTCATGCTCTTCAAGCTCTTAATCTATCTTGGAATTAACAAAATCAATAAACCTTTTTTATCATAGAGCTCTGTTAAGTAACTTCTACTTATCAGAAAGGATGAGCTCCTGTAAATCTTCGATTGTGCTTTTCTCTTCTGAAACTATAATTAGTGATTCCAAATTGTTTTCATTACCTCAATAATCTCATTCCACAAAATATCCTTTTCTTGAATTAGGGACATGTTTCCCTTTAATTTCTCTTTAAGATTCTTGATTTCTTCATAAGTTGCCTGGTAATCATATTTATATTTGTTAATTTCCCCATCTTTGGCATGTATTATTTTCATTGTTGTATCAAGATCACTTTTAGTTTTCTTGAGATCAATCTCTGCCATTTTCAAATCTGTGCTCAATTGGGATAATTTGGCTGCTGGATCATCATCTCCAGATGATAAGACTATGGTGCAAACATGTGAATAAATTTGACCCTGCAAATTAACCACTATCTCCTTCAATCTAGAGATTTCTTCATCTCTCTGCAACAACTGTTGTAACATATTTTCTTTCTCATTTTCTACTTCTGCTACCTCTGTTGCCATTGGGTGTTCTCCAGTGGGTAGCTTTATCTTTTTCCCCAGCACATTGATTTTTGATTCTGCACTGTGTAATAATTTTTACATAGCTAATATGTCATTGGGGTCCACTCCAACCTTTACAATTACCTTCTTCAATTCTTCATTTTAAGTCACAAGAGCCCTGGAATTTTATTTCTCTAACTTTAGCTTCTTGATTACTTTTCCCAACATATTCTCAGCCTTATTAGCAGTTTCACTGGTTTTACTCAAGTCATTAACAATCAATTGGCCAGTTTGCATGTGTAAGTTAACTTTATCAAGTAAAGGGATATTTATAGTATAAACAGTTATATTTATAGTTTTAAAATTGTTGGATGACACTATTGTCATTTAAGATGGGTGGGAGTAGACAATTTTCAAATGATCCCTTTCTAAATCCATAGCAGTCAACAATCTGGTTTGATTAGAAGTAATCTGATATTCAACTTGAGCCTCCACACTTGCTCTGATATTCTGGTTCTTTTCAAGAATTTGGGCAATGACCTACTTGATCAAAGGTACGTGATCATGAAAAACTTCATGTCTTGATGGTGAAGCTGGTGCATTTTGAGTATCTCCTAATTGAATTGAGAAACCAAGCTGTGTGTTTGGCATCTCTTCACTTAATTTAGTTCTTTTCTCAGCTCTCTGTTCTTCATCCTCAGAATCAACAACCTTTTCTTTACTTCTTCTACTTTCCCTTTTAGAGATAATTGGAGTCTTAATGCTAGTACTACCAGAACCTACAAAACCCTTGTTAGCTAGCTTCTCAATTTCAGGTTTACTGTCATGAACAAAAGCAGAATACCCATTTTCAATTCTCCTGTTGGAAATCACCTTGTGTGGATCATAAGCCCATTTCTCACCTAATAACAAATGCATGATTTCTAACATTTTGTTTGCCTCATTTTCTACTTGTCTCATATTTATTATGAAGGGTCCAATAGTCATAGGTAACTTAAATAGATTACCTTTCTTCATTGGAAAAAAATGTATCTGATCTACATTCAAGCTTTGTCTAATAAACTCCAAGGCAAACATCCTCATGGGGACAAAGGTGGGAAATCTATAAGGCTAAATCCCACCTCCATACAACCTAATCTCTGAACAATCATCAGACACAAACCAATCTCCAAATTTGCAATTAACACTGAGTTGAAGAAACTCCTGGGCCTTCGGCAAAAAACATGGAGGAGTGATTCCAATCAAAATCTTATAGGCAATTGGCATAAAATAAGCAGAAAAATTAAACAATCCTCTATCATTAGGTTCATTCCTTATTAAATCTGTCCCAAACACTACTGATTGCCTTTTATTATTTGAATCTACAATATTCAACCCCAAATGTATAAATTATTCTACATTTTGATATAAAAATAAATAAGTAATCAGTGAGGGAAATATGAAAGATCCAGTGAGGGACAAGTTCATACGTTGAGAATTAATATTCTCTTGCCAATATGAAGGGATGTACATCACCACATTAGGCTTCATCATTAAAGCAAATAATCCAAGCATCGACCTGTCAATTCAAGCAACATCCTCCTTCCCAAGTATTTTTGACAAAAATTGAAGTATAAGCTTGACTTCTGCATCGAAAGTCTCCAAGGGAAACTCTTTATCATCTGGAGAGAAACGTCCTGCTTCTAGTTTTAGAAAGAATACCATCGGTATAAAATCTTTCCCTGCAAGACTGTCATAGAATGCCACCAATGTTTCTTCAGTAAAACTAACATAAGACTCTAACTCAAGATAACATAAGGCTTGACGGATTAACAAAGACGTGACTTGAAGAACACTTTCTCCCAAATGATTCATCACAAAGAATTTGCTAGGGTACAATGCTGATACTATCCAATTTATGAATTCCAGAAAAATATGGGTTTTCTGGACACATGCAGACATAACACCAGACCTGACCATGACTGGATAAATAGGAGAGTTTCGCTCATTGAGTAAGATTTGCTGATAAAGAGGCAGGTGCTCAACTGTGCAAAGGGTATCCTTAACATCTTGCTCTGTATCCATAAGCGGGATGTGGCTGGAAGAGCCGAAGAGGGATGATTGTTTGGCCATAATTTTACTCAGGGTGGCGACTGTAAAAAATTATAGGTGAGAGTTTGGATGACTCAGACGACTCTAGACAACAAGGACTGCAAAATGGCAAGTGAAAGAACGAGGTTTTTAAACATACTTTATAGATGTAGCGGGGCTTTGGAAACAAATGCGAATTAAATGCATGACTTAACGCACAATAGACATATGATGTGAATGATGAGCTGGCTCGCTTGTTGACGAGAGTTACGTCACTGCGGGAGCACTCCAGGGTACGGAAGAATCTTCAGAGGTCTGCCTCTACAGTGATCGTGAGCCTTGGATCACAGTTAATGAGCTCTCATCAAGGTCAACTACAGAGGCACCCTCGACACTACACCCCAGGCTATTTGTATCTACACATTTCCTTCGATCGAGATGAGTTGTTTTTCTTTTATATCCCACTCGGTGAGTTGCACGACTATTAACCCGATGGTCGGACTCAACTTCACATCTCCGCACATAATGTTAATACACCAACATATAAATCAAAAATTCCTTTTCGGCATATAAAATTTCACATTTTTTCATTTTATAACATATATGATTTTTTTGTGCTTTGAAAAATATTTCAAAAGTAAATGAAAATGAGATACAACACCCCCAACGAAATATTTATAAAGAAATGTGACATGCCATGGGTGGCGGGGGTGGTGGCCTGCTACCCCCATATATATATATATATATATATATATATATTATATAACAATAATGGGCATTCTCGATTTTTTCCAAAATAAGGCTTATTGGGATTTTTAAAGAGGCCAAAATTTTTCCCATTTTCGAGAGCTAAATTCCTTGCCGGTTGATGGTGAATTTGTGGGACACTTAAACCTGGCCCACTACCCAAATTTGACTAAAACTTTGAATCGCTCTAACTTCTCCATATGGGCTCGGATTAGAGATCCGTTCACACTGTTGGAATCAGAACGAAGAATACTTCAACATGGTCTTGGAATCACTATCATCTGGCCATTTTGATTTTTTGAGCAATTTTAAGGCACTTGTCCTCCAAGATCCTCTTGGATCAATCCCCCCCATTGAGGAGATTTTGGACCACCAAAAGCATTAACACATCCAACACACTGTTTGTGTCTTCGCCAAACCATACTTTCAATCACCTACATACAAATCTAGTACATCATTTGCAATCATATACAAACCACACATGACTCAAACAACCCTTCACTTGCCAAGAGTTTATATCACACACTCTTTGGTCAAGGATTACATAATAAAAACCAATACCCCAACTACTCCTACGAAAAGGCCGAAATATCATTGTTGTGTTTTTGAAGCGATGGGAAACACATCATCACCTTTACATTTACTTGCAATGCATGATTTACAAATTGTGGCCATAACAAGCTACTACCTCTAAAAAAACCATCTTTTACTTAATAAAGTAAATGGGTCATCTACCTGTGGCAGATTTTCTTGAAGACTGTATTCGATGGCTGCATTCTTCATGGGTTATTTTTGGGCCTAAAGTGTTTGACATGCATATTCTTGGTGTTCATCCTTGTGGCAATGATTATTCCTCTTCCAGAATTTTCAGATCATCTTGGAATGCTTCCTCCTGATGTGCCTCTGATAAGTGTTCATGGATCCCTCACTGTCATTGTATTGTGATGAGGTGCTCTCATCATCTGTCATTGGTGGGTCGTTGGTTGTCTTGGAGCATTCCCCAACTTCCTTCTTGACATACCCAAGTCCCGCATGACGAGGTAATTCTTCTACTTTGATAGGGTTTATGATTCCTTGGTAATTAATGTCGAGGCCCTTTCCCTGATACCCCATTTTCTTCAATACTTTGGATCCGATACCTGCAATATGTTTTTCAAAAGAAGCGAAATCATCATCATGAAAATTATATGAAATCTAAGAATCACTTTTTACCTCAAGGGGGTTATGCTGCAGCTTCTCCAAGGCCTCGTCCTTAGCTTGCAATTGGCGTAGCAACCTTTGTTTCTCCTTTTCTGCTTCCTGTGGGAGTCTCCTTAGTTAAGTATTCTCTGCCTGAATTCTTTGATTGATCTCCTCAATTTCCTAGAGTCATGCCGCATTGGGAATCCTTTTCATTTTTCGTACACTATGTACTGAAATTTTTGTTTCATCGCCCGAATATGAACCCAAATCGATGGGTACATCTGCTGCAATTCCAAGAGTGCAATCCTCCCTTCATCACCATAATTTGATCCCAAGTCAATTGTTCTACCTCGTGCAACTCCCGCAGCCATGGCCTTCCCATCTTCCTCTGATTCATACTTTTGATCTTGTTGCATGGTGGAAGCTCTCTTCTACCTCTCCTTCCTGTCATCCATCTTAGGTCTCAGCTCAGAGTGCAGTTTCCATCAATTGTATTTTTCGTGTCCTTATTTATCACAATGGGTACAACAGGTCTTTGCTCCTCTTCTCGTTGTTGTTGCTACCCTTTTTGGGTGGTCATTTTGTTCATGCGTGGCCCTGCTTTCAAGATGCATGGCCTTCACACTGGCCTAATCAATTGCGGTAGGCTCAAACAATAACAATGAATGTCTTATGTAATTGTGTAAAGAACCAATGTACTCAGTTACAACCTTTGGTGAATCTAACGAAATGCCCAAATTCAATGCTTGTTTTCTAAATCATTCAGTGAAGTTTTGCACATTTTGAGATTTTCCTTGCCTTAGATGTTGCCATTCCATTAATGCCTTTTTCTTATATCCCAAAGGGTAAAATTTATTTTTCAATGCAGAAATAAATTTGACCATGAGAAGAGAAGGTTACCCAGATTTTTGTTGCCTTGCAATTTTCTTTCCCACCAAACGAGAGCAATGCCACCCAGTCGAAGGGATGAAAACTGGATCCTTCCCTCGTCTTTCTTGATCTGTTGAATCCGGTAGTAGACCCCAATCTATCTAATCCAATTATTGATATTTTCTGCATTACATTCTCCTATATACATAGGCAAGCCAAACTTTACATCTAGTTTAAAGAAAGGTTTCTTAGATGTATGCTTATGATGTCTGCGAGAATGATGAGAAGAAGAAGAGGAACTATCAGTAGAAGATGGAGAGAGAGGGGGCTCTTCTCCACCATCTCCATGATTTACTGATCCATGATCATCAGCATCTTTCCTTTCGGGCTTGAAAGTATTCTCATACTTTGCAACCAGTTTGTCTACTTTCTCTGCCATTGTTGTAGAATGCCTTGCGGTAATTCTGCTCTTCTTCCCAACGAGCTTCCTCATCTACCATGTTTCTTCTTTTTGGTGCACGTCCTTCTTCAGAATCAAAGGACTTAAGATTTCCTTCACCTATTTGAAGCTTTTTTCTGGTTATCATGTACTCATGCGATTTGCATCGACAAATACCTGCTCTGATACCACTTGATCCAAGATCTTTTGCTTATAGATGCATTAAAAAATTACATATAATAGAGTACTTAAAATTATGAGAACATAAGCACATAAGGCAAAGATAAAAGAGAACATAGAATGCATGAGATCAAGACACTAAAATTTTTATTATATAGTTCTTCCAATTTGGACTACGTCTCCGGGCCCTGCTCAACAGTGGGGAGGTATTCATTATTTAAGTGGAAAGAAGAAGAAGAAGTACAACTGAAATTACATAAAGCACCCTTATACCTATAATTTGGAAAATGACCGAAAAATGAAGAGCTATGATGCAGAAATGGACATCACCGTTGAGATCTTGTCGCCGAGAGTTGTAAGATCAACATAAATTTTGTCACAAATGGACACTGGAAAGTTCTGCACCCCAAGGAATCTTTTGATGCTCTAAATATTCCTTGGGCAGGGTTCCATCCTTCTGGCCCGCTCTTGGTTCTGCTCCCGCTCAAGCCCTTCCTGGGCATACTGCACAAATGACATGATATATATTGGTGGTGGGTGGCATAATTTATAAAGTCACCACCATTGGTGGAGTGGTTAGGGCGGAGTAATGGAGGTAGAGATGTCGGGGGATCGAATCCCGCCTCTCCCCATTTTCATGTGCAATTATATATATTCGCTTGAAATATTTTTTGGCATTAGTTTTAATTGAATCCACTGTTGGGTGGTTGTGAGACTGCCCGGTGGGGGCCGGCCACGTGGGTCGGGCGGGTTCAAGCCCCACCGTTCTCGGCGTATATGGTGGCGACGGAGTTGTGGTTTAAAACACCAGTGGGCAGGGTTTTCTCCACGCGGCCCCGTACCAAATTTGATTTTTGTTATACATATATGCTATATAATGGGATCCAATGGGCATGGCGGGGTTGAAAGCCGCCCCCCAACAAAATCTATATAAAGAAATGTGACATGTCATGGGGTGGTGGTCTGCCACCCCCATTTTTTTATTTTTTTGTTTTTTATAACAATAATGGGAATTTTAGAATTTTTCCAAAATAAGGGTTATTGGGATTTTTAAGGAGGACACAATTTTGTCCATTTTTGGAATCTAAGTTCATGTATATTGACGGTGAATTTGTGGGACACTTAAACTTGGCTCACTGCCCAACTTTGACCAAAACTTTGACTCTCTCTAAATTATCCATATGGGCTTGGATTGGAGATCCATTCGCGCTGTTGGAATCGGAATAAAGAACACTTCGACATGGTCCTGGTCTCATTTTCATCTCGCCACTTTGATTTTTTTAGAAATTTTAAGCCACTTGTCCTCCGAGATCCTCCTAGATCAATTCCAGACTAGAGGATGAGGAAGAGGTGGAGGATCAATTGGTGAGGAAGGGGACAAGTCATCTACTACAATTGTGGATATGATGGTCATTATGCACGCGACTTTCCAAATCCTATGCAACATTCATGCAGGTATTGTAGGCAGTTTGATCATGTAATTGAAGATTGTCATGTTTTGATTGCTAATATGTAGGAGAGGAAAACGCATACTCTGACGCAAAATATTTAGTTGGTCAGGGTAGAGCTGCACGAAGATGATCCTAGCATGAATGTTGTCACTAAGAGCGGTGCAGCCACTGGTGAGGATAAAGGAAAGAAGTCAGATGCTGATCTTTGGATCCGAAAGGCACCTGAGAAAAGGGATGGATTTTATTTACAACACGAAAAAGACACTTTTTTAGAAGTAAATAAGGGGTTTGCAGAAGCAAGCACATTGACATTAGCTAGATGTATAGAAGTGGCAGGGGTAGATGAAGAAATAAAGCCATTTTTTCAAGCCTACATCATGTTACTGCTAATAAGAAGGCAGTGGAGAATCCTCAAGCATTGATAGATAACTACACAGAAAAGGAACAACCTCGGATGGAATAGAAAGCTGTCAAAAATATCTATAATAAAAATAACAAAAGAAGAACTAGACGAGATATGCGCTTGACTGCTCAGATCAATGCCTATGAGATGGATCAGGTCATTTTGGATCTAGGGTCTAATGCAAATGTCTCACTTAAGAAAACTTGGCAGTGCATGGGAGAGCCTAAGTTGGAGTGGTCTACTATTTAGCTGTGCATGGTGAACCAACAGAAAATCATTCCATTATGAATACTCTCACAAGTTGTAGTAGATATTTAAGGAGTTAAGGTGCTGGAAGATTTCAAAGTCATATAGATTGTGGATGATACTAATCTTGCATTGTTGGGATTAGATTGGGCTATTGATATGGATGGCATCATAAACCTTAAGAGGAGAAGTATGGTATTTGAGAACAATGCAACTAGAGTTGTAGTTCCCTTAGATCCCGCAGAAGGTGAAAGATATATAGAACCTGTGCGCACGAACGATGATGTTGACCATATCTATAAGCTGATTGTGCGAGATGATGATTAGATCAATCCAATAGCTGATGGAAGGCTTAATTGGGAAAAGGGAAGTTCCTAATTCTCAGATTCAGATGAAGAGTTGGAGAACTGGCATAATCGGTTTCATGAAGTATCTGCGATGTGCTGCAACCGAGTGATGAAATCCCTTCGCCGCATATCATCAGAGGTATGATAATTTCCATATTATGATAGTTTAACTAATGTGAATATATTTTAAGGATAACTTGATAGAACTGTTCTAGAAGGAAAAATATTTCATGCTTTGGATATTGTGTTGCGCGCTACTCCAGCACGATGGTGGGAGACTCACAAAGGAAACATGGGAAACTGGGAAGAATACACGTGAATGATGCGATTGCGCTTTGACTGTCCAACTACTAGAATCGAAGAAGTTTATTCTGGAAAGGGTGATCCATGTACACATATAGAAAAATGTACTGAAGTATGGGGCGCAAAGCTGAGGCTGGAATGGGTGCACATGTTCATCCATACGTTGGGGAATGTTCCCACTGATTGGTACCTGTAAACAGAGTTGCGCCGAGGAACCAATGAATGGTATGAACTGACTGAAAGTTTCATTTTGACCTTCAGCTTTGAGAGTGGGTTTGATTGTTTGGGTAAAGCGCTGCAAGGTATTCAAGAGGTTATCTTTGATAATTCAAAGCCAAAGATAGAGCGTGCTTTGCCATCATGGGATGCGCAGATGAGGGATATTTCCAATTGTAGAAATCTGACAGTTGAAGAAAATGAAGGAGATCCAAGGAATCCAAAATCCCTGAATCTGAGGGACAATGTGCAATTGTTAGGCCTTTAATTAAGTCGTTGGATGTCACAAAGCATCTGAAGATTCGACAAGTGAAAAATGGTACAGAAGATAAACTGAAACTGGCAAAGATCAAAGATTACTGGGATGATGATATGGTGGGAAAGGTTGCTGAGATGCTGACTGAGTATCAAGATCTGTTTCCTACAAATTTATCTAAGTTGAAAGGAATAATTGGAGAGTTTTGGGTCATGAAGATCACTTTTAAATCTGATGCGCAACCAGTGAAGCAACACCGTTATAGATTGAATCCAAAATACACACAGAAAGTTAAGGAATAGTTGGATAACATGGTTGCTGCATGAATTATAGAACCAATGGAAGAGTTTGATTGGGTGAGTCCTACGGTGGTGCAGGACAAGAAGAATAAGGGAGAGATAAGGATTTATGTGTACCTACGCAAACTGAATGATGATTTCATTCATGAATCATTCACTACCCCATTTTCTGATGATATCCTCAACAATGTTGAAGGAAAATAGGCTTATTCATTTATAGATGGTTTCTGAGGATATCATCAAATCAGGATTGCACCAGAGGATAGGAGAAAGACAACCTTTGCAATATAATGGTGATATTTTCAGTATACAGTCATGCCATTTGGATTGAATAATGCGCCTACGATCTTCTCGCGCATAGTAGTTGCTACATTCAAGGAATATATCCATAAATTACTAGAAGTATACTTTGATGCTTGGATTGTCTTGGGGTTGTTGAGAAAACATGTATCAAGTCTGTGCCTAATGATGGATACTTATAGAAAGTATCATATCTCACTTAATTTGAAGAAGTGCATATTTTGTGTGCCATTTGGGATATTATTAGGTCATATTGTCTACCAGCAGGGATTGATGGTAGATCTCGAGAAGATTGCAGTGATTGTTAATCTGAAATTTTCTATGAATGTTAAACAACTACGTTCAATATTGGGGCATACATGATACTATTGGAATTTCATTAATGATTATGCGCTGATCAATGTGCCCATGGAGAAAATTCTCAAGAAGGATGTGTCATTATGTTGGGATGAAGAATGTCAGAAGAGTTTTGAGCTATTTAAGGAGTAGATGGTCACTGTGCCCATATTGGTCTTTCCAGATTGGTCGAAGGTATTCCATGTGCACGTTAATGCCTCCTACATCGCGCTCAAAGCTATATTAGAAAAGCCAAGAACTGGGGAGATAGATCACCCTATTTAATTTGTGAGTAGAAAGTTATCAAGCGCGAAGCGTAATTATTCAACCACGAAGAGAGAAGGATTGGCGACGGTTTATGCGCTGCAGAAATTCCGCCACTATCTATTAGGAGGAAACTTCAATATGTTTACTGACCACTCTGCTTTGAATTACCTGGTCAATAAGCCTGTGTTGGGGGCGAATATCTGCAGGTGGTTGATGCTATTCCAAGAGTATGATTTTGAAGTTATTGTGAAGCTGGGGAGACTGAAGGTTTGGCCATACCATCTGTCGCGCATTGAGAATGTAGAAGAGCTACTAGTTTGGAGGATGGTTTACCAAATGTGTAGTTATTCACGATAAAGGTGCTTGATGATCATTTCCTGGATATCATTCATTTCTTGACTACTAGATGTACGCTTGAGGAGTACACATTGCAATAGAAGAAAGAGATGGTGGCACGCGCAGATGAATTTACTATCATTGCTGGTCAGTAGTACAATATGCGTGCAGATGAATTTTTGCGAAGATATGCATTTGGATTTGAGAGATGAGACATCTTAGCTGAAGCTCATGGAGGGGTTGTCAGAGGTCACTATGCAAGGAAAGAAACCATACAAAAGATTTGACGAGCTGGTTTATGGTTGCCCACACTGCAAAATGATGCATATGTGCATTGTTGCGCATGCGATGTATACCAAAGGACAAGGAAACCATCGCGCAAAGATAATATTCCCTTGCATCCACAGATGGCATTACAATCTTTTGATAAATGGGCCAAATAATTTTTTGGACCTATTGACCCTCCTGGGAAGAAGACAGGTGTGCGTTACATAATCACTGCGACAGATTATGTGACTAGATGGGTTGAAGCTAAGCCTGTGAAGAATTGTAGTGCGGACACAACTGCGCACTTCATCTTTGAAAACATATTAACTCAGTTTGGATGCCCTAAGATTTTGATGAGTGATCGAGGTATGAACTTTGTGAATTAAACTATTGAAGTGTTAAGAGAAGAAATAATGATTCATCATCCAAGGAGTACTCCATATCACCCACAGGCGAATGGATTGATAAAATATTTCAATAAGCTATTGGAGACTGTGCTCACTAATATTTTCAATGCTAACATGAATGATTTGGATGGGTGCATACCTTCGGTTCTTTGGGCATATAGAACTACATGCAAGAAGCTGACAAGAAAGACACCATTTAGGATGGTATATGGGCAAGAAGTTGTGATGCCAATGGAGTATATTGTTCTCAGTCTATGCATTCCAGCATTCACAGATATGGAAGAGAAGGATATTATGGAAGAACGGTTGTCGTAGTTGGTCGCGCTCAAAGAGGATCACTTTATTGAAAATTTACATTAGCAAGTGCAGAAGGCGTGTAAAAAGGCATGGCATGATAAGCATATCATATAGAAGGTATTTAAGGAAGAATATTTGGTCTTGTTGTATGAAAACAAGTTTGTGCGCCACCCAAGGAAGTTCAAGATGCATTGGCTAGGACCATATATTGTTGAGATCACTGATAGAGATGCGATGTGCCTAGCCACATTGAGCAGAGAAAATATTTCGGGGTATGTTAATGGAAGTCGATTGAAGTCATACATGGATGACCCTATATGGCTGGAGAATTGGATATGCGCAGATGGGATGGCAGATGCGTAGACAGGTGCGACACATGCGTGGTAGTTGTGCATGGAGGTTGAATGGGTCGTAGAAGTGCCAGAATATAGTCATTGGAACAATAAATCTGGAAAAAAAATATTATTACTGTTTGGAGGAGCGTTTATGTTGCATTTAATGAGGATATTTTTCCAAATTTGGAGCATTTTAATCATTTATGGAGACACATTAATGCATAAGGGACCGTTTGAGATGCGCCTAAGCTATAAATATGACCGAAGTGGTCGCATTAGTTCTCTTTTACTTCTATGTTATTTTTTTGAATTGATCTCTCTAATTCCTCACCTTTATCTGCAGTCTATGTCTGGTCTTGATCCGGTGTTTGAGGAGGAGTTGTGCCGTAGAGGTTTAGGCCATGTAATCTTGCCCAGCATGAAAGCTACCAGACTCAGAGAGGAACCCACTACGTAGGCTGCCGAGATCCCTATTCCAGCTAAGACAAAGAAGGGATAGACCTCAAGGTCCCAAAAATCCCCAAGAGAGAATACCCCTAAGTCGCGCTCCACTGCGGCTGAGCATTAGAAGAGTTCCATGGCATAGTTTCTTGAAACAATCATGGAGGAAGAAGATGTGGTGGAAATTTATCCCATATCGTGGTTGCGTACCTATGTCACACTGCGAAAAGCGTTGGTGAAGGTCCCGAAGGGCCTAGAAAAAATGCGTGCATATATCAACATGTCGTTAATACCAGAGAATATACTAATGCAAGGAAATATGTTCGCCAAAGTGTGGATGTTGAAAATGGAGGACTGGGACCTCGCAGATGTAGAAAATTTCCAGAGCTCGCACCCGAGAGATACTTAGACCAATTTTCTTATGAGAGGGGTATTGTGTGCACTGAGCCGAAGCGATAGGTGTTGGGCCTGCACAAAGCAGGGCTATTGAATTTGTTGCAGATTCCACATTTCGGGCACAACCCGATCAACGACATCTACGTGCGTCAGTTTCTCACGCTTGTGCATGATGAGTGTTTGTGGCTGGGAAAGCGCATACCCATCGATGTCACGTCGATCCACTAGATCACTAGCTTTCCTGATCAAGGCGCGAACCCTGTGGCCGATTTTGGTGGCAAAGGCCAGGAAAATAGGGTCGCAGAGAAAATCAAGAATGATTATTAGGTCACACGCCATAGTTGCGGGTGTGTGGTGAGTGAGATTAATGAACCTAAAGTCTGATTTGGCATCCTCATCCTAGCATGTAAAATGATGAGGAAGTGCAGACCAAAGGAAGTTTAAGGCCAATTCATTTCTCTCGTTGCGCCATGCGAGAAGGGCGTGCAATACAACTAGGCCCAGTACCTCTGTAGAGAATTTCTGGAGAATGTGCGTGAGGCACAAGAAGATGGGATGTTTTTTACTACCCTATGCTACTACTTATGATAACACTCATCGGCTAGAAGATGCTAGAAGAAACCCAATTTCCTGACATTGAGCCTGATATGTGTGAAGTCGCATGGTACACTATGCTTTATAACTCCACCATCCCCGCGTGCATATCTGAGAACAAGATCTTTTGGGTCCTCTTCAATATAGCAGTATGTCAAGAAATTAACTCAAAGCCAAGGTTGTCCCCAACCTTGTATGAGAAATATAATCTCATCGCAGATTTCAAGGCAACGTTCCATAACATCCATATCCACACAAAGGGCATTGTTGAGAGCATCTGGTATGAGTTGCCCTATTTGGTTACAGAAGACGATTTAGTTCTTGTCACAGTAGAGTGGCCGTCAGCTTCGTTAGAGTTGCACACCACAGAGGGTGCATCCTCATCAATCCCAAAGACTCCTACCAAGCCCTGAATAGGCACACAAAAAATCGATAAAGGCACGAGAGCATAGGCCACGTTGACCACAAACGGTGAGACTATTGAACTTGAGAAAGAGATTACACCTAAAAAAAGGTGCAGGTCCCAAGGAAACTGAGGCTCAGACTGCTGAGCAAGCTAAAGTGCAGAGCACCAAGGGGGAAAAGCATGGCTCTTAGGCTGCGAGGGGTCCGAGAAAGAAGAGAAAGGGGTTGAAAGCAGCCAGAGAAGAAGACCTCACGTTGACAGATGACGACTTCAAAGAAATTGCAAACACTGTCACGTTTGCGACTGAAGATATGTGGACCGATTTGGAAGCGTAGTACAAGGCTGGCTCGAAGGATTACAGAGTGGAATTCAAGAATTGAGGGTTCAAGTGAGTCTAATACAAGCGAGCATGGCCCAAGCGAGCCAACTTCAAGCGAGCATGACTGCTACCAGTGTGCAACCGATAAACACCGTGATGCCTTTGACCGGGAATAGATGCCTAATCCAAATCCCTGAGCCTGCCATCCACGTAGATTCGCAGATTCTGTGCACGCAAATCAAATCCTGCAGCGAAATTAATGTTGATTTGGTTGTGCTACCCACAAGAAAGCTCCACATGATCCACAACATGATTGTGGACGAGCTGCAGTTCAAAGAAGACCGATCCTACTGCACTGCCACTGAAGTGCAGTAGCAAGCAGTTGAACTTTAGTAGAAACAATAGTCAGCCAAAGAAGTGTGTCACGCAGCAGAGGCTTGGTGCGACACCCTAGAAGAAAAAATAGATCAAGTATGCAACGATGTGCTAGAGGTCCCAGCCTCAGCCGCCCCTGCAGAAATGTTGGAAGGGATGGACGCTACGCTGAAGGCATTGTGCGAGGAGGTGTGAATTTCCAGAGCCAAATTTGAACAGCAGATTTCAGATCTGCAAATGAATCTGCAGTTGAAGACCCCGCCAAAAGTCATAGCACAACGTGTTGCATAGGTCAAGGCAGCAAAAGACAGTATATCAGCTGCAGTAAACGAATGCTGAAAATTGTATAGATGAGGCCATTGGTGTCTGGACTTTGGTTCAAAATGACCCGATGGTGTAGTAGCTACACAACGAGTTGCGTGTAAAGGAACAAAAGTTCACAGACATAAGTATGGGGGCACTGACACTAGTGATCGGACAACGTATTTCTCGTCTTGAGGAGGGTCAGGTTATTCAAACAGAGATTGAGGACCTGCATCACCACGAGCAGTTGTTGGAAGCAAGGATGTAGTCATGGGATTATGAAGCCCTACAGTTCTTGAATACATTGGATCTATCCCTAAAAAGCCTTCAACAGACCCAACACAACATCGATCTCACAGTTGAAGTACTGACAACTAAGAAATTGGTGAACGAAACACAGGAAGCTGCTGTGCAAATTATTGAAGTGGTATTGCCACTGAAGACTTCTATCGCCACGCTCAACTAAAAGATGGAGCCCACCCCACAGTGTCTTGGGACAAGTCACGAGTTTTTGTTTGGGAATTATTGGAGCGGGGTCCCCTGGGGTTAATTGTGGTTATGTTTTTGTATATATATTTTTATATATTTTTGTTGTGTACACTGCACGGAAGAGTCAAAGGGGCTTTGGGGCACATCAAAGTCCCTAATCAATGTAAATGGGTTTTAAGGGAAAAATATGGGCCTCAAACCAAGGTTTGAAACCATAGTATCTGCGCGCTAAGATTACTATAAAAATAGATAGATTGAGTCAAGTAGTGATAGTAATATGATGCTTATTTTGATGAACATTTTTAAGGATTTGAGTCTAAGTCTGGGTTTTTGGGTAGAAAGGCTCCTGCTGGATGTGTGCGCGGAGACCTTAGTCCTGGCTGTGTGCGAACTCTGTTAGTTATTTCTGCGGAAGGGTAAATTTTATGGGAATTCTGAATGTACTGAAATTTTTGATCTCTTAATATAGAAGACTATTTTTGTGGAATCAAATGTGTTAGGTGCTCGATGTATTATTTATTTGATTACTGTGAATCTGTTCTGTAATTACTTTGAGATTAGAATTGGTTCTATGATTGGGCCTTTACTTTTGTTATGGTTAAATTTCATATGCGTGAATAGATAACATATTTTATGCATGAGTATCAGTTGATGATTAAGAACATGATTGCTGAATAGATCTACTTAAGTGTATTTGTTACTGCGCGTGAATATATATACTTCATGCTGCAATAATCTACGAAGATTTGCAATTTTGTTATCTGTTTATGCACACTTGCCTGTTATTTGTGATAAGTTTGGTTATGAGTTTTTTTATGGCCACCACATAAAATTCTTCCTTAGGGTGTCGAAACCTGGTTCCATCACCCCCCCATACTGCTTCGTGTGAGACTTTGATCTGTGTAAGCATGTCATTTCTGAAAGGGCTAGTAGTGGGAGGGTTTGTTGGTTGCGCAATAAATCTGAACCTGGGTCAGGACCCCTCAAGCCAAAAAGACCTATTTCATTTTTTAATGAGGTTAACATAGTAAAATAATTATCCTCATAGGAACCCGTTTAATTTTTTAACAAGGTTGACACAGTAAAAAAACTATCCTCATAAGGACCTATTTCATTTTTTAATGAGGTTGACACAGTAAAAGAGATATCGTCATGACACCTTGTTTCATTTTTTAATGAGATTGACACAAGAAGAGGAACTTTAATCCAGAGACCTTGTTTCATTTTTTAAGGAGCTTGACACAATAAAATGAATTCTGCTTTGGAGACCTTGTTTCATTTTTTAAGGAGCTTGACACAAGAAAATGAAATCTGCTTTGGAGACCTTGTTTCATTTTTTAAGGAACTTGACACAAGACAAGGAACTATGCTCTGACACCTTGTTTCATGGCCCATAAGAGGTCATGGCTTCCAATAGGTTCTCATCATATGGGAGAACAACACTCTGGAAGCGATACATATCAAGGGATCTAATGGAAAGATCGAGATCCAATGCCCCCAGTACATGATGCACTATATCATTGACTAGATCATCACTGACACGGGCATGGAACAGGTTTCCACATGATTAACCTATGGTGGGGAAGATACCACTTACATATAAGGACCATTTGGGGATGTTGGTTGATTGGGAGTCAAATTAGGACCACTGAATGAAAGTTGATCAATGGTCACGATCCTTGCTTCATGTGGGAAAATCATCACATGAAAAAGAGAAGAGACAAAAAATCCCATAACATAAACATAGTCACTACCAAGGAGTAAATTAAAATCCAAAGGGCCTTGGAAAACCATTACCTTGATATAGACGATTTTTCCTCCCAAAGTAATGGGAAACTTAGGAAGGATCCCTAACAGTTGACTAGTTCCTCTGTTAAAAGCCAACAGATTCTGGGTAATGGGAAAAAGCTACAGAGAACCTAAATCTTGCCAAGTAGTTGAGGACATAAAAATACTAATAGATGTGCCTTCATCTATTATTTTTCTAGGTACGGGTATATTATAAGCCTGTATTGTGATCTTAAAGGGCACGTAAGGAAGAAGAAGATATCCTTCCATTAGACATCAATCAAAAGAAGTGACCATACTACTTGGAGGGGGTGTCTTGGGAATGGGATAACTTCCCCCTTATGTTATGTGAATGGTAGGATCACCCCCTGTACCTTGGTAACAGGAGGATTTCCCTCTAGTTCATTCAAATCTAAGGAAACAAGAATAACTTGAGTGGTATGAATTTCAATATCTAGGGGAAAAGTACAATCAACTGAAGGTGGATCGATTCAAAAATCTTCTCAACCATGGTTGGTCCAGAACATGCTCATGGGATTAAATTTCATAAAGAGTGGGATTAACTAGAGATGAATTATGGTCAATCACTTCATCAACTAGCAGAGGATCATGGGAAATGTTTTGATAACCAATTTGAAAAAGAGGCTGAGAAGTTTTAAGGCTTCCCAACACTTTTTAAGTTTCATCCATATGAGGAAAAAGGTGAATAAGATGATTCCCTTCACATAATATACACGAAAATTTGACTTTACCCTTTTTCCTATGGACCTTACTATCGCTAGTCGAATTTTTATCACCAGCATGATCTACAGAGGCCAATGAAAAAGGCCAATTTGAGCCCGTGGACCACACTTCTAATACCTTGGGAATACTAGGACAGCCTCTAAGAAGTTGGTCACCCTTACATAAAATACAAGGGAACTTCACTTTGGAATTTTTGTCCACATTAGTTGTATCTGTAGCAATGGTTGCTTGGTTGGCCCCTTTCTTATTTTGCTTCTTCTTCTTCGAAATTTTCTTCTTCTTCTTAGCTTCCTAGTTATTAGAATCAAGAATTTCACCAGGAAAACAGGAAGAATGGGTGGAAGAAACAACAGGTGAAGAAGGAAAAGGGTAAACTTTAGGATCAACATGAGGTTGATGTTGTTCAAGTGGAGGAGAACTCGATTTAAAAGTAGTTTGGATATTCAGAAGCATAGGGGTTGAAAATAACCAAACTGGAAAACCAATGGTAAATCTGGGAAGGGACAATGTTTCCATATAAGGAGCACCAATATTTCCAAAGGAAGGAAAAGGACTAGGATTCCCATCATATGGGTTTCCTTGATTGGTATAATTGGGAACATTTTCCATTACTATCAACCTGAGATCTACTAAGGAGGTGTTCCACAAAGAGGATGTTATTTCATGATCAAATAATTAATTTTATAAATTAACAAAACAAAAAATCAAAGAGTGGAATATAGGAATAAAGGTTTAACAAGAAACCATGAACTGCAATATACATCTTGGAAAACGAAGGACTTAACGTATGGCAGCCAATCTCCTCAAATGTTGTGTTTGGTGTTGTTAGGGTCCTATAATAATAGGGATCATAATTTTGAATTGGTTATGTTTAGTATTGTAATATTGTACATACCTTTGCTTTCTACAAATGTTTTCCCATATTAAAAAATGAAAAGAGGGTATGTCCTAAAAGAATAATCAAAGGAACAAAAGAAAGAAAGATAAAAGAAAAAGATATAAAATATGAACCCTACAATAAAGAAACAAAAATAAATTCTGAAAGTGTTGCACATTAAATGCCACTAATCTTAGTTTACTTTTATTTTGCAAATAAAATTGTGTGCATTGTTATCACTCAGAAAAAGTGAAAAATAATTTGAAATAGTCTTAGAATTTCATTTATAAAAGGTATGGTCATAGAGTTTATTAGGAAAATTTAAATTTTTTCATATTAGCCTATCCTAAGGTCTAAAACGACCCCCATTCAAGTCATATCATGTCCCATCAGTCATCATTTTCTGACATATTCCATTTCCCAAGCTTTTGAATTCGAAAAGGTCACTTTAGCCAACATTTCTTGTTTTTGTAGAGAATTAAACAGTAAAAATGCAGTTTTCGCTACAAAACTGTTAATACTTTCATAGCAAAACTGCCCAGAAATAAACTAACTACGCTACAAAAAGGGGTTTTTCTATCTGTCTTTTCAAATTTGGTGCAAAGTGTCAGTCAATGATTAGAAATTTTATGGTGAATTCCATTCGATTCACTTGGGGTTAAATCAAGGTACAATGGTCATGGCTGAGGTCATTATTGCTGTTTTTAGCATGTATGAGTCATGATTAAGCCATGGGCTGTCATCAAAACTTTAAAACATTACCCAATTGAGTCATTTTTCATTCTCCGCTCCATATTTTCATGCTACTGAGTTCTAGAGAGCTGTTTCACCAAGCCAAGATTGTTGCTGGAATTTTCAAAAGTTGAAGGTGTCATTGATCAAGCGAGGCAGGGAAGGTATAAAATCATCATGGATCCAAAGAGAAAGACCAAAAAATGTGGAAACTGCCTCAGATATGAGCCATCAGACATGAATTTGATTAATGAAGATCCAACTGCTTTAGAAGTTTTCAGAAGAATAGGGTGTTTGCATTTTTGCCAAAGATTGCAAGGGTGCCATGTGCAGGTTTCTAAGGATTTTGCTATCAGTTTCAATGGGACAGCTTCAAAAATGGGAATGTTGAAGCTTACTGTAACACCAGAGACTATTGAAGCAACAATAAGAATCCCTAGAGGAGGAGAACAATGGTTCAAAGGCTTCAAGTTAACCATGCAGGACTGTAAGGAATTTATCAAGCCAGAGCATAGTGAGACTGATCTCACAAATGCCATCCCAAGGAGCTACATGAAAGACAACTTCTCAAAGCCGTTGCTAATCATTCAGAAGTACTTCCCTTGTGAAGGGAGGTATCATATGGTTTATTCTTACCACCTCAGGCTTCTACTACACTTTGTTGGTAAGAGGTCTCTTGATTTACCTTTTTACTTATACAGAAGCTTAGCCAAAATGTTAGAAAAATTTCAAGCTAAATATGAAGGAAATGAAACCTCACTCTTTCATCATGGTTTAATCAAGTTTTTGGTTTTAGAGGAATTAAAGAGATTAGGTAGAGACTGGTCATCTTTTCTATTTTTCATTGGTTTTGAAGTAGATGCCATCAGTCCTAAAAGAAATCCTAAACCTAGATATATACCATCACCTTTAGTGGCAGAGAAAATTGAGCCAATGATTATGGAGACAGAGCCATTATAGGAAGCTGACACACCCAAAGTTACTCCTACAAAAAAAAAGGCAACAGTGAGAAAAAATGGCAGCAAGAGGGTTATAAGAAGCCAAACAGTGCGTAAGGGTAACTTAGAAGACATTCTGCATGCTATTGATATTGAAGAAAATCCCATAGTCCAAGCTGAAGATTATATAGATGAGGGAGGAAAGAAGCTCAAGAAAGCCAAAACAGCTAAGAAGTTAGAGTTTGAAGGTGAAGATGCAGGATTTATGTTTCAAGCGAGGAAACTAATGACAAGACATGCCGGAAAGGTCTTGGAAAGCAGTAAAGAGGCTCAAAAGGTTACTGAAACTGTCCAACCACCACCAAGCATCATTGAACTTTCCTCACCTGCAAAAGAAGAATTAGTCATTAAACAAAGGAAAGGAAAAGAGAAAATCATTGAAAAAATAGAGATTGAGGTCCTTAAGGAGCAGTTGAAGTTGGAAAATGATGAAATATCAGTCTTGAATAAAGAGGCAAGGAAGCACAAGGTTTAGAAGGTACAGTTTGAGAAAATGAAAGAGATTTGGGAGGATCAAGTCACAAGTGTCTCTAAGACCATGGAAAACACAGAAAAACTGATCAAATGGACTAAGCCATTGAGAGGAGAGGTGAAACATAATAGAAAAATTAACCTGAACCTACAGGCTAAGAACATGACACTAAAATTCCAAGTCAAATACCTTCAAGAGCAATTAGAATTGATTCAGGAAGAGCTGGAGAAAAAAGGCTTAAAGGTGAGTGTGATTGAGGAGCCCATAGATCAATTGATCATTAATGAAGAGGAAACACCACAGGGGTATTAAGTTGAGATTAATTATGTTTCAGAAGGTTCATGGCATGATAAAGACTAATTTTTTGCATTTGGAGGTCAATTTTTTGGGACAGTGTTGAAATATGGAAATTCTGCAGTTTTTCATAGTTTCGTAGTGTTTCCTAGGCTTAACGCCAGGAAAACGCTACGGAAATTTCAGTAGCAGCCTATTTGCTTCCAAAATCACTTTTTGCAGTTTTCAAGGAGGGATTTTAATGGTGGTGAGGTGCCATGTCTTGGTTGACACCATGGAACATAAAAGGAGCAAAAATTTTGGGTGTAAAAGCTTCATTTTCAACGCTACGAAAGCTCGCTACGAAACTGTCCTGTTTTCGTAGCGAGCTAATTTGAAGGTTTTGAAGCATCCTAATGGCAGTGTTTGGATAGCTGGACTTCTCCAACAGTTCAAGAGACCTTAACAACAAACATTTATGACTCGAAGAAAGTGCTGAAGAGACAACTCATCAGTTAAAGCTTTCATTGAAGATAAGGGTCTTGCATTCCTGAAAAATAGGTTTTGTTCCATATGTTTAGGAGGGCTTTTAATGTGTAAAGTAGTGATGAACTATGTCATATCCTTTTCGAGCATGTGATGCTTATTTGTAATGATATGTCACTGTTTCACAAAGATAAGGAAGAATATGTAATAAATAGGAGTTTGTGTCCTATTAGGAAATGCCATATTTAGGGTGTAGTTGTCATTTTCTTGTTAAAAGACATGTTTTTATGTTATATGATGTTTCATCGGAAGAATTCGATGAATCTAGCCAAGAGGCAGATCTTCTTGCTGTAACAATGTATATTTAAAGGCAAATCATCGAAGTAGTAAATGGTTGGAGACTTTTTGCACCAAACTGCTGCTTATGTAATTTGAATTATATCACTAATACAGAGTGAATTTCTTCTTGACAAACCTAATATTCTCATGGGATTTTTAATGTTTTTCTGATCTATATCTTGATTCTTTATATTTACCACTTGCAGTAGATTTCATCTTTATTACTTAGAATTCATATGTTTATGCTCTGAATTCCTTTATTGATGAAATGATTGTGTTTCCCTATGTCTTATGAGTGATTTTACTCTGTTAAAGACCCTTATCTGCCTCAGCTTCCATGTCAAGAAACCTTGCCACTGAAACTACTAATTGTTGACTCCATAAGCCCAATGGTAGCAAGCCTACATTTTTTCAACCTACATACATAAAAAATAAGTTATTTTTCAAATAGAGTTATCCATCTAGCACTATCATTATAAAATATCATAAACCCCTTTGAGAGAGCCCTCTCAGACTAAAGAGGCTACGCTTCAGTCAAAAGTTGTTTTGAAACAATTACATAGATTTTTCTCATCAACAGCCAATCAAGTGCAATTTTGTGATAAAATTTTGGTGCGTTTTCCGGGAGCTTGAAGATATACTTTTCCCAAAATTCCGAAGCTAAACTCTTGAAGGTAGCGGGAGCTCAGAAGCTATTCGAGGCTGCAACTACCTTGACGACTCCATTCAAAATACTAATGTTCAAAGGTGGGTTCGAAAAGGAGATATACGAGGAGTAATCCTGACCTAGATCCGCCTACAATTGTGGATAATCCAAACAAAATATCCAGAGGCATTCAAGGCAGTTCTATAATATCAGGTACTCAATTACACACAAAAGCCTTGTCCTATGAAGTTTTAAGAAGTCCTGAAGATAAAATGTTTGATGATAAAATTCAGGAAGTCTTGTTTAGGTCTGAAAATGAAAAATAATTGACTAAAATTGTCTTAGACCTACATAGAAGAGGTATTGATACCTCAGCCTTAGTGAAACAAAAAGATAAAGAAGATTTTTGAGAAGTAATCACATCTGAGTTATTGTTAGAGAGGGAATCCTTGGATAGGTTGAAGGAACTAGAACCTTTTGAAATATTACTAAGAAGTAAATCTGGTTTTCCTTTACTTGATTGGAGTTCAATTGTAACTAGACAACAAAAATCAACCAGCCTCCCTCATAACAGTCCCTCGTCCTCTACCACCGTTGTCCCTAAAACTACCACAGTTCCAATCATCATGGCAAAAAATGTGCCACCTCTACCTGCTGCTACACCTACTAGGTATGCCCCTCTTGTTCTCCTAGCTGTCCTTA
This sequence comes from Pinus albicaulis, assembly GCA_034641835.2. Classification (NCBI taxonomy): domain Eukaryota; kingdom Viridiplantae; phylum Streptophyta; class Pinopsida; order Pinales; family Pinaceae; genus Pinus; species Pinus albicaulis. The sequence goes on from CM076575.1 coordinate 72,537,241, forward strand.
ATGCGCTTCCTAGCAAATATTCTACTAGAATCAAAACTTGGGGAAGTGATGAAGAGATCACAGTTGAAAAACATGTAGACCAATTTAATGACTTTATAGACAGGGAGAAGGTTGACCATGAGGATGTCAAGATGAGATTATTTTCTCAGAGCTTTACTGGTGAGGTCAGGAAGTGGTTCAAAGCCCTTACACTAGGAAGCCTGCATAATTGGAATGAATCTGAAGATATCTTCTTGAGAAAGTGGGGAAATATAACCAACCTTGTACAAGCCATCATTGAGTACAATAGTTTGAAAAGAGCTGTTGATGAAACTATTCAAAAATTTTCAAAGAGATTTATCAAATTTTATGACTCCATCCCTACCCATCTAATGCCTCCTCAAGGAGCAACTCAACTGAGATATGCTGAGGCCTTTGATTATGAATTTTCTATCCTGCTAAGAGAAAGAGAATCCCCTTCACTAGCTGAAATGAAAAATGATGTTGTGAAGGTGGAGGTCAATATAATAGCTGCTCGAAAGTCCAAGATGGGAAAGACAAAATTGAAATAAGAATATAAGCCTTCCACCTTTGATGATAAATTTGACTCCACGATGAAGACAATGGAAAAATTGATGGATAGGCTTTCACTTGGGAATGCCTCTGCTTCTCCTGCACAACATGAACCTCAGTTTAGAAATCCTCAGTTCATAAGACCTCAAAACCAGTAGAGACTGAGGGGAAACAAAAATCAACCCGACCCTCAAGTAAGGCCTCCTCTTCAGCAAAATTTTAGTTAATGAAGAAGATCAACCTGAAATACCTGAAGACTCTATTCATTGTTTGGATGAAAACATGTTAGGAATTTTTTTGACGAAAGAAGAACATGATGAGTCAGATCATGATGTAAACAAGGGTGAGGAACCATATGATTATCTTAAAGGGTATCAACATGCAATATTTGAGATGCAGAAACAATACAACCTCATAAACATAAATTTTCCAATTACTCCAAACAAAACTCAGCCCAAGAAAGATGCCCCTAAAGCTATCGAGGTTAGAAAAGATCCACCACCTCCTCCTCTTGTCAAAGAGACTAAAAAATATTCTTCTGTTTTCAGTTTGGAGAATGAGATCTCCAAGATCAAAATCCCAGTCCCTTTTGGAGAAATTATTAAGGTGAATGAATACAAAAGTAAAATTGTAAAAATGTTGAATTCCCAACCAGGAGCTGCTGACATGCTTAATGTTCAAGAAGATCATACAGCCATATACTTGGGACCAAGATTGGAGGATGATCATAATGAAGAGGTGCCTCCTTTCTATGTTAGCCTTAGCATTCATGACATGACATTACACAATGCCATGTTAGATTCAGGGGCCTCTCATAACCTCATGTCCAAAGTGATCATGGAAAAGATGGGATTAGAAATCACTAGGCCATATAAGGACTTGTTTTCTTTTTATTCAAAAAGATTTTAGTGCATTGGTTTAATAAAATATGTTGTTGTTGGTCTTACACAAGTCCCTGCCAAGATAGTGGTAATGGAAATTGTGGTAGCAGACATTCCACCTAAGTTTGGCCTTCTGCTATCTATGTCATGGGCAACAAAGATCAAAGGCACCATGCAGATGGACCTATCTTATGCCACCATTCCTGTTTGTGGCAAGAAAAGGAGAATATACAGAGAAACAAGGATGGCCTATATGGTAAGTAGTAAGGAAAAACCTCAAAATTTTCCATTATATGCTGTTGATACTGAATTAGGATCTGCTATACTTTTCAATGAATTGATTGATGAAGCAGAAAATCAGAAAAATGAAATTCAAGAAATAGAAAATCAGCAAGCAGAAAATCAACAAATCAATGAGGAGAAGGTAGAAGGTTGGTGGTTGTTACACTTTGATGGATCAACAGGAAGAGAGGGAGCTGGAGTAGGAATTTGGATCACAACTCCAGAGGATGAAAGTAAGTTCTTTTCTTTCAAAATGAACTTTGATTGCACAAATAACATGGCTGAGTATGAATCTCTATTTTTGGGTTTAGAAATTTTGAAAAGAATGGGTGCCCAAAAGATTGTTGTTTGTGGAGATTCTGAATTAGTTATTAAGCAAGTTGAGGGTGTATATCAAACCAAGGATGTGAGAGCATACAAAAATTTGATCATGGAGATGTTAGATAATTTTCAAGAATATTCATTTATTGTGAAGACTAGGGACCAAAAATCAGTAGCTGACTCCCTAAATATTTTTGCAAGTCTGTTTATTATTCCTGCACATTCCACTGAAATATATGAGGTTGAAGTTTACCATAGACCTGATATCCCTGATAACATCATCCATTGGCAAGTTTTTGAGGATGACCAACAAGTAAAAAACTTTATAGAATTGAAAGAGGAGTTTGAAAGCACACAAATAGACCAACAAAACATGCTTTCTAAAACAAAGGGAAATTCTGAAGTGTTACAGCCGAAGAATAATTCTATACCCAAAGGTCTCATACCACTTGAAAATATTTTTGACCAGAATGATGTATTAAAATCTCCTAGGATACAAGCTGATGATGAAGAGGTAGAGAGTTGTAACCTTGGTACAGTAGCAATGCCAAAAATGATTAAGATTTCAAAGTTTCTTTCAGTTGACATGAAACAGAAATATATTGAGATGATGAAAAGGTTCATAGATGTTTTTTCATGGAGTTATGTTGATTTGAAGAAGTATGATCCTACTATCATTCAACATACCATTCTTATTAAAGAAAATGAAAATACTTTCAAACAGAAGTTGAGGAGGATTAATCCACTTCTCATGCATTTTATTGAAAAGGAAATCAAGAAGCTCTTTGATGCCAAAATTATTGTTCCAATCAAATTCTCAAAGTGGCTTGCAAACTTGGTTCCAATCAGGAAAAAGAGTGGAGAAATCAGAATCTGCATTGACTTCAGAAACTTGAACAAAGCCTCTCTGAAGGACAACTACCCTCTTCCAAAGATGGACCAAATTCTGCAGAACATTGTTGGTTCCCAAAGTATGTATATGCTGGATGGTTTTTTAGGATACAATCAGATACTAGTGCATCGAGAAGATCAGGAGAAAAATGCCTTTACCACACCATGGGGCACATTCATGTATGCCAATATGCCCTTTGGTCTGATGAATGCAAGAGCTAATTTTCAAATAGCAATGGATATTTCCTTTGCTGAGGAGAAGGATAAGTTAGTGATTGTATATCTGGATGACATAACAATTTTCTCAAGGAGAGAAGAAGACCATTTGAAGCATCTAGAAAAGATTGTGCTGAAGTGTAGAAGGTTTGGAATTTCTCTCAATACCAATAAAATCATTTTTGCTCTGACTTCAGGGAAGTTACTTGGGTATATTATATCTAAATATGGGATCAATATTGATCCAAACAGGGTCAATGCCATTCAGAAAGTATGCCTAGAAGTAGAAAGGAAATTCAGTCTTTCCTTGGAAGGGTGAATTTTGTGAGGAGGTTTATTCCTAATTTTGCTGAGATTGTAAAATACATAACTAATATGCTAAAGAAAGGAACTGAAATCAAGTGGAAAATAGAAGAAAAGTACTCATTTGAGGAGATCAAGAAGGCACTTACTCAAGCACTAGTGTTGATCAACCCATATTTTTCAAAATAATTTCTGGTTTTTACATTTGCATCAGAAAATACAATTGCTGGAGTTTCACTCTGGAAAGGATAGAAAGGTACTGAGCAGCCTATTTCATTTTTCAACAGGGCCTTAGCTAATTTAGAGCTGAAGTATAACATATTAGAGAATTAGGCCTATGCTTTGGTCAAAGCCATCAAAGATTTCAGAATTTACATTCTGCATTCTCATGTTATAGCATTTGTTCCTAATGCTGTTGTGAAGGACATCTTAACTCAAGTTGATCCTGATGGTAAAAGAGGGAAGTGGATAGCTAACTTGCTGGAATATGATATAGAAATTAGACCTAAAAAATTGGTGAAGGGTCAGGGGCTAGCAAAGCTGATGGCACAGTCCAATTTTTATTGTCTTGATATGAATTTAATTGCAGAAATTTCAGAGATGTCAGAAGAAGATGAAGAGTTGATTCCCATTGAAGAAAAGTACATCCTTTCTGACTGGTACAAAGACATTTTTTTTGTCTTACATCATCATAGAGCTCCTACTAAATTGACAAAGTCTAAGGCAAGGTTTGTGAAGTTAAAATCCATGAGGTACTGCATCATTGATAAAATTCTGTATTGGAAAGATACTAGTGGTATTCTTTTGAATTGTTTGCTGGAAGAAGAGGCAGAAAAAGTGATTGAGGAGTTTCACAAAGGATATTGTGGAGGTCATCATTATTGGAAGGCCACAACAAATAATATTCTCAGAGTAGGGTACTACTGGCCTACTATGTTCAAATATATCTACAAAAAGATTGCTGCTTGCCATGAATGCCAAATTTTTGATGGTATTAAAAAACTTGTTCCTTTACTCTTGATGCCTATCTATGTTGAGGCGCCATTCCAGCAGTGCGAGATAGATTTTATTGGTGAGATTCATCCATCATATTCAGGTCAACATTGTTTGATCCTGACAACAACAGATTATTTCACTAAGTGGATTGAAGAAATCCCAACTAGGCAAGCAAATGATTCAGTTATCATTTCATTTTTGGAAAATAATATATTGTATAGGTTTGGTTTCCCTATGAAGATCATCATTGAAAATGCACAGGCATTCAAATCCAAGAGGCTGATTAGTTTTTGTCATCAATATCACATTACACTTGAGTATTCTACTGCATATTATCCACAAGGTAATGGTATTGCTAAATCTTCTAACAAAAGCACTGTGAGGATTATTAAGAAGGTGCTGCAGGAAAATAAGAAGTAATGGCATTTGAATCTGAAGTATGCTCTGTGGGTTGATGGAGTATGCACAAAGAGGTCAATTGGAACTTCACCTTATGAGTTGGTATATGGGGCTGAAGCTATTTTTTCTACATCCTTGGGAGTGCCTGTCATGAAGCTGCTGCAAGGATTAGAGGAGGAGCCAAATGAAATTTAGAGGAGGATTAATCAGTTGATAGCATTGCAGGAAAAAAGGGAGGAAGTCTACAACAACAATCAACAATCTCAAAACAGAATTAAGAAGACATCTGACAGGAAGTTCAAAGAGGAAAACTTTCAAATTCAATATGTGATTTTGAAGTGGGAGGCCAAGATTGAAGAAAAGGGGAAGCATGGTAAGTTTGAGAATATCTGGAAAGGTCCATATATAGTGGCTTCATTTCATGGAAACAACACTTACAAATTGCAGGAGATGGATGGACAACCTTATGCTGGAGGGCCTGTCAATGGTAGGTTTTTGAAGCACTATTCCTCTTAAGTTCTACTGATCTTTCATTCCATTGTACATATTCCATTTTTATATGTTTTTCTACTAATAAAGACAAGTTGATCATCAAGCTTAAGCCCGAGGTGAAGGTCATTAGAGTTTGAAGGAAAGCTTGGTAAATTTCAGAGTTTTTGTTTTCAAGAAGATTGATAGCACTGGAACTACAGTTCTTTGGTGTACCACAAGGGCACACCATCCCCAGTGGAGCCACTGTTATCACTCAGAAAAAGTGAAACATCATTTGAAATAGTCTTAGAAGTTCACTTGTAAAAGGTATGGTCATAGAGTTCATTAGGAAAATTTAAAATTTTTTGTATTAGCCTATCCTAAGGTCTAAAATGACCCCCATTCAAGTCATATCATATCCCATCAGTCATCATTTGTTGACATATTCCATTTCCCAATCTTTTGAATTCGAAAAGGTCACTTTAGCCAAGATTTCTTTTTTTCGTAGCGAATGACACAGTAAAAAGGCAGTTTTCACTATGAAACTTCTAATACTTTCTTAGCGAAATTGCCTAGAAATGAACTAACTATGCTACGAAAAGGGGTTTTTGTGGCTTTTCAAATTCGGTGCAAGGTGTCAGTCAATGATTAGAATTTTTAGGGTGAATGTCATTCGAGTCAGGGTTAAATCAAGGTACAATGGTCATGGCTGAAGTTATTATTACCGTTTTTAACATGTATGAGTCACAATTAAGCCATGGGTTGTCATCAAAACTTTAGAACATTACCCAATTGATTCATTTATCATTCTCCACTCCATCTTTGCATGCTACTGAGTTCTGGAGAGTTGTTTCACCAAGCCAAGCTGGTTGCTGGCATTTTCAAATTTGTAGGTGTCACTGATCAAGCGAGGCAGAGAAGGTATAAAATCATCATGGATGCAAAGAGGAAGACCAACAAAGGTGGCCACTGCCTCAGATATGAGCCATCAAACATGAATTTGTTCAATGAAGATCCAAATGCTTTAGAATTTTTCAGAAGAACATGGTGTTTTCAGTTTTGCCAAAGATTGCAAGGGTGCCATGTGCAGGTTCCTAAGGAGTTTGCTAACAGTTTCAATGGGACAGCTTCAAAAGTGGGAATTTTGAACCTTAATATAACACCAGAGACTATTGCAGCATCAACAAGAATCCCTAGAGGAGGAGAATAGTGGTTCAAAGGCTTCAAGTTCACCATGCAGGACTGTAAGGAATTTATCAAGCCAGAGCATAGTGAGATTGATCTCACAAATGCCATCCCAAGGAGCTACATTAAATACAACTTCTCAAAGCTGCTGCTAATCATTCATAAGTACTTCACTTGTGAAGGGAGGTATCATATGGTTTATTATTACCACCTCAAGCTTCTGCTACACTTTTTTGGTAAGAGGTCTCTTGATTTACCATTTTACTTATACAGAAGCTTACCCAAATTGTCAGAAAAAGTTCAAGCTAAATCTGAAGGAAATGAAACCTCACTCTTTCATCATGGTTTAATCAAGTTGCTGGTTTTAGAGGAATTAAAGAGATTAGGTAGAGATTTGTCATATTTTCTGTTTGTCAGTGGTTTTGAAGTAGATGCTATCACTCCTAAAAGAACACCTAAACCTAGAGATATACCATCACCTTCAGTGGCAGAGAAAACATCGCCAGTGATTATGGAGACATAGCCATTACAGAAAGCGGACACACCCAAAGTTAAACCTCCAAAACAAAAGCCAACAATGAGAAAACATGGCAGCAAGAGGGTTGCAATAAGCCAAACAGTGGTTAAGGGTTACTTATAAGACATTTTGCATGCTAATGATATTGAAGAAAATCCCATAGTTCAAGCTGAAGATATAGATGAGGGAGGAAAGAAGCTCAAGAAAGCCAAAACAACTAAGAAGTTAGAGTTTGAAAGTGAAGATGTAGGAATTATGTTCCAAGCTAGGAAACCAATGACAAGACATGCCAGAAAGATCTTAGAAAGTAGTAAAGAGGCCCAGAAGGTTAATGAAACTGTCCAACCACCACCAAGCATCATTGATCTTTCCTCACCCGCAAAAGAAGAATTAGTCTTTAAAAAAACGAAAGGAAAAGAGAAAATCATTGAAAAAACAAAGATTGAGGTACTTAAGGAGTAGTTGAAGCTGGAAAATTATGAAATATCAGTCTTGAAGAAAGAGGCAAGGAAGCACAAGGTTGAAAAGGTACAATTTGAGAAAATGAAAGATATTTGGGAGGATCAAGTCACAAGTTTCTATAGGACCTTAGAAAACAAAAAAAAACTGATCAAATGGACTAAGGCATTGAGAGGAGAGGTGAAACATATCAGAAAAATGAACCTGCACCTATAGTCTAAGAATAGGACACTAAAATACTGTTGCACTAAAAACTGTCACCTTGACATTTTGGTGACTGTGTGAGCTCATTAACACTCATACATGCCTCCTTTTTAAGTCTTACAACCTTTGTTCCTCATTCCAAGCCTTGAAAATAAGAGAAAAGTTCCTAAAAATCTCTTTAACTTTGGTATCGCACTTTCTCTGTATCTTTCCTGCGGTCCCGCACCTAATGTTCATGACTCCTGCGTACCTGAACGCACTTTCTCTGTGTTATGGGTGCGGACCCCTGTAAAGATTAAAAAGGCACAAGTAAACTCAGAAAAGCTCACTTTCAGTAAATTCTAGAAGCCTCTAGAAAGAATCTTGCGGTGGCAGAACCGCTCTTTTGAGGTTCATGTATCCCTTACCTTATGGAGCTAACCCCTTGATGTGAGGAGCTTATCCCTTTGAAGGAGGATTATATCCCTTCATAGGCGGAACCCTAACCTCCTCATCTGCACTATAAAAAGAGGCATTGGGCAGCCTCAAAGGGAGTTCAAGCTTTAGTGTGTGATTGAGGTGAAGTGCTATTGAGATTTAGACTTCTTTCTGCTGAGATTTTGTGAGGAAAGATCACATACCTCTATATGCTCCTGGAGGAAGAGTACAAGACTTATCAAAGTAGAGGAGACTCCTGCTTTGGACCCCGGGAAGGCCTATTCAACATCAAGGCTAAGGTTGTAAGGTTCTTCTGTTATTTTAAGATTAATACAATCAAGTTTTGTTTTTCTCAATAAATTGTCGTTCGATTGTTTATTTCAATAAGTTGTCGTTTGATCGTTTATTTCATAGATTCCTTGATCACTATGATAGGTATGTTTTATAATTATTTGTTATACAAGTGCTATTTAATATTTGTTTTTTTTTATTGTAGGTCGACAAAAGACGACACTTTGTTGTGACGAAAGACGACACTTTCTTGCGACGAAAGAACTCTTGTTGCGATGAAAGGATTATTGTTGTGACGAAAGGATTATTGTTTCAGAAGGTTCAAAAGGTACATTTTGAGAAAATGAAAGATATTTGGGAGGATCAAGTCACAAGTGTCTATAAGACCTTAGACAACACAAAAAAACTGATCAAATGGACTAAGGAATTGAGAGGAGAGGTGAAACATATCAGAAAAATGAACCTGAACCTATAGTCTAAGAATAGGACACTAAAATACCAAGTCAAAGACCTTCAAGAGCAATTAGAATTGATTCATGAAGAGCTGGAGAAAAAAGGCTTAAAGATGAATGTGATTGAGGAGCCCATAGATCAATTGATCATTAATGAAGAGGAAACACCATAGGGGTCTTAAGTTGAGATTGATTATATTTTAGAAGGTTAATGGCATGCTAAAGACTAAGTTTTTGTAGCTGGAGGTCAATTTTTTGGGACAGTGTTGAAATATGGATATTCTGCAATTTTTCACAGTTTCGTAGCGTTTCCTAGGCTTAAAGCCAAGAAAACACTACAAAAATTTCTATAGCAGCCTATTTTCTTCCAAAATCACTTTTTCCAGTTTTCAAGGAGGGAGTTTAATGGTGTTGAGGTGTCATGTCTTGGTTGACACCATGGAACAACAAAAGAGAAAAATATTTGGGTGTAGAAGCTTCATTTTCAACGCTACGAAAGCTCGCTACGAAACTGTCCTGTTTTCGTAGCAAGCTACTTTGAAGGTTTTGAAGCATCCTAATGGCAGTGTTTGGATAGCTGGACTCCTCCAACAGGTCAAGGGACCTTAACAACAAACATTATGACTTGAAGAAAGTGCTGAAGAGACAACTCATCAGTTAAAGCTTTCGTTGAAGATAAGGGTCTTGCATTCCTGAAAAATAGGATTTTGTTCCATATGTTTAGGAGGGGATTTAATGTGTAAATTAGTGATGAAATATGTCATAGCCTTTTCGAGCATGTGATGCTTATTTGTAACTATTTCACAAATATAAGGTAGAATATGTAATAAATTGGAGTTTGAGTCCTATTAGGAAATGCCATCTTTAGGGTGTAGCTGTCATTTTCTTGTTAAAAGACATGTTTTTCTATTATATGATGTGTCATAGGAATAATTCAATGAATCTAGCCAAGAGGCAGATCATCCCTGCTGTAAGAATGTCCATTTAAAGGCAAATCATCGAAGTAGTAAAGGGTTGGAGACTTTTTGCACCAAACTGCTGCTTATGTAATTTGACTTATATCAGTAATACATAGTGAATTTCTTCTTGACAGACCTGAGATTCTCATGGGGTTTTTAATTTTTTTCTGATCTATATCTTTATATTTACCACTTGCAGTATATTTCATATTTATTACTCAAAATTCATATGTTTATGCTCTGACTTCCTTTATTGATGAAATGACTGTGTTGCCCTATGTCTTATGAGTGATTTTCCTTTGTTAAAGACCCCCATCTGCCTCAACTTCCATGTCAAGAAACCTTGCCACTGAAACTACTGATTGTTGACTCCATAAGACCAATGGTAGCAAACCTACATTCTTTCAACCTACATACATAAAAAATGAGTTATTTTTCAAGTAGATTTAGCCATCTATCACTATCATTTGAAATATCATAAACCCCTTTGAGAGAGCCCTCTCAAACTGAAGAGGTTAATCTTCAGTCAAAAACTAGTTTGAAATAGTTACATAGAGTTGTCTAATCAACAGTCAATCAAGTGCAATTTTGTGATAACATGCAACTTGTCCAAAATGACACAATTCATGATGATCATACAGTTTAATCTTGATTATTCATGCCTTTAAATTTCATGTCATAATAGTTAGTGAATAAAGATTTGACCAAATAATTTAATCTTGGCAGATCAATTGTTAGGTAGAGAATAAAATGAGCTCATAATTTTAATCTGAGCCATTGGAAGTTATAAGGTTAGAAATAAGTTAGTTTTCTTATCAAAAGAAAATAAAAGGGTCAGCAAGCTCAAATGCACCCAATAAAGGAAATAAAAAAAGTGAGGGTAAACAAAGGGTAGGTAGAATACTTCAAAATTTATGGAAAGCATCATTTGGTTTATCTCTTATCACTAATATCTTTCTAAACACATTCCCCTTGCTAAAAAACCTCTTTCCTCTCTTGGAAGTCATTTCCCCTTGTAAAATCCCTTTCCCTTTGATAATATCCCTTTCCCCTTATTCTAAATCCTTCCCCCCCACTAAAACCCCTTCCCCTTGACTAACTTCGCATTAAAAAATAAAACATGCAAAACCCACTTTTGCATAGTTTAAAGAACAAAATAAATATTAAGTGGCCCCACTTCCCTCTAATTAAACCCCTCCGCTTATCTATTTTCCAAACATTATATCATATTAACCCTTCTGCTTTAATACATTCCCCGAAATTATATTAACCTACCGCCTAATATATTTCTTAACCCCCCACTATATTAATCCCCCGACCCACTTATCTTAAAACCCTTTGCATATCTTTTTGCCCGACCCCACCTCTAAGAACCCCCAACTTATACTACCACCCGTCAACTGTCTGATTGGCGCCACCATATCCAACGAATCTCAATCCTTTTCGCACCCCTCAGTGTCTGATTTTTAAAACCAATGGGGGGGGGGTGTGAAATGGGTGGTTTCATACCCTTTGCCCCTTTTCCATGTGGCACTCCCACAATTTATCTCACCCCCTCATCCTAAAACCGCCTAACCACCTTTTTGCGTGCAATAATTTGCTAGACCACCTTTTTCCATGCGATGAAACCACCATGTTTGAAATAATCCACCCCTATGCCATTGCGATAAACCAAAGTTCAAAAGTAATAAATTCCAGCCCTTTACTGTTATTTCCTTATTTCTGTCTAATTGCAAAAAGACCAAAATAGCCATTGCCAACTGAGAATTGAAGCCTGCAGTTGCCATAACGCTTTCCAAGACCAAAAATTCAATTTTCCAGGTAATCCTAAGTGCCCGACACCATCAAATAAACTTTTTAACTCAATAATTAAATGAATTTATGGCCTCCCAAAGCATAAAAACCGTAAATCCTCTTCAACCACCCGTTTTAGATATCGACCACACCCCTTTGGCTGATAAAGACTTCAAAATCAATGATACTGTAATTGATTCCAACCTTTTGGAGCTCCACTGCTGGAGCCATAATAAATTCGTTGACCAAGCAGATGATATCCATCCGTGGGATTCAAATTTACCCAAACACATATTTCCACATACCTTTCAGTTTCCAGAACTCATCAGATTATGCCAAATGAGCTATTTTCCCAATGAAAGAGCTTTAGTGACCCCAAACCAAGAAATACTATTCAAAATCATTGCTCAATATATCAATCAAATGTTGCAGATTCAACCACAACCTGATGAATTTCCATTATCCATTGAAACCCTTACTGAACTCTACTTGAAGCTAGGCTTCCCAAAAAGATTCCAAATATTTCAAACTTTCCTCCCTCCATTAGTAGAAACCCCTAAAACCAATCCTCCATACTCAGCTTCTATGTTTTCAAAAAGAACCAAGCATATTGTAACCATGTTGTCATGTATTTTAGGATATTTCACTGATAAACATGTAGATGCATCTATTCTTGGTTTCTTATCCATATTTTTCCTAGGTCAGCCTCTAGCTACAATCTTCAATTTTGCCCAATACCTAGCAGATGCAATCCATGATCAGCTAGTCATACTACCAGAAGGAGTATTCAAATACTCCTCATTTTTGTTTCATATGTTTATATATTTCCAATAAAAAAGGTTTGCAGTTAGCCTCTAAAAACTGGACACAAAGAGTAATCCCTAGTCTATTGTCTTTTGGACATCCTTGATCAGAAAGGATTCCACTGAATTCAGCTTCAAAGACTTCATTGATTATTTTGTTTATCCATTTGTTAATATGCTAAGTAGTAGCATTCAGCCTAGAATCAGTGAAGAGATCAAAAAGGTTTTACAATTGTCAGATCAGAGTAAAACATGAGACTGGTATTTATACCAGAATCATACAGAAATCAGAGTGTATGGAAGCTCACTAGTTCCATACAAGCTCCCCAAATACCTCCCAATGAGGATATTTTCTTTAGAATACATCAAACAGATTTTGAATTTAGATGAAATCAATATCCTTTCAGCTAAGAAAATGACCCAATTCAAGATTAAAAAACAGCTAGGTCCTTTTATATGCAATAGTAGAAATGATGGACAACAAGGAGACAAATGTTTACAAGAGTTCCTGTTCAGTAGCAGTTTAAAATGGTCTTATGACCCCTTGGGTGTTATAAGTAAATTAAGATTTAAGTTCAAATTGACCCCTTTCATTCATGAATCAAATCCTGAAATTGAAAAGTATTCCAACCAGCCAGAGTGGTTGGAAAATACTTCACAGGAGGTAGAGAAGCAGGTTGATACTAGTTCCATCCTGCCAACTACAGCCCCATAGGACATAAATTCAAATAGGGCAAGAGAGGAAGGATCTTATTCTACAGAAACTATTTCTGATACTAAATTCAAGCTTATGTATAGAAAGAAGACCAAGCTAAGTCCAGTGATAGAGTAGGAAGAGATAGTTGATATAGTTGAAACTATTGAAACATATATTTTTATCAGAGATGATGCACCTCCAACACTTTCATAAGAAACACACCAGCCATCAACTTCCAGTGCACAAATAATTCAGAAGCAACACAGTGCAGAGGTTTCATCATCTAGCAAACCAGTTGAAGAAGAGAAGGATATCATGGAAAAATAGAAAGAAATCAAAATCAGAAATGAAGCATTAAAGGCTGTAACATATGCACAATATTGGAAGCAAACTCCTAGTGATCAGAGTAGGTTTCTTTCAGCTTATGACCTCAAGACAAGGAAGATGCAAATGACATTTCTACAGCTAAAGGTGCAAGCTCCAAAAACATCAGAAGATTATGCTAAAACAACCTTTGAAGTTCCTGCCAAAGATGTACATTCAATTGACCAGATTGAGTTTCACAAACAGGTAGGAGAAACGATATATTCCACCATGACACACAAAGATTTAAGTGTCGAGAAGTTACATAATTCTCTAGAAAATATAAAGACATAGTTTAAGCTAGAGAGAGCTTCATCACAAGAAAAGGATAACATGATAAATTCACTTTAAGATTTGGTAATGGAAGTTGGTTATGATCCAAAAAATATCAAATAAGCAGAAGAACTAATAAAGAAGAAGAATGTAGACATAACTGCACTAAAGAAACAACTAAAGTTACAAAATACAGAGCATCCACAAACCAAAGAGGTTTTGGAAAATGAAAATCAAAAGGATGAAATGATGAAACTCATCATTCAGTGGATAGCTCAACTAAAAGAAATGTAAACAACAATGGACAAAATAGTACAAGAAAAGCAAGCCAGCATGGAAGCAGTTCCCATTACTGCTATTCCTATAGCTTCTACATCAGCCCCATTGCCTACAACAGCTCCAGTATCAACATCAGTTCCAAAAAATTCATCATCAACAACATCAGATATCCCAACAACACATCCCACTGATGAGGCCAACAAATTGATCAAGACAATGCAAGATATGCCAATTCAAACTACTTAAATCAATAAACTCAAAGAACAAGTGAATAATTTAGAAGATACAAAGAAATTTGCAGAAGTAATGTATCAAGCAGAAGCACAGAAAGCAAACAGATTAACTGAAAGTATCCATAAGTTAGAAAAACAGCTATCACTAAAAGAGCCTTTAGCCTAAGCAAAACAACAGTTGTGGGCCAATAGCATTAACTCGGTTAATGATATTTTGCCTTCTATACAGGTTATATTTGAATAGAAGGACTTGATAAAAGAAGCAGTTAATGTAATTCAAAAGGTAAAAGAAGAGCTTGGAAAGAAACCAAAGGAAGCTTCTGAGATAATAAAATTCTTGAATTCTAAAAATAAACAGGAATTAGAAGAACTTGGGATAACAGACATAATAGAGAATATATTAGAGTTGAAAAAAGTGATTTCCAAGAGAAATATGATGATACAACTTGAAGACAAATGCTAAACAATGGAACTGGCAGTGAACATGTTTATGAACAAATTTGATGTTTTGAGGCAGAAAGGACTGCCAAATCCTTTAGTAATCAATGATAAACTCATGAGGCATGAAGAATATGATAAAAACATCAGGGAAGTAGCTAAAGAGACTTCCAACAGTTCAACAATGAAGGGTGTTCCTACAGGCAAAGTGCTCCTTCAGAGTTTAGAAAATTTCTTTTACCTTCAGCATGAGGTAAATCACATTTTTGTGAATAAGCCCACAATTTCCAAATACACAGAGGTAGATGAGATTTACCGAAGGATTATGAAGATAAAGCTTCTTGATGTGCAAACCTGGGAAAAATGGTGTGATTTACTATGACAGGTGAAAGAAAATATAGGTAAAATAACTCACAGGTTAAAGAGTAGACAGATGAAAGATAAATGAAAGAAATACATCGTGAAAGAAGACAGATTAAAGAAGCATACAACGTGAAAGAAACAAGTAACATCAATCAAATAAAATAGGGACAGATTTCAGTCAATTACTAGGTGTCATTATCTTATTGCATGAAGATGTTTTGTTTTCCTTAAATAAATCCTAGTCAGTTGAGAGGATATTTTTTGTAATAATTTGTATAAATACTTCATCATTTCGAAGTATAGAGGGTGGATTTATGAATATTTCTATAGCTGATTGATCTACTACCTAAGAGTTATTGTACCATTTCCAGTTGACAGACAGGACAAGTAATAAAGGAATTTCTTTACAGGATTCATGTGTTGAGCTATTTCAGCGAAGTATAATTTCAATTGTTTATGTTCTTTTCTTAAGTATTCCATAAAATTTAATGTGTTATAAATTTGAATGTTATAACTGGAATTTTATTGCAGAATTTGTTTAAATACATTCTGTTTTGAATTGTTGTACATTTTTATGTTTTCTTCTGATATCTGGTTTAGAGAATTCCTAATTTCTCTTTGATCTCGATTGACCTCCTTCATCTTCCTTCATTATCTAGTTTAAGGAATCCTTAACTGCTCCTTGATCCCAATTAAAAACCACTTCATCATTCAGCCTTGAGATATGATTTTTCTCAGCTATCCTGCCCTGTAACACTTCCTTTATAATTTGATCATGTTCTGCTTTCAAGGCATATTGACTCCATATCCCAATGGAAAATAGAAAGGCACCTATCCATCTAAATCAGTAATTCCACCAACAAATCAAAACCAAACCAAACAAGCATACATAACTAACCTAAAATTTATTAAAACAACAAAGTTAAATCATTAAGAGAGAGCACTCTCTAAGCATTAGGAAGGCTAGATCATAATATTCAAAGGTGGTTGATAGTTACCTCTGTTATTTATTTTTAACGCACATAACAACTCTTGGGAAATTTTAGAGTGATAACATATTGGCGACCATACTAAGGAAATCAATCCCTAGTTTAAATAAATCTTAAAGGAAACACTTTTCCTCATTTTTTTACCTTAAGGTTTTAAAGGGTTGTTGAAAATTATCATTGAAAGTTAAAATTATGGCTTCTAAAAGAACATATTATACCAGGGCTCATCCTAATCCATAGCCTGCTACAATTGTTGATGATCTTGACAGAATTTTAAGAAAACCTAAAAAAAAAGAAGTCTAGGAAGTAGTATTCAGTTAATCAAAGCTAATTCACTTCCTAAAGATTTATCAAGCATACATGATATTCAATTTGATTTATCATTTGAGCATTCTTTATTTATAACCAAATCTGAAAATTCAATCTATGGTATTGTAATAGACCCTAATTTTATTCAATTTTTTGAAGCAAAGAAGGAAACTATACAAATTGATTTAGATCAACAAGTTCTAGACACTTTTGATAAAATTGATGTTTTGAACTCAAATTTGATTAAAGATATGGAAAAATCCTATTTTCAACAGTCAGTTGAACTAGCTGCCCTAACTGATGCTACCTAAAAGCGATCTACAATCCTCCTGAAACTGTAAATACCTCTTTATTTAGTACCACCTCAACTATAATATCCACCACTGTTCTTTCCACAGAACCATTCATACCTAAACTTCCTGTCCAACCTAAATTTTCAATCTCATCTTCAAGCGTTCCAAGTACATCTTATAAAGTTTCAAGTACATCTTCTAGCGCTCCAAGTTCATCTTCAAACACTTCAAGTTCATCTCCAAGCACTTCAAGTTCATCTCCAAGCACCACTACTTTACCTCCCAGTCAAGCTAGAATCTTAGCCATGCCAGCCAGATATGCCCCTTTAGTCTTACAAGTCCCTTTACATGCCATGCCACAATATTACCAGAGTAAAATTTTTCAGTTTGATGGTACTAGTCAATATATTCCTCAACAACATGTAAATAAAATTTCCGATTACTTTGAATTACATGAATTTGATGAAGCTAATATACAAATGAGATTATTTTCACAAACATTAGCAGGAGATGTTAAAAAATGGTTTAAATCTTTATCTGCTAATCATATTGCTAATTTAGCTACTTTCCACCAATTGTTCATTAATAGATGGGAAAGAAAGAAAAACCCTTTACAAATATTGTCTGAATATGAAAACATTAGGAGATATACTAATGAATCTATTCAGGGTTACTATACTAGGTTTAACAATATTTACAATGCAATACCGGTCAATATCAGACCCCCACCAGATTTGGCCCTAATCAAATTTCCAGATGGTTTTGATGCTGACATGTCCTATCAATTAAGAGAAAGAAACCCTGCAACATTAGAACAAATGCAAAGTGATGAAGTTAGTGTAGAAGCTAACTTATTAGCTAAAAGAGCTAGGATAAGGAATGAAAGGAGAGTGACCATTAAGGAAGAACCATCCACATTAGATATTAAGATAGATAGTTTAGCTAAAAGTATGGAGAGACTAATGGATAGATCAGAGAATATGGAAAGAAAAACTCAGTGGGAAAATCAACAAGGTCCCCAAATTAGAAACCCAAACTTTAGGAAAAATCCTAATACTGGTAAATCAAGAGAATTTGTACTTGATCAACAGATTAGACCACCTTTCCAAGAAAACTATGCTGAAAGTTCACAACAAAATGACGAAGACTAGGACACCCAGACAAACTTGATGGGAGTAAACGATGAAAAGATTATTTTTCTTACCCAAGAAGAATAAGAATTATACATGTTACAACAATTACAATTAGAATCTAGAGAGTCCTTTGAATATAAACAAGGCTATGAAGCTACTATCTACGAATTTCATAAACAGTATAGCCTTAGAAACAAAAAGAACACAGAAGTTCCTACTAAGAAAACTGTCCAAACCCAAACTAAGAAAACAATAGAAGCTCCTGTGACCAAAAATCTACAAATTCGCCCTAGAGAAACTTAGAATACTTCTAGCTCAAATATTGTAGACATAACTTCAACTGCTACTCAAAAGGTTCCAGGCAAGAAAATTGAAAACAAAACGATAGATACACAAACTGAATTACCAACTGTTGATAAAAAATTCAAAATCACACAAACCAAAATTGGTAAAGATGAAATCATTCAATTAGGCAAAACTCAAAAACAATTTAATATCCAAATTGAGATAGCCAAATTGAAAATACCAGTTTCTTTAATAGATCTGGTGAAAAATGATTCATATAAGGCCTAGATCACTGAAACACTAAACATAGGAGAAGGCGAAGATGTTGTTAACCTCAATGATGATCAACCTGAGTTATTATTTGGTCCTGAAGTCAATGGTAAACATAAACAAGGAGGTTTCCCTCCATTCTACATTAGCCTAAATGTTCATGATAAAATCTTACACAATGCTATGTTAGATTCAGGAGCATATCATAACTTAATGCCTAAAGAATTCATGGAAAAATTGAACTTAGATATCACCAGACCATATAAAGACCTGTTCTCCTTTGATTATAGTCAAGTCAAATGCCTTGGCCTGATAAAAGACCCGTGTGTAACTCTAATCCAGTTCCCAACAAAGAGTATTGTGATGGACATAGTAGTTGTTGATATCCCTCCCAAATATGGTATGTTACTATCTCGCTCATGGGGAGACAAATTACAAGGATCGTTGCAATTAGATATGTCATATGCTACCATTTCTGTATTTGGTCAACAAAGAAATATTTACAGAGAAACCTTGATGAAATTCATGGTCAGTAGTGCAAAAAAACCACAGAATTATCCTATCTATTCTATGCTTTCTGACATGGACTCATTTATCTTATGTAATTCAGACACTGGCAAAGAAAAAATCATAGTTGTAGAAGAGAAACATAAAGAAATTGATAGTGACAACATAACTCACGAGTCTATGTGGCATTTAGATTTTGATGGCTGTAAATATATTAGGAGTAGGAGCTGGAATATGGATCTATAATTTAGAGAATGATAATTCAGAAGGACATGCTTTCAAGTTAAATTTCAAATGCACTAATAACATGGCAAAGTATGAAGCATTAGTGTTAGGATTGCAAATTGTAAGAAAAATTAGAGCCAAAAGAGTTTCCTTCATGGGAGACTTATAAATTATCATAAAACAAATCAAGGGAGAGTATCTTGTTAATAATCCTAGACTTAGCCAATACAGAGAAACCATTCTAGACTTGATAATTTTTTTTCTTGAGACTGACTTTGATGTCATTCCAAGAAAGTAGAATATGGAAGCACATAGTTTGGCCACTTTTGCGAGCACATGCAGGTTATCATTTCAACCAAATCATTAGTACACTGCTAAGGTAAGACATAGGCCAACCATACCTGATAATTTTAAGGATTGGAAAATATTTTCACAAGACTCACAAATTTATGATTTTATGAATTGTGAAGGAGAATTTCAAAAATGTAATATAGACACTGACTACATAGCAGATTATACCATGAATAATTAACTAGATGTAAATGATGTAAATAAAATAGAACCAACTAGATTCACTAAAGTAGAAATAGACAAATTAGAAACAGTAGAAATTAAAGAATTAATTAATGATGAACCAAAAGTTTTAAACCTTAAAGACAACATTTTTCCTAAGGGATTAGCTCCACCATAAGACCTCTTTGACTCCAATGGTGTAGCTAGAAAACCTAAAATTGTGCCTCTAAGGTCAGATCTAGAGAAATGTAACATAGGAACAGAAGAAAAACCCAAGCTTATCAAGATATCCAAGGCATTACCTCCAGCTGAAAAGTTGAAGTACATTATCTTGTATAAAGAATTTCAAGATATATTTGTTTGGATTTATGAAGACCTCAAGTCTTATGATACCAGCATTATCCAACATAAGATACCAATCAAAGAAAATAATAAGCTCTTTAAACAAAATCTTAGGAGAATTAACCCTGTTCTTATGCCATTAATAGAAAAAGAAGTTAAAAGGATGTATGAGGCTCAAATCATAGCACCCATTAGATATTCTGATTGGGTCTCTAATTTAGTTCCCACTAGAAAGAAAAAAAAGAAATCAGACTCTGTGTTGACTTCAGAAACTTAAACAAAGTATCATTGAAGGATAACTATCCCCTCCCTTAAATGGACCATATTCTACAGAGGGTAGTAGGGTCATCCAGAATTTCATTACTTGATGGATTTTCTGGATACAAACAAATCTTAGTCCAACTTGAAAATCAAGCAAAGACTGCATTTACCACTCCCTAGGGAACTTTCATGTAATTGAAAATTCCCTTTGTACTGATGAATGCTGGAGCTACATTCCAAAGAGCTATGGACACAGCCTTTGCAAAGGAAATCAATGACTTTCTAGTTATTTACCTAGATGATATCACGGTATTTTCCAAATCAGATAATGAACATCTAGATAATTTAAGAAGAGTATTCAGTAAATGCAGAAATTTTGGTATATCCTTAAATCCTAAAAAGTCACTTTTTGGATTAGAGGAAGGAAAAATCCTAGGACACATTATTTCAAAAGAGGGCATTAGAATTGATCCAGCTAGAATAGAAGCAATCATGAATATCAGTCATCCTAGAAAAATTAAAGAGTTACAAGCATATCTAGGAAAAATAATTTTTCTTAAAAGATTAATCTCTAACTTAGCAGAACTACTTAGAAATTTGAATAACATGTTGAAAAAGGATTCAATACTTAAGTGGACAGTAGAGGCTAAGCAGTATTTTGAAGCAGTCAAAGAAGCCCTTACTAAAACACCTGTCCTCATAAGTCCTAATTTCAAAAATTATTTCATAATTTTTTCATTTTCTTCAGAAAACACCATTTTAACAGTCTTGTTGCAAAATAATGATGAGGGTTATGGGGTTATGAAAAAACCATTGCTTTCTTCAATAAATCCTTGAGAGATGCAACACTAAAGTATAATATCATGGAAAAACAAACTCTTGATTTAGTGAAAGCCATAAAATATTTTAGAGTATACATTCTATACTCTCACATAGTAGCATATGTTCCAAAATCAGTTGCAAAGGACATTCTAACTCAGAATGGGCCTGATGGAAAGAGAGGCAAATGGATTGCCACAGTACTAGAATACGACATTGAAATCAAGTCTACAAAATTAATCAAAGGCCAAGGTTTGGCCAAAATCATGGCTGAATCAAACTATCAGGGCTTAGATATAAATTTCATTGCTGCCGTAGATGATCAAGAAGAGATGGCGACTCCACAAATCAGTGAAGCTTTCATAGATTCACCCTGGTATGTAGACATTCGATTTGTTTTACTCAACTTACAAGCTCCTCCTATTTTATCTAGAACTAAAAGCAGATTCTTAAAAATGAAAGCAATGAAATATTGTATCTTAGATAATGTTTTATTTTGGAAAGATCAAGGTGGAATTCTGTTAAATTGTTTATTAAAAGATGAAGCTGAAAAATTCATGTAGGAATTTCATGTAGGAAACTGTGGAGTACACCTTTACTGGAAAACAACTGGTGACAAAATTTTGAGGGCATGTTTTTACTGGCCCACTCTTTTTGCAGATGTTAGAAAGTATGTGACCTCCTGTCACAAATGCCAAAAATTTGAAGGGAAGAAAAAACTCTTACCATTGCCCCTCAATCCCATATCAATAGAAATTCCATTTCAACAATGGGGTTTAGACTTCATTGGTGAAATTAACCGACCCTCCTCAGCCCAGAATAAATGGATATTGACAGCCACTGATTACTTTACCAAGTGGATAGAAGCCATCCCTTCTAGATAAGCCAGAGACTCTGTCATTATTTCATTTCTTGAAAACAACATCATTTCTAGATTTGGATGCCCACGAAAGCTCATTACTGATAATGCCGATGCCTTCAAATCCAAGAAAATGATTGATTTTTGTAACAAATACCATATCACCCTAGGCCATTCCACTACCTATTACCCTCAAGGTAATGAACTAGCAGAATCTTCAAACAAAATCATAGTCAACATCATCAAGAAGTTGTTAGAAGATAACAAGAAAACCTGGAATAAAAATTTGGTTAATTCCCTATGGGAAGACAGACTAACTACTAAGAAATCTATTGGTACATCTCCCTATCAAATGGTATATGGAATGGATGCTGTTTTTCCATCTTCATTAGGAGTTCCAGTGATGAAAATGATTCAAGAGATGCAATTAGAATCAAATGACATCTAAAGGAGGATAAATCAGAAAATTCATTTGCAACAAACCATAGAATAATTTTATATCAAATCCTAAGTAATTCAAGGCAAAATCAAGAAGAAATTTGATAAGAAAACTAAAGAAGATGATTTTTTCATAGGTGATCAAGTACTCAAATGGGAATCCAAAAGGGAAGACAAAGGAAAACATGGGAAATTTGATTTTCTTTGAAAGGGCCCATACATCATTTATGGTTACAGAGGTAACAATGCATTTTTATTGAAAGATTTAGATGGAACAGATCTACCAGGTGGACCATGTTGGACGGATATATCGTTCTTGCGGACAAGACCGATCTCCCTAGTGTCAGAAGACAATCTAGCAACAAACGAACAACTAAGTTTGTCTTTCTCTAGATATATTCATTTTACAAATAAATGTTATGAAGGTGTCGATCCTACCTTAGATTCAAATGCTTATTTGCGGTCGCAGTGCTTCCGTTGCATCAATAATCCTTCGTTGCAACAAGGGCCCTTTTGTTACAAGAAAGTATCATCTTTCGTTGATCTGCAATCACAAACAAGAAAATATCAATAGCACCTGTATAACAAATAATCATAAAACATACCTATCATAGTGATCAAGGAATCTATGAAATAAATGATCAAACGACAGCTTATTTAAATAAACAATTGACCGACAATTTATTGAGAAAAATAGAACTTGATTGTATTAATCTTAAAATATACAGAAGAACCTTACAACCTTAGCCTTGATGTTCGAAAGGCCTTCCCGGGGTTCGAAGCAGGAATCTCCTCTATTTTGATAAGTCTTACACTCTTCCTCCAGGAGCACATAGAGGTATGTGATCTTTCCTCTCAAAAGCTTAGCAGAAAGAAGTCTAAATATCAACAGCACTTCAGCTCAATCACACATAAAGCTTGAAATCTAATCCTCAATCTCCAAAATATCCATCCAAACTTAACCCTTTTTAGGCTACCCAATGCCTCCTTTTATAGAGCAGATGAGGAGGTTAGGATTCCACCTTTAAAGGGATAGAATCCTCCTTCAAAGGGATAGGCTCCTCACATCAAGGGATTAGTTCCTTAAGGTGTGGGATACATGCACCTTACTAAAGCGTACTCATCCCCAAAAAATCTCATCTAGAACCTTCCAAAATTGACCAAAAATCAACTTTTTCACTTTGATTTCGCGCTTTTTTGACTTTACAGGAAGTCCGCAGGCATAACACTGGAAAATTGCGTTCTAGAACGCAGTTCCTCTTCACATTACCTGCGTCCCCTAGCCAGGAACGCAGGTAAGTCTCATATTAACTGCGTACTCAAAGTTTTTGAGCTTTTTAGGGTTTTTTCTCCAGTTTTAGGGCATGGAATGAGGAACAAAGGTTGTAAGACTTGCAAAGGAGGCATGTATGAGTGTTTAATGAGCTCATACAGTCAGCAGAATGTCAAGGTGACAATTTTTAGTGTAACAGATTGCCCCCTAAAGTGCGAAGTCTGAAATAGATGAAGATGAAGTCTGTCATATATGAAGAGTGAAGTACTTTATCATTTCAAGGATCATCCTGTGGACACCCCGGTCGGAACCTGTAAAAACATTCAATGAAAAATATATATATGTAAACATATCATCGCTGAGGTAGGCATTCCCATACTCAGATCAAAACTAACTAGAAACTAATCTAAACTGTTCTGATACAGGAATGATTTTCAATACATCAACAGTATAGACATATGTAGACACAGCATGGACGCAACCATCTATTTATAAATAGTCCACTGTATAAATGATAACAAAATTCCTCACAGCCTGGATGGTAGAAACTAGATCCAGGGTCTTGATTTCCGCATCTCGAACTAGTACGATTCTATCCATGTGATTAAATGTGTTGAAGTCGAACATGGTAGAAACCACTTGATTACCAATCAATGATGTGAACTGTTAACAAGTGTGAGAGAAACCACCAGTAATGTCAATGGCTCTCAAAGTACTCAGTACAATCCATGAAATGTGAATGAATGAGCTGAAGTCGAACATCTCACGAAATCATTCGATCGAAGGTCAATGATGCAACCTGTCGTCGAAAGCGAGAAACCTACCATTGAGGCATGCAGATTTCAAGGTACTGACGATTTCTGGATCAACTTCCTAGATAATGTGCTGATGTCGATAGAAAGTGATCTGTCGTAGGCAAGCCCACAACACGAAATCATAGATCAAGTTTTGAAAATATATTGGCAAGGACTGACTCAGGGATGGTCAAAAATGGATGACAAATATTTTGCAGATGAATGGTTTATTTGAACTATCCTCTTGAACACATAATGACACTGCAGATGGCTTGGTGACAATTGACCCAAAGCTAATACCCAGAAACCGGCTGAAGAATTTCAATATGGTTTGATTAACTGTTAGGAAAAGGATTTCCCAACCCAGGTGGACAAAAAGTGTCGTGTTCAAGAGTGGTTAAATGGTTTTCCGAATAATCAAAATGTAACAAACAGGTTCGTTTTTCTCTCTTTCCCCCCACCATTTCTGGCAAGTACCTCTTTATTTTTGACAAGCTTGAGGAGGATAACATTTGCTTGTTTATAAACTCATCCTTCAGATGAGTCCAACTTAGCTTAAGATTCGAACCCTAAGAAGGAGTGGTTCGTTCCTGTTTAAAAATTGAACAGGTCCTTTACTGTTAAGTTTTAACGAGTCCAGTATAGGAGAAACTCGGTGTTTTTCAATTTTAGGGAGTCAGAAGAAAAAACTTAAGAAAACTCCATGGGTGTACTTTTTCATAAATTTAGTCTCTCGAGCCCGAAAAAGGATAAAATAATGCGGGAGAGAACTCTATTGACCGTAATTAGTCAACGTATACCTTTTTCGTAAATAGTCCATTTCAGTCCGGAAAAGGGGTAAACTTATACTGAAGGGACGATCATTCATTTACTTTAACGAGTTCGAATAATCAAGTACTCGGCAATCTTTTCAATTTTAGAGAGTCTGAAAAGGGCTTAAAAGAGGACTCCAAGATTTCGCTTTTTCAGTAAGTTTTAACGAGTTCGAAAAAGGGATAAAAATATACTCTTGGTTTTCACTTTTTTCGTAAGTTTTAACGAGTTCGAAAAAGGGATAAAAATGTACTCATATGGCCGACTTTCAATTTAAATTACGAGTAGGAAAAGACGGAAAGAACTCGGAATTTTCATGTGTTTTACGAGAATGAAAGATAGCAAAATAATCTCGGGATTTTCATGAGTTTAACGAGTCTCAAAAATAACCGAAATTGACTCAAGATAGGTTTCATTTTTACAGAAGCTTGAAACAGAGAAAAAACTATGCTTCAGAGTGGTTTCATTTTTACACAAGCTTGAAACAAAGAGAAAACTGTGCTTGATGCCCCCTAAGCGTAACTACTAGAGCGCATGCCCCCCCAGCTCCATTTCATTCAACTAAGTATACTACTGGTAATTAATAGCTGGATGAAATGAAGGTTCATTTACGAGATCATATGAAAGACCTGAACTAAAAACTAACCTAAATATATTACTTAACATTTACGAGGTCTATTCAAAGACTCGACTAAATTAGGGGAGGATTTGTTTCATTTTTTAATGAGCTTGACACAGTAAAAGAACTATGCTCATGGAAACGTGTTTCATTTTTTAACGAGGTTGACACAGTAAAAGGAACTATCCTCAGAAACTACTTATTTCTACTTATTTCTAATCTACATACATAACCTACTGATTCATTTTTTAATGAGGTTGACACAGGAAAAGAACTGTCCTCATACCTGATTCATTTTTTAAAGAGGTTGACTCAATAACAGGAACTATACTCTGAACAACTGATTCATTTTTTAACGAGGTTGACACAGGAAAAGAACTGTCCTCAGACTCACTGATTCATTTTTTAACGAGGTTGACACAGTAGAAGGAACTCTCCTCGGCTACATTTTTCATTTTTTAACGAGGTTGACACCGTAAAAGAAACTATCCTCAACAACTGATTCATTTTTTAACGAGGTTGACACAGGAAAAGAACTGTCCTCAGAAACTATTTATTCTAATCTACCAATCTACTCTCTACAATCTACCTACTGATTCATTTTTTAATGAGGTTGACACAGGAAAAGAACTGTCCTCATCGCCGACTGATTCATTTTTTAATGAGGTTGACACAGTAAAAGGAACTCTCCTCACACTCACTGATTCATTTTTTAACGAGGTTGACACAGTAAAAGGAACTTTCCTCACCATCCACTGATTCATTTTTTAACAAGGTTGACACAGTAAAAGGAACTATCCTCAGCGGCTTGTTTCATTTTTTAAATGAGCTTGACACAAGAAAGGAACTATGCTCGCGACTAACTGATTCATTTTTTAACGAGGTTGATACAGTAAAAGGAACTCTCCTCAGACTCACTGATTCATTTTTTAATGAGGTTGACACAGTAAAAGGAACTATCCTCGGACTCACTGATTCATTTTTTAACGAGGTTGACATAGTACAAGGAACTCTCCTCACACACTACTTCTAATCTACAGCCTGTTGGAGGTTTCCTCAACACAACTAACATTTACAACCATGGTTGGTTGGTTGACTTCTTTCTTATCTTGCTTCTTCTTCTTCTTCTTCTTCCCTTTCTTCTTCTTCGCCACCTGGTTACTAGCGTCAAGGCTTTTACCAGGAGAAGAGGAAGAAATGGAGGAAGAAATATTAGGCGAAGAAGGTAAAGGGTCAACAGAAGGTTGGTGATGTTGAGATGGTGAACTCTGTTTAGGTGAAGCATTCGGTTGAGGTGGAACAATTGGAGTATTCAGGGCCAACGAAGTTGAAAATAACCATATCGATAAACCTATTGTAAATCCAGGTAATGACAAAGTAGCCATATAAGGAGGACCAACATTTCCAAAGCAAGGAAAAGTACTAGGAATCTCGTTAAGAGGGGTTCCTTGGTTGGTAAATTCCGGAACATTTGCCATTATATTCAACTTCAGTGAATTTTATTAACAAATTAAAAACTAAAATTAACAATTAACAATTCACACCTAACAATTAAAATTCACAATTGACACCTATGGTCTCTAAAAGTAAAAAAAAAAAAAAAAAATTAACACACGCTATCAAATCTAGGAGTCAAACCACACACAAACAGTAACTTCCCGTACTAAAAACACTAGTTGGTGATGAAATCCAACATCGTAGAATTTAATACAGAAAGGGCGGTTGGAACAGTTACCCCGACAACCTGCTTAATGAAACAGATTGGCACAAGTTTCTTCACAAAACCATCTCGAGTGAAGAGAACCCCCCAGAAAGTCCAAGTGAGTCTAGTCGACGTCTGCTCCAGGTACAGTGGGATCTTCCCTCCACCGTCACCTTAGGAAAGAATCCTATAGATTATGGCCACTAAGGTTACCAATAGAAACAAATATACATGGGGGAACAGTCTACGATCCGATACACACGCAAGGGCAGAGTAACAAAGCTCAATCCCCTTGAAGGCTCCTTGACATAATCCAAGGTTTACCGACAAGTGACCCCAGGCTCCTCGACAGTGGTCTATCCGAGGTTTACCGTTGTTAATACATGTATATCTTCTATCGTTCCCAATGAGGAAAGATTGATTACCTCACTGGTTCAGATATGATCTCGTGCTTGACTCCTTTAGGAGGAGCTTCCCAGAGCATACATGCAACAATTGGAATTTTTCCTACCGCAAGATCGACTACTTGTTTGTTTTACTGTCTTGGAGAGTTAACTAAAACCTATTCCAAGACACTAGCCTAAACTAGATTGGTGGAAAGAGCCCTAAAAATGTAAAAATTACTAGATGAATTTTAATTAAGCGCTGTGTTATTTTGGTTGTTATTACTCAAAAGGGTAAATGGATATGAAACCAATGGTGTTATGACCCGAACCAAAACTGAATGCAATCGAATATGATAATGTAATCTTTTCAATTCGATGAATCCTACCTAAAGTAAGGAGAGAGTTTCCATCCACTTCCAACAATGCAAAAATTGATCACTAAGAGAAAATATAACAAATTCTCTAATGCACTAATTTTATCAAGAAAAACTAATGCAAATCAATCCCAAAACAATTTTTTATATTTTTTGTTTTTTAAAATAAGCATAAAAACATCTAAATTCAAATCAAAGAAAACTGATCTAAATCTACAATTGATTTTTCAGAATGTAAACTATGCAATTGTAATCTATGCACAATTCACTTGAAAATTATGCAAATGTAATCTATGCACATTTTTCATTCATATTCTGAAAATGAGAATTCTAATTATGCAAATGTGATCTATGCAAGAGAATTCTCAAACACAAGATGATTCTAATGTAATGTAAGAACCAATCAAGTGGAAGTCAAGAAAATCGGGTGAGAGTTCAAAAAACACTCAAAAAGATGCAAAATTGTGAAAAGACTGAGACAAACCTTCAATTAATGACCAAAGGAAATCAAATTAAGAATTTCTCAAAAAAGAGACTCAAAACACCCAATTAACTTAATGGAGATTGATGAAATGAACAATTTGCTGAAAGAAACTTAGAAACAAGAGATTTTTGACAGAAAAATACAGATCTGGGTAGATGCTAAGAATCCTAAATTAAATCTAAACTAAACTAAAAGAAGAAATCTAGGTTTTTCAAGACTTTTAACAAGGTTCGCAGGTCCCAGAAGTAACAGGTGCGGTCCCGCACTGGTTACCTAAGGAAAGTGCGGAGATGCCCGCACTGTGTGTGAAGACAAAGTGCGGTCCCCTGAAAACTTCAAGAAAAACATAAAAGATTTCAAAATTTAAAAAAGAAGAAGAAAAACTAAGCTACCCAGGCAGATATCCATCAATCAAAAACCAAGAAAAACTTTTCCTCAAATCAAAATAAAAGAGAACCAAAAACAACAAGTTTCTTTCCCCAGTGGAGTCGCCAATTTGTTGGCCGGATAAATCGTTCTTGCGGACAAGACCGATCTCCCTAGTTTCAGAAGACAATCTAGCAACAAACGAACAACTAAGTTTGTCTTTCTCTAGATATATTCGTTTTACAAATAAATGCTATGAAGGTGTCGATCCTACCTTAGATTCAAATGCTTATTTGCGATCGTAGTGCTTCCGTTGCATCAATAATACTTCGTCGCAACAAGGGCCCTTTTGTCACAAGAAAGTATCATCTTTCGTTGATCTGCAATCACAAACAAGAAAATATCAATAGCACCTGTATAACAAATAATCATAAAACATACCTATCATAGTGATCAAGGAATCTATGAAATAAACAATCAAACGACAGCTTATTGAAATAAACAATCGAACGACAATTTATTGAGAAAAACAGAACTTGATTGTATTAATCTTAAAATATACAGAAGAACCTTACAACCTTAGCCTTGATGTTCGAAAGGCCTTCCCGGGGTCCGAAGCAGGAATCTCCTCTACTTTGATAAGTCTTACACTCTTCCTTCAGGAGCACAAAGAGGTATGTGATCTTTCCTCTCAAAAGCTTAGCAGAAAGAAGTCTAAATCTCAACAGCACTTCAGCTCAATCACACATAAAGCTTGAACTCTAATCCTCAATCTCCAAAATCTCCATCCAAACTTAACCCCCTTTAGGCTACCCAATGCCTCCTTTTATAGAGCAGATGAGGAGGTTAGGATTCCACCTTTAAATGGATAGAACCCTCCTTCAAAGGGATAGGCTTCTCACATCAAGGGATTAGTTCCTTAAGGTGTGGGATACATGCACCTTACTAAAGCGTACTCATCCCCAAAAAATCTCATCCAGAACCTTCTAGAATTGACCAAAATTCAACTTTTTCAGTTTAATTTCGCACTTTTTTTACTTTACAGGGGTACTGCAGGCATTACACTGGAAAAATTCATTCTAGAACGCAGTTTCTCTTCACATTACCTGCGTACCCTAGCCAAAAACGCATGCAAAAGCCTATACCCTCATGTACCCCAGTTTTCCTCTGAGATTTTAGGAGTTGTTCCAAATGGTGCTTTAATGAGGAACAAAGGTTGTAAGACTTGCAAAGGAGGCATGTATGAGTGTTTAATGAGCTCATACAGTCAGCAGAATGTCAAGGTGACATTTTTTAGTGTAACAGACCAGTCAATGGTCGAATGCTAAAGCACTATTTTTCACCAGAATAACTAGTAGTTCATTTGATTCTATTTTACTCACTGTAAATATCATAGCAAATTTTAGATTGGATTGGATGATTATCTTGTAAATTTGAAACCCGAAGAGAAGGCCCTAAGATTTAAAAGATATAACATCATATGTTTGAATAAAGGAGATCACAGAAAGCAGTTCCAAAGAAAGCAAAGACAAAATTCCAAGGCCACTGATCTGAAAGTTCTTGACATCTCACAAGGAGATGCCATTCCCAAGTGGAGCCACTGTTAGGGTCCTATAATAATAGGGATCATAATTTTGAATTGGCTATGTTTAGTATTGTAATATTCTACATACCTTTACTTTTCTGCAAAATGTTTTTCCATATTAAAAAATGAAAAGAGGGTATGTCCTAAAATAATAATCAAAGGACCAAAAGAAATAAAGATAAAAAATAAAGATATAAAATATGAACCCCACAAAAATGAAAAATAAATAAATTCTGAAAGTGTTGCACATTCAAATGCCACTACTCTTAGTTTACTTTTCTTTTGCAAATAAAATTGTGTGCAGCTTGTCCAAAATTCCACAATTCATGATGATCATACAATTTAATCTTGATTATTCATGCCTTTAAATTTCATGTCATAATATTTAGTGAATAAATATCTGACCAAATCATTTAATCTTGGCAGATCAGTAGTTAGGTAGAGAATAAAATGAACTCATAAGTTTAATCTGAGCCATTGGAAGTTATAAGGTTAGAAATAA
Organism: Pinus albicaulis; assembly: GCA_034641835.2. Classification (NCBI taxonomy): domain Eukaryota; kingdom Viridiplantae; phylum Streptophyta; class Pinopsida; order Pinales; family Pinaceae; genus Pinus; species Pinus albicaulis. Next base: position 72,568,421 of record CM076575.1, read on the forward strand.
GTTAGTTTGCTTATCAAAAGAAAATAAAAGGGTCAGAAAGCTCAAATGCACCCAATAAAGGAAATAAAAAATGTGAGGCTAAACAAAGGGTAGGTAGAATACTTTCACAAGTTACCTAACCATTCCCATAGTTTATCACACCTGCTCATCCTAAAACTACCTAACCACCTTTTTGCGTGTGATAATCCGCCAGACCACCTTTTTCCATGCGATGAAACCACCATGTTTGAAATAATCCACCCTCGCGTAATTGCGATAAACCAAAGTTCAAAAGTAATAAATCCCAGCCCTTTACCGTTATTTCCTTATTTGTGTCTAATTGAAAAAAGACCAAAAGAGCCACTGCCGACTGAGAATTGAAGCCCGCAGCTGCCATAACCCCTTCCAAGACCAAAAATTCGATTTTCCAAGTAATACTAAGTGCCCGAAACCATAAAATAAACTTTTTAGCTCAATAATTAAACAAATTTATGGCCTCCCAAAGCATACAAACCGTAAATCCTCTTCAACCACCAGTTTTAGACATCGACCACACCCTTTTGGCCGATAAAGACTTCAAAATCAATGATACTGTAACTGATTCCAACCTTTTGGATCTCCACTGTTGAAGCCTTGATAAATTCGTTGAACAAGCAGATGATATCCATCTGTGGGATTCAAATTTATCCAAATACATATTGCCACATACCTTTCAGTTCCCATAACTCATCATATTATGCCAAATGAGCTATTTTCCCAATGAAAGAGCTTTAGTGACCCCAAAACAAGAAATCCTATTAACAATTACTGCTCAATATACCAATCAAATGTTTTAGAATCAACAACAACCTGATGAAGTGCCATTGTCCATTGAAACCCTTACTAAAATCTACTTGAAGCTAGACTTCCCAAAAAGATTTTAAATCTTTCAAACTTTCCTCCCTCCATCAGTAGAAACCCCTAAAAACAATCCTCCATACTCAGCTTCTATGTGTTCAGAAAGAACCAGATAGGTTGTAACCATGCTGTCATGTATTTTAGGATATTTCACTGATGAACATGTAGATGCATCTATTCTTGGTTTCCTATCCATCTTTTGCCCAGGTCAGCCTCAAGCTACAATCATCAATTTTTCCCAATACCTAGCAGATGAAATCCAAGATCATCTAGTCAAACTACCAGAAGAAGGAGTATTCAAATACTCCTCAGTTTTGTTTCATATGTTTATATATTTCCAATCACAAAGGTTTGTAGTTAGCCTCCAAAAACTGGACACAGAGGGTAATTCCAAATCTGTTGTCTTTTGGACATCCTTGATCAGAAATGATTCCATTGTATTTAGCTTCAAAGACTTCATTGATTCTTTTGTTTATCTAGTTGTTAATATGCTAAGCAGTAGCATTCAACCTATAATCAGTGAAGAGATAAAAAAGGTTTTACAATTGTAAGATCAGAGTAAAACACGAGACTAGTATTTATACCAGAATATATAGAAATCAGAATGTATGGAAGCTCACTAGTTCCATACAAGCTCCCCAAATACCTCCCAATGAGGATATTTTCTTTAGATACATAAGACATATTTTGAATTCATATGAAATCATTTCATTTCAGCTAAGAAAAAGACCAAATTCAAGATTAAAAACCAGCTATGGCCTTTTATACACAATATTAAAAATGTTGGATAGCAAACAGACACATGTTTACAAGATTTCAAGTTCAGTAGCAGTTTCAAATGGTCATATGACCCCTTTCATTCATGATTCAGAGCTTGAAATTGAAAAGTATTCCAACCAGTCAGAGTGGTTGGAAAATACTTTACAGGAGGTAGAGAAGCAGGTTGATACTAGTTCCATCCTGCTAACTCCAGCCCCACAGGACATAAATTCAAAGAGGGCAAGAGAGGAAGGCTCTTATTCTACATAAACTGCTTCTGATACTAAATTCAAGCTTATGTATAGAAAGAAGACCAAGCTAAATCCATTGATAGAACATGAAGAGATAGTTGATACCGTTGAAACTATTGAAACATATATTGTTATCAGAGAGGATGCACCTCCAACATTTTCATAAGAAACACATCAACCATCAAATTCCAGTGCACAAATCATTCACAAGCAACACAGTTGAGAGGTTTCATCATCTAGCAAACAGTTGAAAAAGAGAAGGATATCATGGAAAAATACAATGAAATCAAAATCAGAAATGAAGCATTAAAGGCTATAGCATATGCACAGTATTGGAAGCAAGCCCCTAGTGATCAGAGTAGGTTGCTTTCAGCTTATGACCTCAAGACAAGTAATATGCTAATGAAATTTCTACAGCCAAATGTGCAGGCTCCAAAAATAGCAGAATATTATACTAAAGCAACCTTTGAAGTTTCTGCCAAAGATGTACATCCAATTGACCAGATTGAGTTTCACAAACAGGTAGGAGAAATGATCTATTCCACCATGACACACAAATTTGTAAGTGTCTAGAAGTTACATAATTCTCTAGAAAATATAAAGACACAGTTTAAGCTAGAGAATGTTTCATCACAAGCAAATGATAACAGGATAAAGTCACTTGAAGATTTGGTAATGGGATTTGGTTATGATCCAAAAAATATCAAAGCAACAGAAGAAATAATAAATAAGAAGAATGCAGACATAGCTGCACTGAAGAAACAAATAAAGTTACCAAATAAAAAGCATCCAAAAACCAAAGAGGCTTTGGAAAATGAAAATCAAAAGGATGAAATGATGAATCTCATCATTTAGTTGACAACTCAACTGAAAGAAATGGAAACAACAATGGAAAAACTAGTGCAAGAAAAGCAAGCCAACATGGAAGAAGCTCCCATTACTGCTATTCCTATAGCTTCTACATCAACCCCATTGCCTACAACAACTCCAGTATCAACAACAGTTCCAGAAACTTCATCATAAACAACATCAACTATCCTAATAGCCCATCCTACCAATGAGGCCTGCAAATTGATCAAGGAAATGCAAGATATGTCAATTAAAACTACTGAAATCAATAAACTCAAAGAACAAGTGAATAGTTTAGAAGTTACAAATAAATTGGCAGAAGTAATGTATCAAGCCGAAGCACAGAAAGAAAACAGATTAACTGAAAGAATCCATAAGCTAGAAAAAGAGTTATCACTAAAAGAGCCTTCAGCCCAAGAAAAACAACAGTTGTGGGCCAATATAATTAACTCATTTAATGATATTTGGCCTTCTATACAGGTTATATTTAAACATAAGGACTTGATAAAAGAAGTTGGTAATGCAATTCAAAAGGTCAAGGAAGAGCTTGGAAAGAAACCAGAGGAAGCTTCTAAGATAATAAAATTCTTGAATTCTAAAAATAAACAGGAATTAGAAGAACTTGGTACAACAGATAGATCACAAAATATCTTAGAGGTGAAAAAAGTGATTTCCAAGAGAAATATGATGATACAGCTTGAAGACAAATGCCAAACAATGGAACTGGCAGTGAACATGTTTATGAACAAATTTGATGTTTTGAGGTAGAAAGGTCTGCCAAATCCTTTAGTAATCAATGATAAACTCATGAGGCATGAAGACTATGATAAAATATCAGGGAAGTAGCTAAAGATACTTCCAATAGTTCAGTAATGAAGAGCGCTCCTACAAGCAAAGTGCTCCTTCAGAGTTTAGAAAATTTCTTTTACCTTCAGCATGAGGTAAATCACTTTTTTTGTGAATAAGCCCACATTTTCCAAATACACAGAGGCAGGTGAGATTTACTGAAAGATGATGAATATCAAACTTTCTAATGAAGAAACCTGGGAAAAATGGTGTGATTTACTATGACAGGTGAAAGCAAATACAGGTAAAAGAAATCATAAGTTAAAGAGTAGACAAATGAAAGGCAAATGAAAGAAAGACAACGTGAAAGAAGACATATTAAAGAAGCATACATCGTGAAAGAAACAAGCAACAACAATCAAATAAAATAGGGATAGATTTTAGTCATTTACTAGGTTTCACTATCTTCTTGCATGAAGATTTTTTGTTTTCCTTAAATAAATCCTAGTCAATTGACAGGATACTTTTTGTAATAATTTGTAAAAATACTTCATCATTTCGAAGTATAGAGGGTGTATTTCTGAAATTTTCTATAGATGATTGATCTAATACCTAAGGGTTATTGTACCATTCCAGTTCACAGACATGACAAGTAATAAAGGCATTTCTTTACAGGATTCATGTGTTGAGCTATTTCAGTGAAGTATAATTTCAATTGTTCATGTTATTTTCTTAAGTATTCCATAAAATTTAATGTGTTCTAAAGTTGAATGTTATAACTGTAATTTTATTGCATAATTTATTTAAATACACTCTCTTTTGAACTGTTATACATTTTTTATGTTTCTTTTGATATCTGGTTTAGAGAGTTCTTAATTTCTCTCTGATCCCAATTGACCTCCTTCACCTTCCTTCATTATCTGGTTTAAGGAATCCTTAACTGCTCCTTGATCCCAATTAAAAACCACTTCACCATTCAGCCTTGAGATCTAATTTTTCTCAGCCATCCTGCCCTGTAGCACTTCATTTATAATTTGATCATGTTTTTCTTTCTGTAATGTTTCAAAATTTTAGCTTCCAAGCTAAATGGAACATTAGAGTTAGCAGCAGCTTTAGCCGGTGAATAAATGGGTAGAAAAGCCCATAAGTCTCCTAAGGAGGATAAAAAAACTCCAAGTGTGAAAGGAGACACTCTTTCTAGCTCAATAAAACACCTCCATGTGTGAACAAAGATAAAATGAAGCTGCTTTGACCAAGTCAACAACGCAGTTTTAATGGAGGAGGAATCCTAGGATGGATAACGCAATTTTGGAGGGAAATGTAACTTGGGTTAGAAGTAACCTAAGTGAGTGGGGCCAAGGGAAAGAAAACTCACATATTATATAAGGAAGAGGATGGCAGCGTTATTGATCATGTTGTAGAATTATAATTCTTGTCTGCCAAGAATTGTTGCTGCTTTGCTGCTTAGCAAAGCTGCAGTGTTGTTTAGCACTGGGTGTTCCCGAGCGGGAATCCCACCTCTTTCCTTTGAGGAGCTCATTGGGAGAATTTGTATTCATCATTCCACATCAGGTTTTCAGGCCAAGCTTCAGACATCTTCATCAACACAACTTTTCTGGAGTTTTTATAGTGTTGCTAGGTGCAGCAGTGGAAGGGATTGGAATCCCGACTTCTGAGCTAGTTTCTCATTGGAGGAAGGTTTCCTTCAATTGAGAGATCTGTTTGGATAACTCCTAGAATTATTTCAGATTTGTGGTATCAGACCACACATTTCTCTTACCCTCCCAACATTGTTTCTGCTAGGGAGTGCGTTATTTTGGAGGCAATGCTCATTGCATGGTTTGGTGGCTCCATTGCAGTGTTTCCTTGTGATTGAGAGCTTCATACTTTCATGGGAGGAAGCCCTTGAGGGTTCCACATTATATCAGATATCTTTTAGCCTTCTACACTCATGTAATTCAGTGTTGCGGTGATTATTCAGTCATTTCCTGAATATCACATTTTATATATAGAGTGTTTGACAAGAAACCCTTGCCGGTTTCTGTTGTATTTTATATAAGGAGCTTAGATCTTTGTTCTTCCTCATTTTTTATCAATATATGAGTAGATATATTGTTCTCCTATGATTTTATGTGTAAAACCTCTCTTAGACTGTGCAGTCCCTTGAGCAGCTGCTCCGACATTTTGCAGTCTTGGGGTTTTTCACCATTTTTAGATACACTAGTGTGGGAGGTCTGTTTAGCCCACCTAGTTTGATTTGTTTCAGCTCTATTCTTGGATTTATATTACATATTAACTAATTTATGGGATCCAGGAGTCCATTTCACTGTTTTATTACATTTGTTGCTGGAAATGCATTTTTGATGCATGTTTTATGAGCAATCCTGAAAAAGGAACATTAAAATTTCAAGGTATATTGACTCCATAGCCCAATGGAAAATATAAATTCACCTATCCATCTAAATCATTAATTCCACCAACAAATAAAAACCAAACCAAACAAGCATACATAACTAGCCCAAAATTTATTAAAACAACAAAGTTAAATAATTAAGAGAGAGCTCTCTCTGAGCATTAGAAAGGCTAGATCCTAATATCCAAAAGTGGTTGATATTTAACTCTTTTATTTCTTTTTAATTCACACAACCAATCTTGGGAAATTTTAGAGTGAAAACATATTAGCGACCATACTGGGGAAATCAGTCCCTAGTTTAAATAAATCTTAAAGGAAGCACTTTTCCTCATTTTTCACCTTAAGGTTTTAAAGGGTTGTTAAAAATTATCACTGAAAGTTAAAATTCTGGCTTCTAAAAGAACATATTATACCAGGGCTCATCTTGATCCACAACCTGCTACAATTGTTGATGATCCTGACAGAATTTTAAGAAAACCTAAAAAAAATAGAAAGTCTAGGAAGTAGTAGTCAGTTAATCAAAGCTAATTCACTTCCTAAAGAGTTATTGATCCAGGTGGATATCGGTGGCCACCCACCTATTCCATTTGGACCAGCACCATCAATTCTTGCAGATTTTCACATTCAGCACAACTTACTATTTTTAGCAGGTTTTCGGGTCCTCCACTCTCGGAGCTGTTTTGGGGGCTTAATGATCCAGTTGGATATTGGTGGCCACCCACCTATTCCATTTGGCTCCCACCATTGTCTCTTCTACTCTTCATTTTTAAGATAACTTACTATTTTTAGTTGTTTTTTCGGGTCTCGAACTTCCGTGAGTCGCTGAGGCCCTAAACGACGTTTTTTGGGTTATGAAAGCCAAGGAATTTTTCGATACCCGTCCCGAAAGTTGTAGTCCTCTTGACAGATATTTCTAACGAGCTATTGAACGCGTCAAACGGAGAGACGGTGCCAAAGTTATGCCCCCGGAAGTTGAACCACCACCGCCCGGCGCCTACGCTTTGGCGCCTCATCTCCTACTTATACTTTTGGACGTTTCAAATCTTCGCAAAAGTTTCAATAAATAGGCCCTCGAGCCTCATTGTAACACAAGCCAGAGGTTCCGCAGCCACCACATTCTTCTCGCATTCGCTACCAACACCCTAGCTATTTTATTTCCATCATGTCTGTAAGCATCTTTCTGTTATTTGATATTAATGAAATGAAGTGTTATTTCCGCTGCATCTCTGTATTTATGGTTATGTGTTTATTCTGTTGCGTTCCTGCATAAAATCCGGATCAGTGGTTTCAGAGCGAATCCGAAAGGCTGCCAGTACCCTAGCTCATCTATTTCTATTATGTCTGTAATAGGCCTGCGAGCCTCAATGTAACACAGTTCAGAGGCCTGCGTACGCTACATCTCTTCTCAGAGATACGCTACCAGCGCCCTAGCTTATTTCCATTATGTTTGTAAGCTTATTGCAGTCATTCATTCATTAATAAAATGAAGCATTATTTCCGCTGCATCTCTGTATTTATGGTTATGTGTTTATTCTGTTGCGTTCCTGCATAAAATCCGGATCAGTGGTATCAGAGGGGGACTGCTCTTTCTTTGTTTTTCTTTGCATGTCCCCAACGCGGTCAGGGTATAAGGAGTTAGGGCTCGATCTGGTTGAACCCTTGCAAGATCAGCCTCGCAAACCCCGACGACCTCCCATGGCGGAAGAAAAGAAAGACGAGGGAGCAGGAGATCCTATCAAAATACTGCTCGAGGAGGCTCTCGAGAAACAAAGGAACGTGATGATGGATAACTTTGCCCAAATCCTTCAACGACTGCCCACATATGGCGCATCTGCATCCAATAGCCACTCTGGAGGCGCCACTCCCTTCAAGGTACAGGTAAACTTTGACATTCCTATATTTGAAGGAAAAATAGATGCAGACGCTGTAGACAGATGGTTAAATTTGTTGGAAGGGTATTTCTCGGTCCATGACTTCTCCGACCGAGAAAAGATTATTTTTGCACTCCTCAAAGCCGCCCCCCATGTCAAAGACTGGTGGGAAACCTACCGTGAGCAAGAGGGCGAAGGGGAACCCTCTCTGTTCTCGACCACACCCACTTGGAATTCGTTCCGAGACGGCATCAAGGAACAATATTACCCTGTGGGGAGCTATGAGGACAAATACATCCAATGGACCACGCTGCGGAAACAAAAGGATCAAGATGTGCACGAACTGACGAATCTGTTCCATACCCTACGCACAAAGTTGGGTATTAAAGATTCAGAGAGACATTTGGTGCTCAAGTACCGCGGCTGTCCGCACAAACACATTCAGGAGGAAATGGAGTTCCTCGACATTACATCGCTTGGCACGGCATATCGCTATGCCGCCAAGATCGAGCAGAAATTTAAGCAGAAGAAGCGAGACTTTGGATCTACGAATCCGAAAGGTGCCCCCGAACCGAAGAACAAGGGGCAAGGCCAAAGCAATCCGACTCAGAACAACACCACAAATCCAAATAAGGACACAGGGAAGTGGTGTGAATTTCATAACAGCCCCACTCACAGCACAAACGAGTGTCGGGCCAAACAATATTTGGTGGCTGAACTAAAGGCACCCGAATCAGATGCATTTTCTGATCCTGAGTTAGAACCAGACAAAGGTAATGACAAAGGGAAGCAGATCATTGATGCGGATCCCAGTGCCATTGTTGCCACCACCAAGATCCAGAAGGAGGGTCCAGAGGATCCAGAGGGGGGGGAGCGCCTCTTCCAGTCGCAGATGTGGGTGAAGGGTTCTCCGCTGCAGTTTCTCGTCGATAGCGGAAGCCAAAAGAACCTCATTTCAGCAGACGTCGTGAAGCGGCTCGGCCTACCAACCATAGCACACCCGCAACCGTATACCATTGGGTGGCTCCACCTAGGGAGAGATCTCCGCATCCGCCAGCAGTGCCGACTTCCATACAGTATCAAGCCATTCACGGATGAGGTATTGTGTGATGTTGCTCCTCTTGATGTAGCCGATGTATTATTGGGCCAACCATACTTATGGAGACGACATGCTGTGTATGAGTCTAGGCCTCGTGCTGTTATTATTACTTTGGGAAATAACTTGTACAGGATACCGGAGGTAGTACCGCCTCCTACCATCTCTTTGACTACTGCAAAACAACCCAGTAAGATTGTTTCCCAGACCAGGAAATTCATTTTCCTTACGACTCGCTCACAGGGAAAGAAGAATATTGTGGCCACAACCTCGAAACAGGGCTCCCTTTCACGGCCGCAGCAGATGGACAAAGTCATGGAGGAATACGATGACAATTTCTCCTCACTCATAGAGGTTCCTCTACACTGTCAGGACAAGCACTCCATTGATCTGACTCCCAATGCACCACCACCTGATGTTTCCATACATCCTGCAACTACACATACAGAATCCAAACATGTACTGTATGAGGCTGATAAAGAAACCAAATTTACTAAACGCATCCAGCATGTCCACCCACAGGTCCATGGCATCTTCAACACATCTAATACTCAGTTCAATAGAATTTTCCTCATCTCATGGAGGATCTCAACGCAATGGGGACCATTGCTTCCTAAGGAGGGAGGAATGATCCAGGTGGATATCGGTGGCCACCCACCTATTCCATTGGGACCGGCACCATCAATTCTTGCAGATTTTCACATTCAGCACAACTTACTATTTTTAGCAGGTTTTGGGTCCTCCACTCTCGGAGCCGTTTTGGGGGCTTAATGATCCAGGTGGATGGTGTTGGCCACCCACCCTATTTGCTATTCCACTTGGCCCCCACCATTGTCTCTTTGATCTTCAGTTCAGTCACTCACTTTCCCTGTTTTTTAGTTTTTCGGGTCACGAACTTCGAGGAGCAGTTTGGGGAGCCTGCGAGCGTTTTTGGGTGCTGGGCACCAGTGAATTTTTTGATAAAATTCGTCCCGACAGTTGTAGTCCTCGGATAGATCTTTCTAACGAGCTATTGAACGCGTCAAACAGAGATCGGGTGCCAAAGTTATGCCCCCGGGAAGTTGAACCACCAATTTACCCAAACGGGCGCCCACAGTTTTGGCGCCTCATCTCCTACGGTTAGGTTTTGGACGTTTCAGATTCTACATTGTTTCTCAACAATAAATAGGCCCTCGAGCCTCATTGTAACACAGTTCAGAGGTCTGTAGCCACCACATCTCTTCTCAGAGATTCGCTACCAGCACCCTAGCTATTTTATTTCCATCATGTCTGTAAGCATCTTTCTGTTATTCGATATTAATGAAATGAAGTGTTATTTCCGCTGCATCTCTGTATTTATGGTTATGTGTTTATTCTGTTGCGTTCCTGCATAAAATCCGGATCAGTTATCAAGCATACATGATATTCAATTTTATTTATCATTTGAGCATTATTTATTTAGAACCAAATCTGAAAATTCAATCTATGATATTGTAATAGACCCTAATTTTATTCAATTTATTGAAGCAAAGAAGGAAACTATAAAACCTGATTTAGATCAACAGGTTCTAGAAACTTCTGATAAAGTTTATGTTTTGACCTCAAATTTGATTAAATATATAGATGAAGCCTATTTTGAATAGTCAGCTGAACTAGCTACCCTAACTGTTGCTACCCCAAAGCATTCTACAATACCTCCTGAAACTGTAAATATCGCTTTATTTAGTACCACCTCATCTATAGTATCCACCACTGTTCATTCCACAGAACCATTCATACCTAAACTTCCTCTCCAACCTAAAGTTTCAAGCTCATATTCAAGTGTTCCAAGTACATCTTCTAAAGTTTCAAGTACATCTTCTAGCATTCCAAGTTCATATTCAAACACTTCAAGTTCATCTCCAAGAACCACTACTTTACCTCCCAGTCAAGCTAGAATCTTAGCCATGGCAGACACATATGCCCCTTTACATGCCATGCCACAGGATTACCAGAGTAAAATTTTCATTTTGATGGTACTGGTCAATATACTGCTCAACAACATGTAAATAAAATGACAGATTACTTTGAATTACATGAAGTTGATGAAGCTGATGTACAAATGAGATTATTTGCACAAACATTAGTAGGATATGCTAAAAAATGGTTTAAATATTTACCTGCTAATCATATTGCTGATTTAGCTGCTTTCCACCAATTGTTCATTAATAGATGGAAAATAAAGAAAAACCCTTTACATATATTGTCTGAATATGAAAAAATTAGGAGATCTACTAATGAATCTGTTCAGAGTTACTATACTAAGTTTAACAATATTTACAATGCAAAACTAGTCAATATCAGACCCCCACCAGATTTGTCCCTAATCAAATTTCCAGATGGTTTTGATGCTGACATGTCCTATCAATTAAGAGAAAGAAACCCTGCAACATTAAAACAAATGCAAAGTGATGAAGTTAGTGTAGAAGCTAACTTATTATCTAAAAGAGCTAGGAGGAGGAATGAAAGGAGAGTGACCATTAAGAAAGAACCATCCACTTTAGATATTAAGATAGATAGTTTAGCTAAAAGTATGGAGATAATAATGGATAGATTAGAGAATATGGAAAGAAAACCTAAGTGGAAAATCAACAAGGTCCCCAAGTTAGAAACCCCAACTTTAGGAAAAATCCTAATGCTGGTAAATCAAGATAAGTTGTACTTGATCAACAGATTAGACCACCTTTCCAAGAAAATTATGCTAAAATTTCACAACAAAATGATGAAGACCAGGACACCCAGATAAAATTGATGGGAGTAAACGATGAAAACACTATTTTTCTTACCCAAGAAGAACAAGAATTATACATGTTGCAACAATTACAGCTAGAATATGGAGAGTCCTTTGACTATAAAAAATACTATTAATCTGCTATCTATGAAGTTCATAAACAATATAGCCATAGAAACAAAAAGAACACAGAAGTTCCTACTAAGAAAACAGTCCAAAACCAAACTAAGAAAACAGTAGAAGCTCCTGTCACCAAAACTCTACAAATTCTCCCTAAAGAAACTCGGAATACTTCTAGCCCAAAGATTGTAGTCATAACTTCAGTTGCTACTCAAACTTCAACTACTACTCAAAAGGTTTCAGACAAGAAAATTGAAAACAAAATAGTAGATACACAAACTGAATTACTAACTGTTGATAAAAAAGACAAAAACACACAAACCACAATTGGTAAAGATGAAATCATTCAATTAGGAAAAAATCAAATATCATTTAATATCCCAATTGAAAATACCATTTCCTTTAATAGAGCTGGTGAAAAATTATTCATATAACTCCCAAACCATTGAAACACTAAACATAGGAGAAGGTGAAGATGCTATTAACCTCAATGATGATCAACCTAAGTTATTATTTGGTCTTGAAGTTAATGGTAAACATCAACAAGGAGGTGTCCCTCCATTCTACATTAGCCTAAACGTTCATGATAAAATCTTACACAATGCCATGTTAGATTAAGGAGCATCTCATAACTTTATGCCTAAAGAAGTCATGGAAATATTGAACTTAGATATCACCAGACCATACAAAGACCTATTCTCCTTTGATTCTAGTCAAGTCAAATGCCTTGGCCTAATAAAAGACCTATGTGTAACTCTAGTCTAGTGTCCAAAAAAGAGTATTGTTTTGGACATAGTAGTTGTTGATATCCCTCCCAAATATGGTATGTTACTATCTTGCTCATGGAGAGAAAAATTACAAGGATCACTGCAATTAGATATGTCATATGCTACCATTTCTGTTTTTTGTCAAAAAATAAAGCTTTACAGAGAAACCTTGATGAAATTCATGGTTAGTAGTGCAGAAAAAAAAAAACAGAATTATCCTATCTATTCTATGCAATTGACATGGACACATTTATCTTATGTAATTCAGACACTGGCAAAGAAAAAATCATAGTTGTAGAAGAGAAACACAAATAAATTGATAGTGACAACACAACTCATGAGTCTATGTGGCATTTAGATTTTGATGGCTTTGTAAATAGATTAGGAGAAGGAGCTGGAATATGGATCTATAATTTAGAGAATGATAATTCAGAAGGACATGCTTTCAGGTTAAATTCAAATGCACTAATAAAATGGCAGAGTATGAAGCATTAGTGTTAGGACTGAAAATTGTAAGAAAACTTGGAGCCAAAATAGTTTCTTTCATGGGAGATTTATAACTTATCATAAAACAAATCAAGGGAGAGTAGCTTGTTAATAATCCTAGACTTAGCCAATACAGAGAAACCATTCGAGACTTGATAAATTGTTTTCTTGAGATTGAATTTGTTGTTATTCCAAGAAAGCATAATATGCAAGCACATAGTTTGGCCACTTTTTCCAGCACATGAATGTTACCATTTAAGCCAAATCATCAGTACACTGCTGAGGTAAGACATAGGCCAACCATACCTCATAATTTGAAGTATTGGTAAATCTTTTCACAAGACTCAGAAATTTATGATTTTATGAATTATGAAGGAGAATTTCATAAATGTAAGCTAGACACTGACTGTACAACATATTATACCATGAATAATGAACTAGATGTAAATAAAATAGAAACAACTAGATTCACTAAAGTAAAATTAGAAAAATTAGAAACAATAGAAATTGAAGAATTAATTAATGATGAATTAGAAGTTTTAAACCTTAATGACAACATTTTCCCTGAGGGATTAGCCCCACTATAAGATCTCTTTGACTCCAATGATGTAGCTAGAATACCTAAAATGGAGCCTGTAAGGTCAAATATAGAGGAATGTAACATAGGAACAGAAGAAAAACCTAAGCTTATCAAGATATCCAAGGCATTACCTCCAGCTGAAAAGTTGAATTACATTAGCTTGTTTAAAGAATTTCAAGATATCTTTTCCTGGAGTTATGAAGACCTCAAGTCTTATGATACCAGCATTATCCAGCATAAGATACCAATCAAAGAAAATCAGAAGCCCTTTAAACAAAAGCTTAGGATAATTAACCCTGTTCTTATGCCATTAATATAAAAATAAGTTAAAAGGATGTATGAGGCTCAAATCATAACACCCATTAGATATTCTGATTAGGTCTCTAATTTAGTTCCCACTAGAAAAAAAACAAGAGAAATCAGACTCTATGTTGATTTCAAAAACTTAAACAAAGTATCATTGAAGGATAACTATCCCTTCCCTAAAATGGACCATATTCTACAGAGGGTAGTAGGGTCATCCAAAATTTCATTACTTGATGGATTTTCTGGATACAACCAAATCTTAGTCCAACCTGAAGATCAAGCAAAGACTGCATTTACCACTCACTGGGGAAATTTCATGTACTTGAAAATTCCTTTTGGACTAATGAATGTCGAAGCTACATTCAAAAGAGCTATGCACATAACCTTTGCAAAGGAAATCCATGAATTTCTAGTTATTTACCTAGATGATATCACAGTATTTTCCAAATCAGATAATGAACATCTAGATCATTTAAAAAGAGTATTCATTAAATGTAGAAAGTTTGGTATATCCTTAAATCCTAAAAAGTCACTTTTTGGATTAGAAGAAGGAAACCTCCTGGAACACATTATTTCAAAAGAGGGCATTAGAATTGATCCAACTAGAATAGAAGCAATCCTGAATATCAGTCATCCTAGAGACATTAAAGAGTTACAAGAATTTGTAGGAAAATTAAATTTTCTTAGAAGATTCATCTCTAACTTAGCAGATCTACTTAGAAATTTGAATAACATGTTGAAAAAGGATTCAATAATTAAGTGGAAAGTAGAGGCTAAGTAGTGTTTTGAAGCAGTCAAAGAGGCCCTTACTAAAACACCTATCCTCATAAGTCCTAATTTCAAAAAAGATTTCATAATTTTTTCATTTGCTTCAGAACACACCATTATAGCAGTCTTGTTGCAAAAGAACGATGAGGGTTATGAACGACCCATTGCTTTATTCAGTAAATCCTTGAGAGATGCAACACTAAAGTATAATGTCATGGAAAAACAAGCTCTTGCTTTAGTGAAATCTATAAAATATTTCAGAGTATACATTCTATACTCTCACGTAATAGCATATGTTCCAAACTCAGTTGTAAAGGACATTATAACTCAGAATGGGCCTGATGGAAAGAGAGGCAAATGGATTGCCACAATACTGGAATATGACTTTGAAATCAAGCCTACAAAATTAATCAAAGGCGAAGGTTTGTCCAAACTCATGGCTGAATCAAACTGTCAAGCCTTAGATATAAATTTCATTGCTGCCCTAGATGATCAAGAAGAGATGGCGACTCCACAAATTAGTGAAGCTTTCAAAGATTTACCATGGTATGCAGACATTATATTTATTTTACTCAACTTACAAGCTCCTCCTAGTTTATCTAGAACTAAAAGAAGATTCTTAAAAATGAAAGCAATGAAATATTGTATCTTAGATAATGTTTTATTTTGGAAAGATCATGGTGGCATTCTGTTAAATTGTTTATTAAAATATGAAGCTGACAAAGTAATGCGGGAATTTCATGCAGGAGACTGTGGAGGGCACCTTTACTAGAAAACAACTGTTGACAAAATTTTGAGGGCAGGTTTTTATTGGCCCACTCTTTTTGCAGATGTTAGAAAGTATGTGATCTCCTGTCACAAATGCAAAATATTTGAAGGGAAGAAAATCTTACCATTTCCCCTCAAACTTATCTCAAAAGAAATTCCATTTCAACAATGGGGTTTAGAATTCATTGGTGAAATTCACCCACCCTCTTACCCATCATAAATGGATATTGACAGCCACTAATTAAATATACCAAGTGGATAGAAGCCATCCCTTCTAGACAAGCTACAAACTCTGTCATTATTTCATTTCTTGAGAACAACATCCTTTCTAGATTTGGATTCCCAAAAAAGCTCATTACTGATAATGTGGATGCCTTCAAATCTAAGAAAATGATTGATTTTTGTAACAAATACCATATCACCCTAGGCCATTCCACTGCCTATTACCCTCAAGGTAATGGATTAGTAGAATCTTCAAAAAAAATCCTAGTCAACATCATCAAGAAGCTATTAGAAGATAACAAGAGAACCTGGAATAAAAATTTGGTTAATTCCCTATGGGAAAACAGACTAACTACTAAGAAATCTATTGGTACATTTCCCTATCAATTGGTATATGGGATGGATGTTATTTTTCCATATTCAATAGGAGTACCAGTGATGAAAATTATTCAAGAGATGTAAGTAGAACCAAATGACATCCAAAGGAGGATAAATCAGACAATTCATTTGCATCAAACCAGGGAAGAAGTTTATATCAAATCCCAAGTAATTCAGGACAAAATAAAGAAGATATTTGATAAGAAAACTAAAGAAGATGATTTTTTCATAGGTGATCAAGTACTCAAATGGGAATCCAGAAGGGAAGACAAAGGAAAACATGGGAATTTGATTTTATTTGGAAGGGCCCATACATCATTTATGGTTACAGAGGTAACAATGCATTTTTCTTGAAAGAGTTAGATGGAACAAATCTACCAAGTGGACTAGTCAATGGTTGAATGTTGAAGCACTATTTTTCACCAGAATAACCAGTAGTTCATTTTATTCTATTTTACTCATTGTAAATATCATAAAATTTTTATATTGGATTGGATGATTATCTTGTAAATTTGAAGCCCGAAGAGAAGGCCCTAAGCTTTAAAAGATATAACATCATATGTTTGAATAAAGGAGATTACAGAAAGTAGTTCCAAAGAAAGCAAAGTCAAAATTCCAAGGCCACTGAACTGAAAGTTCTTGACATCTCACAAGGAAATGTCATCCCCAAGTGGAGCCACTGTTAGGGTCCTATAATAATGGGGATCATAATTTTGAGTTTCCTAGGTTTAGTATTTTAATATTGTACATACCTTTTCTTTTCTGCAAATGTTTTCCAATATTAAAAAATGAAAAGAGGGTATGTCCTAAAATAATAATCAAAGGACCAAAATAAAGAAAGATAATAAAAAAACATATAAAATATGAACACCACAAAAAATAAACAAAAATAAATTCTGAAAGTGTTGCACATTCAAATGCCACTACTCTTAGTTTACTTTTCTTTTGAAAATAAAATTGTGTGCAACTTGTCTAAAATTACATAGTTCATGATGATCAGACAGTTTAATCTTGATTATTCATGCCTTTAAATTTCATGTCATAATAGTTAGTGAATAAATATCTGACCAAATCATTTAATCTTGGCAGATCAGTAGTTAGGTAGAGAATAAAATGAGCTCATAAGTTTAATCTGAGCCATTGGAAATTATAAGGTTAGAAATAAGTTATTTTTCTTATCAAAAGAAAATAAAAGGGTCAGCAAGCTGAAATGCACCCGATAAAGGAAATAAAAAATGTGAGGGTAAACAAAGGGTAGGTAGAATAATTTCACAAGTTATGGAAAGCATCATTTGGTTTATCTCTTATCACTAATATCTTTCTAGACACATTCCCCTTGCTAAAAACCCTCTTTCCACTCTTGGATGTCATTTCCCCTTATTCTAAATCCTTTTCCCCCACTAAAACCCCTTCCCCTTGACTAACTCCACATTATAAAATAAAATATGCAAAACCCACTTTTTCATAGTTTAAAGCGAAAAATAAATATTAAGTGGCCCCACTTCCCTTTAATTAAACCCCTCCGCCTATCTATTTTCCCAACCTTATATCATATTAACCCTTCCGCTTTAATACATTCCCTGACATTATATTAACCTACTGCCTAATATATTTCTTAACTCCCCACTATATTAATCCCCTGACCCACTTATATTAAAACCCTTTGCATATTTTTTTTCCTGGCCCTATCTCTCAGAACCCCCAACTTATCCTACCACCCGTCAATCGTCCGATTGGCACCACCCATATCCAATGACTCCTGATCCTTTTCGCACCCCTCAATGTCTGATTTTTAAAACTAATGGGGGGCTGCGAAATGGATGGTTTCATACCCCCTCCCCCTTGCCATGCGACACTCCCACAAATTATCATACCCCCTCATCCTAAAACCGCCTAACCACCTTTTTGCATGCGATAATGTGCCAGACCACCTTCTGCCATGCGATGAAACCACCATGTTTGAAATAATCCACCCTCGCACCATTGTGATAAACCAAAGTTAAAAAGTAATAAATCCCAACTCTTTACCGTTATTTCCTTATTTATGTACAATTGCAAAAATACCAAAAGAGCCATTGCCGACTGAGAATTGAAGCCCGCAAGTGCCAGAACCCCTTCCAAGACCAAAACTTTTATTTTCTAGGTAATCCTAAGTGCCCGACACCATATAATACAATTTTTAACTCAATAATTAAATGAATTAATGGCCTCCCAAAGCATACAAACTGTAAATCCTCTTCAACCACCAGTTTTAGATATCGACCACACCCCTTTGGTCGATAAATACTTCAAAATCAATGATACTGTAATTGATTCCAACCTTTTGGAGCTCCACTGCTAGAGCCATGATAAATTCGTTGACCAAGAAGATGATATCCATCTGTGGGATTCAAATTTACCCAAATACATATTGCCATAGAACTTTCAGTTCCCAGAACTCATTAGATTATGCCAAATGAGATATTTTCCTAATGAAAGAGCTTTAGTGACCCCAAACCAAGAAATCCTATTCACAATCACTGCTCAATCTATCAATCAAATTTTGCAGATTCAACCACAACTTGATAAAGTGCCATTATCCATTGAAACCCATACTGAACTCTACTTGAAGCTAGACTTCCCAAAAATATTCCAAATCTTTCAAACTTTCCTCTCTCCATCAGTAGAAACCTCTAAAAATAATCCTCCATACTCAGCTTCTATGTTTTCAGAAAGAACCAGACAGGTTGTAACCATGATGTCATGTATTTTAGGATATTTCACTGATGAACATGTAGATGCATCTATTCTTGGTTTCTTATCCATCTTTTTCCTAGGTCAGCCTCCAGCTACAATTGTCAATTTTTCCCAATACCTAGCAGATGTAATCCATGATCAGCTAGTCAAACTACCAGAAGAAGGGGTATTCAAATACTCCTCAGTTTTATTTCATATGTTTATATATTTCCAATCATAAATGTTTGTAGTTAGCCTCCAAAAACTGGACACAGAGGGTAATCCCCAATCTGTTGTCTTTTGGACATCCTTGATCATAAAGGATTCCACTGAATTCAGCTTCAAAGAATTCATTGATTCTTTTGTTTATCTAGTTGTTAATATGCTAAGCAGTAGCATTCAACCTAGAATCAGTGAAGAGATAAAAAAGGTTTTACAATTGTTAGATCAGAGTAAAAAAAGAGACTTGTATTTATACCATAATCATACAAAAATCAGAGTGTATGGAAGCTCACTAGTTCCATACAAGCTCCCTAAATACCTCCCAATAAGGATATTTTCTTTAGAATACATCAGACATATTTTGAATTCAGATGAAATCAATTTCCTTTCAACTAATAAAAAGACCCAATTCAAGATTAAAAACCAGCTAGGGCCTTTTATATGCAATAGTAGAAATGTTGGACAACAAGTAGAGAAATGTTTACAAGAGTTCAAGTTCAGTAGCAGTTTCAAATGGTCTTATGACCCCTTGGGTGTTATAAGTAAATTGAGATTTAAGTTCAAATTGACCCCTTTCATTCATGAATCAAAGCCTGAAATTGAAAAGTACTCCAACCCGTCAGAGTGGTTGGAAAATACGTTACAGGAGGTAGAGAAGCAGGTTGATACTAGTTCCATCTTGCTAACTCCAGCCCCACAGGAAATAAATTCAAAGAGGGCAAGAGAGGAAGGCTCTTATTCTACAGAAACTACTTCTGATACTAAATTCAAGCCTATGTATAGAAATAAGACCAAGCTAAATCCAGTGATAGAGTAGGAAGAGATAGTTGATACAATTGAAATTATTGAAACATATATTGTTATCAGAGATGATGCACCTCCAACACTTTCATAAGAAACACATCAGCCATCAAATTCCTGTGCACAAATAATTTAGAAGAAACACAGTGCAGAGGTTTTATCATCTAGCAAAACAGTTGAAAAAGAGAAGGATATCATGGAAAAATACAAAGAAATCAAAATCAGAAATGAAGCATTTAAGGCTGTAACATATGCATAGTATTGGAAGAAAAATCCTAGTGATCAGAGTAGGTTGCTTTCAGCTTATGACCTCAAGACAAGGAAGATGCAACTGACATTTCTACATCCAAAGGTGCAGGCTCCCAAAACATCAGAATATTATACTAAAAAAACCTTTGAATTTCCTGCCAAATATGTACATCCAATTGACCAGATTGAGTTTCACAAACATGCAGGAGAAATGATCTATTCCACCATGACACACAAATATTTAAGTGTCCATAAGTTACAAAACTCTCTAGAAAATATAAAGACGTAGTTTAAGCTAGAGAAAGCTTCATCACAAGAAAATGATAACAGGATAAAGTCACTTGAATATTTGGTAATGGAAGTTGGTTATGATCCTAAAAATATCAAATCAGTAGAAGAAATAATAAAGAAGAAGAATACAGACATAACTGCATTGAAGAAACAACTAAAGTTACCAAATATAGAGCATCCAAAAAACAAAGAGGTTTTGGAAAATGAAAATCAAAAGGATGAAATTATGAATCTCATCATTCAGTTGATAGCTCAACTAAAAGAAATGGAAACATCAATGGACAAACTAGTGTAGGAAACGAAAGCCAGCGTGGAAGCAGTTCCCATTACTGTTATTCCTATAGCTTCTACATCAGCCCCATTGCCTACAACAGCTCCAGTATCAACAACAGTTCCAGAAACTTCATCAACAACAACATCAGCTATCCCAACAACCCATCCCACTGATGAGGCCAACAAATTGATCAAGGCAATGCAAGATATGTCAATTCAAACTACTGAAATCAATAAACTCAAAGAACAAGTGAATAGTTTAGAAGATACAAAGAAATTGGCATAAGTAATGTATCAAGCAGAAGCACAGAAAGAAAACAGATTAATTGAAAGAATCCATAAGTTAGAAAAAGAGCTATCACTAAAAGAGCCTTTAGCCCAAGCAAAACAATAGTTGTGGGCCAATATCATTAACTGAGTTAATGATATTTGGCCTTCTATACAGGTTATATTTGAACAGAAGGACTTGGTAAAAGAAGTTGGTAATGAAATTCAAAAGGTCAAAGAAGAGCTTGGAAAGAAACCAGAGGATGATTCTTAGATAATAAAATTCCTGAATTCTAAAAGTAAACAGGAATTAGAAGAACTTGGGATAAAAGACAGAACAAAGAATATCTTAGAGGTGAAAAAAGTGATTTCCAAAAGAAATCTGATGATACAATTTGAAGACAAATTCCAAACAATGGAGCTGAAAGTGAATAGGTTTATAAACAAATTTTATTTTTTGAAGCATAAAGGTTTGCCAAATCCTTTAGTAATCAATGATAAACTCATGAGACATGAAGACTATGATAAAAATATCAGGGAAGTAGCTGAAGAGACTTCCAACAATTCAGCAATGAAGGGCGTTCCTACAGGCAAAGTGCTCCTTCAGAGTTTAGAAAATTTATTTTACCTTCAACATGAGGTAAATCACCTTTTTGTGAATAAGCCCATGTTTTCCAAATACACAGAGATAGATGAGATTTACCAAAGGATGATTAAGATCAAATTTCCTGATGAAGAAACCTGGGAAAAATGGTGCGATTTAATGTGACAGGTGAAAGAAAATACAGGTAAAATAACTCACAGGTTAAACAATAGATAGATGAAAGACATATGAAAGAAAGAAAGCATGAAAGAAGACAGATTAAAGAAGCATACAACGTGAAAGAAACAAGTAACAACAATAAAATAAAACAGGGACAAATTTCAGTCAGTTACTAGGTGTCACTATCTTCTTGCATGAAGATATTTTGTTTTCCTTAAATAAATCCTAGTCAGTTGACAGGAAATTTTTTGTAATAATTTTTATAAATACTTCATCATTTCGAAGTATAGAGGGTAGATTTATAAATATTTCTATAGCTTATTGATCTACTACCTAAGGGTTATTGTACCATTTCCAGTTGACAGACAAGACAAGTAATAAAGGCATTTCTTTACATGATTCATGTGTTGAGCTATTTCAGTGAAGTATAATTTCAATTGTTCATGTTCTTTTCTTAAGTATTCCATAATCTTTAATGTGTTCTAAGGTTGAATGTTATAACTGGAATTTTATTGCAAAATTTGTTTAAATACACTTTGTTTGAACTGTTATACATTTTTATGGTTTCTTCTGATATCTGGTTTAGAGAATTCTTAATTGCTCTCTGATCCTGATTGACCTCCTTCACCTTCCTTCATTATCTAGTTTAAGGAATACTTAACTTCTCCTTGATCCCAACTAAAAACCACTTCACCATTTAGCATGAGATCTGATTTTGCTCCGCTATCCTGCCCTGTAACACTTCCTTTATAATTTGATCTTGTTCTACTTTCAAGGTATATTGAATCCATAGCCCAATGGAAAATAGAAAGGCACATATCCATCTAAATCAATAATTCCACCAATAAATGAAAACCAAACCAAACAAGCATACATAACTAGCCCAAAATTTATTAAAAAAACAAAGTTAAATCGTTAAGAGAGAGCCCTCTCTAAGAATTATGAAGGATAGATCCTAATCTCCAAAAGTGGTTGATAGTTACCTATGTTATTCATTTTTAACGCACATAACAACTCTTAGGAAATTTCAGAGTGATAACAGGTGTATCACAGTGCACAAGGCGACAGATTCGATTACCTATGGATGGATATCAACCTATAGGGTACTCCCAAAATATACTTGATGGTGCATGGGAGTTTCATCCATAGTAGTGTTGTCTAATGAGTAATCGTTCGATTAGAGTGTTCCCATATACTTTTCATGTGAGCATCATCTGATATACCCAAAGGTACATGAAGAACGATCCTATACACTTACGTACATGGCATGGGATTTCACCCCTGGGATACAACACTAGAAAACAACGACATATCCTACGTTTAACGATGCTGGAACACGTCTCTAGCCTAGACCTATAGATGTTTGCGTTAATGGTCCAAATGCTCCTTAGGTTAATTAAGATTAATTTTATAATTGACCTTGAATTATGCAACTAATATGAAAAATGAACTCTTTTCATTTTCAATGAAAGCTATCTAGTATAGGGAATAAGTGAAAACATCGATGCAACAATCCAATATGCAGCCAACAAGAGATTCCTAACTAGATATTTCAACTTCACAATTCCAACGCAAAAACCAAAAAGTAAATGAATTTTAATTCACTAAAGTTCACCTACATGAGTTCTTTATTTTTGAATGAGTGTGCACTTATTCGATTTCAATTCCAACCAATGTAATATATGCTTAATGAAAATCTCAAAAAAAACTTACCAGTGCAATGTAATCTAATGCAATTTCCATAACTAATGATCAACTTTGAGATGAAGGCTTAACAAATTCATATGCAATTTCTTTTCTGGTTTTCAAAAGGACTAAAAATTCTTATTAGACAACAAATCAATAATTCCATCAACACATGAAAGCAACAAAAAAGTAGATTTGATTTACTCAGAAAACTAAACATTCAACCAAAGTTCGTTTTCACTACTTCAACATGGAACAGAGTCTTGCAAACAATTAAGAAATTAACAACAATAAGTCAAAATTCTATGCAAACGAAGCAGGAGAAAATTTTTAGTGATCAATACATTCTATATCTTCTGACAAAAACCCTAACAAATCTCAATTTTTTCGACCAACGTGGGCAGACATTGGAAGACAAGGTATTAAGCGCGATTGTAAGTAACCAAATCCACACTGACAACAATCAGTTTTTCAGAGAAAAATGCACTAGAAGAGAGAAGCTTAGGAACAAATAAAAACAATTGAACATATATTCAAATTTGACACTCTAACCAACACACTACTCAAAATGTAGATCTATAATAAATCAAAGCTACATATCACTAGGAATTTGTCCAAACTTATCAAAAGAGACAAAAAACAAAATGAGGTTTGAAGGGTTATGTACTCCCCAGTATGGTTTCCAGTTTTTTGTGTAGGCAATCCTTTCTGCGGACAAAAACGATCATGCTAGTCCTATTGGAGGATATAGCAACAAAAGAAGACAATTACATGTAATCTTTCCTAATTCATACTAGAAAATGCAAAGGAGGATAGATATCATACCATCCTCAGATGATAATACCCTTGATGTCGACCTTGACTCTTTTGATTCCAAGTACACAATCTTCTCTTTGTTTTTATAGATGAGTGCCTACAAGAAAGATCAAGTGTAGACAACAAACACATGCGAAGCATAACACTTTCTAATACAAATTATGTAACAGATCAAGGAGTATTACAATAAATGAACAATAGTTGAATCATTTATGGAGAGAAAACATATATTGTATTATAAATATATGGAAAAGGGAGCATTACAACAAATTAAGCCTTGATGTTGGAAGCCTCCTTCAAGTGAGATTCCAAGTCCAAGACTTAGCCTTCAAACACCTTTCTCCTTTGCAAATAGGAAACATTTGGGCATAATTAAAGACTTAGGATGACAAACATCTATTAGTGGATAGTGGGAAATTAATTTATATGGAAGGAGAGGGAGTTGAGGATCCATGAAAATAGGGAGGAGTTCCACATCTCAAGGGAGAGATCCATGGAAGGAGTATCTAGGGCTAGGAATGGGAGGTCTTGTTCCAATATTTATCTACCCGAAACCATGTCATCATTCTCGAGCCTTCTAGTAAGACAAGCTTCACCTTCATTTTTGGAAAAAATACCTGAAGAGGATCAGTGTGGTTTTGCCTTCTTAAATTCGCACTAACAGTGTGAGGCAAGTATAATGCCACAGGTTAACAATGTGAGACACTAGCTATGAAGAATGCGTTGGGCTTGAAAACAAAGGTTTTTGACAAGTTCTTCAGAATTTTTCCAAGGAAATATTTCTTCCTTTTCTTCAGGGATATTCTTCTGATTACCACAAACATGGTTTATGGTGAATACATTGTTCATGACAGCTTTCATCAGTTTGCAACACTTGCAACATTGACGACACAAAGTGTGACACTTCAAGGTATGAGATTAGAAGTGTGACAAAATATTGTATAAAAGATTCCCCCTAAAGCATGATGTCAAAACAGGAAGCGGTGGTTGAAGTGCTTTACAAGCAAATACAAGGACTTAGAGAACCACCATCAGGAGACCTGAAAATCAAACATAATACAATATAGCTGACATCTTTGATGTGACTATGCTTAAATTGTAAGTGTCTAACAATATATAGATACATGACATGGACGTAGCCATATGAATAGAAAGGATCACGTTTACAATCATAAATACTTAATAACTCCATGCAGTCTGGATTTACCAAACGAAACCCAGGGACTTCACCTCTGTCTCGATTTTACCAAAGTATGAATATTACCATGCAAATAGATGGGTTGTAGTTGAACATGGTAGAAACCTCCTGATTTCTGGTCAATGATGTAAACCATTAATAGGTACGAGAGAAACCACCAATGATAACAATGGCTCTCAAGTTACAACAACACAATCCACAAGTGTGAACAATGAAATTGAAGTCGAACACTCAGAGAATCATTTGATCAAAGGCCAGTGATGTGAACCTATATTTGAATGCGAATAACCTTCCATTGAGGCACGCAAGCTCCAAGTTACTGAAAGGGAATTCCAAGATCATCTTCCTAGATAATGTGTTGGAGTCGACATGAAGTGATACGTCGAAGGAGGGCTATAATTTTTCCCACATCATCAACATGAAACATAGGATTTTTCAAATTTGGTAAGATTGATTCAGGATTGAAGCATAGAAATTCAAGCAGGGTATAACTGGTTTGAATTTTCAGGTGGGACTTCTCTTGAACATATCAGTGACATGACACTGGAATTTGGCAGCATTTGACTCAAAATAGGATGAGAGGTCATGGTGACAAAAGGATATAATCGAATTAGAGGCAAGTCTATTTCCCAAACCTAGTAAGACAAGTGACAAAGTGAGGATGTCTCAAACCTGACACAAGTTACAAATAAGTGTCATGTTCAAGAGCGACATATTTCCTTTCACACAAAATACAGGATATATGTTTCCTTCTATTTTCCCCCACTATTTCTAGCGATTACCTCTTTATTTTTAATCTCAATATTGAAGAGGATACCATATGCTTGTCGTATAAGTTCATCCTTCGGATGAATCCATCCTATTATTTTTAATGAGCCCTAGGAGGGAGTAGCTCGGTCTCGTCATGGTGACAAGTCCTTCATCATTTTTATTTTTACGAGTGTTATGGTCCTATAATAATAGGGATCATAATTTTGAATTGGCTATGTTAAGTCTTGTAATATTGTACATAACTTTGCATTTCTGCAAATGTTTTCCCATATTTAAAAAAATTAAAAGAGGGTATGTCCTAAAAGAATAATCAAAGGACCAAAATAAGGAAAGATAAAAAAAGATATAAAATATGAACCCCATAAAAAGAAGAAAAAATAAATTCTGAAAGTGTTGCACATTAAAATGCCACTACTCTTATCTTACTTTACTTTTGCAAATAAATTTTGTTTAGCTTGTTCAAAATGCCACAAATTCATGATGATCATACAATCTAAACTTGATCATTCACGCCTTTAAATTTTATGTCATGATAGTTAGTGAATAAAGATATGACCAAACCATTTAATCTTGTTAGATCAATAGTTAGGTAGAGAATAAAAATGATCTCATAAGTTTAATCTGAGCCATTGGAAGATATAAGGTTAGAAATAAGTTAGTTTTCTTATCAAAAGAAAATAAAAGAGTCAGCAAGCTCAAATGCACCCAATAAAGAAAATAAAAAATGTTAGGATGAATAAAAGGGTAGGTAGAGTACTTTTCAAAGATTATATAAGCCTCATTATGCTTATCCATTATCAAAAAACATTTTCTAACACCTTCCCCTTACTAAATCCCTTTTTCCTCTCTTGGAAACCATTTCCCCTTATCCTAAATTTTCTTCCCTTGCTAAAAGTACGCCCTTTCCCCTTTAAATAAAACTTTATGTTTTCACAAAAACATACAAAACCCACTTTAAATAGTCTAAAGAGCGCTTAATATATTTCAGGCCCCACTTTGAATTAACCCTCCCGCTTTATATATTCCCCGAACCACTTTTTATTTTTAAACCCTCCGCCTATCTATTACCCGAACCCGCCTCTCTTTGAAAAATCCCAACTTCTCATACCGCCCAATCACCGTTGATCACATCGAATGACCTCCAAACCCTTTCACACTCCCCGTTGTTTGAAGTTTAAAACATGGTGGGGGGGGGGGGGGGGGTGCGAGATGGGTGGTTTCATTCCCCCGCTCCTCTACCACGCAACACTTCCTCATTCTATCACACCCCCCCACTCCCAAACCACTAAACCACCTTTTGTTGTACGATAAACCACCAAACCACTTCCAAGGAATGCGATAAACCACCACCTTTTGAAATAATACAACCCCCAGGCCATGCGATAAACCCCATTTTTCAAAAAATAGAAAACCCCACATTACCGTTATTTCCTTATCTCTGTTGATTTGTGAAAGAGACAAAAAGCCATTGCTAACCAGAATTGAAGCGCAACCACTACTTGGACCCCTTCCACGACCAAAGCGCCATTACTCCAGGTAACTCTGAGCACCCATCTTCATCAATTAAGCACATAAATGGATAATCAAATTGAATCAATGGCTTCTAAAAACATTCAGACAATAAACCCTTTGCAACCACCCTTGATAGATGTCGACCACACTCCTTTGGCCGATAAAGAATTTAAAATAAATGACATTGTGACTGATATAAAAATTTTGGAGCTTCATTGCTAGAGCCATGACAAATTTGTTGATCAGGTAGATGATATTCATCTCTGGGACTCAAACTTGCCCTGAAGTCATTAGACTATGTCAACTCAACTATTTTCCAAATGAAAGAGCCATAGTCACCCCTGACTAAGAAATCATGATTACAATCACTGCTCAATCCCTTAATAAAATGTTTCAAATTCAATCACAACTAGAGGGTGTTCCTTTCTCCTTTGAGACCCTTATTGAGCTTTACCTAAAGCTAGATTTCCCTAAAAGGTCTCAAATATTTCAGACTTTCCTCCCTGAATCAGCTCAATTTCCTAAAAGCAACCCACCATACTTTGCTACCATATTTCTAGAAAGAACAAAACAAATTGTGACCATGCTGTCTTATATCCTAATATATTTTACCGATGAATGGGTAGATGAATACATCATCGGTTTCCTCTCTAATTTTTTCCCAGGCCAGCCTCCATCTATACTCTTCAACTTTGCCCAATTCCTGGCAGACACAATGCATGATAAAATGATCAAACTGCTAGAAGGAGTGTTCAAATACTCCTCAGTATTGTTTCATTTGTTCATATATTTTCAATCATAAAGGTTTGCAGTCAACCTACAAAAGCTGGACACAGAGGGTAATCCCCAGTCTATAATCTTTTGGACATCCTTAATCAGAAAGTATTCCAATGAATTTAGTTTCAAAGAATTTATTGATTCTTTTTTATACCCAGTGGTTAATATGCTTAGCAATAGAAATCAACTTAGAATCAATAATGAAATAAAAAAGGTTCTATAGTTATCAGATCAGTTCAAGACGGGAGACTGGTATTTATACCAAAATCACATAGAGATAAAAGTGTATGGAAGCCAACTAGTTCCTTATAAGCTTCCCAAAGACCTCCCAACGAGGATATTTTTTTTAGAGTACATCAAGCAGATCTTGAATTCTGATGAGATAAATTTCCTTTCAACCAAAAAGAAAACTCAGTTCAAGATAAAAAACCAACTAGGGCCTTTTATATGCAATAGTCAGAATGCTGGAAAGGAAGCAGAAATATGCTTACAAGAGTTAAAGTTTAGCAGCAGTTTCAAATGGTCATATGATCCCTTGGGTGTCATAAACAGATTAAGAATTAAGTTTAAACTCATCCCTTTCATCCATGAATCTAAGCTTGAAATTGAGAAATATTCTAACCAGTCAGAGTGGTTTGAAAACACTCTACAGGAGGTGGAGAAGCAACTTGATACTAGTTCCATCCTTCATACTCCAGACCCACAGGACATAAATTAAAAAAGGGATAGAGAAGAAGGTTCTTATTCAGTAAAACTACATCTGATAGTAAATTCAAGCTTATTTCCCCAAACCAATTTTTATTTTTAAACCCTCTGCCTATCTATTACCTGACCCCGCCTCTCTTTGAAAACTCCCAAATTCTCATACCTCCCGATCACCGTTGATCACATCGAACGACCTCCAAACCCTTTCACACTCGCCGTTGTTCGAAGTTTAAAACATAGGGAGGGGGTGTGATATGGGTGGTTTCATTCCCTCGCTCCCCTACCATGCATCACTTCCTCATTCTATCACACCCCCCCACTCCCAAACCACTAAACCACCTTTCATTGTATAATAAACCACCAAACCACTTCTAAGGAATGCGATAAACCACCACTTTTTGAAATAATACAACCCCTGGGCCATGCGATAAAACCCATTTTTCAAAAAATAGAAAACCCCACATTACTGTTATTTCCTTATCTCTGTTGATTTGTGAAAGAGACCGAAAGCCATTGTGTAATGTTCCCAAATCGGAACAGCTAGCAATCCATGGCTGGAAAATGCATTTTCCAGAAATGGAGGCAGCAGGATTTGAAACCAGGACCTGGATCCCTTAGATCAATGTGTCTAAGAATGAAATCCAAGAGATGGCTCCAAAGAACTCCTTCTAAGGTGGTTAAACAGATCTACCACACTTAGATGTCCTCGGGAAATGCCCGGTGAATGATCTGCAATAATGTAAGCACAAGAGCTGGCATGACAATGTTATTATACAACCATGAGCATATGAAGATCTGAATAGCTAATGAATAATGTTATAGCAGCAAAGATAATACAAGTTAGATATCATTTTTGGGATTCAACTACGTTAATTTAGTCATTCATATATGACCATTTCCATGAGAGGTAGTCGTAACTGACTAATTTCTCATGATTTTTGAATAGTACACTTAGCACTCATTGCATCGGGTGATGCTCACAGGGGTGAAGAAGTGGGATTGAAACTAGTGAAATGAATCACATAGCATCAATCATCACTTCCGAAGCTTGCACCCGGTAACCAGGACTTCTCGGGAGGTCACCCATCCCAGAACTCCTCTGGCTCAAGCACGCTTAACTGTGGAGTTTTCCCCCAAGTTCTTGAGGAAAAAACCTCTCAAGAAAGGCAATCCAAGCCTCAACAAGACATGTACATGAAAATAGAGAATACTGCTATTTCTGCATAAACCCAGGCTATGAGGACGCAGTTTATATGGGGAACTGCTCCATATTACATGATAATTGAAATATATGACAATATATGGCTCAAATAAAGTGGGGGAGCAAAGCTCTAACCCTTGAAAGCAACAATACAACAATCCTCCAAGGGATTGGCTGAAATACACAAAATGGAAAAAATGCCGGAGTTGCTGGGCAGCAACTGCAACTCAAATATGGAACTGAATAGAGAAGGATGAATATGATGAGAAATATGAAGTAAACCTCCCCCAATAGATCTCCAAAGTGAAAGTTTGATCCTTACACTTGAGATCTCACCCTCCAAACAATCTGCAAACCCTTACTGCATATACTTCATGAAAATAATGCAGTCACTAAGAGGGATTGCGCAGTGAGTGGAATAGAACACTATGGCCAAGTGCCAAGATCTGAAAATCAGCTCCCAAGCTTCCAATATGATCCCCCAAAGAAAGGAAAGACTATTTCTCTGAAAAACAAGAGATGGAAGAGGTGTTGTGGAGTTTCCACTGCAACACCCTGCAACACATAGTTATGCTACTGCAGAAATAACACTGTCCTGGAGGAGGATGCTTTAGCCTTGAGCCAAGAGATGTGAAGAATGAAGAACCAACCTTCAAGAGGCCTCTCAAAAAGGTGAGGAAATCCTAAACAGGAATTCCTCGGCAATTCTTGCTAAACAACAAAGAATGCACAATGTCTGAATAGACATGAAATGAATAATCATAAGCATGAATAACAATGGCTCTCCTCCTCTCCATATATAGCAAGTGAAGGCTCTCTCTCCATGGACCCCATCCATTATGGTTTCCTCCATAAAGGAATATTCCCTCCTCTATCTCTGTGCTGTCCCATGTAGTGCTTTCCACCTCATACCCAACGTTGTTTGACTTGGTCAAACTTAACCAAGCCTCTTTGCAAAAGTCTCCTTTCACACATGAGGGTGTGAAATCTAGTTCCATGGTTGATTCATTTTCATACTTGAGGGATTTTGTCTATTTTTTTATTTCCATTGGGCCTCCTTACCCAATTATTCATCTCCTAAGTGAAAATAGACAAAATTAATATTCCAATTTATTGAAGGAAAATTTGGAATTTTATAGTCCTCCCCTCCCAAATATTTCTTGTCCTCAAGCAACTGCAAGGATATAACTAGAAAGTCTCCACTCAAGGCATGGAATCTGAAATGTGATGAGGAACATTTTCCCCATATCAATCCTCCATCCCCAAGCAATCATCCAAACAAAAAGAGTCACCTCCCAACATGGTAACTCTTGAAAATGTCCTTCCACCTCAAGCTCTAGAAATGAAGGTGGGCTTAAAATCTGAACATGGTAAGCATCATAGCCTACCCCCAGCTATCCTTCTCCCCACTTATGATAAGTGTAGAGTGTGTGCAGATCCTGGGCTGCAAAAGTATTGCCCTCAAATGGAAATGTGAAGAGCAAACCTCCAAAGAGTTCGCCTCCATCAATGAAAAACAAGCTGGCCCAAAAAAATCCATCCATGATGAATAGGACAAGCTCATCATAGAGTATCCCAATGAGAATTTTGCTGCAATTTATACATGATGATACATGATACAAACAGTGCCTCACAAGGATACAATGCAGTTCCATCCACTGCAATCTCAGAAAGGAACATGGCAAGTGGCATACAAAATCCATCACATCTACTAAGGAATAGTAAATGGATGAATATAACAACAATACAAGATCAAACACTTGCCCATGGCTGTACAATGGATGTCTATCAAGTCCATGGTCCACCTTAAAAGGGAACACATATGTAGTAGTGGTGGCCATATCTTCTCCCATGCTCCCATTAGAACATGTAGTGTAGAAAATGTGAGAATTCTTCCTACTCAAGGACACATCCAACTCATGTGCCTCTCTCATAATCATGCTTCTTATACAAATCTGATCCATATCAGCAAATTAAGGCATGATCAGCAACAAAATGAAGAAAATTCTGAAGGTTTCAAGTGAGGCAAGAAGGTACCAATAGCTTCCCCAATAGTGACAACGCAGTTTTACAAGCTGCTGCTTGAGGAAAGTACAAGGAAAAATGTTTCTTTTTGCATAGTTAATCATGCATGTCTTCATATGATACATGTTAGAGTGCATAAGCTGAACATACATGTGATGATAAAACATTTTCCCAAGGTTACATAAGAGATGGCTGCCTCCATCATATAGATTGGCCCAATAATGATCATGGAGCAATGTGACAAGCTTGCCCTCTTGTGAAGCAATGCACTGCATAATAATGGTAAGAGTGTGTAAATCAATGAATGTATAAACAAAATTCTCACCACATGCCAGAAGTAATATGGTACATGGATTTATAAGTGAGCCCTCCTTAGTATTGTGGCATGCTATGAAGAAGAATGATCCATGTGCTGCAAGAAGATAATCCTCCTCATGCTTGGAACCCCAAGTCAAGAAGAATATGCCATAGTGATAGATGCCTCTATCGACTACTCTATCATCAATACCTCCTCCTTTTCCACCAAGTGCATCCAAAATGAAGTGATCTTGGGGACACTCCATCCATAAATCTCTGCTCCAAATTGACAACGTTTTGAACTCATGCAAGTAAGCTCCTGTCAATACAAAGCTTTTTCCTTTGACATGCTCCTTTTCAAAGTCTCCTCTAATAATGCTGCAACAAATATGGAATACCTCCCAATATGGAAGTGCTTCCAAATCATCATCAAAGACCAAGGAGATAATTCCATCTCCTCCTCCTCCAACATCATGCAAAGTGTGAGAGAAAATTTTCTCTTGCTCTCTCAAGAACAAACAAAGCAACAAAAGATTTTGCTGCCTCCCCATAATTCCATCATAAAACTCATGTGATGAAGAAAAAATGAATGATATGAGTATCACATCAACACCATGCATCCACACTCTATGCTACTCAATGATGCAAGTATCTTGCCATATTTTTCCCATCCTCCTACTCTTAGGAGGAGTGTTTGCCAAGTGATGGCCAAACTCTTTCAAGAGTAACCATCGCAGCCAAGCCTCCTGCTGCCCGGTATTATATATTTTCAAGTAGCTTCCCAGCTCCTTGCTCATCAACCACATCCACTCAATCCCTTGTGGATGCTTTCTCCTTCTCTTCATCTTGGTATTCCTCCCATGAGGGCTACCATTCTCCCAAATCAAATTCATGTCTTTGCACTTCATGGGATTTTGAAATGCAATCTTCTCAAGGATCAATGAGACCCTATCAAGACCCAAATAGGTGGTAGGAAAAAACCTCCCATCATGATGTGTATGGCTCAAGGAATTTCCAACACAAGCATGAGAGATGTTATCCATCCTAAGATGTCCTCCATCTTCTATCTGCTCTTGTGAGAAAGGAAGAAAGTCTTTGCACTCCATGGTGTGTTGAAGTGCACCTTTGATGAGATCTCTCCTTGAGACCTCCCTCTCATCAATAGTCTTCCAAAACCAATGAGGTCTTGGATCTGAAAGTAGAAGTTCCTCTTTGAGCTGAGAGGAGCTCATTGAGAAAGTGTCATCTTGAAAGGAGAAAGGGTTTCTCACTTCAACATGTCTATTATCATCCTTCAAGGCTTCAAACCCCAACCTCCAATATGATATACAATCCAACAATGGCTCTTGAGAATTATGGTTTGATCCCTTTAATATTGCCCTGTTGCACAACGCAGTGCAACCACACTGCTCTATGGTAGCAGTGTGATTTGACCCTTGGTCATTCAGAAAAAAAAATTTCCACACTGATCAAAAGAATAATAGATTGTGGAAATATTTTCATACCTTGATGTGCATTTGGAACTTCTTGTAGGGCTGCAAGAGTTCCTTCCTCCAAAGTGTTGGCTGCCCCTACTATTGATGCATGTGGCTGCTCCTTCATGAGTGTGACAACGTTATCACAAGGCTCCTCAAGTGGTGGTGTGATCTTCCCTTCTTTTTTCCTTTCATCATCAAAGGTTTTAATCAACCCTTGGATGAAATTTGCAAAAGTTTTCTCCCTTGCATGGCTCAAGTGGCTGCTCCACCAATCATAGGCTTCACCCTCCAAGTGCAGCACTGATATTTCAACAGCTTCTTTCCCTGCTACAGGATGTAGTAGGAAAAATGCCTCCAACTCTCTCACCCAAGTTCTTGCTGTAGACAACCCATCAAAGGTAGACAACATAAATCTATTGCCTCTTATTTATTTTCTGCTACAGGGTCTATTCTCTTCCTTTAGCTAGATGAAATGAGGAAAATCCATAGTCTCCTTGAAGGCTCTAGGTTGAGATCTGTACTCAACAAGGTAATCACTTAGAATCTGATGATCCAAGTATCTTCTATGCTCAATGTTTTCTTCTTGATGAGAATAGGAAGTGCATGGTCCTTCCTCTCCTATTTCAATCTCCTTGACCTCCTTGGAGAGGTCTCCTATGGATCTAAAAATAGATGGGAGTAAACTCATATTCTTCAACATTCTGATCTTCTTGGGCTTAGAATCACAGGCTAAGCCAAGAAAGATGCTCTGATACCATTGTAATGTTCCCAAATCCGAACAACTAGCAATCCATGGCTGGAAAATGAATTTTCCAGAAATGTAGGCAGCAGGATTTGAAACCAGGACCTAGATCCCTTAGATCAATGTGTCTAAGAATTAAATCCAAGAGATGGCTCCAAAGAAATCCTTCTAAGGTGGTTAAACAGAGCTACCACACTTATATGTCCTCAAGAAATGCCCAGTGAATGATCTGCAATAATGTAAGCACAAGAGCTGGCATGACAACGTTATTATACAACCATGAGCATATGAAGATCTGAATAGCCAATGAATAATGTTATAGCAACAAAGATAATACAAGTTCTTGAGGAAACAACCTCTCAAGAAAGGCAATGCAAGCCTCAACAAGACATGTACATGAAAATAGAGAATACTGTTATTTCTACATAAACCCAGGTTATGAGGACGTGGTTTATAAGGGGAACCGCTCCATATTACATAATAACTAAAATATATGACAATATATGGCTCAAATAAAGTGGGGAAGCAAAGTTATAACCCCTGAAAGCAACAATACATCAATCCTCCAGGGGATTGGTTGAAATATACAAAATGGCAAAAATGTCGAAGTTGTTGGGCAGCAGCTGCAACTCAAATATGGAACTGAATAGAGAAGGATGAAGATGATGAGAAATATGAGTTAAACCTCCACCAATAGATCTCCAAAGTGGAAGGTTGATCCTTACACTTGAGATCTCACCCTCCAAACAATCTGCAAACCCTTACTACATATACTTCATGAAAATAACGCAGTCACTAAGAGGGACTGTAGAGTGAGTGGAATAGAACACTATGGCCAAGTGCCAAGATCTGTAAATAAGCTCCCAAGCTTCCAATCTGATCTCCCAAAGAGAGGAAAGACTATTTCTATGAAAAACAAGAGATGGAAGAGGTGTTGTGGAGTTTCCACTGCAACACAGAGTTATGCTGCTGCAGCAATAACATTGTCCTGGAGGTGGATGATTTGGCCTTGAGCCAAGAGATGTGGAGAATGAAGAACCAACATTCAAGAGGCCTCTCAAAAAGGTGAGGAAATACTAAACAGGAATTCCCCAGCAATTCTTTCTAAACAGCAAAGAATGCACAATGTCTGAATAGACATGAAATGAATAATCATAAGCATGAATAACAATGGCTCTTCTCCTCTCCATATATATCAAGTTAAGGCTCTCTCTCCATGGGCCCCATCCATTAGGGTTTCCTCCATAAAGGAATATTCCCTCCTCTATCTCTGCACTGTCCCATGTAGTGCTTTCCACCTCATACCCAATGATGTTTGACTTGGTCAAACTTAACCAAGCCTCTTTGCAAAAGTCTCCTTTCACACATGAGGGTGTGAAATCTAGTTCCATGGTTGATCCCTTTTCATACTAGAGGGATTTTATCTATGTTTTTATTTCCATTGGGCCTCCTTACCCAATTATTCATCTCCTAAGTGAAAATAGACAAAATTAATATTCAAATTTATTGAAGGAAAAATTTGGAATATTACAGTCCTCCCCTCCCAAATGTTGCTTGTCCTCAAGCAACTGCAAGGATAGAAATGTGAAAGTCTCCACTCAAGGCATGGAGTTTGAAGTTCCTGCCAAGGATGTGCATACAATTGACCAAATTGAATTCCACAAGTAGGCAGGAGAGATGATATATTCCACCATGACACATAAAGCTCTAAGTGTCCAAAGTTGGATAACTCTCTAGCAAATGTAAGGTCACAGTTACAACTAGAGAAAGCCTCATCACAAGAAAAAGACAACAGGATTAAGTCACTAGAATATTTGGTAATAGAAGTTGGTTATAATCCAAAATACATCAAAGCAGCATAAGAGATTATAAAGAAGAAAATTGCAGACATAGCTTCACTGAAGAAGCAGTTAAAATTACCAGCTACTAAGCATACATAAACCAAGGAGGTTTTGGAGATAGATAATCAAAAGGATGAGATGATGAATCTAATCATCCAGTTAAAAACTCAATTAAAGGAAATGGAAACATAGATGGATAAACTTGTACAGGAAAAGAAAACTAGCATGGAAGAAATTCCTATTATTGCTATTCCCATAGCATCTACATCAGCTCCAACATCTACATCATCTCCAGCAACTACCTCAAAAACAACATCAGTAATACCAATAGCCCATCCCACTGATGAGGCCAAAAAATTAATCAAAGTAATGGAAGATATGTCCATTCAGACTACAAATATTAACAAGCTCAAAGAACAAGTAAATAAATTAGAATATGGAAAGAAATTGGCAAAAGTAATGCAGCAAGATGAAGTACAGAAATCCAATAGATTAACTAACATAATCCACAAGCTAGAAAAAGAGTTGTCACTAAAAGAACCTTTAGCCCAAGAAAAACAGCAATTGTGGGCCAATATCATTAGCTCAATTAATGATATTTGGCTTTCTATATAGATTATATTTGAGTAGAATGACTTGATAAAGAAGGCTGATGATGCAATTTAAAAGGTCAAAGCCAATCTTGGAAAGAAACCAGAGGAAGCCTCTGAAATAATAAAATTCCTGAATTCTAAAAATAAATATGAATTGGAAGAGCTCGGGATAGCTGACAGAACAGAGACTATATTAGAGGTGAAGAAAGTGTTTTCCAAAATAAATATGATGATACAGCTTGAGGAGAAATGTTAAACATTGGAACTCGCAGTGAACAGGTTTTTCAGTAAGTTTGATGTATTAAGACAGAAGGGTATGCCTAGTCGTCTAGCGATAAATGACAAACTCATGAGACAAGAGGATTATGACAAGAAGTTAAGGGAAATAGCCAAATAAACTTCCAAAATTTCCTCAATGAAGGGAATTCCCACAGGCAAAGTGCTCCTTGAAACTTTATAAAACTTCTTTAACCTCCAACATGAGGTAAATCACCTTTTTGTAAATAAACCTGCATTTTCCAGACATACAGAGGCAGATGAGATTTACCGTAAGATGATGAAAATCAAGATTCTAGATGAAGAAATGTGGGAGAAATGGTGTGCTTTACCATGAAGGGTTAAATAACATACAAGTGAAATAAAGATAGATGAAAGAACATATAGACAACAAAAAGTAAAGAATCAGGGCCATATTTCAGTCAGTTGAAAGGTGTCACTATCTTTTTGCATAAAGATATTTTATTTTCCTAGAATAAATCCTAGTCAGTTGACAAGATATTTTTTGTAATATTTTGTATAAATATTTCATCATTCAAAGTATCAAGGGCCGGTCAAGTGTGGATTTCCGAATATTTCAGTAGCTGACTGATCTTTTTTCCTGAGGGTTATTGTACCAATTTACAGTCGACAGACTGAATCAGTTATAAGGAAACTTCTTTACAGGATTCATGTGATGAGCTATCTCAGTGAAGTATAAAATTTCAATTGTTCATGTTCTTTATCTAAGTATTCCATAAACTTTTATGTGTTCTGAATTTGAATGTTATAAGAGGAGTTTTACTGCAGAATTTTTTTAAATATTACACTCTGATTTTTAACTTTTATACATTTCTATGTTTTCTTCTGATATCTGGTTTAGAGAATTCTTAATTTCCCTCTGATCTCGATTGACTCCTTCATCCTTCTTCATTATCTGGTTTAAGGAATTCTTAATTTCTCCTTGATCCCGATTGAAAAATCACTTCACCATTCAGCCTTGAGATATGATATTGCTCACATATCTTGCCCTATAACACTTTCCTTATAATTTGATTCAGTTTTGTTTCAAATCACATTGAATCCATAGCCCAATTGAAAGTTTATAAGCACCTATTCATCTGAATCCTTAATTCCACCAACCAACCAAAACCAACACAATCAAGCATACATAAATAGCCTAAAATTTATTAACAAACAAAGTTAAATCATATAGAGAGAGCCCTTTATGAGTTTAGGAAGGCTAGATCCTAAGCTCCAAAAGTGGTTTGTAGTTACCTATGATATTTCTTATTAACGTAAGAACAACCTTTGGAAATTTCAGAGTGTTAAAATATTGACGATCGTACTGGGGACAAATCAGTTCCTAGTTAAAATAAATCTTAAAGGAAACAATTTTTCTCATTTTTCACATTAAGGTTTTAAAGGGTTGTTTGAATTTATCATAGAAAGTTAAAATTCTGGCTTCTAAAAGAACATATTATACCAGGGATCATCCTCATCCATAACCTGCTACAATTGTTGATGGTCCTGATAGAATTTTAAGAAAACCTAAAAAAATAGAGATTCAAGGAAGTAGTAGTGAGTTAATCAAAGAAAATTCACTTCCTAAGGAGTTATCAAGCATAGAGATTATTCAATTTCATTTTATTTTGTACCAAATCTGAAAAATCAGTTCATGATACTGTAATAGACCCCAATTTTATTCAGTTTATTGAATCAAAGAAGGATACCATACAACTTGATTTAGATCAACAGGTTCTAGATACTTTTGAAAAAATTGATGCTTTAACCTCAAGTTTGATAAAATACATAGGCGAAGCCTATTTTCAACAATCAATTGAATTAGATGCCCTAACTGCTTCTACCCCTAAGCTCACTATAGTATCTTCAGAAGCTGTAAATACAACTTCATTCAGTACCACCTCATT
This sequence comes from Pinus albicaulis, assembly GCA_034641835.2. Classification (NCBI taxonomy): domain Eukaryota; kingdom Viridiplantae; phylum Streptophyta; class Pinopsida; order Pinales; family Pinaceae; genus Pinus; species Pinus albicaulis. Next base: position 72,607,875 of record CM076575.1, read on the forward strand.
TATAATATCCACCACGGTTCATTCCATAAAACCATTCATACCTAAACTTCCTCTCCAACCTAACGTTTCAAATTCATCTTCAAAAGTTTTGAGTCCATCTTCAAGTACCACTACTTTACCTCCCAGTCAAGCTAAAGTCTTAGCCATGATAGCCAGAGTTTCCCCTTTGGTCTTACAGGCCCCTTTACATGCCATGCCACAAGATTACTAGAGTAAAATTTTTCAGTTCAATCGTACTGGTCAATATACTGCTCAACAACATGTAGATAAAATATCATACTTTTTTGAGTTACATGAAATTGATGAGGTATATGTACAAATGAGATTATTTGCACACAAACTAGTATGAGATGTTAAAAAATGGTTTAAATCTTTACTTGCTGGCCATATTGCTAATTTAGCTGCTTTCCATCGATTGTTTATCAGTATATGGGAAAGAAAGAAAAACCCTCTCCAGATATTGTCTGAATATGAAAACATTAGAAGAGCTCCTAACGAATCTGTTCATGATTACTGTATTAGGTTTAACAACATTTACAATGCAATTCCAGTGAATATCAAACCTCCACTAGACTAGGCCCTAATTCAATTTCCAGATGGTTTTGACACTGATATGTCCTATCAGTTAAGAGAAATAAACCCTGAAACTTTAGAACAGATGCAGAGTAATGCATTTAGTGTAGAAGCTAACTTACTAGCTAAAAGAGCTAGGATGAGGAATGAGAGGAGAGTGACAATTAAGGAAGAACCATCCACTTTAGATGTTAAAATAGATAGTTTAGCCAAAAATGTAGAAATACTAATGGATAGACTAGAAAACATGGAAAGAAAACCTGAGTGGGAAAATCAACAAGGTCCCCAAATTAGAAACCCTAACTTTAGGAAAAATCCTAATACCGGTAAATCAAGAGAAGTTGTACCTTATCAACATATAGACCACCTTTCCAAGAAAATTATGCTGAAAGTTCACAACAGCATGAATAATATCAGGACACCCAGATAAACTTGATGGGAATAAACAATGAAGATGCCATTTTTCTTACCCAGGGAGAACAAGAGTTGTACATGTTACAACAATTACAATTAGAGTATGGATATTCCTTTGATTATAAACAAGGCTATGAATCTACTATCTACGAAGTTCATAAATAGTATAGCCTTAGAAGAAAAAAGAACACAGAGGTTCTTATTAAGAAATTAGTCCACACCCAAACTAAGAAAACAATAGAAACTCCTGTGACCAATATTCTACAAATTCTCCCTAGAGAAACTAAAAATACTTCTAGCCCAAATATTTCAGACATCACATTAACTGCTACTCAAACCATTCCAGACAAGGAAGTTGAAAACAAAATAGTTGACACACAAACTAAATTACCAAGTGTTAATAAATAAGACAAAATTAGACAAACCACAAAAAATCAAATGCCATTCAATATCAAAAGGGAGATAGCAAAATCGAAAATACCAGTTCCTTTAACAGAGCTGGAAAAAAATGACACATACAAGGCACAAATTACTGAAACATTAAGCATAGCTAAAGATGAAGATGTTGTCAACCTCAATGATGATCAACCTAAGTTATTATTTGGTCCTGAAGTAGATGGAAAACATCAACAAGGGGGTGTCCCTCTATTATATATTATCTTAAACATTCATGATAAAATCTTACATAATGCTATGTTGGATTCAGGAGAATATCATAGCTTAATGCCTAAAGTAGTCATGGAAAAATTAAACTTAGACATCACCAGATCCTACAAGGACCTTTTCTCCTTTGATTCTAGTCAAGTCAAATGCCTTGGCCTGATCAAAGATATGTGTGTAACTCTAGTCCAGTTCCCAATAAAGAGTATCGTTATGGACATAGTAGTTGCTGATATCCCTCCCAAATATGGTATGTTATTATCTCGCTCATGGGGAGAAAAATTACAGGTATCACTACAATTAGACATGTCATATGCTACCATTTATGTGTTTGTTCAGCAAAGGAAGCTATATAGAGAAAATTTTATGAAATACATGGTAAGTAGTTCAGAAAGACCACAAAATTTCCCTATCTATTCCATGCATTCTGATCTGGACTCGTTTATCTTATGTAATTCAGACAATGACAAAGATAAAATCACAGTTATAGAAGAAGAACACAAAGAAGTCGATTCTGAAAATATAACACATGAATCTTTGTGGAATTTATATTTTTATGGCTCTGTGAATAGATTAGGAGCTGGAGCTAGAGTATGGATCTACAATTTAGAAAATGATCATTCAGAAGGACATGCTTTCAAATTAAATTTCAAATGCACTAATAACATGGAAAAATATGAAGCATTAGTGCTAGGCCTTCAAATCGTACGAAAAATTGGAGCCAAAAGAGTTTCAATCATGGGAGACTCAGAACTCATTATAAAACAAGTCAAGGGAGATTACCTTGTTAATAACCCTAGACTTAGTCATTACAGAGAAACCATCCTGGACTTAATAGGATGTTTCCTTGAGACTAACTGTGTTGCCATTTCAAGAAAGCAGAATATGCAAGCACATAGCTTGGCCACTTTTTCCAGCACATGCAGGTTACCCTTTTAGCCAAATCATTAGTACACAGCTGAGGTAAGACATAGGCCAACCATACCTGACAATTTGAAGTATTGGAAAATATTTTCACAAGACTCACAAATTTATGATTTTATGAATTGTGAAGGAGAATTTCAGAACTGTAATATAGACACTCATTGTACATTAGATTATACCATAAATAATGAACTAGATGTAAATGATGTAAATAATATAGAACCAAATAAATTCACTAAATTAGAAATGTAAAAATTAAAAACAGTAGAAATTGAGGAAGTAATCAATGATGAATCAGAAGTTTTAAACCTCAGAGATAAAATTTTGCCTAAGGGATTAGCCCCACTAGAAGACCTCTTTGACTCCAATGATGTAGCTATAAAACCTAAAATGGAGCCTCTAAGGTCAGATATAGAGGAATGCAACATAGGAACAAAGGAAAATCCCAAGCTTATCAAGATATCTAAGAAATTACCTCCAGCTGAAAATTTGAAGTACATTAGCTTGTTTAAAGAGTTCCGAGACATCTTTGCCTTGAGTTATTAAGAACTCAAGTCTTATGATACCAGCATTATCCAGCATAAGATAATAGGTTGCCACATAATTAACATGTGGTGGGGAAGATACCACTTGCATATAAGAACCATTTAGTGATGTTGTTTGATTGGGAGATTCTTCCTTCATGTGAGAAACAGAGCACACGAAAGAGAGAATAGACAAGAGATCCCATGACATAAACATATTCACAGCCAAGGATTAAATTAAAATACAAAGGGCCTTGGACAACCATTACATAAATATTTATTATTTTTCCTCCCAAAGTAAGGGAAAACTTAGGAAGTATCCCTAACGGTTGATTGGTTCCTCTGTTAGAAGCCAACAGATTCTTGGTAACTGGCACAAGTTGCGGAGAACCTAAAGCTTTCCAAGTAATTGAGGACAGAATAGTAACATATGTGCCTTCATCTATGATTGTTCCAGGTACATACATATCATAAGCTTGTACTATGACCTAAAAGGGCCTTGTTGACGAGAAAATCTGTCTGACCAACAGCAGGGGATCTCCCCGGTAAAAGGTCCCAATTAGAGCTTGAACAGTTTGGACTAGGGATCCCGTCCGGGGTGTGGGTCCGGCTACCACTGATTTCTCCTTTTCTTTGGGTCTCGCTTAAACTCTATAAAATAGTGGATACACACCTAATCAACTAATACAAGACATATGATTGATGCATTAAATGTACATATGAAACTATGAGTAGCAAGAGAGAATAATAAAGCATGAAGACCGAAGGAAGTGTTGTTAGCAACACTTCATTAGGTTCACGCTTGTAAGTTGTTCTGACCATGAAAGAAACAGTTCCTCATGGAGATAACACCCTTCACTTCCTAAAGGTTTTAAATGATAACACAAACGCAGATAAACAAAGTCATCAACATTTGCTAAGAAAGTGAAATAAACTCAACCACCATTAACGTACTCAGCAAACTGTTATGTAACTATGATGTGAGTTAAATATACAGTTCCCTTAATCTAAAGATGTTCAGAAACTGAAAACATAATACTCAACAGTGCTCATACACATGACAACATCAGATCTGCAAAGGGGTTTTTCAAAAAGCTTGTATTAATGCTTAAATGTATGATCCTTTGGTAATACAATATACTCAGCTCTAGTCCCAAACAAAATATCTTTTTCAAGTTCTCGAAGGAGATGTTTATAAAGCAAAGCATGCCCTTTGGGCTCCCTGAATTTTCGTTTTCCCGACTATTGGGCTGCATTGCGACCCAGTATTTTATGCGACCTACGACCTAAGCTGTTGTTGCGACCTGCGACTTGGCTGGGTTCTGCGACCTTGCGACCTAGTCGCTGGGTCGCTGGGTCGCGCCGTCGGGCATTTACCAAGGGATGTGACTTAGCGACCTGGCAACCTCTGTGACTTGCGACCTGGGGCAATATGTGACCTGCGACCTCGGCAGATGTGCGACCTGCGACATTGGCAGATGTGCGACCTGCGACCTTGGTAGATGTGCGACCTGCGACCTCGGAAGATTATGCGACCTTGCGACCTAGTCGCTGGGTCGCTGGGTCGCGTCGTCGAGCTTTCAACATGGAGTGCGACTATGCGACCCGGTGACCTGAGAAAATTTTCAACCTTAACCTTCGGTCATCCCTTCAACATTTCTCTTTCTGAGATATCAGCAACTTTTTTTTCCGGGGGCAACCGTAGCCCTCATTACATGGACCGGCATTTTCTGGATAAGTGGAAACTTCTTCGGCTGGGTTGTAATCTCCTCATCCTATTCGCATGCAAACACAACGAATTAGCAGTATAAAACACACTAAACTAGCCTCACACACATATATATGAATATATATGTGCATGTGAATACATCTATATTGAGCAAGTAGCAAAATCGAAGGCTCATAAAAGGAAGAATCAAAATAAAACTATAGGAGTTTAACAGCTATCTTGGGATCCTGCATATTCCTGTTATGTAGGAAATGTATGAGTGATTGGTGCATATCCACTATGATTTTGTTTGCTAGCGCATAAGAAAATTTTGAAATGCCAAGCCATGTTCATCATTTAATAAATATGAATAGTTAACTCCCTTGGTGTTCCTCCTCAACGGGAATGATGCTGAAGCTCCTATGTGTTACTGGATGCTGGGACGAGCCACGATGTGCGACCTCATTAAAGTGTCTAGACAGATAAAGTGAGTATTGCAAAGAGGGAGACTTCCTCAGATTGTCTCCATGTACACCACCATGAGTGAATAGAAATGTGGCTGCTAAATGATCAATATCACCCGCTTTCGCTATAGGGAGGATGAAATTTCATTGTTGCATCCGGCTTGAAATTATCTGTTTATTGAGCTGGGGTTTCCACGCGCTATGTGGGGTGCCTTTCAAGTTTCTTTTACCATTTACCACATCAAAGCCAGCTACCAAGGAGATGTCCAATACTCTGAGAGGTGTATGTGGGTATCCACTTTCCCAGCGTCGTGCAAAACTGCGATGGGTGCATTCTCCCAAGCTTTAAATAGAGATCACAATTTTTGTTCTATAGGTGCAGTCGATGAAATTGATTCTGGGTATGGCTTACATTCAGCCTACGAATCGAGCACGTGCCCATCTCATTTTGAAAACGCAGCTCTACGTTCAAATGGGCATGGGCAACTGCCTCCAAGGGAGGTCGCACTTCTGGAGTAGAGGTCGCTGGGTCGGGGAAACCAAAGGGTCGCGGTTCCTCTCGAACGTGTTCTTTTGCGACCTTGTGACCCCGGCAGAGTCGCATAGTCACATGGTCGAATTTCATGCATGGAAGCATATGTTGTGACTCTGCGACCTCTGGACGGTTGCGACCTCATCAATATCAGCTTCCATAGAAAGGCTCTTTCGCTGTCTTCCTACTATCGAATGCAATCGTAAGTTGTCGCCTATCAGTTTGCCATCGACTGCACTAGACTTCCAGCTCCTATCGTGGAAATCAGTTGCACATCTTTGTTTCTCTGTTCAGCGATGCGTTATAGTTGCAACACCATCTCTTTCATCTTTATTGCATGCAGACATATGCATCAACCTGTCTCTTTTACTGTGGCTCGTGCTGGTGCAACGCTCGATTATAGACATTTCGCTTCCATGGTGAGTAGCTCATTCCTGCGTGAGCCTGCAATGGAAAATGCACTGAATGAATCTACGTGTGATATGATGATCTAGTTTTTTCAGCACCTTTGGACAGAGTAAAAGCAAACGTGTTAGGAATTATCGAAAATTGCACTCTGTGGAGACAGCTCGACGTGGTCAGTAGCGGCACCATCGAAAATTCAGCTTCCAACGAGTATGTAACGATAACGCCTTTCTAAAATGGGACCAGCGCAGTAGATTTGAAGAGAGATTCTTTCCTGAAATATCGCCATTGGGGCTGCAGAAATCAGATTTTATCCATTCTTCTGAAAATATCTCTTTTTGTGTCAAACGCAGCATGCCTTTTATGGCGCTAGCTTTTCATTCCATGCCTTTAGTTGTAACGCATGAATTATGCGCGGTATTTTCACAACGGTTTCCATGAAGACTTGAGACAAACACGTGGAAAAATCAACCCTGCGGTTTTGGACTGTCAGCGCACCATATCACAACGTTGCCGCTATAGGTTTGTTAAAATATGTTGATACCGCAAGTTGAAACCTGCCGTCGAACGTGTAACTCCATGTAATGTGTCCATGCATGTATGCGCCAGGGTTTCAAACGTAAGGTTGACCGCCATCTTACCTGCCCCACGTGGATTAAAACTGCACCATTACTGTTGGCGTTCATTTGTAGTTCCGCTATATATTTGAAACGTAAAATTGACCGCCATAAACACGTTTAAACCTACGTACTGCACTTTCATATAGTTATAATCAGTGTTATTACCATAACGTTGGACAGGTGTATACATATGTTTGCTCTAAAATTTTATCGTGAGTTGAAAACGCCTTCGAACCTTTGCTTTAAAAATAAGTTTTGATTATATCTTCTCAACATGTTCCACCGTAGGTCAAAACTCCACCATAGAAATATTCGAGCTCCACTGTAATGAGTTGTCGCAAGGTTCTAATCCGCCAATTTAATCGTAAAGTCGACCACCTTATATATTTTCCTCTAATGCTTTATAGTAAATTGAAACGTGCCATCGAATGTTTGACTTTATGTAACGCACCAAAGTCATTATAACATGTTACTATGGGTTTGTTACAACATCTCGCTTCATGCTTTAAACATAACTTTGAAAACTCCATCATAGAAATATTCGAGCTCAATTGCAATGGGTTTTCATATGGTTCTAATATGTGTTCTTATATGGCTTTAAAACTATATGTTTGCGTCTTGTCTTAATGTTTTCAAAATGTCACCTTGGTCCATCGAAAGTGCGACCACTTTGTAGCATAGGTTTAACCAAGATTGCCCTTCTATGTTGTCATGATGGGCCAAATTATTGCGAGCCATAAATTATTATGGACCTCAAATCCCCTCTTGCTACCCTGTCTGATCTATGTGCTTCTGGATCGACATCATCATGGCCATTAGCATTGTGACTAAGCTGCAATTTTCTGTTGGCCCTTTGCATAATCACCCCCTCAACTGTGTTTTCTGTTATAATGCTTATTGCCCAAAATGATGCAGCTGACCAATGCGATGAGCACGCTGTAATGTTTGCTTGTCAACCTGCGGATTCCAGTCCTTCTTCAACTAGCTCTGGCTCTACACCATTGAACAGATAAGAATGGCTACATGTTTTCACAGTTGTACCCCAATATTTTGTAAAGATTGATGCTGAGTGCCTGAACCACTTGTTTGAAGCTGGGCCACTCTTGATGCAATACAGATGCATAAATTTTCTTTTGAAGTGGGACCAATGGAGCCAGTACTGTAACCCCAGACAATGGTGGCAATGTAAGAGTTCCATTCTTGACAAGTAAAGCTTTTGTACGCCGAAGCATGAATGCATGCACAACATATCTTAGCAGCTTGAACTATTTGCTACATCCAGAGGTATTGTCACCTTGAGTCAAGGTCGCAACTTTAATGGACACAACACCAAAGAGCCACGGGCATTTCCGTTGATCTTTCAAGTAAGCCAACAAACTTATAGCCTGCAAATGTGTTCCCAAGTCCCATTGTGACTGCAAGTTCCCTTGACTGGCACAGTCTTATTTCCTGCGTACATGCGATAGGCGTCCTCCACTTCTCATGTTTCAACTTGTACTACACTTATCCTTCTCATCGGTGTGGTGATGACATTCATGAGTATATAGCCCGTGGGATCGACCTGTATGGAACATTATCACATCACAGTTACTTGTTTTGAGAGTGGTGTCCCTAGATAAACATATAAAACTTAAGAGCTTAAGAGAAGTATTCAACAGCATGCTTAATGACCCACGGTGAGAGGGCCTTTAATCGTTAATACACAAAAGGTTTTCCATTCGAATGTATGCATGGAAATCTCATTACACATGGCGCGACTGCGGTAAGAGTGTTCGGGCGTGTGCTGGATGATCCCTCCCACATATGGCATGATTGCAGCAACAACATCTGATCATGATGGTGAGAAATCTCATCAGGGGTTGGGGATCGGTCGGTGGGATGTTACTAACGGCAGGTCGAGTGAAAGAATTTAATGCCTAAGCGAGCAGAGGGGGAACCCGAAATTTTAAATATACCCAAAATTTTGGGTGTTGTTATAGCGGCTACAATAGGCCTGTAAGAAGGAAGACGATATCCTGCCAATCAAATCCAATCAAAACAAGTGATGTTGGTTTGATGGGGCCTAGACCTAGCTGCAGAACCAACAAAACCCACTATTACCGGCCATTTCGACAACAATCTGCTTGTGCAAAAGGAAATATCAACCAAGGCAATATAGGGGGATGCGAGAACCAGGTTTTTTCATTGAGAGGGACAATGGATTGTGGCGTTAGGGATTTTATTCCTTGACAGAGCTTCATATAACAAATCTATTAATTATACAAGCATTGTTCAACACATCTGTTGAACTTAATACCATACTATGCGATCTTGCTTAATTATACATAAAACATCATAAATAATCATAAACAAAAATTCGCTATGAAATTATAGATCAAAACCCTTATTCAACACCAATATTCAAAAACAACAAATAAAGTAAAACCATATCAACAGAAATATAGATCTATTTTCAATGGGTCTTTCATTAATTTCTCAAATCTTTCTCATACATTCAGTTTCACCCTGCGCACTCAGTTGTTGGGGTATGTGCACACAGCTATAGAATTCCTAAGGTCTCCGCATACTCAGCTGCATGAGCCTTTCCTCTAACCCAAAACACAAACTCTAACTCAAAACAGTCTTACCTCTAAATGCATTTCATCAACTTCTACTTCACTTGGCTTCCTATGCCTTCTAACTAGACTCCTTGTATATATTTTGCATTTACAATACCATGATCCAAAACCATGGGTGGAGTTCAACGCTTTCAAAATATTCTCATTACATTACATAATAAGGGGCTTTGACCCACCCCAAAGTCCCTAAGACTCAAAATGGACTCTGTGTTGCACGCTCTGCTCCTTGATCTATGGAGTCTTTCTCTACTGCTTTCTTCGAGGGGATCCCATGTCCAATAGTCCCCAACACAAAATTGTGACTCGTCCCAAGTCACAAAGGTGGTGTGCCATCGATCTTCGCTTTGATGCCACTCAAGGAATACTTCAATGGTGGAACTGCATTGATGCCTGCTTTCTTTCCCAAATTCTTCGAGTTCGCTCACTTGAGCCACTCTCTCATGAACCTGCAACTCATTTATAGTATTATTTCCTTCATTAGATATGAGGTGCATTAAGACTCTACACCAGATATATATTCATTGAGGACTTTCAGGGATGGAATCATATTTTTATATATTTATTCGGCCCATTAATATGACTAGGGAACACTTCTCCATTCAGCTTCACGAGCTGAACTACTACTCCTTATGTCACATCCCTCACTATATACGGACCCAACTAGTGCATTTACATATTTCCTGGGAAATTTTCAAAATTTTTGTCATACAAAAGCACTAGGTCACCGTCTTTGAATGTCTTTTTCTTAATATGTTGATCATGCCAAGCCTTCTGCCTCTCCTTCTGAACCTGCTGATGAAACCCAACGATCAACCGAGCCTCTTACAACTCGATTAGTTGCACCAATATCTGCTCCATAATGTCATTGTCTGCCATATTTGTCACTTGTGCGATGCAGAGACTAGGTACAACATACGCCAACAGAATCCCTGCTTCCTCGTCATATACTAATCGGAACGGGTTCTCACATGTTGGCTTCTTACAAGTAGTTCGATAGGCCCATAAAACCGCAGGATTGCACATATCCTAGTCATTTCATTTAACGTTGCACACCTTTTTTAGCACATTATCAAGTATTTTGTTGATGGATTCCAGCATGCCATTCGTCTGGGGGTGATATGGCGTGCTCTTTGGTGACCCACTTGGAATTATTTGGTCAAATCTTCAATAGTGCTATTCAGAAAATGGGTACCTCAGTTGCTCATCAAGATTTTCGGGCATCCGAACCGTGACATAATATGTTTAAAATGAATTTTCCTATTGTTTCTATAGTACAATTCTTTACCCGTTTCACCTCATCCCACCGTGTGAGGTAATAGGTTGCAGTATTAATGTATCGCGCACCCGTTTTCTTTCTTAATGGATCGATTGGTCCCACAAATTCAATCGCTCATTTATCAAATGATTGCAACTTAACTTGGGAGTGCAGTGCCATTTCATCTCTTCGCTACGTTCCTCCAGTCCTATGACAAACATCGCATGTGCTACAATACTCCTTCAAATACTTATGTACCATAGGCCACCATAATCTAGCGCGCATAATATTCTCTGTAGTAGCTTTTATTGCTTAGTTACCTCTAGCTACTCTGCCATGTGCTTCCACCAGTATGCTATGTCATTCATGCTCATGAACATATCTTCACAGAATATCATCAACCCCAATTTTATACAGGTTTCCTACAATTAGAGTAAAATTTGTCGTCCTTACAACCATCTATTTCCTCTGTTATGTAGTGTATTCCGTAGGTGTGATTCTCGTTGAGAGGAACTGAATGATATCTAGGAAATTTTCATTTGCAACCTTGATAGCAAACAACTACGCATCAGATAATCCTTCTTCAAGATTTTTCGGTTCTGTTAGAGTCCGTATCTTCATCCCTCCATCAAAGATCAAATTTCTCTTGTTGCATTTCATTTTAGGTGTCTCACTCAGTTCAGTCAGCTGCATTCCATTAGGAGTATGGATCATCTGACTGTAGGGGCTTGTCACTCATATCCCTCATGTCTTGTAACTGTTTGCCTATTTATGTTCATTAAAATCATGTGCAGTCATGTTTGGTCTCAAAGTTGGCAAAGAGTCATTTTAGGGTTTTTAGTCTCATTAGGTCTAGGGTTTTATTAATTAGGTCTCAAAATTCCTAATAATGGTCAGCAGGCACATGAGGAAGCTTCAAATACAGTTTCAGTGCAAAAATTTCATCATCATAATGCTTGATAATGATTTTTCTTCAAAACTCTGTTTTGAAGAAAAATTGTCTATTTCATCTTTATGTAATAAATGCAATGTAATTTTCAAGTTTTTCAGTTGTAATAATGCTCCATTCGCAACCCTGGCCGCCTTTGCCAAAGCTCCATGCCATTCATTCCCCTGCAAGACAGACAGAAGCTCATTATTCAGTCAAAAGCACAAAGGAAACAAAACAGGGTTTAAAGTGAAATGTCAAGTTTTAAAAACATTACAAAGTGGGTTTGCTCAAATGAAAAATCAAAGTTTTTGGTATATATGATTCTATGTTTCAACACTCCATTTTCATACCAAAGAGACAGCAGTGAGCAAGAGAAGAGTTGAGAGGAGCGAAGCAATTGTTTGGAGGTCGGACTGTGTCAAGTTTCCAAGCGTGACGCATTGGACAGCCGGCGTGACGCATCGGGCGTGCGCAGCGCATAGGGTCTCTCCCCTGTGTGTTAGTTTGTTCCTGCGCGGTGCATCAGAAGGGCGCGGCACACTGGGTTGGCTGCGCGGTGCATTAAATTTTTTCCATTTCTCAAAAACTCCAAATCGATTCGATCTCCCTTGCTCCAAGTAAGTCTATGTGACATTGTAATTTCCATAACAAATTTTTGGTGTTGATTATGAGATTGATTATGAGAATTTAAATGCCAAAAACTCAAAACCCTATTCTCTTGTTTTAAGATTTTTCCTAGGGTTTTAAGATTGGTTTTGGGTGTCAAACATTTCCACTTCCCTCACTTTGTTTTTCCCCTCCTCACTGTTCATTTTCTCTCCTCAGTCCCCTTTTCCCATTTCACCTTACATCCCTAAAGTCAATTATCCCTATCCTATTCCCATTGTCCCCATATCATTTGTGAATTTCCCTCAAATCCCAAGTTATCCCAAAAAAGTTAAGTGGCTGTCCCAACACACAGTTTTCAAACTCATAATTTCACTTGATTATAGCCCATCACTTTCATTACCCCATTCCTCCATATTCCCTCCCATTTGACACATATTTGGAAATCCAATCAAGAACACCAAAATTCTCATACAAGACAACACAGACCTTGCATGGACCTTGGACATCATGGAGACAGATACTGATACATCATATGACCGAGACAATGATTCCACCACTGAGTTACATGCACCTAGAAGGCCTCATAAGAGTGGCAGACATGTGAGAGAGGAGCCCACCTCATTGGCTGAATTGCAGGCTTGTCCACTTTCCATAGCATGTTTTAAATAGCAGTCATGTTATCAATTTTGTGAAATGATTGCTAGGATCCATTATCATCAGGATTTGGCTCATTTGTTTGTATTGCATTTACATGATGGTTAGGTAACTCTTGCCGGTGTAACATTCACTTTAACACCGGAAACTATTTCTCAAGCAACTGGAATACCAAATGTGGGAGAACAATGGAACAAAAGACAGCAGGTGGACAGAGTGCATTATGAACCATATATCAGGCCTAGCTTTGTGAAACAACTCAGCAGAGTGTTTTCTTTTCGATTCCTAAAGGATTCCTATGTGCCTCTGATGAAACTCATTATCAGATATTTCAATTGTGAGGGTCGGTTTTCACGTCTTTATGCCTATCATATCAGGTATTGATGCATTTTACCAGGGTGAGGATGATGAACCTCCCTTATTTCATGTGATGGAATATCGAGATAATGACCACTCTCGTGCAGAGGAAAACTCCTGAGCAGCAGTACAACAGTATTTATCATTATGCACTCATTAAGGTCGTGGTTGTGCATCAACTTGGCCTACAGGGTATTTCATGGGAGGATTTCATTTCTAATGATTTATTCACAGCTCCTCAGGTTCCTCTGGAGGTTGTTCATGATGCAAGTGAACCTTCATATCAGCATGGAGATCAGGAGACAGAGACTACTAGTGTCCCGATGTATGTCACTTATCAGAGAGGCACTAGAGGATTATTTGCAGCAGCCCGGCGAGTATTATCTCCACCTGTTGTGGAAGGGGTATTGCTTCCATCATCAGCAGCATAGGTACAAGTACAGGATAGAGGTAAGAGGCCCATGCAGGATGAGGGGCCTTCAGGAGGCCAAGATACATGTTTCATACTCATTGATGAGGATTTGAGCTCTCCAAGCTCAAAGTTGAGAGAGACCATTTAGGAGCAGAAGGCGGAGATATACACATTGACCGTCAAGTTGAAAAGAGCCCAATGGATTATAAAATACCTGGAGCAGTGAAACAAACATTTGGAAGATCAGCAAACAATCGTGGAGTTGCAAAACATCCGTGAAGACCGGCAAGCTGCCCAAAGAAGCCAAACCGAGATGACATCCATTGAGCGAGAGATTGAGGCTGATAGAGATACTTGGCTTGAGAGGGTCAATATTCATCTGGAGAAGCTGTTGGAGAAATACAACAAGGAAAATAACATGCTCAAGCACATGAAGAATCATTATTGGGTGAGGAATCTTGTTTCCAAGGCGCGAATCAAGATCCTGAAGGCAAAGTTAAAGAGGGCATTAAAGCGTCGCAAAAGGCATGATAGACTCCAAATTTTGGCCGAAGCTTCCTTGGCTCAACATAGCGCATGATGGTGGAAATTTAGCCCAAATTTCAAGAAATTTGGGACACATTTTGTCAATTTTGATTTTTTTGGCCTTAACACAGATTCTCCTGCCCGACGCGTAGCGCCACTTGGTGCACGCTTATAATTGGCAGCTCCTCTTGAAGAAAAATTTGTATTTCTGGATTTTTCATCAAAATTTATGCATTCCTACCCATTACCTAAATATTTTGACAAGTTTTGGGTTGCCTGAGGGGTCAAAAACACCCTAAAAATGACCTTTCTGCCACTTTTTGGACACATAGGAATCAGTGTTGGGAAAACTCATTTTTGGAGGGGAAAATGGAAACCAAATTCAGAAATTTCACTTGGGTTGGAAATTAGACAGGTAGAGATTTCCAAAAAGCTATCCTAAACTCTATTTTGACTTCGGGAAGGCCCTCAAAATCAGCTCCAAAGTGGCGCGGCGCATTGGGGATTTTGGCCTAGTTTTCACTCAGTAACTCAGTTTTTCGCCTAGTTTTGGCCAGTTTTACTTTTTTTATCTTCAAATGTACAACTCTTGATGTAAATTGATGTAATTTCATGTTTTTTTATGTAATTTTTACTAATTTTCACTCATGTAAGTAGATTCATTCACCAAAAAGTGAATTGTAACTGAATGAATCAGTTTCCAATCTTATAGAGGCAAGTTGTTCCACTGCCTATTTTCCAATTCTTAGTTTAGATCTTGTTGAAACAGCTCCTAAAATAGTGAGCTCGATCCCTAGAGGCATGGTAATTAGTTATGCTTGACTATATCTTGTAGTTTCTCAATAATTTTTAGGGGTTGGACACTTGGGATTGCTTTGAGCATCATTGTACATTTCATCTCTGCAGTTTGGCAAAGGAATAGACCAGGGTTTGCAGCACTCCTTGGGATTCATGTGGCTCTTTGTTTTGATGATGTGTTTCTCTCTATTAATGTAAGTTTACTTTTGTTTCATGTGTATCATTTTCCCTCTTATTTCTTCTTAAGTTAAACAAAAAAAGATAAAGGTGGAATTCATTAAAATTTGTAGTGATCTACCTAGAGTTTGTTTAATTTTCTATGTTTTCAACTGTTTGAAGAGGATTCCTGAAAGCCTCTTGCCCTCTTCAACTTCTCACTGGTCTGAGCTATCCATTTCATTTAATTCAAAGCATCAAAACAATTTATTTTCTTGCCCCATTCAGCTTTATGCAAAACTGATCATTTCTCGGACCCAAAATTTTCCTTTCCTTTTGATTCCAAAAAAACCCCCGAAATCAAATCAAACTATTTTACATATATACCTAGCCTAAAATCAGCCTTTGTTTTAAGTTATCTCAAGCCTCACTGATTATTTTTTCTGAGATTGACAAGGAGAGAGCCCTCTCCCGATCTGGTAGGGCTAGCTACCATATTAAGCGTGGTTTGATGTTACCCTAGACTCTGCCTTCCTCAGCCTGAGGTCGATTTAGGCTATAACATAGTGGCGACCATACTGGGGAGAAAATTTTGTTGTTTGCTTTATAAACTACAGATGGAGTCTGAAGTTAGTCAGGTAGCCTTCGAAACACTCTTGCTTTGCATTAGCGAAAGTAGATGAATGCTGCTTCAGTCAATCTCCGGTCTAGTTTATGAAATGAACATCTAGTTTCCTCAGTAAAATGTAATCAAGTTCAGATCTGATTGTTGATGGTGGACAACGATCAGACATAGGAAGGCTGAAACCATTCACCTGGCGACTCCATCAGAATTTTTATGGCGACTCTACTCTTCAAGAATCAGTATCCTGAGGAATTTCTTGGTGAATTCATTGTTATCAAAATTGTTTCGCTGGATCGAAGGTATGCTCCCATGAACCGAGATCACATTCCAGGTTTTCCAAATAAAATTTCTAAGGTAGATTGGCAAAGGAATTTGCCTGCGTTTAAAGATGATGATAGGAAGGATGTTGCTTTACATCTGGTTAGATTTCACATACATATTTTCAAGTTGAAGGTTGATTTTCCTTAAGACTGCTTGATGAAGATATTCATGGCCACTCTGGAAGGTGAAGCCCGATCTTGGTATGAAATTTTGCCACCTGCTTGTATTTATTGTTTAAAGGATTTTCATACCATTTTCTTTGAAAGGTATAAAGAATCTTATCCATCCTTAACTTTAGTTCAGAACTGTTGTAGCCATGTTCATAGTTTTATTGAAAATCTTGAAAATTTTTATGAAGATGATGACTTCATGGATGATGAGATCATGGAGGCTCTGTACGAAAATCCATTTCAGCAGCATAAAGAGAACTTAGAAGATACTCATCAAGATGCTCAGGAAACTTTGCAGCAGGATCAAGATCTTAGTACAATGGAAAATGATGAAAGAGAAGGTTTTGTTTCAGATCTGTCCATAGAAGAAGACAATATGTAGGAAAGTCAGGTTTCAATTTCAGAATGTGATAAAGTCTAGTCAGCTATTTCAAATCTAGATTCAGATCGTGATGATCAAGAATACCTTGTGCTGAATCCCATGAAGAAGAGCTCTGCTGTTGAGATCATCTGGAATGAAGAAGACAGAGTTATTGATCCAAATGTTCTCATTTCATTAGAACAAATCCTTCATGAGGAGGTAATTCAGTCAGTTCATGAAAAACAAGATGAGATCTTTGTTCAAGTAAGTGAAAAATCTTCTTTCAATAATTCAGTGATAAATGATAATTTGATTGTGTTGGCGAAAAGTCAGGTCTCGCGGGCAAGACCCAGGTTCAAGGGTTGTGGCCAACAAGGGGTCCGGTGTAGTCTAGGAACACGCCGGCATTTTCACCCTGCTCTTGGAGAGCAGTGCGTCTCACCTGAGGCGTGCCGCGACCACATGCATAAGGGGATGAGATCACTGGTAAGGAATAAACCCGCAACCAAAGAGAGAAAGCGCATCCATTACATATACCAAATTACACATGCAAGATTACTTACTAAGTATTCAGACAGTCACAACTAAAATTTTAAATCTGTGTAAACACATTACAGCACATGGACAACTTATTAAGACAGCAATCCTCCCTTATATTATTCTTCTGGCCGAACACATGATTACATAGCTTTCTTCTCTGATAACTCACAAGTCTGTTACAGATGGGTCTTAGAACAGAAAGGAAGAACATAGAAAGTAAGAAACCATAGGGAGAACAAGCATGATTCTTCCGCAGCTGCTTTGTGCATCCTTCCTCGGGTCTTGATCCTCGCGACTTCTCTCATATCCATTCAACCTTCAACAACAACAACAACAACAACAACCTTTCTTTTCAGCCGGGTGATCGCCTTTTATTCACCTGTTCCTCGCGACTGGCAGCTTCTCTGTGTCTTCACTTTGGCTTTTCCCAGCTTCTCTTCTGATGTCAGCGTGTTCCACTTTCTATTTTCTGCTGTGTTTCTTTCATCTGCACTTATCTCTGTTCGATCTCCAGATATCGAGTGCTTCCGCGCCACCTTGGTA
The DNA here is from genome assembly GCA_034641835.2 of Pinus albicaulis. NCBI lineage: Eukaryota > Viridiplantae > Streptophyta > Pinopsida > Pinales > Pinaceae > Pinus > Pinus albicaulis. The sequence goes on from CM076575.1 coordinate 72,625,574, forward strand.
GCTCCGCAACTCCTGGTCGCTGCGGCGCGGTCGCGGTTGCTATGTGTATTTATTCCGCAACTCAAAAAGAGTCAAAGTTCAAAATGTCTTGGCCACGACTTCAAAACTTAAACAAAAACAAGGGCCCCAACAGGCCCCGACCACAATTCCTTGACTCGTCCGCGAGTCAATCACAAATAACAGTTTCTATTTCCATTCCCCCGCTGGCTTTCGTGCCCTGCTCTGCTGTTCCTTCTTGCGCCACCCTTTCCTGCTGTACTCCGCCATCCGGTTGGCCAAACAAGGGCCCCAACTCCGGGACCCGGCGGAGTGTTGAATCTCTAAGCTCTGTGAAGGTCGCCACTGCTTGCTGCCATTCCTACAAAAGCAGGTCGGCGTCTTGAGAGATGCGGTTAGCGGCGGCTTCGTCTATGGGCGTCGGGGCAGCCCCGAACAGAGTGGCGAGCTAGGCTTCTGCCTTGGCATCCAGCTGGTGCATAGCGTCAGCATGGGTGCGAAGGGGCGGACGAATCTCCCGGATGACGTGCTTGGCCGCTGCTGATTCGGCCTCAGTCTGCTGCATGTGAAGTTCCAGCTCGTCCGACTGGGCGTAGAGCTGATCTAGCCTTGCAGGGTCCGTGGTCGCCTGAATGTCCCGGGAAATCTGTTGCAGCTGGGCAGCAATGGGCTGCGTCTTGACAGTTAACGCGAGTGAGCACTCTTGCAAACTGCGTAGAAGGGCAGAAGCCGCGGCTGCAGTGGAATGGAGAGTTGCTTGTAGACTAACTGCCTGCGTCTGTTTGGTAGTTACCTGTCCTGAATGGTCACTGGGTGGATCTGGAAGGGTAGGCCGTGCGGCCAACGCCGCTTGTAGCTCCTGGTTCTCTCTGCAAACAATAGTGAAAACTTCCCTGAGATGGTGAGCCTGTAAAGCTATACTGTCCTCCTCTATGCGAGCAGGGAGTGGGGCATGGTGAGCCCGTGCCTCCAGCCATACGCTGGAGAGCGCCTGAATAACAATGTTGGCCTGCTCCTGGAGGTGGGTCTTCTCCCGCAGCAACTGATTGCGCTGTTCAGTAAGCGCCGTGATCTGATTCCGCTACTCGGTGCACCGCCGCTGTAGCTCGGTGTGAATCTGCTCGGCCTTGAGGGCCGCCCGCTGAATGAGCAGGTACAGCTGTGCTGGACTCAATTGTTCTGCATTTGTTGTGCTGGGTGCACCCTGCTCTGGCGTCTGTTCCTGCGAAGATTGGCCCATGGCCGCTGGTCGGCCTGAAGTCTCTGGAGGATGGACCGGCGTCTGCTGCTGCACCGAAGTGGCCATATCAGGCTCCGGCCGGTCCTGCTGCGTGGTTTTCTCTGTGGAAGGGGCGGCCAAATCAGCCCCAACTGTGGCTGGCTGGACAGATATAGTGGGAAGGGGATCCCGGGATGTGGCCACGGGGTCAACCGGTGGTACCACAGCTGCAGTACTGGAGGTGACCTCCGCCCCGTGGTCACCGCCGAAAAGTTCCCGGATCAAAGAATCTGACACAGTGGCTGATGAATTGGACGGATTGGGGGAGGTGGCATGTGGTCGACTGGTGGAGGGGGCGGTAGATGGAGTGAAAGAGGTGGGAGGGAGGCGAATGTTGAGGAAATCTTCCGGATCAATCAGCGGTTCCTCCGGAATCAAAGTTGCTGTGGGCGGAGTGGCTGGTGGATCATCCTCCGTAAGATCCACCACTGGTTCTATGGCCGTAGTGCGGGCCCTCTTGGATGGAGGTGGGTTGACGGAATCGGGTTCGGGGCCCGGTTCACCCATTGGTGTGATGAGGGGGGTGGCAGAAGTGAACAGGTTAGTGGGAATGGGGGAAATGAGGGGGGCGGTATTGGAGAGACCACGGGACCGATTAATACGAAATTCAGTAAAAGAAGGAAATATAGGGGCACCACTGGAAACAACCTGGGTTGCCACGTTGAGTCGTCGTGCCTGGTCGTTGAAATGCTCGACGATGGGGACCAACGATTCAGGCAGGTCCAATGCGGTCCCAGCTGCATCTGGTGTTGTCTCCGCCGCAACTTGTGAAGATCCCCCTGCGCCGGTCGCGGCAAGCTGCTGTGCGGCCCTCATCCCCTCAAAATTGTAGCGGATGACCCCGTCGTGGACGTGCTAGACAACCCCCGGCCACGCAGAGACCTCCCTGTGGAAAACATTGTCATTCAGCTGGAAGCGAAGGGGCGCCATATGAAGAGTGTGGTGCGGTACGCAAGTTGGCCGGATGAAAGTGTGGTTGTGGCTGACGCCAAACCACACCTATTCACTGTATTCATCCAACAGGTGCCGGGGCACCCGTTGCTGGTGAGTGACCACATCGATCATCATTCCATACCACGCCCGGAACGCCTCTGCGTTCACCTGCTTGGTGCTGGGATCCATGGACACCTGCCAGGGGGTGTATTTCATCGCCAGGGGCTGGCTTATGGTCGTCTCCGCCGGATCCCGGATAAGAGGAAGGTGCCATTTCCACATGGCGAACGCTAAGATCAAGTACCCATAGATGAAACTGGTAGTCCGCTTGTAGTTGTCCTCGCAAGCCGCGAAGAGTTCCTTCAACACAAACGAGCTCCAATTCAACCTGGCTCCCCGGACGCAATGCTCGGCAATGGAAATTGTGTCCAGAGTGCACTCTCCCTTCGTGTAGTGGCGCATGGTCTTGCTAGCGATCAGGTAGCAAGCGAACCGGATTTCTGGTACGTTTATCAAATCTATTTTGGCACCTTTACCACCCCTGCGAGTGCCATACTTGGTGTAGAGGTCCGCGTCAGCCGACTTTCGAGCGCGCTTGGAGGATGTCTGGCCCGCAGTGGAGACATCTGCACCGGTTTGGGATAGCCCCGTAAGCCGACTGATGTCTGCAGCATGTATCGGAATTTCTTGATTAAGCCACAGGGACCCGTTCTGTACCCGACTGAGGAGGAACCGGGTACATTGCAGAGCTGGTCCCGTGGTGCCGAAGACGGGAAGACTCCTCAAATTCATCAAAGTCGACTGCTGTAGGCCCCTGAGTTCGTCCCGCATCCGACTGTTGGCGCTGCTACCTGGCGTATAATGGTGCTCCATGAACGTCTGCCAATGGAGGTGAGGAAACTCAGCCGAGTCGGACAAGTTGGCGTCCATACATGGTGCATTGTCATACTTGCCGATCAGCGACTCTACTCGGTGAATTCTGCTATCTAACGCTGGTTCAGGGACTGAGAGGAGAGCTCTCGGCATCTTGGCGCGCCGCTGATAGACTTGGACGATTCTTCTGTAACTTCCTGCGAGGTGCTGTGTGCTCTGATACTGCGAATGCTCCGGAGCCGCTGCAACTTCCAAATTGAATTGGTCCGTCATCCTTGTGCTGATAGCCTTCATGCAAATTGGGCCATCTGCTGGCACGCGCGGAGTTGATGAGACTCCATAACGGCAATTAATTCTTGCTATCTTTCTTGCCTGCGATAATCGTGCGATCAATCGCAGGCCTGTGTGTAATCTGACAGTTGCTGACGGCGTCATGGGGAGATGGGCGGACTCGACGGCTGAGGGAACTGCGGGTGATGGCAAATGATTACGGTATGATTACTGTCCATTAAGGGAATTTATGACCAAATCTGAGCAATCCTACGGACTGACAAAAGGACTGACGGGAATGACCTGGACTGACACTGGCACGAGGATGGATCCTTCGTGCACGACACGCTGGACTGGAGCGGCGACATGCTGGACTGGCGCTGCGACACGCTGGACAGGCGCTGCGACACGCTGGACTGGCCCGCCCCGACCACAGCCGGTTGCGGTAATGTTCCCACAACTGACTGGTTATTTGACTGACTACATATGAACGGAAAAAACAGCCTACGCTCATCCCGGTTGCGGGAGAGTTATTCAACTACGCTACTCTACGGGTTCTCTCGGTTGCGAGAGTTATTAATGAAAATTGAGAAGTACCTACTCCTGGTAGGGCTTCAGGCGTGCGCCATTCACCCACCCAGGAAGAACTGTGCCGTCCAGTTGTGCCAACTGAACGGCTCCTGAGTCGCGGATCTCGATGAAAAAGTACGGTCCCAGCCAATGCATCTAGAGCTTGCCTGGAAACTTCTGGAACCGGCTGTCGTATAAAAGAACCTTGCCGCCAACTTGGAAAGCTTTAGTTCTGATGTGGCGGTCGTGCCACGCTTTCTGCCGGGCCTTCTCAACCCTCTGATGGAATTCTGCGAGGAATCGGGCCTCATCCAACTCCTGTAGCTCCTGGAGGCATTCCCTTAGTGACGCCTCTTCTGAGAAGTGAAGGGACGTTGCGATCAAAAGGCTGGGCACGGTGAACTCGGCGGGAATCACCGCTTCCCGGCCATACACCAACTGGAAAGGTGTCTGGTTGGTCAAACGTTTTACCGTGGTCCGGTAAGCCCATAATGTCGCTGGCAGCCGCTCATCCCAATCGTCCCGCTGAGCGTTGCAAATTTTAGTCAAGCCCTTTTCAAGAATCTTATTGAAGGCTTCCACCGTACCATTGGCCTGCGGGTGGTATGGGCTGCTTTTATGATGCTGGATCATAAATGTGTCCAGTAGCGACTTGACCGTGGCATTGATGAAGTGCGTACCCTGATCGCTTGTCAAGCTCCGTGGGCAGCCAAAGCGGCTGATGATGTGTTCAAAGATGAACCGGGCAGCGGTCTCTGCCGAGCAGTCGCGTACCGCTGCTGCCTCAGCCCACCGTGTGAGGTAATCCGTCGCCGTAATGATGTACCGGGCTTTGGAATGGCGAGTGATTGGTGCGATGGGGCCTACAAAATCAACAGCCCACTTCTCAAACGGCCGCAACACATGCACTGGGTGTAGCGGAAGCTCGTCCCTGTGCGAAGGCCTTCCCGTCCTCTGACAAACATCGCAACGTTTCACATAGGCTTTACAGTCTGCATGTACCGTCGGCCACCACAGGCCAGCTTGAAGCACCTTCCTTGCGGTGGGTTTAGCACCCACGTGTCCTCCCGCAACACCGCTGTGACATTCCCACATCACTGCTTCCCGCTCGTGGTCAAGAACACACCTGCGCAACACCTCATCCAGCCCCAATTTGTACAGCTGCCCCGCAATCAATTGGTAGTCGGCCGCCCGGACAACAAGGTGGCATTTCTGAAGCGGGGTGTAATCTTCAGGGCACTGTCCCGTGGTCAGATACGTGGCAATGTCAGCCAGGTAATCTGGTACTGCTTCAACTCGGAAGAGGTTAGCATCGGGAAGCTGATCGTCCAACGGGCCTTCATTCTCTCCCGTCTCCAACCTGGATAAGTGATCGGGACCAACATTTAGCCTGCCCGGCTTGACAATCACCTCAAACGTGAACTCCTGAAAAAGTAGAAGCCATCGGTAGATTCTTCCTTCCAACACAGGCTTATTTACCAGATATTTCAATGCAGAATGGTCCGTAAAAAATGTGAATTTGCCGCCCAGAAGATAGTGGCGGAACTTCTGGAGAGAGTACACCATCGCCAACGCCTCCCGCTCGGTCGTGGTGTAATTCTTCTCCGCATTCGATAACCGTCGGCTGGCGAAGTATACCGGGTGGTCAACTGTCGTCTCCCCGGGTTGCGCCAATACAGCGCCAAGTGCAATTCCAGATGCATCAATGTGCACATGGAACTGCTTATCCCAGTCGGGATGAACAAGTATGGGTGTCGTTGCCAAATTCTCCTTCAATGTGTCGAGTGCCTTCCTGCACTCCGCCGTCCACTCAAAAGCTTCTGACTTCCGCAACAGTTTCTCCAAAGGGGCAGTGATTTTGGCGTAATTGCGGATAAACCGCCTGTAGTATCCTGTGTGCCCGAGCAGTGCCCGCAACTGCTTAACGTTCTCGGGGGCCTCCATGTGGACGATGACCGCGACCTTGGCAGGATCAACGCAGACCCCTTGCTTGCACACCACGTGACCCAAGAGCGTGCCGAATGGTACTGCAAAAATACATTTCTTCAAGTTCAAGGAAATCTGCAGCTGGCGACACCGGTCGAACATAACACGGAACAGGGAGACGTGTTTCTTCAGCAGGCTGTAAACAGTCCAATCGTCCATATAGACTTCCAGGAACTTGTGAATGTATTCCCGGAAAGCAGCAATGACAATCCGGGAAAACACAGCCGATGCGTTCTTCAGACCAAACGGCATAACGTGGTATGCGAATGATCCCCACTCAGTTGTGAATGTCATATTTGCTTTGTCTACCTCGGTGATGCGCACCTGATGGTAGCCCGAAAACCCATCGGTGAAGGAATAAGCTTCGTTTCCCGCGACATGATCTAGAACTTCATCGCTGAAGGGAGTGGGAAACGGATCGTGGATACAAGCATTATTCAAACTCCGATAGTCTACGCAGACACGGATTTCTGCTTTGTCCTTCTTGTTCTGGATGACAATGGGACTTACCCACTCGGCTTCTTCTACTGGAAAGATGAGACCCGCAGCCAGCATCTTGTTGATCTCCATCTTGACCTTCTCTTTGATACGTGGATTCAACTGGTAGGGTCGGTGCTTCACCGGCCTGGCTCCCGGTTTCAGTGTGATGCGCATCTCGCCCAGATCCCCCTTGATCCCTTTCAGGTCCGCAACTGAAGATGGAAATAAATCTTCGTACTCCTGGAGGAGGCTGAAAATTTCTTTTGTTGTCTCCTCGTCCCAGTAATCTCCCACTGTTGCCAGCTTAGGCTTCTCCTCCATTCCAATGTTCAGCTTCTTTGTCTTGAGCGGCTGTAAATGGACTCCTTCTGTCGTCGGCTCGTCACGGATGCTCCGCTCGCCCTCCTTTTCGTCGAAATAGAGATGCCTAAGGTCCTCCAGACTCTCATCTTCCGGATCGCCGTCAATCCATTGGCAAACCAATTCGCGCCTGACCTCAGGTCGTGACGCCACCGGGCCCTCATCGGGCTCAGGATGGCAGAAAAACAGAACCTCCTTGACGGCTTGTAGGGCCTGAGATTCCTGCGCCGTCTCCCCTTCGAACGAGAAGCTCTGGACGAACTTTTCCACGACTGCTTGCCAGGAGCGGGTTCCCCGTTTCCACTCTTCCTCCAGGTACTAGGCCTGAGGAATTATACCCAGGGAGTGGACAAACCTATGGACCCATAACTCCTCAGGGTACCTGGCGCTACGCCACTGTTCCTCGCACGCCCGCAAATGTTGTCGCGGGTCGGAAGCTCCATGATGTTTAAGTGTAATGCAGGGCCCTTCGTCCTCTTTGAAGCATGCCCGTAGAGCATCCGCCACACGCTCCCATCGCAACAGAGTGTTGCGGTGATTGTTCCACCATCGTCCCGATGTTGATTTCAAGGCTACATCCAAAAGTGGTATCCGGCTTTCCTCTGGGACCCGGTCTTCCACCTTGGCAATAAAAGTATTCACTGCTTGCATGTTTGATAATGTGGGGTATCCGCGGATCTCAGTCCCTACCCACCGGACCTGAGCGATGGAGGCACATCTCCGCGTGGTGGTCTCATACCCCCTTGCTGCCAGTCTTCCCACGCAAGCTCGGATCCGAGCTCCGAGCTCTGCACACTCCGCCAACTGATAGACCCTGTTGCGGTCGGGTTGATATAATCGTCCCGCTTCCCTGCAGTCATCTGATAGAGATGGTCCATCATCTGAGCATCCTCCCGACTGTCCACCGGTTCTGTATATTGCGGACCCTGATATGGGTCGAGAGGCTGAGTGACCCGTACCTCCCCATCCTCAAAAATCATCAGCTCCTTCTTGAGGTCGATGATCGCGTAATTCTCAAAAGCCCAATCAATGCCAAGTAAAGCAGGATAGGGGTCCTTATCGCCCATGATATCAATAACCTCAAAGTCAGTGTATGTCTTCACCCCTGCCACGTCGACCTCGACACCCTCGAGTCGGCCAATTGGCAAAATACAGTACTGGTTCGCCATCCTGAGTTGGATTGGGGAATAGGCGAGCCATGGCTTTCCAAGAGCCTCCCATGTCTTCCGTGGCAATATGTTTACATCGGAACCCAGGTCCAACATGGTGTCGCTGATTTGGAACCCTGCAACCTGCGTGTTAAGCCGGAATTCTTTGCCTGTTCGTTGCTTGTTCCGCTTGACACGTTGCACGTATTGGGGCCTATCGTCCACCGTATTTCTGGGTTCTGTGCGCCCCTGCAGCGCTCCGTCTAAAGCATGCTTGAGCTGGTGCCGCAGCCCAGCGTTATCAACAATCCTGAGGAATAGCCGGAGCCAATCCTCGACCACAGTATCTGCGACGTTCTGTGCACTGGATTCCGTCCGCCAAGGCTCCTCCAGCCCTCCCTCATTCCGCAACTGGGCGAATGCCTCAACCGCCTCCTGGAAATACTTCTTCTGGACTTCGGGCCTGATCAACTTCTTTGGGGGTGCCGGCCGAACCACTCGCGCTGGCTCCTTCTCGTGGGCATCGTCTCCAGTCTTCTTCCCACCCCGCGTTACTATCGCGACGTTCTGCATGTCAGGGGTTGTGGCGCTGCGCGGTTCGGAGTTTATCAGATTCGCTCCCCTCTGCCTTGCCCGCTCTTCCCACTTCTTGATGAGCTCCGGACAGTATTCTGTAGCATGGGCGTTGACCCGGCACTGGGAACACCAGGGTCGTCGCGGAAGGGGACATTCTCGAGCCACATGACCCTCCTGGTCACAGTTGTAGCATTTTACCGGACCGCGTCCTCCTGTTCGGCCTCCGCGCATGCCGCCACCTCTTCCCCTTGGAGCCTCGTTCACCCTGTACGAGGGGCGATCCAATCGATCCGCAAGTGTGTCAAGCGCCCTACACTGCTCAGTGTTGTGAGTCGTAGACACACAGAATTCGCAGTATACATTATTCGGCACCGTGGAGTACTTCTGTAATATCGGGCACATCCGAGGAGGATGCCCCATCGTCCGGCAAATCTCACAGTACTCTGTGGTGGAGGACCCCGGTTGCGGTGGGAACCCCGCAAAGGTCTGTTGCGGCTGGTAGACTCCCTGCGGGTTCATTGCCACGCCACCCCCTGGTGGTGGACCCCCCTGAATTGCTGCAACTGAGGGTCCAACTCCTGCGCCGCGCAACCGAGGACACTCGGTTGCGACGTGTCCCTCGACCAGGCAATGAGTACACCAAACATTCGGGTGCGCTGGTCTCGCTGGCTGAATTTCCTTGAGCTTCTTGATCAAGCTAGCGATCTGGTGTTGCAACCCTATCAGAGAAGGGTCTTGCGGGGCCAGCCCCCCCTATATTCCTGGGGGTATCCCGCCATGGCTTCAATCTTCATGGCCTGCTCCAAAGCGTCCTGCAGATTATCAATCTTCTGCTGAGTGAGAGGAGTTCGTGTCAAGGGGAGCAGAGCCTTGATGAACCTGTCCCTTTGGTGGTTTGGATCGATCGGGTAGCTCAGTTTCCCGATCACATCCTTGAATCGCCGCATCAACTCCCACGCGGTCTCACCTTCCTTCTGCTTAATTTCCCACAGCTCTGACAGGCCCTGCTGGTCTGTCTGGGGAAGCTTGAATTCGCGGACAAAATCCCGCTTCACGTCCGCAATTACCGGGTTAGGGTGTGCCTCGGACCACTTGATGAACCAACGCAGAGCTCTCTCTCTGAGCATGGTTTGAAACTCTATTAACTTCCCTGCATCCGGCGTCTGTCGAGCCCTCCAAATGGCTTCGCATAGATACCAGTGTTGTTCTACGTCGTCATTTCCCCGGCCAGAGAAATCTGGGTACCGGGTGAAAGATCCAGCCATGTGTACTTGCGGAGAATTAACCAGGATAAAACCTCCGGGTCCTGGTTGCGTAACTGTACCTCTAGGGAAAATACTACTAGTAGTAACGCTGCTGCTACTGGGCGTTACCGACGCCGCTGAACTACTATATGACTGACTTAATGCTTGTAACTGAATAAAAATATTTCTTAAAGGTTGATAAAGTACCAGGGGAAGGTCGGGATCCTGGCCATGCGGAAGGTGGGACGTAGGGCTGCCTGGAGGGGTGGGTGCCGTCTGATCCTAGAACATCTGCTGCATCACGCCGTGCCATTCATCATCGGAACTTTCTTCGGGCTGCATCTTTCCATTATCTTCACGAGTCGTTACTTCTCTTTCTCGCGTCGCTGGGTTCCCATGCACCCACTGTACGTCCGCTGCCATCCCGTCTCCTGTCCGGGCATCCAAACCCATGGTTATCGTCTCTTGAGGCACCTCCTTCTGATTTTTCCTCTCGATTTCCCTTCTCTTCAAATCTCTCATTACCCTTCTTCGCCACCTATCGGCGATCTGTGCTCGCCGATGTGCACGTGACTCCCGCAACTTGCATGCGGCCTCAACGTCCATCCCCCGCTCCCCACTCTTACAGTCTACACAGCATCGGTCCCCTCAATCCTTCCCCCAGTACGGGTGGTTTACGCTTCCATACTCGTTTTGTGGAATTCAATCAACCCTTCGTCCACCATCAGGGCTTTGATCCACAGCAGAATCTCCTTCAACAGCTTCCCCCTCAGATTTGAGTGAAAAACAGCCTCGGCCTTCGAGAAGGATTGGTAACACTCGGCGGCAAACTCCACAGCGTATCCTTCCAACGTGGTCCTCACCCAAAAATCCACTGCGCGGGTTAGTTCAGTATCTACCCGATGCAGTGCTACCAGGTCTTCGTGCGCCCACCTGCTGTTTATCTTCCGCAAGCCTTCTTGGGGCACCGTCGCTCGTAACCTCCGCAACCAGTTGTAAAGGTCCGTAGGGAACCTTCCCCAGAAAATTTCGTACGTATCACTAGCTGAGTCAGAGAAAAGAACAAGTTCCCTGATCGCCGCCTCCTTTTTCTTGGTCAGCTTTGCTTGTTGAGCAATGAACTGGTCAAGATGATCATCCCACCATTGCCGTATTGCTCCTTCAAAAATCCTCGAGACCATGATCTAGATCCCCTCAGAACATGCAGGTCCCGGCAACGGAACCATTTGTTGGCGAAAAGTCAGGTCTCGTGGGCAAGACCCAGGTTCAAGAGTAGTGGCCAACAAGGGGTCCGGTGTAGTCTAGTAACACGCCGGCATTTTCACCCTGCTCTGGGAGAGCAGTGCGTCTCACCCGAGGCGTGCCGTGACCACATGCATAAGGGGATGAGATCACTGGTAAGGAATAAACCCGCAACCAAAGAAAGAAAGTGCATCCATTACATATACCAAATTACACATGCAAGATCACTTACTAAGTATTCAGACAGTCGCAACTTAAAATTTTAAATCAGTGTAAACACATTACAACACATGAACAACTTATTGAGACAGCAATCTTCCCTTATATTATTCTTCTTGCCGAACACATGATTACATAGCTTTCTCTCTGATAACTCACAAGTCTGATACAGATGGATTTTAGAACAAAAAGGAAGAACATAGAAAGTAAGAAACCATAGGAAGAACAAGCATGATTCTTCCACAGCTGCTCTACGCGTCCTTCCCTGTCTCGATCCTCCCGACTTCTCTCGTATCCATTCAACCTTCAACAACCTTTCTTTTCAGCCGGGTGATCGTCATTTATTCACCCGCTCCTCGCGACTGACAGCTTCTCTGTGTCTTCACTCTGGCTTTTCCCAGCTTCTCTTCTGATGTCTGCGTGTTCTACTTTATGTTTTCTGCTGTGTTTCTTTCATTTGCACTTATCTCTGTTCGATCTCCAGCTATCGAGTGCTTCCGCGCCACCTTGGTAGCTCCACAACTCCTGGTCGTTGCGGCACGGTCGCGGTTGCCATGTGTATTTATTCCGCAACTCAAAAAGAGTCAAAGTTCAAAATGTCTTGGCCACGACTTCAAAACTTAAACAAAAACAAGGGCTGGTCAGGATACTTGGCTCTCACCCGAGAGACCCGGGTTCGAATCCCGGCAACGGAACCATTTGTTGGCGAGAAGTCAGGTCTCGCGGACAAGACCCAGGTTCAAGAGTTGTGGCCAACAAAGGGGTCCGGTGTAGTCTAGGAACATGCCGGCATTTTCACCCTGCTCTGGGGAGCAGTGCGTCTCACCCGAGGCGTGCCGCAACCACATGCAGAAGGGGATGAGATCAATGGCAAGGAACAAACCCGCAACTAATGAAGGGCAGTGTATCCATTACATATACCGAGTTATATACGCAAGATCACTAATTCAGTATTGTACGCCGCAACTTGCACTTAAATCAGGTAAACACACACAAAGACATGGACAACCAAGACAAAGAATTCCTCCCTTATATTATCGGGGTCGTGAACACATGATTACATAGCTTTCTTCTCTGATAACTCACAAGTCTGTTACAGATGGGTCTTAGAACAGAAAGGAAGAACATAGAAAGTAAGAAACCATAGGAAGAACAAGCATGATTCTTCCGCAGCTGCTCTGCGCATCCTTCCTCAGGTCTTGATCCTCGCGACTTCTCCCGTATCCATTCAACCTTCAACAATAGCCAACTCTCTTTTCAGCCGGGTGATCGCCTTTTATTCACCCACTCCTCGCGACTGGCAGCTTCTCTGTGTCTTCACTCTGGCTTTTCCCAGCTTCTCTTTTGATGTCTGCGTGTTCCACTTTCTGTTTTCTGTTGTGTTTCTTTCATCTGCACTTATCTCTGTTCGATCTCCAGCTATCGAGTGCTTCCGCGCCACCTTGGTAGCTCCGCAACTCCTGGTCGCTGCGGCGCGGTCGCGGTTGCTATGTGTATTTATTCCGCAACTCAAAAAGAGTCAAAGTTCAAAATGTCTTGGCCACGACTTCAAAACTTAAACAAAAACAAGAGCCCCAACAGGCCCCAACCACAATTCCTTGACTCGTCCGCGAGTCAATCACAAATAACAGTTTCTATTTCCATTCCCCCGCTGGCTTCCGTGCCCTGCTCTGCTGTTCCTTCTTGCGCCACCCTTTCCTACTGTACTCCGCCATCCGGTTGGCCAAACAAGGGCCCCAACAGATTGCCATGTCATATGAAGATGGTCAATAATGTTTTCAAATTTCAGAAGATCAAGGAATTAGGGACTGTCATTCAGGTTTTTCATGTTTTAAAATGTTATTTCATGAAGACAATCACTATTTGAGCAAAAGAAAACAAAAAGTATTATCTCCTCTATCTGAAGATGATATAGATCAACTCCTGAAAGGTCATGTTACATCCCAAGCTAAAGCAGATTTGCAGTGCCCACATGGTCAAGAAAGTGTTGGTGAAACTTCTTCTTCTTTTGAAAATGATGACGTCTTGTAATTAGTTTTATAGATCAGCAAACAGATAATATTTTCTTTCATGAAGATGATAAGGCTGTCATGTTTGATAATCTTGAAGATTGTTTTCTATTTAATAATGACCTAGACCATGAAGTTGAGGAATATGAGCTTGAGAGAGAAAATATGCTAGAATTTCTCATGGTCAAGGAACTTACAGCTAACACTCGAATGACAGAATCATATACCTATTTGTGCCTTCCTACCACTCGGCAATCAATTGTTCTTTCAGATCAAAGTGAAGCGAGTAGTTGTATTCTTGCTACTGGATCTCAAGACAAACTAGTGCTTCAGGATTTTCAAGATCCCTTCGGCATTCTTTTGCAAGCATCAGAAAAGATAAATGTTTCCTGGTTCGTTATCATAAGCCTTGTTTTCAGTGGTTATTGTGAGTTTCCTACATGTACATCATTCTACCTGCTCGAGAAAAGTGAGAGCCGAAATTTGGTATGTAGCCATCTGTTGGATTGGTTACATTGGCAGGCTCACTAAACATGATTGTACATATTCCATCAGTAGGAAGTTGGTTGTCATCATGATTTGAAACCCTCAAATCTCGATGGACTGCTGCCATTTAAAATCTTTGTAAGTGCTAATTTCAATTAAGTAGGTCTTGAGTCATTTTTGTTTTAGTCAGTTTCAACATAGTTTCAGAACAAGTGTGTGCTGTCATCATTCTTTTAGTTTGAGGCCCGAGGTGAAGGCTATAAATCTAAAGATTGATTTCATTTTTGGTTTGTTAAGTCAGTTTTTTCAGTTATTTTGGTTTCAAAATTGAGTTGGTTTGAGTCAATTTTCAGTCAATAAAATGAGTCAAAAGTCCTGTGTTGGTTTGTCGAAGTTATTGACTCCATAGCCCAATGGACGAAGGCACTGCCTACTCTTCCAGAAATCTGTAGTTCTTGGCACCTCCAAGGAGCTACCATCCCCATTGGAGCCAATGTTAGAGTCGGTATCTTCATCCCTCCGTCAGAGATCAAATTTCTCTTGTTGCATTTCATTTTAGGTGTCTCACTCAGTTCATTCAGCTGCATTCCATTAGGAGTATGGATCATCTGACGGTAGGGGCTTGTCACTCATATCCCTCATGTCTTGTACCTGCTGGCCTATTTCTGTTCATTAAAATCATGTGCAGTCATGTTTGGTCTCAAAGTTGGCAAAGAGTCATTTTAGGGTTTTTAGTCTCATTAGGTCTAGGGTTTTATTAATTAGGTCTCAAAATGCCTAATAATGGTCAGCAGGCACATGAGGAAGCTTCAAATAAGGTTTCAGTGCAAAAATTTCATCATCATAATGCTTGATAATGATTTTTCTTCAAAACTCTGTTTTGAAGAAAAATTGTCTATTTCATCTTTATGTAATAAATGCAATGTAATTTTCAAGTTTTTCAGTTGTAATAATGCTCCATTCGCAACCCTGGTCGCCTTTTCCAAAGCTCCATGCCATTCATTCCCCTGCAAGATAGACAGAAGCTCATTATTTAGTCAAAAGCACAAAGGAAACAAAATAGAGTTTAAAGTGAAATGTCAAGTTTTACAAACATTACAAAGTGGGTTTGCTCAAATGAAAAATCAAAGTCTTTGGTATATATATGATTCTATGTTTCAACACTCCATTTGCATACCAAAGAGACAACAGTGAGCAAGAGAAGAGTTGAGAGGAGAGAAGCAATTGTTTGGAGGTCGAACTGTGTCAAGTTTCCAAGTGTGAAGCATTGGACAGTCGGCGCGACGCATCGGGCGTGCGCGGCGCGTAGGGTCTCTCCCCTGTGTGTTAGTTTGTTCCTGCGCGGCGCATCAGAAGGGTGCGACGCACTGGGTTGGTTGCGCGACGCATTGGGCCGAAACACAAAAAAATTTCCATTTCTCAAAAACTCCAAATCGATTCCGTCTCCCTTGCTCCAAGTAAGTCTATGTGACCTTGTAATTGCCATAACAAATGTTTGGTGTTGATTATGAGATTGATTATGAGAATTTAAATGCCAAAAACTCAAAACCCTATTCTCTTGTTTTAAGATTGTTCCTAGGGTTTTAAGATTGGTTTTGGGTGTCAAACATTTCCACTTCCCTCACTTTTTTTTCCCCTCCTCACTGTTCATTTGCTCACCTCAGTCCCCTTTTCCCATTTCACCTTACATCCCTAAAGTCAATTATCCCTATCCTATTCCCATTGTCCCCATATCATTTGTGAATTTCCCTCAAATCCCAAGTTATCCCAAAACATTTAAGTGGTTGTCCCAACACACAGTTTTCAAACTCATAATTTCACTTGATTATAGCCCATCACTTTCATTACCCCATTCCTCCATATTCTCTCCCATTTGACACATATTTGGCAATCCAATCAAGAACACCAAAATTCTCACACAAGACAACACAGACCTTGCATGGACCTTGGACATCATGGAGACAGATACTGATACATCATATGACCGAGACAGTGTTTCCACCACTGAGTTACATGCACCTAGAAGGCCTCATAAGAGTGGTAGACATGTGAGAGAGGAGCCCACCTCATTGGCTGAATTGCAAGCTTGTCCACTTGCCATAGCATGTTTTAAACAGCAGTCATGTTATCAATTTTGTGAAATGATTTCTAGGATCCATTATCATCAGGATTTGGCTCGTTTTTTTGTATTGCATTTACATGATGGTCAGGTAAATCTTGTCGGTGTAACATTCACTTTAACACCGGAAACTATTTCTCAAGCAACCGGAATACCAAATGTGGGAGAACAATGGAACAAAAGACAGTAGGTGGACAGAGTGCATTATGAACCATATATCAGGCCTAGCTTTGTGAAACAACTCAGCAGAGTGTTTCCTTTCTGATTCCTAAAGGATTCCTATGCGCCTCTGATGAAACTCATTATCAGATATTTCAGTTGTGAGGGCCAGTTTTCACATCTTTATGCCTATCATATCAGGTTATTGATGCATTTTACCAGGGTGAGGATGATGAACCTCCCTTATTTCATGTGCCGGAGTATTTATCAGTAACTCATTTTTTCGCCTAGTTTTGGCCAGGCGCATTGGGGATTTTGTCCTAGTTTTCACTCAGTAACTCAGTTTTTCGCCTAGTTTTGGCCAGTTTGACTTTTTTATCTTCAAATTTACAGATCTTGATGTAACTTGATGTAATTTCATGGTTTTGATGTAATTTTTTCTAATTTTCACTCCTGTAAGTAGATTCATTCACCAAAAAGTGAATTGTAACTGAATGAATCAGTTTCCTATCTTATAGAGGCAAGTTGTTCCATTGCCTATTTTCCAGTTCTTAGTTTAGATCTTGTTGAAACATCTCCTAAACTAGTGAGCTCAACCCCTAGAGGCATGGGAATGAGTTATTCTTGACTATATCTTGTATTTTCTCAGTCATTTTCAGGGGTTGGACACTTGGGATTGCTTTGAGCATCATTGTACATTTCATCTCTGCAGTTTGGCAAAGGAATAGACCAGGGTTTGCAGCACTCCTTGGGATTCATGTGGCTCTTTGTTTTGATGATGTGTTTCTCTTTGTTAATGTAATTTTACTGTTGTTTCATGTGTATCATTTTCCCTCTTATTTCTTCTTAAGTTAAACAAACAAGGATAAAGGTGGAATTCATTAAAATTTGTAGTGCTCTACCTAGAGTTTGTTTAATTTTCTATGTTTTCAACTGTTTGAAGAGGATTCTTTAAATCCTCTTGCCCTCTTCAACTTCTCACCGGTCTGAGCTATCCATTTCATTTAATTCGAAGCATCAAAACAATTGCTTTTCTGGCCCCATTCAGCTTTCTGCAAAACTGATCATTTCTCGGACCCAAAATCTGCCTTTCCTTTTGATTCCAACAAAACCCCCGAAATCAAATCAAACTCTTTTACATATATACCTAGCCTAAAATCAGCCTTTATTTTAATTCATCTCAAGCCTCACTAATTATTTTTGCTGAGATTGACAAGGAGAGAGCCCTCTCCCGATCTGGTAGGGCTAGCTACCAGATTAAGCGTGGTTTGATGTTACCCTAGACTCTACCTTCCTCAACCTGAGGTAGATTTAGGCTATAACAGGTTCCTCGCGTGTCTCAATCCTGGATAGGTGATTTTGTCTAGCATTTAAATGCCCTATCTTGATAATTACTTCCAAATCATACTCTTGGAACAACAATAACCATCGGCAAGTCTTCCCCCCAACACAGGATTTTTAACCAGGTACTTTAAATCGGAATTATTCGTGAACATTTTGAAGTGTTCACCCAATATAAATTTTATGAATTTTTGTAGCCCATGTACCATTTCTAACCCTTCACGCTCTATGGTGGAGTAGTTCCTCTCCACTTTAGACAATTTCCTGCTTGAAAACGCTACATGGTGATAAATATCTCCTTCTTCAGCCTGGGCTAACACATATATCAAAGCTATACATGATGCATTGACGTCTACATGAAATTCCTTCTTCCAATATGGGAAGACAAGGATAGGCGCAGTTGCCATCTTTTCTTTCAGGACATTGAGGCTCTTCTAACAATTATCATCCCAGCAGAACTTGACATCTTTCTTTAATAAATTTTCCATTGTCACAGTAATTTGTGTGTACGCCTTAATGAAATTCCTGTAATAGCATGTATGTCCAAGCGTCATGTGCAGTTGTTTTACACTTGTTAGGGGTTCCAAATTGATAATCACAGAAATATTCGCAGGGTCTACCATCAATACATTTTTGCACATAATGTGTCCCAACAAAATACCATATGGTACACATAAAATTTAGTTCTTTAGGTTTAAGGATATCTGATAATTTTTGCAGATATCCAACATCAAGCGCAGGTTAGAGACATGCTTATTTAATAGGCCAAAGACTATCAAGTCGTCGAAATATACTTCCAAAAACTTGTGGATATATTCTTTGAAAGTTGCAACAACAACCATAGAAAATATAGCCGCCGCATTCTTTAAACCAAATGGCATGACAATGTACTAAAAGGACCCCCAATCAGTAGTGAAGGTGGTTTTGGTCCTATCTTCCGACGCAATCCTGATCTGATGATACACTAAGAATCCATCAGTAAATGAGTAAGCTTCCTTCCCACCAACATTCTCCAATACTTTGTCTGTGAATGGATTTGGAAACGGATCATGGATACATGCATCGTTCAGCTTGCAGAGATCAACACAAATCCCTATCTCACCCTTAGTCTTCTTTTCCTAGACCACCATAGGGCTAACCCACTCAGACTCCTCAACTAGTTCAATGATTCCAGCGTCAAGCCTCTTGTCAAGTTCTTCCCTCACTTTCTCCTTATACTTTGGGTTCAACTAATATGGGCGTTGCTTGATCGGCTTCGCATCAGGCTTCAAATTTATGTGCTTAACTCCTAAATCACCCAAAATGCCTTTTAATTTAGAGAACTGTGTTGGGAATATGTCCTGGTATTCATGCAGCAATTCAATGACCTGGATTATTGTGTCATCATCCAAATAGTCCCCAATATTCAAAAATTTGGGTTCCGCCTCTGAACCTATGTTGACTTGTTGAGTCGTGACAGGTTGTGCTACGTCTGGCATTGCTATCTCAAGCCCTGCAACCTCGTGTTTTTATTATGACTCAAGAATATTAACGTTGTGTGATCCTTCTCACCTTCCTCTGCAGTCAACTTGTAACATTCATGGGCTTGTTCCAACTACGCAGCCCAATCAAGTTGCACCAATGTCCTTGGCTCCTTGGTAATTTGGAATGCTCCTGACTTAACTTTCTTAAGGGCCTCATTAATACACTAACAGCCATCAGCGAAGCTATAAGTTAACAATAATCCTTCTATCATCTTGTCCCAATCTGTAGTGCCATGACGCAACTCTGTTTCAAGATACCACTACTGAGGTATCATATCCAAGGAATGAAAGAACATGTGCGCCCACTTTGGTTGAGGCGTTGGACCCCAAGCTATTTCCAACGAGATAAATGATCTCAAGGATCTTTCTGACCATCATACTTCTCCGTGATCTTCGTGTCTACATGACCAAACCTCAACCTTATCAATTTTAAAAACTCCTTCCATCCTCCTAAGCTTTCTTTGTGTGTGCCCCACCATCGGGTAGGAGTAGACCTTAATGTGAAGTCCAAAGCTTCGTATCATTGATCCTCAGGAACATTTTGTTAAAATTATTCCAAAAATAAGACAATGTTCCTCATTCCATCATAAAAATGCAAGTTGCACACTTCCGATTGGACACAACATAGATATTTGGCGACTCTATTAAAACGCTTAGTAGTGACTTCATGCAAGAGATTTTTCCAATGCTCGAGCTCCTCATCAGAATATAAAATGCATGAACTATCATGCTCCCAAAATATTCTACCATCCACGGTGGGATTAAATTAAGTCTTCATCCTGAGCAGTAAAATTATAGATCTGGTCAATCTCATCATCCCTATACTCCTGCTGGACAAGCTCTGTATAGCGTGCACCTCCGGAAGGATCTAATGGCACAACAAATCAGGTACCATTCTTTTCAAATATCAACTGCTGCTTCTTCAGGTTGATTATAGCATCCATGTCATAAGCCCAATCGAATCCCAGCAGCGTAGGATAGAGATTACTATCATCAACGATCTTAATAAATTCAAAGTCAACGAACATGTTGGCTCCATCAATATCTATGCTACTCCCCTACAATTGACCCATGGGAATGATCTTTTGCTGATTTTCCATCCTCAACTGAATTGGTGAACATTACAGCTTAGGCCTTCCCATCTTCTCCCATGTCTATTTTGGCATAATGTTAGCATCAGATCCCAGGTCTATAATGACTTGATCCATCTCATAATATTTGATCTGCGTAGTCAAAAGCATCTCCTAGCCGTTTCTTCTCTTGTCCTTTTACACCTTATTTACTTTGCGTTGTTCTAGTTGTAGATTTTCCTTGCCAACACATTTATCTATCAGCTCCTATAACCCTTCGACAACATTTTGGTCCCTTAGTAATTTTATACATGTCTGCAAGAAGGATTTCAAGATAGACTGATCAGATTCCTTTACTTCAGTATCCTCCTCAGGCTTATCCCTTAAAGTAAATATTTGTCTCTGCATGGTTGATGTCGAAGCTTTAGGAGTCATAAATGTATTCTTTGCTTCCACGAATGTCTCTTTCTTGTGCTGCACATTAAACTCAACATTCTAATATTCAACTTTCCTTACCCATGTCTCCATCACAATACTCTTTTCCTCCGTGTGGTTTCCTTCAGTATTCACACCAAAACATGTTACTATGTTAATGCTAGGATCTTCCTTGTGTTTTTCAACCCTCATCATTTGTATATTCTAAGCAGACTAGTGGGTGCACTTCTCCTACATTTTAGCTAAAAAAATGGGACAATCTTCAATTTCATGACCAAATTCTTGACAATAATTATAAGAAGTTGCAGTAGGATTCTAACAATCCCTGGCAAAATTTCTTGATTGTCCGCAGTTGTAACATATGATCTGCCCCCGTCCACGACTAGCGCCTCCTCCTTGGCCATGCCCTCAGCTAGGAAACCTCCTCGTGCAGTCAAAGAATCTGAAGCTTCATGACCTTCTACCTGCATTTTTTACGTACCGATATTGTTCTACATCATTAAATCATATCTCTTACAATGTTGTTGATCGTGTCCCACCGAACTGTAAAAATTGTAGAACAATTGCTTCGGCAATCTAACAAACTTTTGCAGCAGGTGACAATAGTCTGTGGAATGTTGGCCTGCAATCTCGCATATGATACACCATACAAATTTCCTCACACTTGGCCCAAAAATCGATCCAGGCTTCAATGGAATCTACATCCCAACGTCCAAATAGTATCTATAAACAAGACACTACTCCTTATAGTGACCCTCTGCTTTGCACTTGAAACACCATAATTTCGACCTTATATTAGATCTAACCTCATTTCCCTTCTTTAGATCCTGGAGCTCCATGTGCAATCTCGCCAACTAATTCTAAATATGTTGCACTCTTATGCTTGTATCAACTATTGGTGAAGCTTCAAGCTTCATCGCAATCTCCAGTTCTTCAGCCTGAGTTGCAATCTCATGTTGTGATAATGGAAATCTGAGATGAGGAAATAGCGCAGCAATGAACCATTCTCTATTGTGTTCATCCAAGATATTGAAGCTAATTTGGCTCAACTGTGTGTTAAATCTATGATCTACCTTCCATATGGTCTCGGTAGCTAGTTGCTTAATCTCTTTTATTTTTTTGATACACTGGGACTAGAAATTTGGTTTCTTGAATTCATATTTCAGCACATTCTTTGTCTCATCCAATGTAGAATTTGCATTCGTCGTAACATATTTCATGTACCAGGACAATGCTCTTTCTTGCAACAGGATTACCAACTGCGCTTTCAACATATTTTCATCTGTAATATTCTGTGAACTCCATATTGCTTCTGCAACAAACTAAAATTGTTCTGGACCATCGAATCCCTTGAACACAGGCATATTCGGGGGTTGAGACATGGTGAATGGGGGAGGTGGAGGTGGAGGAACATAATTGGATGGGGTGATGATGGGGGTGTAATTCTAGGGAATCTCCACAGTGCTTTGATGTCTTTCAGATCTCAACGAAAGACTTCTCAGGGTAGTGGGGTTGCTTTCTCTTTCTTCAAACCCAAACAATAGACAAAATTCAATTTCAACGTAAGTACCCCAATTTTTTCTGAATCTTTTACTGCTCTTCGTAGCACTAGTCTCTCTTTCTTCAAAAATCAATCTGAGTGCATCTGTAATATACCATTTTCACACAATAGCATTCTAATCTAGAACTTCAATGAATTTAGGTACCTACCTCTAGGGACTTTGAAGAACTTGTTCTCTACTTTGCTATAAGACACATAAGTCTCGATCTTGAACTTAATAATAAACCATCCAAGGATACTATCGATCCTATAATCAACATCCCTCATGATCTCAATTAGATCTGGGGTCCACGTAGTTGGATTATTATTAAAATGACATGTCTGCGCAGCTAGTCTTGATATCCACTCGTACAGTTCGCTACAAAATGAGGAGAAAGAGATCTCATACTAATTTGTATAAATATACTTCTACAAAAAAAATTCAGTAGAGATGCGCAAACTTATGTTTTCTTGCACAAAAAACTCATGTTCTTTTATATCTTCCCAATATTCAATCTCTTGCTTAGATGGATTCCACATCCAACTATCCCTTAGTCAGATCCTGATCCCAGAAACAGAGCCATTTTTTGGCTTGATGGGGCCTAGACCCAAGTTCAAATGTGGTTGCGCTAACCAACAAAACCCACTATTACAGGCCCTTTCGGCAATGATATGCTTGCACATACCAAAGTATCACCCAAGGCAATATAGGGGGATTCTAGAACCAAGTTTCTGCATTTAGAGGGACAATGGACTATGGATTTAGGTATTTTATTCCTTGATATTGCTTCGCAGAAAAAATCTATTAATTATACAATTGTTGTTCAACACATTTGTTTAACTTACTAGCAGATTACGTGATCTTGCTTAATTATACATAAAACAACATAAATAATCATAAACCAAACTTCGCTATGCAATTTATACAGATCAAAACCCTTATTCAGCACCAATATTCATAAATAGTAAGTAAATTAAAACCATATCAACAGAAACTCAGATATATCTTCAACAGATCTTTCATTAATTTCTTAGATCTTTCTCATACATTCACTTTCACCCTGCACACTGAGTTGCAGGGGTCTGTGCACACAGCTACAGACTTCCTAAGGTCTCCGCGCACTCAGCTGCAGGAGCATTTCCTCTAACCCAAAACACAGACACTGACTCAAAACAATATTACATCCAAATGCATTTCATCAACTTCTACTTCACTTGGCTTCCTATGCCTTCTAACTAGACTCCTTAAATATATTTTTCATTTACAATACCATGGTCCAAAACCATGGGCAGTGTTCAACGTTCAAAAAATATTCCCATTACATTACATAATAAGAGGCTTTGACCCACCCCAAAGCACCTAAGACTCAAAATGGACTCTACGTTGCACGCTTCACTCCTCGATCTATAGAGTCTTTCTCTACTACTTTCTTTGAGGGGGTCCCATGTCCAACAAGTGACCATACTACTTGGAGGGGTGTTTTTGGAATGGGATAACTGCACCCTTTTGTTATGGGAACCGGAGGATTGCCCCTTGTATCTTGGGAACATGAGGATTGCCCTCTATCTCATTCGAATATGAGGAAACAAGAAGAACATGAGCGGTATGAAGTTCACTCTCTACGGAAAAGGTACAATCAACTAAAGATGGAATCGAGTCAACCATATTATCAACCAATGGTTGGTTGGGAAAGGGCTCATGGGATTCAATTTCAGAGAGAGTGGGATTGACTAGAGATGAATCCTAGTCAATCACTTCATCAACTAGCAGAGGATCAAGGGAAAATTTTTTATAACCAGTTGGAAAAAGAGGCTGATAAGTTCTAACATTTTTCAACACTTTTGGGCTTCATCCATATGAGGAAAAATGTGAATAAGATGATTCCCTTCACATTATCTTCAGGGAAATTTGACTTCACTCTTTTTCCCATGGACCTTAATATCTCTAGTTGAGGGTTTATCACCAACATGATCTCTAGAGGTTGATGACAAAGGCCGCCTTGAGCATGTGGACCAAACTTCTAATATCTTTGGAATATCATGACAATATCTAAGAACATGGTCACCCTTACATAACCTGCAAGGGAACCTCACTTTCCAAGGTTGATTGGAAGGTTTTTCCACATCAGGTGCATCTGTAGAAATAGTTGTTTGGTTTCCCCCTTGCTTATTTTTCTTCTTCGTCTTTGGCCATTTCTTCTTCTTCGACCTTTTCTTCTTCTTCTTAGCTTCTTGGTTACTAGAATCAAGAATTTGACCAGGATAAGAGGAAGAAACAATAGGTGAAGAAGGTAAAGGTTAAAATTTAGGATCAACATGAGGTTGATGGTGTTCAGGTGGAGGAGAAATCAGTTGAGAAGCATTTTTGACATTCGGAGCCATAGGGGTCGAAAATAACCAAACTAGCAAACCAATGGTAAATCTGGGAAGGGACAAAGTCTCCATATAAGGAGCAAAAATATTTCCAAAAGGAGGAAAAGGTCTAGGATTCTCGTAAGAGGGGTTTCCTTGACTGGTATACTAGGGAATAATTTCCACTAGTATCAACCTAATATCTACTAAGGAGGTGTTCCACGAAGAGGACGTTATTCCACAGTCAATTAATTAATTTTAGAAATTAACAACAAAAATAAAACAAATAGGGGAATCTAGGCATAAAGGTTTACCAAGCAACCGTGAACTACAATATACACCTTGGAAAACCAAGGGCTTAATGTACGACATCTAATCTCCCCGAATGTTGTGTTCAGTGTATCATGGTATACAAGGCGACAGACTCGGTTACCTATGGATGGATACCAACCTATACTAGGGGACTCCAAAAATATACTCGACGGTAGGTGGGAGTGCAGTTCGTAGTAGTGTTGTCTAATGTGTAACCATTCAATGAGAGCATTCCTATATACTTTTCATGCATGTAGCGCCATCCGATAGACCTGAAGGTATGTGGAGAATGATTCTATACACGTACGTACGTGGAATTGGATTTCGCCCCCATGGTACAATGCTAGAAAACAATGACATCTCTTATTTTTAACAATGCCACAACACCTTTATAGCCTAGACCCCTATATGTTTGCGTTAATTTTCCAAATGCTCCTTAGGTTAATTGAGATGAATTTTAAAGTTGATCTTGAATTATGTTTCAGTTTCAAGGCTCACAACTCGATGTCACCTGAACACAACTACGATGCAACTAATATGAGAAAAGAACTCTTTTCATTTTCAACAAAATTTATCTAGTATAGGGAAGAAGTGTAAACATTGATGCAACAATCAAATATGCAACCAACAAGATCTTCCTAACTAGATCTTTCAACTTCAAAATTCCAATGCAAAAACCAAAAAGTCAATGAATTTTAATTCACTAAAGTTCACCTACATGAATTTTTTCTTTTTGTATGAGGATTCACTTATTAGCTTTCAACACCAAGCAATGTAATCTATGCTTAATGACAATCTCAAAAACAACTTTCCAGTGCAATGTAATCTAATGCAATTTCCAGAAGTAAATATCAACTTTGAGATGAATGATTAACAAATGCAAATGCAATTTCTTTTATGGCTTTCAAAAGGACTAAAAATTCTTATCAGACAGAAAATTAGTAATTCCCTCAACACATGCAAGCAACAAAACAGTATATTTGATTCATCCAAAGAACTAAAGATTCAACCAAAGTTCATTTTCACTACTTTAACATGGAACGGACTCTTGCAACCCATTAAGAAATTAACAACAATAAGTCAAAATTCTATGCAAACAGAGTAGGAGAAAAACTTTATAGATTAAGGCATTCCAAAGCTTCTGAAAAAACCCTAATAAATCTAAATTTTTTGGACCAATGCGGGAATATAGTGGAAGACATATTATTAAGCGTGACTGTAAGCAGCCAAATTCGCGTTGGGAGAGAGAAAATTAGGAAAAAAAAAAAAAAATTGAACAAAGATCCATATTTGACACTCTAAACAACACACCACTTAGAATAAATATCCATAATCAATCAAAGTTATGGATCACTAGGATTTTTTCCAAAATTATCAAAAGATACTAAAAACAAAAGGAGGTTTGAAAGGTTATGTACTCCCTAGTATGTTCACCATTTTTTTTGTGTACGCAATCTTTTCTACGGACAGAAACGATCTCTCTTGTCCTATGGGATGATCTGGAAACAAAAAAAAATACAATTACATGTAATCTTTCCTAATTCATACTAGAAAATTCAAAGGAGGATAGATCTCCTACCTTCCTCTAATGCTAATACCCTTGATGTCGACCTTTCTTTTGTAAAAACCCCTTCGCAACAATTCTAGCCTTATATCTCTTTTTTCCTCCATCTTCTTCCTTCAACTCGTAAACCCGTTTATTGTGTAATGTCGTTTTACCTGCACGCAAACTAACTAAGTACCAAGTGTGTTTATGTACCAAGGAGTGTATCTCTTATTTCATGGATTGCTCCCACTTATTCTTGGTTTCCACTTGCAGTGCTTCTTCATATCCTTCTAGTTCACCAGAATCAATCAACAATACATAATATAATGAAGGAGGGTATTGTTCAAGGGGCCTACTTAACCTGGTAAATCTTCTAACAAAACTTACATGATCTTCAGGTGCCTGTGTTTTTGTTACTTTTTTTTTATTGTTTATGTTGTTTCTCATTATGATTTTCTCACACCTTTGACTTTTCTTTTTCTTTGACATCATCAAGAACTGTGTATTTCATGTTTTCCATTTCATGTTTCTTTATTTGCAACTGATCTTTGTACAAGACCCTTTGATTGAATACCACATCTCTAATATTAATTATTTTATGGTTTTTATAAACATATAAGTGATAACAAAAATCATTAACACCATATCCAATAAAGGTACACTTCTTTGATTTTTCCTCAACATTTCTTTTGTTTTCTTTAATAATGTGGACAAATGCTTCACAACCAAAAATATTTATAAATGATTAGTTTACCTTCTTATCTCTCCATGCCTAATCTAGAAACCACAATCCAAGGAACTTGAAGGCCCTTTGTTTATTAGATAAACATTAGTATCTACAACATCTTCCCAAAATTGTAAGCTTAACCCTGCATGCAATCTCATACATCGTGCATGCTCCATGATAGTCTTGTTCATCCTTTTTGACACACCATTTTCTTGTGGTGTTCTTGGAACTGTCTTCTCTCTATGAATTGCATGGTATTGAGATTAATTATCAAACTCCTTACTATAGTATTCACCTCCATTATCTGATCTAATACACTTCAACTTCTTTCCTATCTCATTCTCAACCAAATATTTCCATTTATTAAAAGTATCAAATACATGAGATTTATTTTGAATACAATAACCCCAAGTTTTCCTAGTTGCATCATAAAAAAAAGTAACATAATAATTATATACACCAAGAGATGATACCTGAGCAGGTTCCCATACATTTGTTGCACAAGATCTATTTTTCACCCTTTTTTTCCTTCCCATCTCTAAGAAATCTACCTCTCTTCTATTTTTCATAGACACAATTCTCACAAAAATACAAGTCAACATTGTTTAAACCTGGAAACAAAATTCTTGAGTGAAGAATTTGCATCCCCTTCTCACTCATGTTCCTAATACAATGATGCCACAATGCCATAGCTTCTCCCGTGGAGGTTAAAGAATTAGAAAAATCAGAAATATCATTGCTAAAATATGTAATGTGCCAACCTTCTCTCCTTTTGCTATTACCAGGGCTCCTTTAGTGAACTTCCAAGTTTTGTTTGTAAATTTAGTTACAAAACCTTCAATTCTCAAATTCCCTATTGAAATTATATTTTTATTTATATTTGGAACATGCCTTACCTCCTTTAATATCCATTACTTTCCATTCCATTTTTTTATAATTCCCTTACCCATTACAATAATTTTACAGGGTTTATCATCACCAAGATGAACCTATATAAAATATCCTTGAACATAAACATGAAAATGTTTCCTTTCGGTTGTGGCATGGAATGAAGCCCCTGAGTATACCACACAGACATAAATAATACTTTTCTAATGAAATAACCAATGCATCTTACAACACATCACTTATTAAATCCGCTTCTTGATTGTTCTTTTTTTGTCTATCTCCTTCTTTTCCCTCTAATATTTACAGTCTTTCTTTAAGTTTCATTTTTTCCCAAATTTCCAGCACACTATCCTTGATATTTATTTTGATCCTCCTTTCCTTGACTTACTATGATATCCTGGGATATTTCCTCTCTATTTTTCTTCCCCTAGTCTCTGCAATTAAAGCGTCACCTTATGTATCACCTAATATTTTCCATCACATTTCATCGCTAAGGACAACACCAAAAATATCATCAAACTTAAAGTAATAGAAAAAAAATAGAATTATTGATATCCATCACTAATCCAACCTGACTTTGTGTAAATGTGCACATAAACAACAAAGCACTAACTTCATATTGACAGTGTTGGAAATTCGTCAACCAAGGGGGTATCCCCCGCATGAGTCTGAACTAGACCTCACACCATCTGGAGTAGGAGCCCCATTCAGAGTATCGACCAAACCACCATAAATCTAAGGTTCAGCTTAGTTGTAATGAATAAAATAAGATATTATCCATATAACCTTTGAAATCAACAAGTAAGTTGACACCATGAAACACCAATTGCAATGTGTAAAAAGAGGATTTCACGAGTGGGAAGTAAGAGTGAGTATTTATAAGGAAAGTAATAGTACTATCCTAAGAGAGGAACATGAGAGAAACGAAAGAATCATTAGTTATCTAGTGAAATAGTTCACATAGACGCAATGCCCATTAAATAAAATACAACACACATTCAACAAGACAAGTACCAAATCCATCGAAGTTGTTCAATTTCCTTAGTACATATGAAAAAAAACACATACCACAAACATATAAAAAATATTCTTACTACATTCACGATACATGAATGAAAATGTGTTGTCTCATTGAGCTTCTGATTATTAGGTGAAAGTTCCAAGTATAGAGTTACAATGGTGAGACGCTAGCTCAAATAATGGAACATTAAGTCACTTCTTTCTTCTCCAAAGAATTATCTTCTCTCCTATCCTAAGCTAGAGAAGCCAAGGATAGCTCTCTAAAGGCTAAGTTTTAAAAAGCCATTTTATTGAGTTATAAAGCTTCTTTTATAAAAATAGGAATGACCTTTCATATCCCCTATGACCCTTGAGTTACCCTTATGACTCTTGGACTTCTAATGTGACCTTTGGACTTCTATATGAATTTTGGAATTTTCCTAAAGACTCTTTTGTCCATATATGACTATGTGACTTTTCATATTCCACATATGACTCTTAGACTTCCACACCTTACATTTTGTCCTTTCCTTTTGATAATTACATCATTACATCCACCAATGATGTGGCAAGACACATGAACACACATGACATTGTGATGGAACTATTACAAGTCACAACTTGATAATGATGACATGGACTCCATGATGAAGTGGTAATTCCAAGTTGTTTCTCTTATTTATTTGTATTTAATCTTCATGAGAGTTTTGTTTAGTACTTCATATCCATGAAATTTCTACTTTATTCTTCATCTTCACCCTCCAAGTGGCTGAAAATAGGGAGTCTTGTGACCATGATCTTGATCTTCCAAATTTTGTCGCAATCTGGTGTCCATTCATCTTCTTCTGCAATGATTGACCTGTATTTACAACTTCATAAGTTTCTTCTAGTATGGTCTCCTCTTGTTTCTCTTCAATCATCATCTTGCCATGAAAATATATAGTACTTGCAACTAGAAATTACCCATGATAAGATGACATCAGTCCAAAAAACTCCTAGTGTAACATACTTCATTAAAATCATTGATGGGGTTGAAACTAGGTACTGAATTGGGAGGAAGGCTTGGGGATTTCACAATGCACATTTATTGTGGTCAAGAGAGGAGACTTGAGGCTTATGACTACATAATTTGTAGTTATGGAGGCCTAGACAGGAAGACTGCGCAATTGAGGAGCTTAGTGAGGCAATATTTCCCACTGAGACTATGCAATGCATAGTTCAGAAGATAGATAGTCCAGGGGATTGCGTAGTTGCACAATTTAAGGATCCAGAGAGGCATAATTCAGACTATAATTGTGCAATGCACAGATAAATACTGAAAATGAGGCTTGATTGCATAGTTTATGAGAGAATGGAGGAAATCCTTGAGCATTGTGACTGCGTAATGTGCAATCTTTGGAGGCAGTAGTTGCACATTTCTTAGTTCTAGGAATTAAGGGTGCATGCTTTAGGCTTTCTACTTCGCATTGCGTAGTTCAAGGAGGATGAGTGAGGTCAAGTTGATTGGGTAGAGGATCTTCCATAATTTTACTAAGTCTGGGATCATTGAAGCAAATATGAAACCATGGTAAGAATTAAACATGATCACGCACTCAAAACAATCTATGGCATAACATAAAACAATCAACACTCAGAAACAACATGATCCCCTTAATGCAATGGTGAAACAATACTCTCCTCCAAGTGTGACACTTAGGGTACACTTTGTAATGAAAATGACGACACTTATACGACAGTGCTCAAGAGTTGGGGAATGAGTCTAGTGCATGAATTTATGATGAATAGGACACATTAGTGCGAGATAATGGATCAAAACTTCCATTTTAATGTATAATTGACTCCCTTAATATTAAGTGCAACACTTAATATACACTTTGCGACGATAGTGACATCACTAGTACGACAGTGCATAAAAATTTGGGAGTGGATATAATACATGTCTATATGATAGATAGTACCCATTGGTAGTAAATTTTCCTCTTGAAATAGACTATAACACTACTTTCACAATGTTCGGCACTTCCCATGCCAAAAGATAACACTTAGGAAAATCAGAGAGAAGTGCAGACGACACTTGCAAAAATTTAAATAAAGTGAAAGTGACACATGCTAGAGAAAATATAACATGAAAAGGAAATTTTTTAAAGTGAATTAAAGAAAAAAAAATAGTCGCAAACATGAAAGCAACACTTGCAAAAACAAAGGTGCATCAGAGCGACAATTGAGAAAAATCACTGGAATAGAAGTGAAATTTCACTCGAAATGAAGAAGATTGTCAATGGAGAGCATGCACTAGCCGCTAGAAGTATGAATTTTTGCAGTACATTATTCTTATGTATTTCACATTCACTATCACTAGTGATTGTGCAAGACTTACCTTCAATATTTTCGCAATGCTCATCTGACCTTGCATAGAAAGATGTGTGTTTGTGTATTTATTTCAGATAGAACATGTGTGAGAAAGTGACTTTGAAACTTAGAAGAAGACTTAATAGTTTACAAATCATTAGATGATCATGAAGTGACCATAGAATGATAGATCTCAAGATCCTCGGTAGGCTCCAAAACTCAAGTGTAAGAAAAATTTTGGAGGGTGTTTGTCGCAGCGACAACACTTGGAAACACACTGGTAGAACTCCAGCTTCTCTGCTCAGGTTTCATATTTAAGTGTAAAGTCTCAATATTTCAAGAAGTATTTATTTTCCATGTGAATTTCCTCGACTTTTCCACTTTTCCCAGTTAAATATATAGTTTCTTCTATTCCTTTCTTAGCTTTTAACACCTCAACATAGGACTAGTCACACCTCAAATGTTTTGATAAGGGAGAAGGATAATAAGTATATTGGTATTTTAATCGCATTCCCTGGTGTTTCTCCACTTCCAGCGAGCCTAAATAGTGCCCTAGTGGAGTCATTTGAAGGAAACATAAGTATTGCTTCACTGCCATCGAGCCTGAATAGTACCCTGACGAATTTTCTTGCTTCACCTCTCTGCACAGAAAGCCTTTCGCTTCTTCACCTATTTATTTAGCTACTAATATAATGTGTGAAGGAACTTATTTATTTTGACAGTAGAAGAGGGATATCGACTTATTGAGAGAAGAAGAGGTTGGTTCCTTGCTTAAAGGATTTGAAAGATAATCAAAGTTAATATGCTCATTTAAAGTTTTTATCCTTTCCCTTTTTAAGTTTCACCACATTGTCTTTTGAGACAAAAAATAGCATATTTTATGCAAAGAAAAACATGAAGGAAAAAAAATACAAAACAAATAAACATGACCAAAGGAAAGAAAATGGAGGTTGAACATAAAGCAACATGAAAATAGGAACAAAATAAAATAAGAGACCATATGGAGATAAAACGCGGGATGAATTTGAAAAGGTAAACTAGAATACAGATATACCTACTCCTAACTTGACCAGCTAGAAGGTCAGGTTAAAGTGTAATTATATTTCCAATGTAACCATCGTAACTGCTCCTGAAATGTGAACATAAATTTACCAACAATTAAAAATGATATAGGATGATGTGAAAAAGAGAAGAAAAGAACGTGAATAGCTTGCAAAAAATATTGAAGGTTTTACTGAAAGGTGGAAAGATGTGTCATAACAACTAACCTTAACCAACCAGCAACCTTACCTTTGCGATGAGAATGAAATTCATAAAAACCTTGATAAATTCTTTTGAAAGTATCTACATCAATGTTGTATTTCTTAGCAAACATCAATAAGGATCGAAGCTTATTGTTAGAAAACTATATTACTAAGTAAGATACTTCCAACCAGTCGCTGATTTGATCATGAAATTCAAAACAATCCTTTTGAAACCCCTGAAATTATTGAGAGAATGGACATTTAATTAGCACACTCAAATTATAAGGAGAATCGACAGGATCAACCGATGTAAAACAACCATCATCGGGTTTACAAATGGGAAAATGATTCATCGAGTGAGAGTTTTAAGGACTAGCGTTATGACTGGATTAATGAATTATCATATGATATTCTTGATTCTCCATTGGTTCCATTTGTGTCCAATTCCATAGTAGACTAGTAATATGAGCACTTGCTGAATCAAAAGCGATTGATGTCTCTGCGAATATAGGAAACAGATTGAAACAACATGCTGACAAAAGGTTATAGGAATATGTCCAATCAATTCTAGAATCTATATCATCATGGGGGTTTTTATCCACTAAATGATTCAAGACTTGAATTATGCTCAAAAGGATTGATTGGACCAGAACAAAAATGATTTTCTCAATTACATTCACGATGAATATTAGGAGCCAATTGTTCACCAAAACACTCAACATCTATAAATTCTTTGGCTAAATATAATCTTTACATTGATCAGCTTCATGGTTTGGTGCATTCATGAAATGCATACATTTCAATCCCAATTTAGATACAAGATGTCTAGATGAAGATAAATTCATTATACTGGTATCCTTAATATGATCAGAAAAACAATCTCGAAAGATAAAAAAAATTAAGACGAGAAATCACAAAATCCATTAAGGACGATTTTGCATCTAGTGAAACAATACGAAGTAGGTATTTTTGTGAGGAAATAAAGGTCTGAAATGGTTTGAGGACCTTACTAGGATTTTGATTGTTGTGCATGAAATCCTTTATTTGGACATAAATGATCCCTCTAATCCTGTGGGAGAATCTAGCAACAAACGAGACAGATATATGAAACCTTTCCTAACTTATACTAGAAAACACGAAGGAGGATAGACTTCCTACCTCTTTCTCAAGCTAGTGCCTTTGGTGTCAGCCTTTACTCTTTCACTTCCATGCTCACGATCACAATCTCCTCTCCAATGGTGTAGATGAGTGACTGTAAGGAAAGACAATTGGAGACAAAGAACGTATACAAAGCACTATAGTTTCTATTACATTAATGCAGCAAATCAAGGAAGAGTACAATAAATAGACAATAATTGACATATTTATGGAAATTAAACACATAATGTATATTAATAGGATTACAAAGGGAGAAATACAACCATAAGCCTTGATGTTGGATGCCTCCTTTAGGTGAGACTCCAAGTCCTAGCCTTCACCTTCAAACAGCTTCCTCCTTTGAAAATGGGTAGAAATTGGACATAATTTAGCTCATAGGATAGCAAACAAAACATGGTGACGATTTCATTTATAGGGAGGGAGAGGGAGTTGAGGATCCATGAAAATGGGAAGGA
The DNA here is from genome assembly GCA_034641835.2 of Pinus albicaulis. Classification (NCBI taxonomy): domain Eukaryota; kingdom Viridiplantae; phylum Streptophyta; class Pinopsida; order Pinales; family Pinaceae; genus Pinus; species Pinus albicaulis. The sequence goes on from CM076575.1 coordinate 72,659,463, forward strand.
TTTCCACACGTCAAGGGAGAGATCTGTGGAAGGAGGATTTAGGGCCAAGAACGGGAGGTCTTGTTCCAATCATCAACAACCTAAAACCACGTCGTCGTTCTCGAGCCTTCTACCAAGATAATATTCTCCTCCATTTTGGGAAAAAAACTTCCTTAAGAGGACCATCACGGATTTTCCTGATAAAATTCGCGCTGGCGTTACTAGACATGTGTTATGCCAAAGGTGAAAAGTGTGAGGCATGAGGTATAGGAACCGCGTTGGGCTTGAAAAACAATTTTTTTGACAATATTTTAATAATCTTTTCAAGGTGAATCTTCTTCTTTTCTTCAGGGATGCTCTAAACATGTTTCATGGTGAATAAATTGTTGTGACAACTTTTATCACTTTGTGAAATTTGTGGCATCGACGACATAAAGGGTGACACTTCAAGATACAATACAGGTAGTGTGACAAAATATTGTATAACAGATGCCCCATAAAGCATGAATTGAAAACAGTAAGTGATGGCTAAAGTGATTTACAAGAAAAGGAAAGGACTTAGATAACCACTACCAGGATACTTGCAAATCAAACATAATACAATACATCTGACATCTCTAATGTAGGCATGCTTAAAGTGTAAGCATCTAAAAATACATGGATCCACAACATGGATACAACCATTCGACTAGAAAGGATCATGTTTACAATCATGAATACTTAATAACTCCATGCAAACTAGATTTATCCAATGAAACCCAAGGTCTTCATCTTTGTCTCGATTCAACCGAAATACGAATTTGACCATGTGAATAGATGGGTTGAACTCAAACATGGTAAAAACAACATGATTATCGGTTGATGATGTGAACCGTTAACATGCACGAGAGAAACAACCAATGATGGTGATGCCTCTCAAGGTAATACATCACAATCTACAAGTGTGAACAATGAAGCTGAAGTCGAACACTCGCAGAATCATTCAATCGAAGGCAAATGATATTAACATGTCGTCAAATGTGAAGAAGCTACCATTGAGGCATGCAAGCTCCAAGGTACTGAAACGAAGTCCCTATATCATCTTCTTGGATAATCACTTGGAGTCGACAGGAAGTGATCCGTCAAAGGAGGGCCATAATGTTTCCCATATCATCGACACAAAACATAGTATTTCACAAAGCTGGCAAGATTGATTCAAGATTGATGCAAAGAAATTCAAACGGGGTATAAGTGGTTTGAATTTGTAGATGGGGACTTCTCTTGAACATATCAACAACACGAATCCAAAATTTGGAAACATTTGACTCAAAATAGGATCAGATTTCATGATGAAAAAAGGTTATAATTGAATGGGAGGAAAATGGAATTCCCAAACCCAATAAGACAGTTGATAAAGTGAGTAATGTTCCAAACCTGACACAAGATACAGATAAGTGTCATGTTCAAGATTGACATACTGCCTTTCACAAAAAATACAAGATATGTGTTTCCTTCCATTTTCCCTCGCTATTTCTAGCGAGTGCCTCTTTATTTTTAATCTCAAGCTTTAAGAGGATACCATATGCTTGTTGTATAAGTTCATCCTTTAGATGAATCCATCCTAGGATTTTTAATGAGCCCCAGGAATGAGTAGCTTGATCTGGTCATGGTGACAAGTCCTTTGTCATTTTAGTTTTACGAGTCTGATAGAGAGGTAACTCAACATCTTTTTCATGTTTATGGAGTTTGAAAAAGAGGCAGAAAAGAAAACTCTAGATATCCCTTTTCGTAGATAGTCTCTTGAATCCGAAAAGGTAGAAAAAAATACTCAAGAGAACCTCTTAGCCATTTTTGAATAATCTATTCCTTTTTCATAACTAGCCTACCTTAGTCCGGAAAAGCGTTAAACTTACACTGATTAGACGTCTTTTCATTTACTTTTATGATTTCGAAAGACAAGTGCTTGGCAATATTTTCATATTTCAGGAGCTAGAAAAGAGATGAAAGATGACTCAAAGGAGGCTCCTTTTTCGTTTAATTTTTTTACGAGTCCGAAAAAGTGATAAAACAAAACTCATGAGTTCATCCAAAATCAATTATTGTCACCAATTTGTAATCACCTGTTGCTGCACATGTGAAAAAATGTTACCTAGTTCAAGAAAAATATATCAATATTGGTAAAAATACACTTAAAATGGAAAAATACTTCAAAAAGTTTATATAAACTCAAAAATTAAAAACAAAATTACCATTTTTCAATTGGTAAATTGGAGATCATTTTTTACCCAAAATTTTCCCCGATCTTCACGTGAGAAGCGTGATCAATCCAGGGTACCATTTGATGAGTTGTCTATCACAAGTAAGAGATTTTTCCTTCCTATACATTTTAATAGTATTTTAAAGTGTTTTCATCCATATAATAGGTGTCATCTAAGAAAATAGGGTTTGAAGGCAGACAACGCGGGGTTTCCCCATCAGGTTCACGTTGTTCGCCCTGAGCTCCAGAGAAAATAATGAAACAATCATGCTAGCACTGCTTAATAAATTTCTTCAATAAAACTAAAAAAATACCAGTTGATTTCTAAATTTTCCTCCATGAAATATGATTAAACTTTGTTTAATGATGTTTTACAGGTGTTTTTCTGGAGAAAAATGGTTATTGAGTGGAAGGAAAGAGGTCATGAAGTAGAAGACCAACAGGAAACATGAAAAAAATTTCATAAGGGCTCTCCGCGAATGCGGATTTCTCAAATTATTTTGTACCCCTGGGATCAAAGCCTAGGCATATTTATTACAGTACTTAGTGGGAGGGTGGGATGTAGACTGCCATATGTTTGTGATAGGAGACAAGGAGCTGGAGATAGAGGTATTATACATATATTTAATTACTGGTTTTTCCAAGAGGGGACACCGAGTTCAGTTTTCGGGTGCTCGTACAGGAGGAGAGATCACTGGTATGTTGACCGCTAGGCATCGTGCCCACAGTTCTCACAGAACAAAAGCGGGAAATTGACATTAAGGATATTAGGGAGATTCCATTAAGAAAAATCCTCTTTACCATAGCTCAAGTGTCTAGATTACAAGCTCTCCATGAGGTGATAAAATCTCACTTTTTGTATGTAGTGGATTGGGTAAATCCTACCATATTCAACTAGTGCGAATGGATACTAGCCAATATGAAGGACCAACTCACCAAATTCAAGACAGTTAAGCTGAAGAAATTTGGCTATGAATCAATTATGGTAGCATTCTTCCTAGAATGTGTCCCATTGTTTAGATATCAGTGGGTGTAGGTGGACACTCCCGAACCTAGGGATCCACGGTTACTACAGTGGGGAGAGTTGATGCCTCGCCCTGGAGGTGGTTAGAAAATGTCCTTCCCACCTGCATTTTTCATATGGCTATGACAGTGGTTCATCATGGTAGATGATTGGGCCTATGTATGATAGATTTCATAGGAGACCCTGATCTCCCACTTCCACCAGGAGCATAGTGGAATGACTCAGGTAAAGAACTGTTTAAAAAAAAAAAAAAAAAGTTTTTATATTTTAGTTATGTGAACTGAGATTGAGACTTATGATATTTTGCAAATGTTGGGCCAGAGAGACCTCCAGGGATTTCTCCAATGGCGATTAGGGCATCATGTCAGATTGAGGATGCCCCATACATGGAGGGATTTTATCCTATGGTAGAGGTGGAGTGTAACTTGGAGGCATTGACTAGAGGCATTCTAGATTATGCGACTATTGATGGCATACCACTCTAGTACTAGAGGCACATCATGGGAGTATCAGCTAAACTATATCATCTATTGTGCTGAGTTGTTATATTTGTCTCATGTTATCATGAGCACCATGTTGCTAGATAGAAATGTCCCTGATCTCATTTTTTCACATATGTAGGCTCGAGGAGCCATGTATCTCATAACACAAAATTTGATTTTTGATGTAATAAACATTTTTCAAACTATATATATATATACATGTTTCACCTTATGTATCTTAATGTTCGTATTATGTCATGGTTTTATTTTTACTAGTGTTGCAAATGTCTATCTAAAACATGATTTTCTAATGCATCTTTCAATGTGTTTAGATGTCTTGGAATCTGTTGATAAGTTATATAATAAAATTTTCTTTCCAAGAGATGAACACGCAAATAAATCCTTAAAATTTAAGGGTTTCTGACGGAATAATTCATGTTTAATTGTAATACAATGAGTTGTGAATCAAGTTTAAAAACTAACGCCCTAATACCAAGAGCAATAGATTTTGACAACAGTTTGATGACTGCACTATATTCAGCTATATTTTTAGTTGTACGTCCTAAACATATACCTTGTAACTCACTAACTCATCATTGGGAGAAAAAAGTGCCCATGCAGCAGAAGGTAGATTTCATGTACCACGACAAGCGCCATTAATGAAACTAACATAAGGAAGAGGGTTCGTCGACATCTGCAAGCCAAGTGGAACACGCGATAATCAGGGGAAAACATGTTTGCAAATATGAAAACAATCACACCAAAAGAATACAAACTAATTAAACACACACTAATGTACAAAGTATCTATGCAATATTAAGCATAATAATTTTTAAGATAGAGCCCATTGCAGGACTCAGAAAACTGATTTCCATCATAATATACTAAATCATATGCACCCTTTTGTAATACACATTTGAAAATATAGGGTCCATGCCACATGGATTTGAACTTTCCAACACCTAATTTATCGTTATCTTGATCATAGAGTAAGACCAAGTCACCTTATGCATATGCATGAGGGGTCATGATTTTATCATATTGGGCTTTGACTCGTCTTTTTTGAGCCTCAATTACCAATGCGTAAATTCTATGAGTCTTGTCAAGGCATTCTAATTAAAGCAATTGTTCTTCCTCAGGTGAACTACCAGGAAGTAGCTCAGCAGCTAGCTTCAATGATGTGATCTCACACTCAATGGGTAGAGTGGCTTCCAAACCGTACACCAAATGGAAAGGTGTGAACCTGATTATCTTCCTAGCAGTGGTTCAATATGGCCATAGATCCGAAAAACCATAAGATGCCAGTTATTTTTATGCATTCCAACGATTCGTTGAAGCATAGTGACCAAAATTTTATTGATCACTTCAACTTGGCCATTGGCCTATGGGTAATTAGTTGAGCTATCATGAATTAAACCCAACTTAGCAGTAATTTTTTTCATCGTGTAATTACGGAAATGGGAGACATGGTCGGTGACTATGGCTTTCGGAACACCGAAACGATATATGATATGATTGAATAGGAATAAATTTGTTTTTTTACTGTCGGCATTGTATGTAGGCATCACCTCAGCCAATTTTGTGAAATAATAAACGGAGATGATCATGTACCCATGCCCCTCGGCTGAGTTAGGGTTACAAGTCATGAAATCAATGCCCCACTTTGAAAATGGACCAACGGTAATAACTGGGTGTAAGGGAGAGGGTGGGGCTCGCTGCTTCCAGTTATAGATTTGGCAAGCATGAAATTATTGGACTGCAAGAATGAAATCTTTGAAGATGGAAGGCCAAAAATAACGGGCGTGAAGCATATTTTGAGTTGTTTTGTATCCTAACATATGACCACTATAACACTCGCTTCCCACATCTACCCAAGTAACCGACCAACCGAGTTAAACATGTGAAAAGAGGATACTAATATGAGATTCAACCTCCTATATGACTTTGAGGAAGTGGAACCAACAGAAACATGACAAACAAACCTTACACATCATCATTGACATCCCCAGGAGGTAACCCAACCTTCCAGGGACTTGTTCCCTAAGGGGGAACTTATTTTTAACCCATTTGAGTCTTATTCGTGTACATGTAAGGGCAAGGAAGCATTTATATACCCTTAGCCATGGGCTTTCCTTGTCAAGGTAGTGGATAAGGCCCCAAAAGGTCAATTTTGTGCCTAGGTATTTGGGATTTGTGCCACAATTTTAGCCCTTGAGCCTAGGTCACTACTCAAAACTTCATATAACTTTAGGAGAGGATAAATAACATTAAAAAAAATACATGGAAGAAATCACATCATCGGGAACTCATATGACCCCACCCATCCATGTCAATCATTTCGTCAAACAAGTCACAAGCATTGCATCTACAGGTGTAAACAACAGAATTAAACATAGGGTTCTAATACTTATCTAAGAATTTCTAATAAGCATTGCTCCCTTACATCATAAGATGAAATATAATCTATTTGACCATAGATACATTGTATATTCATTTACGGGCAAAAAAATAGATAGAGCCATACATCATCACTGATAAAATACAATCTTATAACCAACATAATAGAATCAGAATTACCATGGATATATCATCAATGAAATCCACATAATAACCAATACATTTTCATACCATATACCAAATAAATGAGCTTCTCATTAATGAGTGTAAAAACAAACCGCAGATGGGACTTCCACGTTGTTTGGTTGTATTAATCACTATTAAATGACTAAAACAATACACATAAATTATCAATCCAGGGACGTCTTTTATTTCAATGACAATCGCACTGTCTGTTTCGATACACCCAACCAGAAGCAAACCCAAATAAAGGAAATCGTTGCTAAAGTAAATGCTGGAAGGAAATCACTCATGCAGAAATGAAATGATCTACAAGACTGTAATCACACCTCAATTAATCTGTTCTAGCGCGCCACACAACAATTATCCAGTTGATATCTCTGATCTCATATGTGTAACAACATATGAAATATTGAAATTGAAGTGGATATATTCACAGCTGAAACAATAGCAAAATCACTTCTACTGATACATAAACAAAATAAAAAAAACATATACACAGCTACCTTAATCACTACAATCCCTGCTAAAGAGGAGGGCCCTTCCTCCCTAGCAGGGCGCAGGTAGAGAAAGAACTTAACAGAAACTAAATCGAATAACGCATGTAACAGCAATAACATGATAATCTGTATTAATATGAGCAAAATTACACAGCCAAAGTAATGATGTTCTCTGCTAACCTTTCGACCTCAAGGGCCAAGAAATATATAGTGGTTACATCTTAGAAAAATCAGGGATGGATCAGTCATGAGAATCTTATGATTCTCATGCTAATCGAAATAGAATACATATGGTTATAACTGCTTCTTAATAAAAGTCTGACTAGAAAATTATAGATTATAATCAAAAACGCCTAGAGGTTGTTATCCAAAAATACAATACTTAATAACTTCTATAGCTATCACAATAAATCATAACTTTAGTGTAACTGCTATAGGACAGGTCAGCATTAGGAGTTGACGAGATCCAGTCAGCAGTACAACTATAACAGTAGTTCGCCAACGGTTCTGTAACAGCATGGTGTAACAACATCATGGTGTAAAAAAATTCACTATAACAGCACACCCTTAACTTCTCCTGTATGCCTCGTGCTCGGGATATTTTGTGCTACAAATGGAATCTGGAAAGACAGCAAAAAGACCATATATCTTCTCCAAACATTCATCCTCAGTTAGTCATAAAAAGGCACGATACTTCATAATAATTGATGAAATGGCAGAGTAATGAAAAAAAGGTGAAACAACACAAGTTAAGACAAAATGGTAGGAAAAAGAGGCAAAGACAGTCCTAATGGTTATATTCATGAGGTAAAATAGGGGAAACAAATGTAGGAAAAGTGTGAAAAACTAGCACCCAACATCTCCCCCCAACTGAAGCACTTGCATTTACTCATGAAAAATCTCATATCTCATGGGAATATCTCTGGTGCATGTTAGTGAGATCATAAGCACCAGTTGTATCTTCATCTGCAGACCTGTATCCCTGATTGGCCATCAGCTGCCATACCCAGGACTCTGATTCATACTTTCTCAATTCATAATTACTTTGATAATCCTCAATTGGCAGCAAGATCAAAGGAAACTTGAATCTCAATACGAGCCACAAAGCATCAAGGGACTGTACTATCTGTGCATATGCCGGTACATGTGTAACAGCCACCACAAAATTCTGGAACGCAAATGGATCCCCCTTCAGTAGATCAGCATTGCTGCCTTCCATGTGTTTCAAGCACCCAATCAAGGCTCGGCTCTTCATCATTGAGAACTGATTGAGTAAAAAGTTCACAATCCTTCTTCTGCAAGTGGTAGCCGGTTCCCTTATCCCAGGATTACTCAACATTATTCTAAATTCCCTCCTTAACTCGACGGCCCATCCTGGTTCTTCCTGGACCCATAATTCCATCTTCTCCTCATTAGCATCCATATATTTGATGGCCAAATGCCACTCAATATGATTCTTCATGAAGGACACAAAATCTCGCAACTGCAGATCCCCCATATAGGAGAATATCGTCACAACCATTTGCATACTCACATGCTCACAAATGATATTGTGTAAGAATAACTCACACAGCAGGCTTTTCTCATCAAAATCGGAGGCACAAAAAACATCTAAAAATGTGCAAGTGGAAGAACATAGATAGGATCTGTCCTCCATAACAGCTTTCATCTAGAACAGGAAGTAGCATTCCCATAGAAAAATTGGGTAGGATGGGGAACGCCGCCTACACCCCAATAAATTGAGGGCGAGATCATGAATCTTTTTCGCATCTATGGTAAGATCCTTAACCTGCTGATGTAAGAGCAACATTCGTTCCTCCTACTTCTTCAGGGTTTCCTTCTTCTTATAATTATCCCATCATTTCTTCAACTCTTCTTTCATCCATCTTTCATGTAGGGCATCTATCTCCCTTTGATGTTATTTCAGCGAAATCATCCCCTCCCGAAGGGAGATTTCTTCCTATTTCCACTTCTGTAATTTGGAAATTAACAATATTTTCTCAGAATTCCATCCCAAGATGGGACCCGGCTTTCTTCTGCATTAAATATTAACATCAATAATGGGTGCAACAGGTTCTGTTGAATGGCGTTGTTCCACCTCTGTTGCTCGTTCTTTTGTATCATCCCCTTCGCTTCTGCCTAGAGTAGCCTCTGTGTCCATTTTTGTTTCTTCTATAATAGCAGTGGCCTCCACAGGTTCTTGTGTATCAGCCTTTAGGTCAATTACTATAGCAGGCTCTACTTTAATTGTTGTTTCTTGTGTAACAGCAGTATCCTTAGCAGGTTCTTGTGTAACAGCCTCCTACCATTCTGTTTCTGTTTCCATTAGGCTGATTTTTTCCCCACGGATCTTATATCATGCTGCTGCTAGTTCTTGAAAACATGTCATGCATACAGACACTGAGATTTCCTTCCCCTCATATAATATTTGCTTCAATTCTTCATTTTCCTTTCTTAGATTATCAAGTTCTAAAAACAAGACATGAGTTTTGTCCTTACCTGATGAGGAGGGTTATCTTTCTTCTTCTGATACTTCTACTTCTGTCTACTTTCCAGCCATAGGAAACGGTTTTGTGGGTAGGCTAACTTTCACCCTCTGTTTTGGCTGTCTATCCCCAATTGGATCATCAGTGGGTTCTTTCCCAATTATGACTTTGGTAGGCCGAGTCTGGGTTTCCGCTTCCGCCTGACTTCCTCCTGAAGTCGCGGCCTATTTTCCTCGGCTTTTCCTCGGCCTCTTTCGCTTGAATTATTCCCAGGTCCTTCCTTTCTAGCTTAGGGCGTCCAACATGATCAATTTTATGAGTCCATGATTGGTCACACATGCTTCTGGATGTGCTATTGTCTTTACTGCTGCCGCCATATGCTTAATGTTCCCTAATAAGTAGAATGGAAGATTAATATTTTGTTGGTGTCGAAGGTGACTAATTAGAGGGAAGTGATAATTGAACACTATCGTGGATCTTCCCTCACAAGTGATGTATTTGATTAAACCCAAGGCGACATCTGCCCATTGCTGAGGGAGTGATAACCTATCAATTCCTCTCCCTTTCTTCTCCATATTTTCTTCTCCTTCTAGGAAGTCTTCTTTCAAGGAGGGGTCATTGATTTTTATGTTAAACCACCTTCATTACTGTAAATTTATTTACTTGGGCAATTACCTCTTCAGTCACCTCAATTTGCAGGCCCCTAACTCGAGTCTAGTTGTTATTCAAATTCTGAGAAAATATGATTGCAACCGCCTCATCCGAGCCTCCCAGCTTCTGTAATACTCAATCCATCCGACATCTCTGAATATATGGTAGGCTTCTAGACAGTTCTACAAGGCATCCATAGAATCTGGCTCGTGCCTGACCGCTGCTCCACCCATCTTGCTGTTGTTTCTGAATTCGCTTCTTACTGCTCAATCCACTGTAAGGTCGTTGCATTTCTCACTTCTTCTCAGCGTCTTCGCTTATCCCAATTGACGAGTTTGAAATGAGGATACAGGGCTTCAGTCGAGGATGTCGATGGGAGGTGACAGGTTTTACGGATTACCGAAGCGTACCTCACACAACTCTTCATAAATGTCCTGTTATGGAAAGTAATGGGTTCTAAGTACACACACTCCTTCCAACCAGTTTTAGTCATCATTTGAATTTGTGTTATTAATTTGGTGCATGAGGATTTTATAGAGGTTTATGACTATGGATTTTTTGAATGATTTCAAGATATATCCCCTCCCCTGACTTAATGGTGACGGCCGCCCACGACCGTCACGGGAATATCATTACTTTTGCCAATAATCACCAAATCATAAATGATGACGTTACCTTTTGAATGACATACCTGAGGCGATGTGGAGGAAGATTTCAAATTGGCGGCATACCACTTGCAGTGATCGTGGTGGTTGTGTTTGGCTGGTATAATTATTTTTGTTATGCGACGAAACATGAGAAAAATTGTTCGTGGTTGTCGGTTGTTACATGTGTAACAGCCAAGACAGCCTTCAAATTATTCTTACAAAAAAACATAATAATTAGGATAAATCGGTACAGAAAGAAAATCAAATGAATACAATAATCTTATAAAATGTATCAGGAAGGAAGGATGATGTTTCAGGAAGAAAATAATGGGTGTAATGGCTGCCACAGGAGTGGTTTTCAACTGTTACAAACTGTCTGACTGCGCCCCGGAAAGAGGTTTTCACAGTTAGATTTATTATTTTTGTTTTATTTTCTTTTTTTATTGTTATTGTTATTATTATTATTATTATTATTATTATTATTAGTATTAGTATTATATATATATATATATTAAACAGGTGTAACAGCTGCTACAAGGGTGGTTTTCAGCTGTTGCACATATTGGAATTTCAAATTTAAGGTTGCACAGGAGAATGTTCCCTTGCTGCTATAACATGAAGATTGGAGTCTGTGACAATGTTAACAAAAGATTCCTTCAAAGCGGGTTGATGATATAACCTTATACGGTGCCCATTAACTAGTAATAGTGTCTTAGCACTGCCGATAGTGACCAATTATACAGTCCCATTGTCAAAGACCGTGTCCACTTTTTAAGGACCTAGCCCTCTGGTGCACAGCTTGCCTTTGAAATCCTTGAACCTCGAATCATACAAAAGAGCCCAATCTCATTTCTGGAACTTTTTCTTCTTAATAAACCCATCATGCCATCTAGCTCTTTGTTGTTGAATGATCACTGTATGTTGAATAACAGCCAGCCATTTCTCTTCCAACTCATTGAGTTGGTTCAATCTTTGTGTTTTTTTTGTACTTAAGTCCAGATCGACCTGCAATGTTGTTCTTAATGTCTTTATTTCAAACTCTACAGGGAATAGAGGATTCTTATCATACACCAGTTCATATGGTGAGAAGCCTGTAGTATTCCTCCATGTTGTTCTGTAAGTCCACAGTACCTCTGGAAGTTTCTCGGCGCAGTTTCTTCAGTGGCTGGCTATTGTCCTTGTTAAGATTCCCTCAATGACTTTATTGGTGCTTTCTACTTGACCATTTTCTTGTGGGCGATATAGTCAAGTGATTCTATGATGAATTATATACTTTTCAACCAGCTTATTTATCAAATGAGATGTGATCTGAGGCCCCCCATATTTCACTATATCCCTGTGTATCCCGAAGTGAACAAAAATATCTTCAAACAGGAAGTCTGAAACAGCCTGATATGTTGCTCTAATTAGTGCCTTTGCTTCAACCCACTTTGTGACATAGTCGGTGCAGACCAATATGTATGATTTTTGCTGTGATGAAGGATTGATTTTCCCCACAAATTCTAGGGCCCATTTCTCAAATGGTTCTCTCACTATCTGAGGCTGTAATCGCATCTCATCTGATTTCAGAGGCTGGCCCATCCTTTGGAAGCTATCACATCCCTTCACAAACTTCTTGGCATCCTGGAATATAGTTGGCAAGTAGTACCCTATTGAGAGTACTTTATATTTTGTCCTTTTTTCAGTGAAGTGCCCTCCATAGGGTTCCTCATGACAATCCTTCAAGATCTCAAATACCTCATCTTCTCTAACACATCACCTAATCTGAAATTCTGGCCTAGTGTGATAGAGATTGCCTTCTATCCAGGAGTAGGTAGCACTCTTTTGTATAATCTTCCTCCTTTCTTTGGAAGACAAATGGTGTGGGAATTTTCCTGCAACAAGGTAATTGGCTATATCTGCATACCATATTGAGTGAGTAGAGATGGAAAAAAGATATTCATCTGGAAAATAATCCTCAATGGCAGTGCAGTCATTACTTATAGTTAATCTAGAAAGAAAATCAACAACTAGATTATATTTTCCGAGTTTATCTAAAATAGTAATATCAAATTCTTGTAACAGAAATAACCATCATGCAACTCTACCATTAGTAACAGGTTTTTTCATCAAAAATCGAATTGCAGCATGGTCAGTGTGTACAAATACTTGATACCCGGTGATGTAGTGCCAAAATTTGTTGATAGCATGCCCTACTGCTAGGAATTCCTTCTCAGTAATAGTGTAGTTGAGTTCTGCTGGAGTTAAGTTATTACTGATGTAATAAATGGTGTAAGGTTTCTTCTCCTCTAGCTACCCCAAAACAACACCCACAGCTATGTCAGATGCGTATATAGCGATATGAAATGGAAATCTCCAGTTTGGTCCTCGTAAAATAGGTGTTGTTGTTACACAGTTCTTTAACTTCGGAAAGGCCTTCTCACACTTCCATGTCCACAAAAATTATGCATCTTTCATGAGAAATGAAAACATAGGAGATGCAATCTTTGAAAAGTTCTCTATAAATCTCTTATAGTATCCTGCATGTCCCAAAAAACTACGTACCTCTTTTGGAGTCTTAGGGGTTGAGATTTTCGAGATTACCTCAATTTTTGCAGGATCTACCTTGATTCCATCTGCCAAAATTAAATGTCCCAACACAATTCCCTGGGTCATAATCATGTGGCATTTTTCTGTGCTCAGAGCAACATTATTTTGTTCACAACGTTCCAACACTTTTTCCAAATTAGCTAATGTTGTCTCAAAGGCATCCCCGTAGGGTGTAAAATCATCCATAAATATTTCAAGGCAGTCATTCAAAAGATCGGAAAAAATACCCAATATTTCCCTCTGAAAAGTTGTTGGTGCATTACAGAGGCCAAAAGGAAGGACTATGCATGAAAAAGTACCCAATGGGCAAGTGAAGGTTGTCTTGTCTTGGTCTTCCGGGGCAATCTGTATTTGATTATAGCCACTAAACCCATCTAGGAATGAAAAAAAAAAAAAAATCCCAGAGAGAGTATCCAGGACCTGATCAATGAATGGTAAAGGAAAATGATCCTTCTGAGTAGCCTTGTTAAGCTCTCTATAATCTACACAGACTCTCCATTTCCCCTTATTTTTCAGAACTATGACAAGTGGAGCCACCCACTGGCAGTCAAAAATCAGGTAGATGAAATTAGCATTAAGGAGTTTCTGCAATTCTTCTTTCAATATCTCCTAAGTGTGGGGTTCATTCGGCGCTGCGGTTGTCTAACTGGTTTGAAATCCTCTTTAAGATAAATGTGGTGAGTGCATAGGCTAGGATGGATTCCTTTCATATCCATATAGTCCCATGCAAATACCTTTTTGTATTTCTATAATAGCTGTATCAGCAATTTGTTTTGTTTAGCAGTCAGATTAGGATTGATGTTTAAACATTTCCCAGGTTCAATTTCAATGAGACTGCTGATAGTATGCAGAGTGGTTTTCAAATCTTCAATAATTGCATCATCTACCTCATCTTCTTCCCCCAAATCTCTAATGGAGGCAACAGAGAGTGAATTACTAATAAAACCATTAATTGTATCGTCCTCTGTTTCATCCTTAAAGTATTGTGCTTTTCCAAGCGTGAGAAGAGATAAGGAAATATCATATTCAGGTTCAAATTCGTCCCACCAGGGACTATTCAAATCCATATGAGGGTTTTCTGGGGGGTAAAGATTCAAGTTCTTAGTGGCCTTCCCATCTGAGATCACCATGGATCCGGACCTACATCTGATATATGTGTCTGCAGTGGCTAGCCACTGTCTTCCCAAGATTAAAGGATGACCCCCACGCTGGATTTGGTTTTTAAAATGAGAAAATCAACCAAATAATTCCAAGAAGCCACATTTATAACCACATCTTCTATCATTCCCTCGGGCTTGACACGGGACCTATCTGCTAATTCAAGCACTATAGGTGTAGGCCTAAGTCCATGAAGTTCTAGGGAGATGAAGAGGTCTTTAGTCATGACATTAATGGCTACCCCTAGATCTATAAAAGTATTGGTTATAGGTTTATCTTCAATAGGGATAGCCACTGTAGGGTTCCCTGGGTCATTATATTTAGTTAACAAAGGCTGATCAATCATGAGATCTAACAATTTCCCCATGACATGGATAGTAGCAGGGTCTTTGGGTTTTCTTCCAAGATTTTTGATGCATAGATCCCTCACTTTTTTAGCATAGATACGTACTTCCTTAAGAGCTTGTAACAGTGGAATTCACACATACATATTTTTCAATTACTTGAGGAATTCAGATTCAGGTTGTGAGGCCAGCCTAGTTTCACTTAATCGTTGAGGGTATGGAGGATTTTGAATGCTAACAGTTGAGTCATCTATCACATATGCACCAGCCTTGCTTGGATTGGTTATTGTAGAAACAACAGACCCTCCTGAGCTGGCTGCTACAGGTGTAACAGTGGGTTTTGTATCAGTTGTTACATGTGTAACAGTTGCCTCAGAATCGCTCATATCCTTTCTAGGTGACTCACATTCTTCGGTAATAATGGGAGTATGTTCAAGTCTGATTACTTTCCCTGATCGAAGTTGAACCTCGTTAATTCCAATAGGAGTAATAAGATAAGTTGGAGGGTAACCAAAACATCCATGCTCTAGGCTACCTTATTATTCGGATTGGGGTTAGGTTGCACAAGTAATTAGGTTCGGATAGAAGGTGTAGGATTTTGAATAGAAGGCAGTTGTAACTACTACTGTTGTATTGGTAGTGCGGGGGGTACTGGACCTTGGCCATTACTTCTCCAATTATGACCCCAAGGATTGGGTTGAGATGGGGGATATTACATTGGTGGAGGAGATGGCCACTAGTTCCATGGTGAAGGAAATTGTGTTGAGGAAGGAGTAGGATATTGCCATGGATATTGTGACTATTATAAACATTATTCCAAGGATAAAAAGAGGAAAAATCTGAATGCATAAATGTATGTCGTGGCTTCCATGGTCTCTTTGATCCGATGAAATAAGAAGACTGGACATCCTTGCTTGACTCTTGAAGTACTTCCTTCAGTCTGGGCAATTCAAGACATTGATTCATAGAATGTGCCAACTCATAGATATTGCACAGACTAACGTTATTCAGTCCAAATTCTCTTTCCAAATGTTTATTTTTGCATCAGGGACAGAATATTGATAAGGTTGCTTCAGCTTATGCTTGTGCTTTCTTAACTTGTACCATAGTGATCTAGGTAGAGAGAGTGCTAAGGAGGTCGGTTTTAAAACCCTCAAATATGTTTTCAATCTCTGCTCTAGTTACGCCTCCACTCATGGAATTTTGTATCCGGACTAAAGGGTCCCGAACTAAACTTCTCCCTTTGACCGATCCTCCTGAGCTACACAGGCAAAGCTTCATTATTTCATCAAGCGGTTCTTGTAATATGTCCCATTTTCCCAATAGGTTCAAATTTTCCAGACAATCATCTCTTATACCGCTTAAGAATATTGGCTTTATAATTTCTGGGTCTAGTTTACTAAACTTATACCTTTTTAAATTGTAATGAAATCGCTCCATATAGTCTTACAGGCTCTCTTCCTCCTTCTGTGAAATTCTAAAGATCTCGTCCTTCAGATCCCTAGTTCGACAGTAATCCTGATACTTAAAGAGAAATGCCTCCCTCATGTCATTCCAGGTTCGAATAGTGCCATCACCCAGTCTCATGAACCATCTTAATGCTACTCCTTTCAGAGTAGCAGGGAATAATTTTAGCTTCTGGGCGTCTGAAATGTAGTCATAACCTCTACACAGCACATTGAATTTGAACAAAAAGGTATTAGGATCTTCAACAGCCATCCCTTGAAAGGATGGTAGGGATGATAAAGGAATATTCTTCATAGGAGCCTCATCTCGTGTTACTACTATCAGGAATTAAAAATTAACAGAGCTATCTGTCTTGACATTCTCGTCCCCCATGGCTGATTCTTCTTGATGGGATGAACTGACCTCGAAGTGTGCTAGAGATTGATAAGTAAAAGGATCATGTTTTTCTAGGACCGTCTTTTTAACAGCACTACCAGCGTCCAAATGATGATCAATTAAATGTTGTTCCTCAGATCCTTGATGCTCCCCATTGTTCTCTTTGTTTCCTTCAATTCTCAGATCCTGATCAATGATTTTCCACTTTTATTTTGAATATGGAGTCTTGATATCAGGAGTAGATATGTTGTTCGAAGGGTGGTGAGGTCCAGACACGAAAGATACCAATGGCCCAAAATTTGATATGGTAGCTGCTTTCTGTGGTCATGTCTTCCTATTATCTCTGTATGACGCAGATTGTTCCTTTTCTGCCCTTGAGATCAGATCTCCAAAGAATGTCTTTCTTCCTAAATATGCACTCTTCTTTTCCTTCTTACGACCCTTATTTCTTGTAGTTAGTAGAGTGGGGGGTGGTTGTAGATGTTGATATTGTCCTACTGGCACACATGGGCACTATGTGTATCAATTCATCCTATAAGTGCTTCACTTTCTAAAGCATTGAGCCCACTCAAGTTCGTTAGAGAAATGTGCAGGTTCTTACCTCTCGTCTTACCACCTAGCAACTGTATTGCTCAAGACACCCTAAAGAAACACCCAAAAATTCACACTTCTAAGTGTCCCAGCAAGACATTGGTGAGCCCGCTCAAGTTCTTTAGAGCGATGTGCGGGTTCTTATCTCTCGTCTTACTGCCCAAAAATTGTGTTGCTAGAGAAACACTAAAAAAAAGCCCAAAAATTCACACTTCTAAGTGTCCCAGAAAGACATTGGTGAGCCCGCTCAAGTTCATTGGAGCACTACACAGGTTCTTACCTCTCATCTTACTTCCCGACAATTTTGTCACTGGAGACACACTAATAAAAAAACACATGTAAATTGCACCTCTAAGTGCCCCAGTGGCATTGGTGAGCCCGCTCAAGTTCGTTAGAGAGTTGCACAGGTTCTTACATCTCATCTTACTGCCCAGAAATTGCAGACTGGGTACACTATATCTTCTAAGAAACAACTATGTTTGATTGGATCGTCACTGCCATCCCTGGAAACAGCACCAAAATTTTGGGTTGTATTAATCACTATTAAATGACTAAAACAATACACATAAATTATCAATCTAGGGACGTCTTTTATTTCAATGACAACCGCATTGTCTGTGCCAATACACCCAACCATAAGCAAACCCAAATAAAGGAAATCGTTGCTGAAGTAAATGTTGGAAGGAAATCACTCATGCAGAAATAAAATGATCTATAATACTATAATCACACCTCAATTAATTTGTTCTAGCGCACCACACAACAATTATCCAACTAGTATCTCTAATCTCATATGTGTAACAACATATAAAATATTCAAATTGAAGTGGATATATTCACAGCTGAAACAATAACAACAACACTTCTAATAATACATAAACAAAATACAAACACATAAACACAACTACCTTAATCACTGCAATCCCTGCTAAAGAGGATGGTCCTTCCTCCCTGGCAGGGCACAGGTAGAGAAAGAACTTAATGGAAACTAAATCAAATAACACATGTAACAGCAATAACAGGATAATCTGTATTAATATGAGCAAAATTACAGAGCCAAAGTAATGTTTTTCTCCGCTAACCTTTCGACCTCAAGGGAAAAGAGATATATAGTGGTTACATCTCTGAAAAACGAGGGATGGATCAGTCATGAGAATATTATGATTCTCATGCTGATCGAAATAGAATACATATGGTTATAACCACTTCTTAATAAAATTCTAACTGGAAAATTATAGATTACAATCAAAACCACCTAGAGGTTGTTATCCAAAAATACAATACTTAATAATTTCTACAGCTATCACGATAAATCGCAATTGTAGCGTAACAGCTAGAGGACAGGTCAGCATCAGGATTTGACGAGATCCAGTCAGCGGTACATCTATAGCAGCAGTTCGCCAGCGGGTCTATAATAGCATGGTGTAATAGCATCATGGTGTAAAAAAACTCACTGTAACAGCACACCCTTAACTATGGTTATAGTCATGAGGTAAAATAGGGGAAAAAAATGTAGGAAAAGTGTGCAAAACTTGCACCCACCACACGTTCCACCCGATGATAGATTGGTTGAGCCAAATATTACTTCAACCAATCACCCTCGTTCCAAGCATGAATGTGGGACTTTCTCAAACACATCAATCAACACCAATCGAGGGCTCCAAAGAATAAACCATATCAACCCCAAAACCAGTGATTCCACCTCATGGTCAGAAACCACTAACCATCACTAACTGATCTCTATCAAATTTTTTCCATGGCTCTAGAGTGTTTGTTCCATCCTGGGCTTCCAAGACTAGTAACTCAACCCCAACTATTACAGGGCTTCCAGATCGTTTTCCAACCAGGGCTTCTAGGACTAATAATTCATCCCCAGTTTTTCCCGGGCTCTAGAGCGTTTTACCAACCAAGGCTCTAGGACTAGTAACTCAACCCACCTATGGCTCCAAATTGTTTATCCAACCAAGGCTACGGGACTAGTAACTCAACCCAAAAGTTGTTTTCCAGGCTCCAGAGTGTTTGTCCAACCAAGTGTTAGGTCCCTATATTACTAGTTTAGTCCCTTATTTTTATTAGTGTAGCCCCCTTATTATTATTTTTGTACCCCTGTAACCCCAATATTGTTATTATTGTGCCCTTAAATTATTATTGTTAGGTCGACTAGGATTATATTGTGACCCCATGGACTCCTATATATAGAAGGAGGTTTTTTCATTTGTATCATCCAAGAATTTTTCATTTATGTAATGTAAAGGAGGTTTCCCCCTCAAAGTGGTTGAATTCTAAGACATTGATCTCTCTTTCCTTCTATTTTTGGAGTTGGTTTCATAACATTTGGTATCAGAGCTTTAGATTCTAGGGTTTCGCTGCTCCAAACAGGTCATCATGGAATTTTTGCTATAACTTTTTTTCTACGAAGGTTCAGAAGTTGAAATTTTTATAAAGTGAAGCCGAAATCCTCAGGAAAGCCATGTACAAATTTCAGATCTTGGTTTGCAATATTTTCGGAGATAGGATCTGTGGAAGTTAGGGTTTTTTCAGGCTCCCAAATTTCACCTAAACAGGGCATAGTGGAATTTTCACTATAACTTTTGTTCTATGAATTTTCAAAAGCTGAAATTTTTACAGAGTGAATCAGAAATCTTGAGGAATGTCGTGTAAAAAATTTAGATCTTGGTTTTCAATATTTTCAGAGATATGATCTGTTGAATTTAGGCTTTTTTCAGGCTCCCGAATTTCGTCTCAAAGAGGTGACCGTGGGAAAATCATCATAACTCTCTCTCTGAGCATTGGATTGGAATTTTGTAAGAATTAGCCACAATTAAATGGAATATAGGTTCATGTATATCAATTTGAGAGCTGAAGGTGGAAAAAGTGACACGTGGCACATCATACAAGTTCGCTTTACTAAACCAGTCCATAATTAGGTCATTGTGGGAGATTGGGTATAACTTTGCCTTGAAGAATCCAGATAAGGTCAGACCTGTCGCATTTGAAAGAATATTCAGAGGGATACTAGAGGATTGAATTTCAGATATTGAAGATACTAAATCACAGAGATAAGTTAGTTTCAATATCGAACTCCTCAAAATCAAGAAAAAAGTGTGTATTTTGTTTTCCGAATTGCATAAGTCTTGTTTGAAGAATCAGTTTCAATTGATTCCAAGGGCATATTGTAGAATAGATATCAATATTGGGTTCTAAAATTCCCCCTAAAAATAATTCAACACCCATTAAGCCTTCAGAAGGCTTTACTATGACTCATGAAGATGAAGAAGTGCAACATGACATATCAAAATTACAAGAGCAAATGCACCAAATTTCGCTCTCGCAAAGAGCAACAAAAAATGAAATGGAAATTTTGAAGAAAGGTGTGGAAGCTAAGAGGTATGGTATGAAGAAAGGTGTGGAAGCTAAGATGGATGGCATGGAAGCTAAGATGGATGACATGAAATACAAGATGGAAAACATGAAGAATGATCTTAAAGCAGACATGGAAGGTTTGACAAAGTTGATACAAGAAATGTTTCCTAATGGAGAAAAGATAATAGACGAAACTCATGATGAGAAAAAAATAAATTTAATCATGATTTCATAAACTCTAATGTTGGAGGGAAGAACCCCCATATTCCAAATATCTATTGAGGAATTTTGATGGTAAGGATCCCGTAACATGGATACTACAGATGGACCAATATTTTGATCTCAATAATGTGCAAAACACACAAAAGGTATGCATTACAACTTTATATTTAGAATAAAATACATTTGTATGGTATTGATGGCCTTGCTCCTGTAAAAAAAAATTCACTTAGTCAATTGTTATGGAGGAAATGATAGCACATTATGAGGATACAAATAGAAACACTTTTTTTAGCCAATTGATAAATCTCAAACAAAAGGGTTCAATGGTGGAGCACATTGAGGACTTCCAAAAATTGAATATGAGGGTAATTGATATTCGAGAGGAACACAAGATTGATGTATTCATAGGGACTTTAAAGGATAACATCCAACACGAGGTTCACGTTTGGGAACTTGATTCATTGGAGAAGGCATTCAGGCTGGCAAAAAAAATTGAATGTACAACTATGGCGACAAGGAAGCCTACCACTCACATCTATAAAGATGGAAGTGTTGCTACTCCTAGAATTCCACAACCTACAAGGTTGACACCACAAAAAATGGAAGAAAAAGGAGAAAAAGGGCTTTGCTACAGTTTTGATAGCAAATACACTAAAGGTCATAAGTGTGCTGAGAAGAAATTATTTTACATATATTGTGAGGAGGAGGAAGAAAATGAACAAGAATCTTCAAAGGAAGAGGATATACACCAGGTAGAAGAAGAAGAAATGAGTCTGACCATATATTGTAATGCATTGGTAGGAATTACCACTACTCAAACTCTCAAGATAGAAGGACATATCAAGAAGAAAAGGGTAATAATGTTGATTGATTTGGGTAGTACCCATAATTTTATTCATTTTAAGGTAGCCAAGGAATTGAATTGTTTCCTATACCCAGCACCAGAATTTCAAGTGATGGTTGCAAATGGAGGAACTATAAATTGCTCTAGAAAATGCCATAATATCAAGCTAACCATGGGGGAATATGTATTGAATATTCCAATGCTTTCCATTCCAATGGGAGGTGCTAATGTTGTACTAGGAGTACAATGATTACAATCTTTGGGGACAGTAGCTTTTAATTTTCAAGAAATTTTCTTGAATTTTTTTTTCAGAAGGAAAGGAAGTCGAATTACGGGGTATCACAGGGAAGTCAGGAAAGATAATAAGCTCTAATGTCATGAAAAAACTTCTGAAGAAAGAACAACGTGGCGTAATTGTGCAATTATCCTCACTAGAAGTTCCAACATAAAAATCATATATTTCTCTAGATATCCAAAAAGCCTTGGACAATCATTCCAAGGTGTTTGAAACTCCCAAAGTGCTCCCACCTATTCGTGATCATTATTATGTTATTTATTTGATTCCAGAAAGTGTTCCCCCAAACATCAAGCCTTATATATATCCTTATGTCAAAAAGAGTGAAATTGAATGTATGATTGCAAATATGTTAGAGGATGGTATAATTCAACCTAGTCAAAGTTATTTCTCTACTTCAGTAGTATTGGTGCACAAGAAGGATGGATCATGGCGCATGTGTCTGGATTATAGGGAGCTCAATAAGCTCACTATTAAAGATAAATTTCTCATTCCTGTGATTGATAAATTATTGGATGAATTACATGGAGAAATTTATTTTACCAAGTTGGATCTTCATTCAGGATATCATCAAATTAGAATGAAGACAGAATATATTCTGAAAACAACATTTCAAACTAATGAGATTCATTATGAATTTTTGGTCATGCCTTTTGGCCTTACCAATGCACCTTCTACATTTCAAGGGTTGATGAATTCCGTTTTCAAACCCTTCCTTAGAAAATTTGTGCTAGTAGTTTTTGATGATATACTAATATACAGCAGGTCTTGGAAGGATTATGTTCAACATGTTGACAGGGTGCTCAAACTATTGCAGGAGAAACAATTATATGCAAAAACATCCAAATTTTTCTTTGGAGTACAAGAGGTGGAATATATGGGTCATATTGTATCTCACCGAGGTGTTAAGGTAGACCCTAAAAAAATTAAAGCCATTAAGGAATGGAAAATCCCCATAACCATAAAGCAGTTGTGAGGATTTCTCGGGTTAACAGGGTATTATCACAAGTTTGTTAATGATTATGGGAGAATATCAGCACCTCCATTATTGAAGAAAGATGAATTTTCATGGACTCCTGAAGCAACTAAGGCCTTTGAACATCATAAAGAGGAAATGTGCCTAGCACCGATATTAGCTACGCCAGACTTCACAAAAACCTTTATTGTGGAATGTGATGCATCAAGAAATGGAATTGGTGTTGTTTTAATGTAAAAAGGAAGACCCATTACTTTTGAAATATGTCTAATAAAAGGAAAGTATTTACAGAAAGCTATTTATGAGAAGTAAATGTTAGCAATACTACATGCACTAAAGAAATGGTGACATTACCTAATGGGAAGACACTTCAAGGTAAAAAATGATCATGATAGTATTAAACACTTTTTGGAACAAAGACTATCGTCAGAAGAGCAACGAAAATGGGTCACAAAGATGTTGGGTTATGACTTTGAAATCATCTACAAAAAATGGAAGCTAAATGTTGTTGTAGATGCACTCTCAAGAAAGAATGAAGAGGTGGAAGCATTTTTTTTGTGTCATTTCTATTATCCAACCAGATTGGATAACCGAAGCAAGGGATGAATGGAAGAAGGACGAAGAAGTGTGGACACTCATTCAAAATTTGCAGCAAGATCCTAGTACATCTAATACATTTAGTTGGAAAAATGATTCCTTATGGTACAAAGATCGCTTATATATTTGTAAGAATTCCCAACTAAAACAAAAGATTCTTTTGGAATTTCACACTTCTCCTTTAGGAGGACACTAAGGATTTTTAAAAACTTACCACAGGGTGAAGAAAGAATTCTTTTTGGGATGGCCTTAAATATGATATTCAAAATTTTGTGGCAGAATGTTAGGTTTTCTAGCAAAATAAAGTTGAGACAATTAAGACCCCAGGTCTTCTACAGCCTTTATCCATTCCAAGTCAATGTTGGGAGGAGATTTCAATGGATTTTACCACAGGTTTACCTAAGTCCGAAGGAAAGAGTGTCATCATGGTGGTAATTGATAGAATTACCAAGTATGCACACTTTTGTGCATTATCTCATCCATTTAAAGCAAGTACATATGATACTACATTTATGGACACAATTCAAAAGCTACACGAAAACCCAAAGATTATTGTGAGTGACAGAGATCCCATTTTTACTGGAAATTTTTGGACGGAGTTACTTTCTTGTTTGGGTACTCAACTAGCTCATAGCTCATCTTATCATCCTCAATCCGATGGTCAAACTGAGATAGTGAATAAATTTTTGGAAGGATATCTTCATTTTTTGTATCTGATAAACAAACACAATGGGTCAAGTGTTAACCTCTCGTTGAATGGTGGTATAACACTTCCTTCCAAACTTCAACAAAAAAGACCCCATTTATGGTACTTTATGGATATCATCCACCATCCATCACATCATATTTAAGAGAAAATTCTAAGGTTCAAGAAGTGGAAGATCACATCGAGCATCAACAATAATTTCTCCAACTCTTAAAGGATGACCTAAATTTGGCACAAAATTCAATGAAACAATAGGCATATCAACATTGCAGCGAGAGAAGTTTTAATGTAGGAGACTGGGTATTTTTTCGGCTACAACCATACAAACATATGTCCCTCAAGCAAGATAAGAAGGATAATAAATTATCTCCAAAGTACTATGGTCCTTACAAGGTGTTGCAAAATATTGGTACTATGGCATACAAATTTGAACTTCCTGCTTCTTCGCGAGTGCATCCAGTTTTCCATGTTTCATGCTTAAAGAAGGTTATAGGTGAAAAACTTCCAGTTCAAACAATATTTCCAGAACTTGATGAGGAAGGAAAAATCATATTGGAACCTGAAGCAGTCAGGAAAACCAGAACTTGACAGCTACGAAATCGATCGATTTCAGACTATCTCATCAAGTGGAAGAACTTACCCACTAAATATTATACATGGGTGGATGATAATTTTATATAGAAGCACCCATAGCTACTCAAGAATTGAGGACAACACTTTTTTGAAGGATAGGGGCATGTTAGGTCACTATATTACTATTTTAGTCCCTTATTGTTATTAGAGTATCCCCCTTATTATTATTGTTGTATCCCTGTAATCCCAATATTGTTATTATTGTTCCCTTACATTATTATTATTGGGTCGGCTAGGATTATATTGTGACCCCATGGACTCCTATATATATAAGGAGTTTTTGTCATTTGTATCATCCAAGAATTGTTCATTTACGAAATGTAAAGGATGTTTCCCCTCGAAGTGGCTAAATTCTAAGGCATTGATCTCTCTTTCCTTCTATTTTTGGAGTTGGTTTCATAACACCAAGGCTTCATGACTAGTAACTCAACCCCAGTTTTTTTCGGGCTCCAGAGCGTTTTTCCAACCAAGGCTCCAAAAAATAATAACTCAACCCATAGCTAAAGGAATCATGCGAACCAACGAGGAAACAATCAATGGAAATAAACCCACAACACCATGGCTATCTAGGAAATGGAAAGGCTAGGAAAATCCATGTGCATACACCATGCATGCCAAAACTACTGACGAAAACATACATGCAACTCAATACCTGCACTCAGAACCTATTTTAGATGTTCATCCTGATGTCCTCTTGTGTTTTCCTACTCTTCCTTTTCCTTCTTGCTCCAAATCACCAAGTATCCACACTCTCCAAGAGTGCTCCAAGAAAAATCTAAGTATCCAAGAGTATGAGAGAGAGAGAGAGAGAGAGAGAGAGAATAATAAGAGCTTCGAAATTTCAGTGACCAAAATCTTACCAATTGATCCTCATAAGCCTTTATTGATGAGGCCTCTATTTTCTTCATTTTCCATTACTTTCCTTCATTTTCCTCCTCACATGCACATGTGACCTTTCACCTCCTTTTTCTCCTATTTTCCATTATTTTCATAAATAAAATTCCAATTAATGCCTCATGCCTTTCCAAAGCCTTTGCCTTTTCCTTTGCCAATTTTCTGTAGCCATAATAAACCGAATAAAGACCCACTATGTTTTTCCCAACATTAATCTTGGAATATGTGTCCCATCCACCGTGGTCTTATATATTTTTTACATGGATTTTTACTAGGGCAATTACAAAAACCTCCCCCTTGGGGGAACACCGTCCTTCGTGTTCAATTATACCTACAAACCAACAAATTACTAAAAACAAAACATACTACCTATGGAGATTTATAACATAGATTGTTGCAATATTTACAATGAATAGCCTGCTCAAAAGTAAAAACAATCATGACAATCATATCACGTACTAGATATTTATAACACAGCTCATTACGGTATTTACAATAACAACCACATACATAATCACACATTTTCTTCAACCATCAAATAGAAGGATACGATGCCCGTATTAGAAACAAGGGAATCCAAAGGCTCACACCTCTACCCTCAAAGTATTACCAAGATTCACTTCCTTCCCAGGAAGTCCAAAATCCACTTTCATATTCAAATTTGCATCTAATGTCCAGCGCTACAATCCTATGCCACTTGTCCTCTCAGCGAATATTTACCGGCTGGCATTGTTCTAGGGTACACTCCCAAGGTGCCTTTGATTCCATATGGAAATGATAATGACCAAAAAATATATATCCATGGTTTTCCCTTCTATGATACGCAGTCCCTCGAGCAATCCAACCAACCCCTTCCGTTCATTCACTCACCTTCTAAGTTTCGCTTGCACCCCCATCCTGGGTAGTCCATCCCTTGGCAAGGTTTCCTAGCATAGAAATTTCAAAAAACCAAGGCATATACCTGCCTCAAAACCATCATATCAGTCAGAGCATGCTCATGGAAATAAATAGACACTATTGGGTACCAGTATCCCACATTGGCCCTACTCTTGAGGTGCTTTACCAACATACTGTTGTCTTTTTCAAATCCTTTTGCTGACGCTGCTAGTTCTTGCAGTCAGTTTCAACCACCCAACCGGGAATTTTCGTGCTTCCTATTACCAAGCACATAATTTTCATTAGATTCAAAATAAATTGAAATAAACTCAAATCATACCTCATTAATAGCTTGTCAACAAGGTACACTTGCAATTATGTTCACTTACTATCACAACAATTCAAACCAGTTGTTTGATCAAATCATCATGTATAAAATTATCACATCCAGTTAGCTCAAAATGAAACAATCATAAATTAAAATCATGAATCGCATGAAATTACCATAAACCATAATCATAAATCACATGTAACCAGCATAAGTTAGAATCAAAAATCACACGCATAACAAGACTGAAATGAAATACCGATACTTGTGCTTCATCGGTCAGTACTTCTACCTTTTCCCTTTCTGTACACGCACTAGATTGGTTTCCACAACTGAAAAACACCCAATGCCTTTTCTTCTCTTCAATCATGTACACATACACATAATGTGCAACACATACACCCCCATACGACATACAACACCATACAATACACGCGCCCACACTGGAATACGATACATACACCTACACCCGGTGTACAATACAATACAACACAACACAATACATATACATATATAGAGTGAAATGCAATGAATACACATGTCATGATACCATGACTACACAATGAACATATGTAGTACCGTCGGCATGTACGACATGCAGACAATACTACATGTATACCACTACCATATGCACAACATGTACACAATACCACCTATAGACACAACTACTAACACAATGTGTGCACAACATCACATGTACACGACAACACCTACACAACGTGTACACAACTCCAAATGTACACCACGCCACTTGTACAATGTGTACACAATACCACATGTACATATCACCAAATACACGACATGTACTCGACACCACATGTACAAGCATGCACATAACACCAAATGTAAATAGTAACATATGTACATCACGCACATAACACCATATATGCAACATGCATACAAAATCATATGTACACAATACTACATATGCAACATTACACATCACCATAGGTACAGTCACTTAATATACAAAATGCACAACATAGACCACACACAAACCCCACAAGGAAACCCTGCTTCTCCATGCTTATCTTAGCATGTAGCAGATCACACTATCTTCACTTCATTGATGTACCCATAAATGTTACATGTCAATAACATAAACAGATACATAGTATAATCACATAATATCAAATCATACCCACATGGTACTGACCTAGTAGATTTTTTAGGGTTACTATTCCCACTTGATTCCTCATATCTAGGAACCTCTTCATGCCATTCACCTACATAAGCAATCATTCCTCCACAAGAATAATCCCTGACAACCTTTTCAGACAATGACATAGTGTTACACAAAAAAATTTCACTTTCCCTGCAATCCCCATCTCGCCCTTTGGAGGGTCATTTCTGTGATCAATAAGAAGTTTCATGCCTTGCAAAGACCATCATTGTATCCCTTTGCATGAGAGTAATATTCCTTCTGTTGATAGTTCCCTGAGCAGAGACTCAAAAACCCCTATTTTTACCTGGGCACGAGTAGTCAGTTATGCCCTCGAGCCGAAGAGGAAGATTAACACTGATCCCCGCGCCAGCTAGTGCTCTGTCTTAGTTAGCCACCCGCGCCAAGCTGAGTATGGAATGTTTTTGAAAAAATAAAGGCAGAGATTCCATTCCAACTACTTCGAGGATGAGTCATTGGGAGCGGTTGAACTGATAAACCATAGACTTCCTCCTTTGGTTTATGGTTTCCACCTCTTGTGGGAACCTCCTAAAGGATAGGCCTCCCTCCCACCTTTGTAGGGATCCTAACCTCCTCCTTTTCCTCTATAAAAAGAAGCTATCTCCTTTTGAATAAGCTAGTTGAACTTGGAGAATTGAACATACTATACCAGAACTTCTGAAGAGATAGAATAAGAAGGAATTACGTTGAGAGAGCTTGAGTCCATGCCTTTACCCCGTCTGAATTCCCTGACGAACATCTGAGACGCGCTTCGTCTGAACCCCACTGGAAGAGACCATGACGTCAAAGCTTTGGTTGTATCACTTCCTTTCATTAATAAATATACGTGACTAATGTTTGGTTAGACTTTTGTGTTATGACATTTGTTTAATGCAATATGTTTATCCCTCTTTGACTGGCTAACAATTATGAATGAAATTTTATTATGTTGTATGTTGTTCTTGTTTTTTGATTCTATGTACAGGCATCCGAGCATGATTGCGGAAGGATTGTGACTTGCCAAGGCAGGAGCGAGAGGCCACTACCACTACAGCAATGACGACAGAGTTGGGCTCTAGGTAGGTCGATCTATTGTGTCCTATTTCATTCAATAATTAGGAATCAACACTTTAGCATGTCTCTTTGTTTCTAGACCCACTCTAGGGCTAGAGGGTTCGTCTCTATCTACAGAGAGGATTTTACCTGCTTAATAAATTGGCGACTCCATTGGGGATCAAACCCAGAATCTTGCCTGATGCTCCTCGACCTGGGACTTGTAAACCACCAGTGACTCCATCCATCGATGGTACTATTGGTTCCGTGTCTCAGACTTCTCAAAAATTTTCTTCATCAAACTCTGGGAAGCCGAAGTCTGCTTCTTCCAATAATGTTTCTTCTTAGTCCACTTCGAATTTTGGTAAACCTGCAGAAGTTAATTCCATTTAGGCCAATCCTACGGATAATGCTTCTAAAAGTAAAAACAAGGGTAAAGGTAAGGCCAAAGCCGATACCTTGAAACAGGATTCTCATAAACCTCGTACTGGCGATGGTTCTCAACGCAAATCGAAGTACCCTTTTTTATTTGTGATAATGAGCACTTCACCAAGGACTGTCCTCAACAATCCGAAGTGAGTCGCTTGCTCAAAGGAACCCGGGGAACTTCGGCCATTCTTAAAGAACCTTTCCCATCCTAGTAGACTCAGATGGTAGAGCAACCTCATTCCTCGGCCCCATTTGGCTCTCAGGTGTTCATGATGAATGCTTCTGTCGTCGTTTCTATTGCTACTCGATCAAAATATTATACTAGATCCCATCAGGCTCTAGGGAAGGAGATCGTTAATGGTCCTCCTCCTCTGCCTGTTACTGGCCCTCTTGAAATTGAAAGGCCCAATGCTGAATCCGTTGTGCGACCACCTTCCAAAGGTGTACTCCCCAAGTCTTCTTATGATCCCAATTCCTGTGCCGCTCACCATTAAAATATTGTTGAGGATTTGGCTCAGGCATCATCCGCGATGTCTATGTTAGAATTACTTCAGAGTTTCACATCTCAACGAAGAGCTTTGTTATCTACAATCATCGATATTGATCTTGCCGATACTAGCCTTCTTGCTTTCGATTTAGAGAATTTCATTCCACGACTTCCGCATCAGATTGCACTCGTTATTCAATTTGTTATTAATGGTATCTATATCCATCGAGTAGTTTTGGACGAAGGTGTATCAACCTATGTCATGTCATCTTCATGTTGGAAAGCTATTGGTTCTCCAACCTTGAATTCATCACCAAATTCCCTTGAGGAATTTGATGGAAGAGAATCAAAACCTTTAGGTGTTCTCGCTAGTTTACCGATTACTTTGATAGGGAAGATAGTCAATGTAAAGGTCGAAGTCATTGATGCTAAACTCAATTATAATCTTCTCCTTGGTCACAGTTGGACTCATGCCATCTTATGTGTTCCATCCACTCTCTTTCGTGTTATGAATTTTCCACACGAAGGAAAGATTGTTATTGTTGATCAATTGGCATTCTTCACCTCTTGTTCTGAGAACAACGTTCCATATGTGGATAAGGTTCCTAATCCTTATGAGAGCGTAGGGCCAGGTCTTTTTAAAGATCCTACCCTCATGGTATTTTTCCTCTTCCTCCACCAAATATTGTTCAGATCCATATGATCTCTCGGTCTGATGACCCATGGATTATTCCTTCGCCTGAACAGATCGATTCATTCAAAGATTTGATGCCTTTGAGTCTGATTGAGATTGATTATTGTGAACTCATCGCGGCTTAGGAAGCTCCATCCTCTGGTCATACTCCTTCGAGCATGTCTCTTGACATTTATTCTCAATCCCCCTGGCTTGGCGATTCTGATTCGCTTGGTCCTTTAAAGGAAGTGTTTCCCTCCGACGAAGCCATCATGGAAACCATGTCTCTTTAGGATCTGTCGTGGGATGATGGTTATCATCGCTTCTCGTTCATGCTTGGCCTCGGGGCTATTTCTACTTGTCTTGAGAATTTTGTGTCTCAGGCTCCTTCTCCTCCGCTTCAATTTCCTGTTCTAACGCATGACATTTTTACAGAAGGTAACCTAAGCAATATTACACAGACGATGCCTATTGACATTTCTGTTAAACTGGGAATTTTCGAGCAAGCCCTCAATGATTGTCATAGTGGCGCCTGTGGCGGTCACATGTCTGGTTATGCCACTGCACAAAAGATTCTATGTGTTGGTTATTTCTGGCCTTCGATCTTCAAAGACAGCATTGTCATGGTTCGTAAATGTCATGATTGTCAAATTTATCAATGCAAGATGTGGGTTCCACCTATACCTCTTCATCCTGTCATTAATATTGGTCCCTTTGCAAAGTGGGGCATCGATTTTATGACGTGTAACCCTCACTCGGGCGGGGGGCATTCTTATATTATCGTATTCGTGGACTACTTCACAAAATGGTCCGAAGCAATGCCTACACTTGCCGCTGACGGTAAGACAGTTGCTCAATTCATATTCAGTCACAGCATTGCAAGGTTTGGTGTCCCTCAGGCCATCGTTACCGATCATGGTTCCCATTTTCGGCAATACATGGTGGCGAATTTGACTTCTAAGTTGGGTCTGCGTCACGACAGCTCAACGCCATA
The DNA here is from genome assembly GCA_034641835.2 of Pinus albicaulis. NCBI lineage: Eukaryota > Viridiplantae > Streptophyta > Pinopsida > Pinales > Pinaceae > Pinus > Pinus albicaulis. The sequence continues at coordinate 72,691,101 of CM076575.1, forward strand.
CTATCCTCAGGCCAACAACTAGGTTGAAGCCATTAACAAAGTTCTTGTTACCATGCTTCAACGTATGATTGGGATCCACAAATCCAATTGGCATCTCATGTTATTTTCGGCTCTTTGGGCATACCAAACCTTAGTTAATAATGCAACTGGATTTACTCTGTTTTAGTTGGTTTATGGTCTGGAAGCTACTCTCCCAATTGAGTGTGAAATACCTTCACTCAAGTTGGTTGTTGAATTACTGTCGAACACTTCACTAGAAGAAGAGTGTCTCCTTTACTTAGAAAGGCTAGATGAAACTCATCGCTTTGTTGCTCTCATTATTGAAGCACAGAAGAAGTGGGTCAAAGCTAATTTTGACCAATCGGTTTCCCCTCGTTCCTTCGTCGAAGGAGATCTCATCCTCCTATATGACCAAGCTCAGGATAAGATGGGGGTAAGAAAATTTCAACCCATGTGGCATGGGCCCTACATTATTAAACGTGTGTTGCACAATGGGGCCTCTGAGCTTATTGATTATGAAGTTCATCCTCTAGAACAGCCCAGAAATGGGTTGTATCTCAAAAAATATTATGCATGAGTCATTCATGCATGATTTATGTATATAGGTGTTTTTTCATTTTTTTTCATGTTTTGATTTGGTGTGCTTTGCGAGCATTTTTCTGCTTATTGGGTCTTGCTTATTTGTGTAGATGCCTATTACCCCTTATGTTGGTTTCGCGGATGGTGCTTCCCGCAGTACCGGGAATTTGTCTTCAATAGCCTGGGTAATCTATGATCCTGCTGGTGAGTTGATAGAACTCCAAGGTATTTTTCTAGGACGAACTACAAAAAATGTCGCTGAATATATTGTTGTCCTTGAACTATTAGCTGAGGCAATCAATATTTGCATACGCGCATTGCTTATAAATCAAGATTCGCAGCTTGTTGTTCTGCAACTCAATGGTCATTATTCGGTTAGAAACCCATACATTTTGAGATTGTATCTACGTATTCGTTTGTTAGAAAGACATTTTGATTTCATTACATATCAACATATTCCTAGAAGAATGAATGCATTAACTGATACAGTGGCTGACATTGTATTAGATAGACATTTGCGTAATTTGTAAAATCATCATCATGTGAAAAGATCCATGTAGAAAAATAGATGTATATATATATATATATATCACGTGTTTGCATCAGTGTGCATCATACATTCAAAAATATGTGTGTTTTTGTTACATCCTGGGACACCATGTCTCTCAAAATATGCAAATATAAAGCCTAGGTGTCTAATCGGCGTGATTCTCATGATAGCATGTCACTGCCCGTACAAGCCGCCTCAGTAGTCGGTGAATGTGGCTTGGCACCCATACGGTATGCCTATGGTAGGCACGAGGAACATCGTTAAATCGTGCATAGTTCGGGACTCCACGTGTGATCCCTTCTAGGTTGCACATGATTTCCTCCTCCTTGCCTCCCTCACCATGAGGGTCGAAATCACAAGGGATTCGCCTCGCTATCGGAGACATTCCCATGGGTCTCTCTGGGCAAACATCTGCAAATGCATGGATTTAATGTCAGAACATACATAGTAAAAAAAAAATCATAACACTCATGAAAATTAAAAATGAGTCTTACCCAAATCTTCATCCCAATCCTCTCCCTCTGGGAGTGGAAGGTTCGGATCACCAGTAAAATTTGTACCAGAGTAGGGCCAGTCCTCCACGAAGATCAACTGTCGGCGGAGCCAATAAAAAAATTATGGTCTCCAGGACATCTGTTGACCGCCCCCTGCCCTTGGCATCAAAGCTGCCCATCTGGCCATTCGTGGTTCTCTCGCTGGTGGTGTTGGGACTATGACTTCCTGATGCTAAAAAATTGGTATTCGTTCGAGGAAGAACGATACCAGGATAGACGCATAACCGAATTGCTTCAATTTGGCCTTCTTTCATTTTGTTAACTGGCGTTTCATGTTTATTGTCACAGCCTCTGCCCAGTTGTAGATGGTCAGTGTCAAGAAGTCTACAGAAAGGAGAAAATGTGTCTTTGTTGGTTCGTGCGGTGCTTGCGATTCCACAGTTCGTGTGATGGTATGTAGCACTACTTTTAGTGCCAAGTCTGGGATAGTCTGGATATTGAATTTCCCACTTCCTGATCCCTTCCATGCCCCTGGACATACCCTGTCAATAAGCATGGACATGTTCTCCATGCAAGGCCGGGTGCCGGTAAGGATTGGTGCTGCTCCCCTCCATGATAATCCTGTGATAAAGTAGACGTCATAAACATCAATCTCAAGTTCCTGATCTCAAAGGATGAACTTTTCCTGATCCTCATCCCATATGCTGATCAAATACTGTAGCAGCTCCAGTTGAGCACGGAGACACGGTGTTAAGAAGAACTTCTTCAGTCCACAATATCTGAGAGCTTCCATTCATCTCTCATTTCCCATGGCAAGCTCATCCTCTTCACTGTATTCCCATTCTTTCCATTTGATCACCATTTTTGCCGCTTTCTACCTAAAAACACATTCATATGAATAGTATTAGCCTTTTTGAAGCTTGGATTTGTAAAAAATTGGGTATTTCACTTGCATTTTTTCATAAGAATGGTACGCGTTGTTGGCACAACTGTTTCCCAAACAGTCGCGCCAATGGGCACACCTATTGTAGAAATATGGGTGGTTGGCATGACTCCATCCCCGAAACCTGCGCCAACCTCCGTGCCCTAATATTCACATTTCCTTCCCCATAAATAAAAATTGTAAGTTGAAAGTAGTAAAAAATAACTTAAAATGAAGGGAGAGATCTCGGCTCTTACCTGGAACTGACGGATTCGAGATTGGTCTGTTGGATTGATCGTTATCGTTGTCGCAAAATCACACTGTAAAATGGGTAACTATTGCTCCAAGAGAGGTAAAAAGTAAAAAGTAATTATTTTTACCATTTTTGGCATTTTTATAACTTTTTACAACCCTAATTAGGTTTTACGACATGTTTTTTGATTATTTTATTATATTATTTTTGAGAAATGGGTTTTATGCGTGTCTCTTGTGCAGCAACAAGTTTTCAGGACATAGTAGTGGAGTAATGAGTTAAATTTTATACTTTTTTGGACTCGATAAAAACATGAAAAAGTCACTACTGAAATCATCTTTTAGCTCTTTTCTGACTCTCTAAAATTGAAAATATTTCCAAGACTCTTGTCATTTTGAACTCGATAAATGGTTGCGAAACAATATCTACCCAGTATACGTTTACCCCTTTTTCGGGTTACGAAAAAGGAATATCTTAGCTTATCGCAACTAAGAGGTTCTTTCAGATATTGTTTTCTACCTTTTCAGATCTGAGAGACTATTTACGAAAAGGGCCATGATGGAGTTTTCTTTCTTGCCTTCTTTCCAAACTCTCTAAACATGAAAAGATGTCGAGTTCTCCTTTTGTCAAACTCGTTAAACCCTGATGACATCATATTTCGTCACCATGGCGTTACTCAAGTTCCTCCTTCCTAGGGCTCATAAAATGTACTAGGTTGGATTTGTCTAAAGGAAAAACTTACAGCACAAGCATATGTTATCCCCTTCAAGCTTGTTTTAAAAAATAATTTGGGTACTCGCCAGAAATGGTGGGGGGGAAATAGAACCAAGTTTTAGTTATGTTGGAAGTATGTCGCTCTTGAACATGGCACTTGTCTACATTTGTGTCGAGTTGGGGACATCTCATTTCTTCACTTTTTCCTCCATGGGTTTGGGTAATATCTTTTGACCTCTCATCTTCTCTTTTCCACGTCACCATGACCTCAGATCCCTTGATGTCAAATACTGCCAAATCCAATGTCGTGCTACTGATATGTTCAAGAGAAGTTTGCCTCTGCAGTTTTCAACCTTCCCCTGATTCTCTGTTGGTCTTGATTCACTATCATCATGTTACTCTGTCTCGTTTCGATGATGTGGGAAAAATTATGGCCCACCTTCAATCAGGTCACTTCCTGTCGACTTCAGCTCATTATCCAGGAATTTGATCTAGAGACCCCCTTCTGGTACCTTGGACCCTCCATGCCTCAATAGCAGGTTCTTTTCATTCGATGCAAGGTCCACCTCATTGGCCTTCAATCGAGTGATTTTGTGGGTGTTCGACGCCATATCATTGTTCACATTTCGTAGATTGTATTGGTTGTACCTTGAGAGCCATTGTCATTATTAGTGGTTTCTCTCGTGCCTTTTAACAGCTTTCATCATTTTCTGGTAATCAAGTGATTTTCTTGCATGTTCAACTTCGGCTCATATATTCGCATGCTTGAATTTGTACTTGTTCGGATCGAGATGGAGCGCAAGACACTGGATTTTGTCTGATAAAATCCAAGCTGCGGATTTTTGTGGATTATCATGACTTATCACATGACTCTTTTGATTGGATGGTTGTGACCATACCTGAGTCTATTTGTTGATCCTTACTACTGGATGGATGCGTCCATACCTTAGATCACAGTTTTTATACACTCTATTATGGATGGTTGCACCCATACCACATGTTCATGTATTAGAGATATCAGTTGTATTTGTAATTGCAGGTTTTCCAACAGCGGTGTTTGGTTCGAACGCGTTCTCATAAATCATTTCACCCCTCCCTCTCCCTCGGACCTCATGTTTTAGGGGGCATCTATTACACAACATTTTTTCACTGCCCCTGCAATACCCATCTCGCCCATTGGAGGGTCATTTCCATGATCAATAAGCAGTGTCATGCCTTGCAAAGACCATCATTATATCCCTTTGCATGAGATTAATATTCCTTCTATTGACAGTTCCCTGAGCAGAGACTCAAAAACCCCCTTTTTTTCCTGGGCGCGAGTAGTTAGTTATTCCCTCACGCCAAGAGGAATATTAACACTAAGCCCCGCGCCAGCTGGCGCTCTATCTCAATTAGCCACCCACATCGAGTTGTTTATGGAATTTTTTTTTTAAATAGAGGTGGAGATTCCATTCCAACAACTTCAAGGATGAGTCATTGGGAGTGGTTGAACTGATAAACCATGGACTTCCTCCTTTGGTTTATGTTTTCCACCTCCTGTAGAAACCTCCTAAATGATAGGCCTCCCTCCCACCTTTGTAGGGATCCTAACCTCCTTCGTTTCCTCTATAAAAAGAAGATATCTCCTTTTGAATAAGCTAGCTGAACTTGGAGAATTGAACATACTATAGTAGAACTTCTCAAGAGATAGAATAAGAAGGAATTATGTTGAGAGAGCTTGAGTCTATGCCTTCCGAGAGAGCTTGAGTCCATGCCTTTACCCCGTCCGAATTCCCTGACGAACATATGAGACATGCTTCGGCTGAACCCCGTTGGAAGAGACCACGACGTCAAAGCTTTGGTTGTATCTCTTCCTTTCATTAATACATATACATGACTACTGTTTGGTTCCACTTTTCTGTTATGACATTTTTTTAATGCAATATGTTTAGCCCTCTTTGACTGGCTAATAATTATGAATGAAATGTTATTATGTCGTATGATGTTCTTGTTTTTTGATTCTATGTGCCGGTATCCGAGCATGATTGCAGAAGGATTGTGACTTGCCAAGGCAGGAGCGAGAGGCCACTACCACTATAGCAACGACGACAGTGTTTGGCTCCAGGTAGGTCGATCTACTATGTCCTCTTTCATTCAATAATTAGGAATCAACACTTTAGCATGTCTCTTTGTTTCTAGACCCACTCTAGGGCTAAAGGGATCATCTCTGTCCGCAGAGAGGATTTACCTGCTTAACACATAGATACAAGATATACACACATATATAATCATTAGCATAAAACAATCATTATCCTGTTAGACAACGACATACATACACACATATATACATATAAACATTAGCATTAAATAATCATGATCCATGACGACCCTGTTAGACACAACATACATACATACATACAATGTGTATACATATATAAACATCAACATAAATTAATCATGATATCATTAGATAGTGACATACATACATGCATACATAAATATATAGGCACTATCCCAATCATGATCACAACATAATTACCATATATCATAAGTTCTAGGTTAAGAAAACTTCCTTTATCCTTGAACAACATGAGAATCATTGAGAACAACAGTTCCCAACTTTAGCCAAGGCATTTGATGCCTCAAATCCATTTATTTTACCTTTATGTTACCTTTCTCATGTCTATATTGCCACCATCCATTTACCACAATGGAACCAACTAGTCCAACTGACTATCATAATCTTACCTTCTGTTGACTTTACTCATGCACTGAGCTTTATTCATGTCTTAGGTTCCATTCATCTCTCCCAGAGCTCCATCAACTTTCCTCTTTCCCAACCAATTCCCAAGACTCTCAAACATAAAAGGAAATAACAAGAGAAAGCAAGAAGAATACCATGAAAAACTATAAGCAATATGGCACCGCAACAAAGTGAGATTATCATGCACTAGACACAATCAATATTGCAAATAAAGCGCAAAAAAATCAAAAATACCAAAAGCACAAGAGTCTCAACAAAAAACATGACTCAATCCCTATGGTTCCCAGTGCTTCCAAAGGAAATCTCAACTGGAGCCTTCTTTCAACACTTCATGGAAATCTCTTTTCCATGCAATCCCTGCATCATACTGCCATAAACACACAACTATCAGCGCATAACTAAATATAAAAATATACCAGTTATATTACCTTGTCATGCTAAGCATGCTGACCTGTAACTAGACATGCATGTCAGCCATATGTACCAAAGATCAAGAAAACATATCTATTAATTTGAAATCAACTTTTACCAAGACTAATAACCATGCCATAATCAAATAATAGTCAAAATCATAATACTACAACTATCATTTACTTATACGCAAGTACATATTAACTGTCTTAACACCTACGTGTCATTACAACCATCTTAAAACAAGATCATTAATTCATGCAATCTTATAAACACATAATCATATCATGCGATTAGTCAAACATTCAAACAAACTATAAATGTACCATGTTAGATAAATCAGGTAGATGACATAATGGACACCAAACACTCAACACCAGATAGATGACATAATCAAACAATCAAGCATAAATTACACAACATAAGCAAACTCATACCTTAATGTATGTCAAGGGAGGCTATATTATCTGCACAATCAATCTAGATTAACACAATATAAATTCACAACATATTGACCCAATCATAAATAAGGTCATGATTTCCATAAATTTATCTAGCCTAACATGTTCACATCATAATCTCATAAACAAATTTCATTCATGCATAACAATCACATATGCCTAGTCAGCCTATATTAGTATGACACAATATATTGACTCATACGTGAATGTAGTAACCCTAGCCATATGCATAGCCAATCCAAATTATCATGATACATGTAACATCAAGATCTAAGTGCAATAACCCTAATCATCGAGTTAACTAACATATGGTAACAACAAGTTAATCATATAACATAATCGTCAACAACATATAACATTGACAATGCATATGACAAGTTACTACCATGCATGACTAACTCACACGTACATATGACTAAATTTATTAACTAACATATATCATGTATGTCACCTTAACATCAATAATCATGTACATAAACCTAATGTATATATCCCTAATGCATATAACAATCCATTAACTAACATATCTGCATGCCAAACACCCAAACCTTTATGACGACATGTTCTTTCCTTGAGGTCCAATGTTGCAAATTCACTTGATGGCCTGCATATCCTGCTCTATCTCAGCCAACACATTAGCATCATAACATACTAACATCATCATGATGACCTAATTTCATATTACAATGACCTTATGTGCAACAAAAATCGCCAAAACAATGCAAACTTGACCATATGCACCCACTTGACATGTATAACCAATCATGAACAACCAATGCATGTTCAACATATGACATCACACAAGCAAGCATACATAGACAACACACAATTATTACCAATATGTGACCTAGCATAAACAAGCAATGCATATACGACATGTACCAACATGTAGGAAAGTGTGCATTAACAATACATAAGCATGAACAACACATAACCAGACATACACACATGACAACATTTTTACAACAACACCATAAACACTTCCATGGTGACACCACCATGGCCAACACAACACGAATGCAACAAGAAAATATATACCACAAGCATTCTACACATGCATGCAACCAACATAAACGCATGATCAACAGACCACCCATCGGTCCAAGGGTTGTGTTAGTGTTAGTATGTTCAGCCTATCACCAATGATCAAATATGCTCTTACAAGGTCTTTTTAGGTTCTAAATTCAATTTTTTATCATTTGATTAGGTCTTCAAGTAAAAATTTGGTCACTGGATAGTGTGTCTAGGGCTATTTCCACTCCTTTCAAAAACTTTACATGTCGGTCTTTGTCATCACTCAGTTGAGTGTATCATAAAATAAAATATCATCATCATCACTTTAGTCAACGTCATCGTGATTTCATTCATTTCAGTGTCTCCATCAGGTCATTAGGGTTAAGGTCACCAAATATTTCATTCCATGCATAAAATCCGGCAAATGAGGAGTGGTAATAGGTAAATATTTTCAATGAAGTTTAGTCTCAAATTGTAATTTATGTTTCAATTATGTAATCAGTTTCAAAGTTCTAAAGCTGCAATTGAAAGTTCCAAAGCTACAAGGTTACAAAATCAAAGTGAAAATCATGAGGTGGGCCACTTTACCTCTTTGAATTTGTAATTCAAATAAACCCTAGACCCTACACCACACCATTATCCCTACGTTGTGTTTTTGGCAGCCTCCTAGACCTAGACCAGTAATAAAATTCCCTAGGTCTACTCCTACCCTAATTCCCTTCCATTACACTTCCTAAACCTTCCTAACACTCTTCTCTACTTCCCTAATTTTTCCCATCCCCATTTCCCTCTCCTAACACCTCCATCCTACTCCATTTCTCCATTCCCCTGTTTTTCACTATTAGGGTTTTTGTAGAAATTATATAGCTTATGTGTTATATATCCAAGATTGTCCTGATCTCGCACTATTTTAACTTCATGCAAAATACAGAATCTATTCCACCATTGATCATTTGCGGAAATAAAATCAAGATAGCAATGCACACATGAAACAATAAAAATTCACACATATGAACACAGTTGTTTAACGGGAAAGCCTGAAGCTAAAAACCCCAACTATCTATATATAATATATGTCATAGAGATCATGTAACAATCCTCATACAAAGCTGATCATATCAATCTCTCAGTACAATACAATCGCTACACACTACTCAGGGCCGATCTTGCAAATCCATGCACTGATCTTTACCACCTGCTAGCCTGCCTCTATTGCGCAATCCCTACTGAATAATGGCTCTGAATGAAGTCTAATTCACCAATATTGCACTACGCAATCCTCATTGGCATCTCCACTGAGTGTTGGATGCAATCAATGCATCACTATAGTCACACTTGCTCTTTCACCTATCTCTCCACTGGTCTCCACTGAAACTGCCATGCACTGTAGTTAACTGATGTATTCTTCAGTTGATTAATGAGTTATTATTTATTGAATTAATTAACTAATGAATTCACACCACTCTCACTAGTGTATCAATCAGTTAGACTAGATACAACTAGCTCAACTGAGTCTAACTGAGTTAAACTAAATACAACTCCACCAACTACTTCTCCAACTCCATCAAACTCTGTCACATGAGTTCTAACTGAAGTCCTCCATGCAATAGCTCCAGTAAACCCTCAGGAATAGCGTAATTCCTTAAATGGGTTGTTTGGAAAGAATCTATGCATAGCGAAGTGCTCTAAGAGAATAAGATAATGTTTATAGTCCAAATATTATTAAGAGCTAATAATATTTGACATATCTATTTTTAGAATGGAAATATAAAAATAGATTATGCCCAATATGTCTAAAAATATAAGTCCATCTATTTTTCCAACTTGACCAACCATCCACAAATAGCATCCTGCAACTCATAGAATATGATCGACATGTCTAAAAATAGACTTTGCGCCAAAAATAGCCTGCGGGCCCACTTAGTGAAGGCGACTCTTTTCACTAAGCTCATCATCTTGTTGAATCTCAACACTCCCTCTCAACAAGATAGGGATTATCCTTCACCTCGATCCTGCCTCTATGGTATTCGAATTTTCTCCTGGTGAGCGCCTTCGTCAAAATATCTACATCCTGATCCTCTGTAGGAATGTACTGAAGCAACATGATCTTCCGCTGCACACAATCTCTAATATGATGGTACCGGATGTCAATATGTTTAGATCTATCATGAAATACTGGATTAACCGAGAGTTTAATGAAACTCTGATTATCACAATATATCACAGTAGGATCTAAGTGTGAACCGAACAACCCAACCAGGATCTTCCTCATCCATATAGCCTCACATGCAGCCAAAATTGCTGCCATGTACTCGGCCTCTGCTGAACTGAGTGCCACAGATCTCTGTTTCCTGCTATACCAAGAAACTGTTGTAGATATGATATTGAATATCCCTCCAGATGTGCTCTTTCTTTCTGTTGGGCTCCCTGCCCAATCTGCATCTTTGAAGCCATGTAGCTTCAACTCATCTGACTATCTGTACCACAATCCATATCCCGATTTGCCCCTGAGATACCTCAGGACATGCTTGCCTGCCTTCCGAAAGAGCTTGGTAGGCTTAACCATAGCTTGTGAAAGTTGGTTCACAACATAGCATATGTCCGGTCATGTATTGACTAGATACATGAGCGAACCAACCAATTGTCGATAAACAGTGGCATCCACTACCTTTGCCAATGTGGCATCCTCTTTCCTCCAACCACTAGGAAGAGGAGTGTCGATAGGCTTGCAGCCTTGCATGTGAAACTTCTCCAGTATCTCCCGGGCATAATTGCCTTGAGACACAAACATTCCACCCTTCCACTTCCAAATTTCCAATCCCAGGAAATAATGAAGGAGGCCCAAGTCCTTCATCTCAAACTCCTTTGCAAGATCTGCCTTGCATGAGTGTATCAACAATTCATCACTTGTTAGTATTAAATCATCTACATAAAGTACAATGATCAAAAACTTACCCTCCACCACAATCTGGTATAGGTTCAGATCTTCCTCACTATTGGTGAAACCAAGTCTAGTGAAATAACTATCTATCCGTGTGTACCAAGCACGAGGTGCTTGTTTCAGCCCATATAGTGCTCTTTTGAGCCTGCACACATGTGACTCACTGCTGAAGATTTTGAATCCTTCAGGCTGCTCAATGTACACCTCCTCCTCAATGACTCTGTTGAGGAATGCAGTATTCACATCCATCTGATGAATGTACCAACCCATCTACGCTGAGAGAGCAAGGATGGTCCGTATGGAAGAATACCTTGCGACAGGTGCAAAGGTTTCTTCATAGTCGATCCCCTCGATCTATGAGAAGCCCCGGGCAAAAAATCTTTCCTTTTACTTCTCGACGCTCCCGTCAGCAACTTGCTTCACTTTGTAGATCCATCTCAAACCTACCACTTATTTCCCTTCCGGCCTTGGGACAATCTTCCATGCACTATTTCTGGCAATCGAATCATACTCTTCCACCATGGCATCTACCCATGCGGGATCCTCCACAGCTTCCTCGAAAGAGGATGGTTCTGTCACGATACATTTTCTCATCAGAGCCATGTATCCAGTAAATCGGTCAGGTGACTGTATATATCTGCGCTATGATGTAGGTGCTCCTACATTCTGTGCTGCATCAAGATTCAGTCGCTCAACTTCTGTAGTGCGCTTCCACCCTCTGATGTTTGGCGCTACATGAGTGGTTTCTTCCACTCCATGAACCTCCTCTTGTGGTTGATCCACATCCTGAGGCTCATCTTTAGGAACAAGTAGCTCCTCATCTGCATGCAAGTGTAGCTCCCTCTCAAGCGACAACTTCATGGCTTTCTCCTCATGAATTTGATATCCCGTCGCACAACAGTCATCCAATTGTCTAGAAAATACACACGATAGTTGTGGGGTGTTTCTGTGTACCCAAAAAATATCACAACCTCTGCGGTCGGCTCCAACTTCTTCCTGGCATCCTTCATCACATGAATGTAAACAGGTGAGCCAAAATTCTTCAAATGAGAAATATCAGGCTTCTTACCAGAAAATGCCTCTTCAGGTGTACTCATGCCAAGTACTCTATGAGGACAACGGTTTTGCACATAAATCGAAGTGTTGCATGCCTCAGCCCACAAGTGTATGGGAAGGCCCTGATCATGCAACATCGCCCATGCAGCACCCACGATCGTTCTGTTATTTCTCTCCACAACCCCATTCTGTTGTGGGTTATGAGGCGCTATGAGTTCTCTTCGAATTCCTTCTACGTTGTAGAAGTATTTGAATTTTCCAGAGATGTATTCACCACCATTATCGCTCCTTAGATATTTCACCTGCTTCCCCAACTCTTTCTCAACCAACAACTTGAACTCACAGAACTTTGAGTATGTCTCGTTCTTCTTCTACATGAAAAAGATCCAGCACTTACGAGAAAACTCATCAACAAATATCACATAATACCTGTGCTTTTCTATTGAATCAACTGAGAAAGGTCCACACACGTCTGTGTGAATTCTCTCAAGGATCGTTGTGGTGCAACTATCTTTCTCATGAAAAGTGGTCTTCATAAATTTTCCCAAAGTACATCCCTTGCACTGATCTGACTGTGCAAGTGTACCCTTGGGAAGCCCGGTAGAAATCTGTTGCAAAATTTTCAAAGCACCATGATGAAGATGGCCCAATATCTTGTGCCAAAATTCGCCCTCATCCCGGATCACCACTGCTTCTGCTTTGCCTTCCATTGCTACGCAGCCATCTACCTACAATTGATAAAGATTCTTAACTCGAATCCCTATCCTCCTGGTTTGACCCTTTGTTTTACTGCGCAGGAAGGCTTTTCCCTCGCTAAAAACAACATCATAACCCTTGTCTTCCAACATCGCCACAGAGATTAGATTCTTCTTCAATCCTGGAACATGCATGACATCCTTCAATATGAAAGGTTTTCCAGACTCCCTCTCAAAGGAAATGTTCCCGATACCAGTCGCACTATATCTACCATCATCGCCCATCTCGATGTGCACTCCAAGATCCTTCTCATCCAGATCACTAAACAAATATTTGTCTCCGGTCATATGGAAAGACGCACCACTGTCAAGAAACCACACTTATCCCATCACACTTGAAACCAAGCATGCAATCAGAGAAAAATCCAGCTCAAACTATGAGGCTAAGGCCTCTCCAGCTGCAGATCCAGCAACCTGCTTATTTTTCTTCTTTTGTGGACAATGAATGGCGTAATGTCCGTGCTGGTGACAGTGAAAGCACTTCACCTTGGACAAGTCTTGCTTCTTTCCTTTCGCACCGGATTGAGAAGGATTTTTCTTCCCTTTCCCTTTCCTTGCTTTGGCAGCCAAAGCGCAATTTTCTTCATCTTCATTCTTCGATGAAGATCCATCCCTGGTACCCCGCCTTATCTCCTCCTGCACAAGATCCGACCAAAGTCGCTCCCATCCCGGCAGTTTCTCCCGACCATTAACAGAGTCCTCGTAGCTATGCCAACTCTTCAGAAGCCCAAGGAGAGCCAAGCTCACCAAGTCCTCTTCGTCTAGTGTAACCCCCACACTTCCCAGCTCATCCTTGCAGTGGAAAAACTTCGTGAGGTATTTTGGTATACTATCGCCTTTCTCCATTTTTATTTTTCTGAGCTTGTCTTTAAGCGCCAAGTTCCTCTGGTCGCTTCTACTTTGGAACAAGTCTGTCAAATTTTTCCAAATTAAGAATGGAGTAGCTTTACCATGAAGGCTGGACACTATGTGATCCTTCACACCTTCCAACAGAATTCTTCGACACTTCGCTACCTTCTTTTTCCATGCGTCAAGTGCGGCTGCATCGCTAGAACCAGGCTTTGGAATATCAGCATATATGAACTCCTTCAACCCATTATCATCCAGCACCGCCTCCATCCTGTCTTTCCATGAAATATAATTCGAGCTACCATCAAGGGCATACTCCAATCGTAATCTGTTGAAAGAAATTTCAATGAATGCTCAACTTCGACACCAAGAAAACACTGCAGCGAATTCGAATTTCACCAACACAAAACTCAACCGCTTCAATAATTGCAATCTCCTCTGATCAATACTGCTTTGATACCATGTAGAAATTATATAACTTATGTGTTATGTATCCAAGATTATCCTGATCTCACACTATTTTAACTTCATGCAAAATACAAAATCTATTCCACCATTGATCATTTGCGGAAATAAAATCAAGATAGCAAAGCACACATGAAACAATAAAAATTCACACATATGAACATAGTTGTTTAACGGGAAATCCTGAAGCTAAAAACCTCAAATATCTGTATATAATATATGTCATATATATCATGTAACAATCCTCATACAAATCTGATCATATCAAGCTCTCAGTACAATACAATCGCTACACACTAATCAGGCCCAATCTTGCAAATCCATGCACCGATATTTGCCACCTGCTAGCCTACCTCTACTGCACAATCCCTGCTGAAGAATGGCTCTGAATGAACTCGAATTCACCAATATTGCACTGTGCAATCCTCATTGGCTTCTCCACTGAGTGTTGGATGCAATAAATGCATCACTATAGTCACAACTGATAGTCACACTTGCTCTTTCACCTATCTCTCCACTGGTCTCCACCGAAACTGCCATGCACTGTAGTTAACTGATGTATTCTTCAATTTATTAATGATTTATTATTTAGTGAATTAATTAACTAATTAATTCACACCACTCTCACTAGTGTATCAATCAGTTAGACTAGATACAACTAGCTCAACTGAGTCTAACTGAGTTAAACTAAATATAACTCCACCAACTACTTCTCGAAATCCACCAAACTTTGTCACATAAGTTCTAACTGAAGTCCTCATGCATTAGCTCCAGTAAACCCTCACGAATACCGTAATTCCTTCTATCAGCTATTGTGCCACATCTGTGCACTTAACTGAAGTGCTCCAAGAGAATAAGATAATGTTTAGATTCCAAATATTATTAAGAGCTAATAATATTCGACATATCTATTTTTAGACTGGCAGTCTAAAAATAGACTCAGCCCAATATGTCTAAAAATAGAAGTCCATATATTTTTCCAACTTGACCAACCATCCACAAATAGCATTCTGCAACTCATGTAATATGATCAAAAAGTCTAAAAATATACTTTGCACCAAAAATAGCCTGCGGGCCCACTTAGTGAAGGCGGCTCTTTTCACTAAGCTCATCATCTTGTTGAATCTCAACAGTTTTCCCCTTGCAAAGTACATATGGAGGGAGATAAGAGGCCTTACAACAAGGGAGGCCAAATTTCAAGATATGAACGACTCAACACACATGCGATGATGTCCTCTCCACTTTCCAAGTAGTGTCAAATTCAAAGAAATCATAGCTTCACCTTTCCAAGTTATGGGCTGCCTAGGATATACAATGCACACATGAACAATTTTTATTCAAAATATGTTTTTGACCAAATAGAGATGACTTTGCTAAAAGTGAAAGAGGTTTTTTTCCATAATATACCAAGAAACAAAAACCTCCTTCCGTTTATACACGAGTATTATGATTTGGGAGAAAATCCAAAAATACAATTTCCAGAGGAGGTTTTCTGCACTTCTTGACATCTTGCCTTAAAGACAGTTTTTCAGGGGTCTGGAGAAGGTGTTTACAGTGATTTATGACTTCGTTGTGTAGAATAAATCCCACTCTTTCCAACGGTTCCTTTATATCTTGATTTGGACCTCGAGAAGGTGTCCAAAAGTCATTATGGTCTTTCTCTGGTTTTTAGTGATCAACTTTAAAATTTGATTCTAAACAAATGGGAAAGTATTTTTGAAAAATGGAAGAAATTTTCATTCACAACATGCCAAAGAACAAAAACATCTCTCAGTTTTTCAAACAAACTTATGGTTAGAGACATATTGACCTACCTTTGAGCCCTATTTTTACAGAAAAATTCTGATTTTTTTGGTCAAAACTAGCAATTTTGAAAACAAGTCATACTGGAAAAAGCGCAGCATGGGCCACATAACGATTTTTTTAGGGGGTCCATTGGATGAAAACCCAGAATTTTTGGATTCCTCTTCATGAATACATCAATCCTAGTCAACGGTGGAGCCATGTCAGCCACTTTTGGAGGTTCAAAATGCCCAAAAACATGCAATAAATGATCTTTCTTCCATGTTTTTGGAGGCCATGCTGCGCTTTATGAGTACTCTTGGGAGAATGAATATTTGGAGGGATAGGAGCCACCTTTTTTAGTGCTTGAAGATCCTATCATGTATCAGACATCCAGATTTTTCCATAGCAACTTTCAGATCAGTATTTGGACACCTGGGAGGCCTTCAAATTTTCTTTTTCCCAAATCGCTATGCTTTCTCTAGGCTCGCTACACTTTCTCCATAATTCATTGTGTTTTCTCCAGAAGGAATTTTTCACAGGAAGTTTGACCTAGTTTGATGTTTTACCTATGTAATTGATGAATGATGATAATTTTTTGATTTCATGAGGTGTAATTGAGCTGGTAAATAGTGAAATAGGGTAGATACATGCTCGTTAATGCAATTTTGGTCAAATGTATCTAGTTTCCTATGATGAGGTGAATTGGTTGACCTCCACTAGACATTAGGGTTTTTTTTATCATATCATGTAATCATCTCCACAACTGATGGATTCGAACCCTGAGATATGAGAGATGTTTTTTTGTTCTATATCTGTCATCTTCAGAGTCATTTGATTGGTTGGAAATTAGAGGATTGTAATCTTGTAGCTTGTACTTTCACTTTCATATTCATAAATCAAAGGATGCAGTTGCAGCTATTATGTAAGAATTCATGTGCAGTGAGTTTATGATCATGTATTTTCTATGTTATAGTCTCTATTGAATTATATATAGCTCCTCTTTCATATCTTGTATCTTCAGTGGCTTTCCTTACAGTTCATAGGTAGAATTATATTGATTTAGATTTGTTTATATGGAAATGTCATTGTGTGTTTCATGCTTCCAGTTTAATGAATTCATGATTGAACATGCTCATTGAATCCCTCTACTCTTTCAGAAAACACTAAATCCATCATAGATCCACTTCTACCTTGCTCCTTTATATCTTAGCAGTTGTAAACCCTTTTGATACCTAGACCTAGCTACTTGGTTTCATCCCTGATCCAGCACCAAAGCCCTAAAATACCCAAAACCTACCTGAGCCTATCATATATAGCCTAATATCCTTAATATCACAACAATCCTTGACTATGATCTAATTGAGAGAGTCCTCTCATCCTTGTAGGGCTAGCTACTAGTTAAAAATGGTATGTGGTTACCTTTGTCAGTCTCCTTTTCAGCCTTCAGAGACCTGGTGGAGTGCCAACAAGCTGAACTTGGCTCTGATACCACTCTGTAACACCTTCTTCCCACATCTACCCAAGTAATCGGAAAACTTAGATAAACATGTGATGAGAGGCTAATAATATGAGATTAAACCTCCTATATGACTTTCAAGAAGTGGAACCGACGAAAACATGAAAAACAAACCTTACACAGTGTCATTGACATCCCCTGGAGGTAACCCAACCTTCCAGGGCCCTGTTCCTTGAGGGGGAGCTGATTTTTAACCCATTTTAGGTTTATCCATGGGAATTTAAGGGAAAGGGAGTATATATAGGCCCTTAATTGTGGGCTTTCCTTGTCAAGGTAGCGACTAGGGCCCCAAAAGCTCAATTTTGTGTCTGCGGATCTGAGATTTGTGCCACATTTTTAGCCCCTGAGCACAGGTCACTACCAAAACTTCCTATAACTTAAGGAGAGGATAAATAACATTAAAACAAATACATGGAAGAAATCACATCATCAGGAACTCATCCAACCCCACCCAGCCATGACAGTAATTTCATCAAACATGTCACAAACATTGCATCTATAGGTGTAAACAGTAGAATTAAACATAGGGTTCTAATACTTATTTGAGAATAGCTAAGAATCATTACTCCCTTAAACCATAAGCTGCAATACAATATATTTTACCATAGATACATTGTATATTCATTTACAGGCAAAAACATAGATAGATCCATACATCATCACTGATAAAATACAAGCTTATAACCAGCGTAATAGCATTAGAAATACCATGGAAATATCATCAATGAAATCCACATAATAAATATTACATTTTCATACTAAATACCAAAGGAATATGCTTCTCATTAATGAGTGTAAAAACCAACTAGAGATGGTACTTCCACGTTCCACCCGACCATAGATTGGTTGAGCCAAATCTTACTTCAGAAAATCACCTCGATGCCATATTCTAAGCATGAATGTGGGATTTTATCAAACACATCAATCAACACCAAACCATGGCTCCAAATAGAAAATGGTCTCAACCCCAAAACCAGTGATTCCACCTCACGGTCAGACATCACTAACCATCACGGATTGATCTCTATCCAAGTTGTTTCAGGGCTCCATAGTGTTTTTTCCAACCAATGCTTCCAGGACTAGTAACACAACCCCAACTGTTACAAGGCTTCCAAAGTGTTTGTCCAACCAAGGTTTCCAAGAAAAGTAACTCAACTCCATTTGTTTCTGGGCTCCAAATTCTTTGTCCTACCAAGGCTCCAGGACTAGTAACTCAACCCACCTAGGGCTCTAGAGAATTTGTTCAACCAAGGCTCTAGGACTAGTAACTCAACCCAATAGTTGTCCGCCAGGATCTGTTAGCCCCCCTATGAAATTTTTGACAAGCAATAGGGGGCTAAATTGTTCCTGAGTCTTCAAGGAATGCATTTCCTTTGAAAACACAGTCTCCCTGAAGCCTCTATGTGTCTTTTATCCTTTGATAAATCCCCCTCTGCTGATTCCCCTTTTAAAGCCTCTTTGTTATGAAGAAATGCCCAAAGGCCCCCTTTTTCCCTCTTATTTCACCCCCACCTAGCCTCTACTTTGTTCCCCTGTCTTCCCCTTCTTACCCTTTGAATTTCCCCAAAATCCCCTTTAAAGTCCCCCCCTAACCTTTGCTGACCATCTTCCCCCTTTATTTCTCTATCGTTCCCCTTCCCAACCTTCAAAATCCATTAGAAAGGGTTAAAAAACCCCTTTCCAACCATATAATAGGGCTTAGCCCCTCTACCCCAAGCCCCTTCAACCACTTCCCCACATGTGCTCCGGCGCTGGGACCAAGCGCTTAAGTCCCGAGCGCCAATCGCAATCGAAACTGTCGGGCGGGTGTAAATCCTTTGTAAAAGCGAAAACCCCCGATGCGATTGTTTTAACACAAAGTCTCGTGACGTGTTTTGATCCGTTGATTTGTCGTAAAGATCGACGGCGGAGCGCCAATCGCAAGACCTGGCTCAATCGCAATCGCAAAGTTCATGCGCGCCCCCCCGATCGGCCCATCGCAATCACTTGCGATGCGATTAATCGCAAGCCCTTTCCACCGTCCTCCGATCTGCATCTGAGCCGTTGATCTGTCCCGCGATCCGACGGCCAGCGCTCCATAGCAACTCCCCATCCGATCACAATCGCAATTCCTTTCCTCCGTCTCTCGATTCAATCTCGCCCGTCCATTCCCCCGCGATCTGACGGCCAGCGCTCAATCGCTTTTCCCCTCCCGATCGTCAATCGCAAGACTTTTCCTCCGAGCTCCGATTGCGACCCTCCGATCTCATCCTGACTGTCCATTCTTCTCGCAGATCAACGGTCCTGCGCCAATCGCACCCTCCGCCCAATCGCTGATCGCAAGTCCTTATGTTTCCCTCCCTATTTAATCCTGACCGTCCATCCCCCCTTCGATCCAACGGTCAGCGCTTTCTCCGCCCAATCGCAATCGGAACTTTCAATGTGTGTCACCCCTGTCCCCCTCCGATTGCGATTACCCGATTACATCAGAGCCATCTGTCCCGCCAGATCCAACGGCCCAGCGCTAATCGCTTCGTTCCCTTCGCGCCTCCTGTTTCTCCCTCCGATGGATTGTGAGCCGTTGATCTGGCCTTCAGATCTAACGGTCAGCGCACAATCACACCCGCCGCTTCGATTGCAGTCGCAAGTCCTTCCTCCCGTCTTCCGATTGCATCTCTACCGTCCGTTTCCTCCCAGATCTAACGGCTCAGATCTAATCGCCCTCCACCTCTGCTGGGTCCCACTCTTTCATTCATCTCGTCGGGTTTCATGTGTTTTGTATGTTGTTTGCCTGTTTCACATATTGTTACGCCGCTCAACCTCCACCGTTGATCTTTGTTCCCAGACCAAGATCTAATGGTCTGCGCTGCATTCTATCACCAAACCATACTGTTCATTCGTTTCCCCGCTCCTTTCCTTTGTTTCCACTGTTTCTCTGCCATTTTCATTGTTTCTCCGCTCTTCCGCCACCATTCCTCCGTCTCTGCAGCATTTCTTCGTCGCCACTGCCCGGTTTGTAACAGGTTTATTCTACGGTGCAGATAGTACAGAGGGGCCGTTTCGGCACTTGCCAGCGGACCATGCAGAGGGATTCAAAGGGGGTTAATGATTTCTATTGACATAATCAATGTTTAGCCCCGCTTTCAAAGGATTAAGGCCCAGTTTGGAGACTGATGAGCGCACCAGCAAGTCATTACTGCGCTACCTAACAGCGGGACATTTTCCTCCAGAGGTACAACTTCCCACAGCATCCTCCATGCCTTCTCGAGCCCTGAGACAATTAAATACACTGACTGGAGCTCATTTCAGATAGCCAGGAAGCAGTTATGAGGTATGGAGAGCCTTGCAGACTTGTCACCCAGTTCATTCATTTCAGAGTGGCAGCACAGAGTTCCAGATCACCATAAGGACTTAAAGAACATACCAGAGGTCAAATTTCGGCCTGACAGAGATCTCCAAAACAGTCTATAGAGTACACACAACAATAGAGAAAATCGTTGGCTAAGCAGCATGGGTGTGAACACTTCCGCCCTGCTGTCTTAATGAGTCTCATTTAATTTTTTATCTACTTCTATTTTCTCTCTTCTCCTATAAAAGATCCCCGAGAACATAATGTAAAGGTTGTTGTTGGTTGTTGGTGTTGTTGCCTTGCTGCGGCATTGGCTGTTAGAGGGATTCATTCGACTGTTAGAACAGTCTTGGGAGGGAATAGCATAGAATTTGTATGTAATAGGCTAGGAGGAGAAAGTCTGGACTGTAACAGCCATTGAGCTACATTGTACATGACTGGTTTTGCATCATTAATCAAGCACATTTCACAGGATCCTGGTCTATTACTATTGGTGATGTTTTTCCTAACTTTGTTAGTTACATTTTCATACTGTTTCATGTTCTTCTAGGCTTGCATCAGAATAATGGTATAGGAATCACCCTTGTTAGGTGCCCTATGCTGTCTTCTCTCCTTGCCATCAATGTTTTCTGCTCCATGTGCTATCTAAGAGTAGATTCACGGGTTTAACCAGTGCAGCGGATGTTATTGCCTGCTGGCTGATGTATGAGCTTGAGGGTTTGCTGCTTGGATGTTTCCTTGTTATCTCTGTTTTTACCTTGGAGTTGCTAAAGCAGACCTAGAGTTAAATGACCTCTGGTCCGATCTATAAGTAGCCCCTTTGTCCCTCTTTGAGAGCTACCTTTGAGTATGTCCAAGCAGGTCTGGAGTTAAATGACCTCTGGCCTGATCTATAGACAGAAATTGGGTTGTTCTCCTTCTTTCACCTTCCTTCCTTAATGTTCCACCCCACCATCTAATCTAAAAAAAGATCCTTTAGTGTAGATGACTTTCCCTTTGAAAGCCTTGGCTAGTGGATGCAAGTAATTTCCTTTCATGACTCCATAGCCCAATGGATGGCACTATCTTGGCCTATCCTCTTTGCTGAAGCCTCATGTTGTTATGTTCCTTTCTTCCCATTGCTTTCCCAGTCCATGATCTCCTAACCAACCCAGCAACCCTCCAACCAAACCATTTAAAACCCCCCTCTGTGCTTCATAACTAGCCTAACATCTCATTTTTAGCTTCAAAGATATATCATTCCTTGCTATTTTTGGAGAGATCCCTCTCCGGGTCCAGGAGGGCTAGATCCTAGGGCCCCAAAGTGGTTTGATGCTGTCTCATCTTTTGGTATTTCCAAATTTTCCAAAACATGGGAACCCCAACATAATGGCGACTCCACTGGGGAAAATCTGAGAGTCAAGAACTGCTAAAATTTGGTCTATTTCCCATTGTCGTCACCAACATAATGGCGACTCCACTGGGGAAGATCAGTCATCTTTGATTTGGTAAACCACTGTGGTGGACAGAAATTTGTAAATCATCCACCTGGCGACTCCACAATTCCTGAATGATTAAAAGACTCCGCCTGTAATCAGTTGGCCACTGATTATCTGTGGTTTCACATAAGACTCCACTGGGAGACCATGTCGCAGTACAACATCATCCATGCCAAAGATCCGGTCACTTCGCTAATGGAGGACTCTGAACAATGTGCAGAAATAGATCCAAGCCTCATAGCAGAGTTTCGGAGTGGAATAGCGAGTGTACTGGCAGAAATTGAATGGGAGGACCTTCCAAAGATTGTCCCTCTCAGCTCAGTACT
Organism: Pinus albicaulis; assembly: GCA_034641835.2. Lineage (NCBI taxonomy): Eukaryota > Viridiplantae > Streptophyta > Pinopsida > Pinales > Pinaceae > Pinus > Pinus albicaulis. The sequence continues at coordinate 72,713,741 of CM076575.1, forward strand.
CAATACTCTACATGCGCTTAAGAAGATGTTTCTCGACTTGGTGGTTGAGAGATATGAAGCTGAGCTCGAACTTTTGAGATCACAAGAAATATCATGCGAGGTCAGAGACCCAAAAGCATTCTTGGAAAGTCTCCCTCCCCCCAAAAGAGAAGAGATTCCACTGCTTTTCGAAGTAGAAGAAGAAGATGATCCGGTTCCCAAGAGCCACCTTGAAGATGCAGTGGAAGAAGCAAAAATCAAAGCAGCCCAGGATAAAGACAGCCTACCAAGATTGGGAGGCCTAAAAGAAGAAAATGTACATCATCTGTTCGTGGATCCTGTGGCAGAATACATGGAGGCCCTGATATGCTCGAGTGATCCAGCATTGATCCTTAGCATGGGCCAGATTCATCAGAAATGGTCACTACTGATGGTGACCTCAGTTTTAAAGGACCTCAGGCAGAGCACCCTGTGGTTATCTCTGACAGGCAGCTAGTGCTCATATCCTTTTTTTCTATTACTTGATTGGCTGTATTGGCTTTATCACATCACCTAGAACATCAGATATTTCCAATTAGAGTAGGGTAGGTAGGAAGTCTGAAATAAGCTCAACCTGTGAGCACGTAGTTAGTTGCTTTTATTTTCTGCAAAGTCCAGCAAGTCAGACAGTCTAATCCTAGCTTGATTGTTTTTCAATTTCTGTCTTAGAATGTAGAAGAGAAACCTGTTAGACAGTCTAATCCTAGCAGGTAGTAGTGCAGGTAGAGAAAAATATGAGACCAATAGTCTAATCTGGTCTCATGGAGTAATAAGGGTAGAAATAGAATAGGTTTATTTTTCCTGTTTGTAAAAATTAATGATGTAAAAGGGTCTGCAAGTCCAAATGCACCCAAAAGAAAAAATGTTAGGACTATAGTGTGGGTAGGTAGTTGTTTGGGAGAATTGTACTGCTGATTTGTTGTCTTCATAGCTTGTGGTAGCAGATCAGAGAAAGAGATGGATGGTTCAAGTAGCAGGCATCTGGCCTACACCAAGAGATCAATTTCTGAATTCTTGACTCCTTCAAGAAGAAGCCATCCCCATGTGGAGCCACTGTTAGCCCCCCTATGAAATTTTTGACAAGCAATAGGGGGCTAAATTGTTCCTGATTCTTCAAGGAATGCATTTCCTCTGAAAACACAGTCTCCTTGAAGCCTCTATGTGTCTTTTATCCTTTGATAAAATCCCCTCTGCTGATTCCCCTTTTAAAGCCTCTCTGTTTGTGAAGAAATGCCCAAAGGCCCCTTTTTCCCTCTCATTTCCACCCCCACCTAGCCTCTACTTTGTTCCCCTGTCTTCCCCTTCTTACCCTTTGAATTTCCCCAAAATCCCCTTTAAAGTCCCCCCCTAACCTTTGCTGACCATCTTCCCCCTTTATTTCTCTATCGTTCCCCTTCGCAACCTTCAAAATCCATTAGAAAGGGTTAAAAAACCCCTTTCCAACCATATAATAGGGCTTAGCCCCTCTACCCCAAGCCCCTTCAACCACTTCCCCACATGTGCCCCAGCACTGGGACCAAGCGCTTAAGTCCCGAGCGCCAATCGCAATCGGAACTGTCGGGCGGGTGTAAATCCTTTGTAAAAGCGAAAACCCCCGATGCGATTGTTTTAACACAAAGTCTCGTGACGTGTTTTGATCCGTTGATCTGTCATAAAGATCGACGGCGGAGCGCTAATCGCAAGACCCGGCTCAATCGCAATCGCAAATTTCATGCGCGCCCCCCCCGATCGGCCCATCGCAATCACTTACGATGCGATTAATCGCAAGCCCTTTCCACCGTCCTCCGATCTGCATCTGAGCCGTTGATCTATCCCGCGATCCGATGGCCAGCGCTCCATAGCAACTCCCCATCCGATCGCAATCGCAAGTCCTTTCCTTCGTCTCTCGATTCAATCTCACCCGTCCATTCCCCCGCAATCTGACGGCCAGCGCTCAATCGCTTTTCCCCTCCCGATCGTCAATCCCAAGCCTTTTCCTCCGAGCTCCGATTGCGACCCTCCGATCTCATCCTGACCGTCCATTCTTCCTGCATATCAACGGTCCTGCGCCAATCGCACCCTCCGCCCGATCGTTGATCGCAAGTCCTTCCGTTTCCCTCCCGATTTAATCCTGACCGTCCATCCCCCCTTCGATCCAACGGTCAGCGCTTTCTCCGCCCAATCGCAATCGGAACTTTCAATGTGTGTCACCCCTGTCCCCCTCCGATTGCGATTACCCGATTACATCAAAGTCGTCCGTCCCGCCAGATCCAACGGCCCAGCGCTAATCGCTTCGTTCCCTTCGCGCCTCCTGTTTCTCCCTCCGATGGATTGTGAGTTGTTGATCTGGCCTTCAGATCTAACGGTCAGCGCACAATCGCACCCGCCGCTTCGATTGCAGTCGCAAGTCCTTCCTCCCGTCTTCCGATTGCATCTCCACCGTCCGTTTCCTCCCAGATCTAACGGCTCAGATCTAATCGCCCTCCGCCTCTACTGGGTCCCACTCTTTCATTCATCTCCGTCGGGTTTCATGTGTTTTGTATGTTGTTTGCCCGTTTCACATCTTGTTACGCCGCTCAACCTCCACCGTTGATCTTTGTTCCCAGACCAAGATCTAATGGTCTGCGCTGCATTCTATCACCAAACCATACTGTTCGTTCGTTTCCCCGCTCCTTTCCGTTGTTTCCACTGTTTCTCCGCCATTTTCATTGTTTCTCCGCTCTTCCGCCACCATTCCTCTGTCTCTGCAGCATTTCTCCGTTGCCACTGCCCGGTTTGTAACAGGTTTATTCTACGGTGCAGATAGTACAGAGGGGTCGTTTCGGCACTTGCCAGCGGACCATGTAGAGGGATTCAAAGGGGGTTAATGATTTCTATTGACATAATCAATGTTTAGCCCCACTTTCAAAGGATTAAGGCCTAGTTTGGAGACTGATGAGCGCACCAGCAAATCATTACTGCGCTACCTAACATCGGGACATTTTCCTCCAGAGGTACAACTTCCCACAGCGTCCTCCATGCCTTCTCGAGCCCTGAGACAATTAAATACACTGACTGGAGCTCATTTCAGACAGTCAGGCAGCAGTTATGAGGTATGGAGAGCCTTGCAGACTTGTCACCCAGTTCATTCATTTCAGAGTGGCAGCACAGAGTTCCAGATCACCATAAGGACTTAAATAACATACCAGAGGTCAAATTTCGGCCTGACAGAGATCTCCAAAACAGTCTATAGAGTACACACAGCGCTGAAAATTGCCATTAAGCAGCATGGGTGTGAAAACTTCCGCCCTGCTGTCTTAATGAGTCTCATTTAATTGTTTATCTACTTCTATTTTCTCTCTTCTCCTATAAAAGATCCCCGAGAACATAATGTAAAGGTTGTTGTTGTTGTTCGGTTGTTGGGCATATTGCTGTTAGAGGGATTCATTCGACTGTTAGAACAGTCTTGGGAGGGAGTAGCAGAGTAGTTGTATGTAATAGGCTGGGAGGAGAAAGTTGGGACTGTATTAGCCATTGAGCCATATTGTACATGACTGGTTTTGCATCAATTAATCAAAGCACATTTCACAGGATCTTGGTCTATTACTATTGGTGATGTCTTTCTTAACTCTATTATTTACATTTTCATACTGTTTCATGTTCTTCTGGGCTTGCATCATAATAATGGTATAGGATTCACCCTTGTTAGGTGCCCTATGCTGTCTGCTCTCCTTGCCATCAATGTTTTCTACTCCATGTGCTATCTAAGAGTAGATTCACGGGTTTAACCAGTGCAGCGGATGTTATTGCCTGCTGGCTGATGTATGAACTTGGGGGTTTGCCACTTGGATGTTTCTTTGTCAAATTTATCTCTATTTTTTCCCTTGGAGTTGCTAAAGCATATCTGGAGTTAAATGACCTATGGTCCGATTTATAAGCAGCCCCTTTGTCCCTCTTTGAGAGCTACCTTTGAGTATGTCCAAGCAGGTCTGGAGTTAAATGACCTCTGGCCTGATCTATAGACAGAAATTGGGTTGTTCTCCTTCTTTCACCTTCCTTCCTTAATGTTCCACCCCACCATCTAATCTAAAAAAATATCCTTTAGTGTAGATGACTTGCCCTTTGAAAGCCTTGGCTAGTGGATGCAAGTAATTTCCTTTCATGACTCCATAGCCCAATGGATGGCACTATCTTGGCCTATCCTCTTTCCTGAAGCCTCCTGCTGTTTTGTTCCTTTCTTCCCATTGCTTTCCCAGTCCATGATCTCCTAACCAACCCAGCAACCCTCCAACCAAACCATTTAAAACCCCCCTCTGTGCTTCATAACTAGCCTAACATCTCATTTTGAGCTTCAAAGATATATCATTCCTTGCTCTTTTTGGAGAGATCCCTCTCCGGGTCCAGGAGGGCTAGATCCTAGGGCCCAAAAGTGGTTTGATGTTGTCTCATCTTTTGGTATTGCCAAATATGCCAAAACATGGGAACCCCAACAGGATCCAGAGAATTTTTCCAACAAAGGCTCCAGGAATAGTAACTCAACCTTAGTTTTTTTCAGGCTCCGGAGTGTTTTCCCAACAAAGGCTCCAAGAAATAATAACTCAAACCACATCTAAAGGAATCATGAGAACCAACCAGGAAAAAATCAATGGAAATAAACCCACAAAACCATGGCTATCCAGGAAATGGAAAGGCTAGGAAAATTCACATGTATACACCATGCATGCCAAAACTAGTGAGGAAAACATACATGCAACTCAGTACCTACACTCAGAACCTGTTGTAGATGTTTATCCTGATGTCCTCTTGCGCTTTCTTGCTCTTCCTTTGCCTTATTTTTCCAAATCACCAAGTATCCACACTCTCCAATAGTGCTCCAAGAAAACTCTAAGTATCCAAGAGTATGAGAGAGAGAGAAAGAGAGTAATGAGAACTCCAAAATTTCACTAGCCAAAAGCTTACCAACTAATCCTCAAAAGCATTTTTATTAATGAGGCCTATGTTTTCTTCATTTTCCATTATTTTCCTTAATTTTCCTCCTCACATGCAACCTGTGACCTTTCACCTCCTTTTATTTCTATTTTCCATTATTTTCATAAATAAAATACCAATTAATGCCTCTTGCCTTTCCAAAGCCTTAGAATTTTCCTTTGCAAACTTCATTTATCCATAATAAACTAAATGAACACCTGTTAGGATTTTTTTCCCAACATTCAACTTGGAATACGTGTCACATCCACCATTGTCTTATATATTTTTTACATGAATTTTTACCAGGGCTATAACAACCACCACAAGCTCCAGAATGGTAATCATTTAAAGCTTTCTCAGCGTCCTCATGTGTCAAACACCGTCGAAGGACTGAATCCACACCATTATGGTATACGGTATCCCCAATAATATGATAAGGTTGGGATTGCTACTAGATTTGAAGTCGCTTAGAACGAGATAGATCTGGTATAAAAGTCTGGGTTTGGAGATATGTGATGATGTCTCCATACCATGGATCGAGGGTGCTAATGAGGAAGATGGATTCGTAAGGAATCAGTTCATCATATATGGTGGTTATGTCTATAGAGGGTAGATCAAAAATCAATTCAGAAAAAACCAGGGACTTTTTTTACTTAGCTTTAGAAACTCCAAGTCAAAATCCTGTAAGATAACAATCCATTTGGAGTACTTTCCCCCAAAAAACTAGTGAGTCAGAATATAAAGCATGGGTTTTTCTTAAAAGGATGTAATGGCGGAAATGTTAGACAACGTGGACCACTGCCAAGGCCAATTTCTCCACATGGGCATAACGAATCTCAGTGTCAAGGAGATTATGGCTTAGGTAGTATGCCACATGCTCATTACCATCATCATCGTCTTGAACTAGCACCATAGCAATGGTACTATCGGTGGTGGCCAAGTACAGGAAATAATCACGATGATAGTTAGGGGGATGAAAAAAAGGTGTGTTGATGAGTGCAGTCTTCAATTCATTGAAGGATTTTTGGGAAATGTTGTCCCATATAAATGGGACCCCTTGCTTTAAAAGGTGATTAAAACCCTTGGAAAGATCAACATAGTTTAATATGAAATGGTGAAGAAATTTTTCCTTTCCTTGAAAACTTTGGAGTTTTTGTAGATGTAGATGGAGGGGGTAGATTAATAATAGCCTCCACCTTAAGAGGATAAATTCGGATACCTTCATTAGAAACTATGAATCCTAGGAGGCGACCAAATTCAACAGAGAAGACACATTTGTGAGTATTTAATCGGATATTATAGTGCTGAAAGCAAAGAAAAATCACTCAAAGGTTGGCCGAATGGTCTTGACGTTTAGCAGGATGTGTGGATAAATCATCAAGATATGGTTGAACGATGTTTTTAATATCTTGGAATGCATAATACATGGCCCGTTGGAAGGTTGCACCGACATTTTTAAGGCCAAAAGGAAGTTTTTATAGGAAAAATTTCCCCAAGGATAGATATGTTGGTCAGCAGGAAGGATATTAATTTGATTGTACCCAAAAAATACATCCATAAAGGAAAATATTCCATTTCTAGCGCATTCATCGATAATCTGGTCGATAAAGGGAGTGGGAAAATTGTCCTTACAACAAGACTGATTAATATCTCTATAATCGACACAGACACATATGGCTCCCTGCTTTTTATTCATTAGAACGATGTTAGAAACCCAATATGTTAGCGGTATTGGGTAGATGAAGCCAACCTTAAGAATTTTTTCGACTTCAGCCTTGATTACAGCTTCCTTCCTTAGGTGCATCAGAAAAAGACGTTGTCAAATAGGTTTTGCATCCAGGTACATTGGGATATCATGAAACACAATTCTTGGATCAATACTAGGGTTGTAGGTCCAAGTGAATAAATCATGAAATTATTTGAATAGGTTCGTATAGGTTGCAAACTCATCAAGAAAACAAGAGGCCCCTATGTGAACATTTTCAATTATACCTGGTTTCACAGAGATATAAATAGGCATGGTTGCCAAAATTTTACCCATATTCCCTTCAGATAACACATCAGGATTGAAATGGGAGTCTGAAGGGTAGTAATAATTTCATGGGAAACCAAGGTATCTAGACATGTAGGGATTTCTCCAAGTGTTATGAAACCAGCTTACAAAATAGAAGAAAAGATAGATCAATGCCTTAGAAATCAGCCTCTTCGAGGGGGAAACCTCCTTTACATTACATAAATGAACAATTCTTGAATGATAACCTACTTTCTATATATAGGAGTACAATGTGTCACAATATAATCCTAGCCGACATAACAATAACAATGTAAGGGCACAACAATAACAATAGTGGGCTTCTATGGGGCACAATAATAACAATATGCGGACTAAATGGGCACAACAATAATAATAAGGGGGATATAGTAACAATAAAAATAAGGGTATGCACTAGTATTATAGGGACCTAACATGCCCCCCTCCTCCAAACAAGTGTTCTCCTCAACGCTTGATTATTTTTGGATGCTTCTATATAAAATTCTCATCCTCCCATGTGGAATCTTCAGCGGGTAAGTTCTTCCACTTGCTGAGATACTCTAAAATTGATTGATTTTGTAGTTGTTGATTTCTTGTTTCCATGATTTATTCAGGTTCCAATATGATTTTTCCTTCCTTGTCAAGTTTCTGAAATATTGTTTGAACTGGGAGTTTGTCACCTATACCCTTCTTTAAGCATGAAACGTGGAAAACTAGGTACACTTGGGAAGATGCTGACAGCTCCAATTTGTATTCCATAGTACCAATATTTTGCAACACCTTGTAAGGACCATATTACTTTAGCGATAATTTATTATACTTCTTATCTTGCTTGAGGTACACTGGTTTGTATGGTTGTAGTCATAAAAATACCCAGTCACCTACATCAAAACTTCTTTCGCTATGATGTTGATATGCATGTTGTTTCATTCGATTCTGCACCAAAGTTAGGTTATCCATTAAGGGTTGGAGAGCTTGTTGTTGATGCTCGATGTGATATTCCACTACTTTATCATCCATTTTATCTTTCATTTCATCCTTTAAACCATCCACCTTAGCCTCCATGTTTTCTTTTAAACCATATATGTCATATTTGGTTTCTCTTTGTGAGATCGAAATTTTTTGCACTTGGTACCATAATTTTGATATATCATAATACAATCATTCCTCTTCATGCATCATAGTATAATTTTCTGAGGGCTTATTGGGTGTAGAATTATTTTTGTGAGGAATTATAGAACTCAATACTGATAACAATGCTTCAATATTCCCTTGGAATCACTTCAACTACTTTTTCAAATGAAAGTTATGCAATTTTTAAAAAACAAATACACACATTTTTCTTTCTCTCAGGAGCTTGATATTGAAACGGTTGTAACTTTATAATTTAGGATATCCAAGATCTGAACTTCAGTCCTATGGTATCCCTCTGAGTATTATTTCCAATGCCATAGGTCATACCTATTTTGGATTCTTCAAGACAAAGTATGTCCAATCTCCCATAATCACCTAATTATGGACTAGTTCAGGCGAGCGAACTTGTACAGCATGCCACATATCAATTTTCCTCCTTCGGCTCTGAAAGTGATAAATAGGAAACTAAATTTTGTGTACTTTCCTCCAATTTTTACAGAATTTAAATCTGATGCTCATAGAGAGATTTATGATGATTTTCCCAAGGTCACCTCTTTGAGATGAAATTCGGGAGCCTGCAAAAACCCTAAATTCAATAGATCATATCTCTGAAAATATCATGAACCAATATCTGAAATTTTTCCACGAATTTCCTCCATATTTTGGCACAAATGGTTTTTTTTTTAGCTTCAGAACCTTCATAGAAAAAAATTTATAGCGAAAATGCCATGATGACCTATTTGAAGCAATGAAACCCTAGAATCCAAAGCTCTGATTCCAAAGGTTATGAAACTAGCTCACAAAATAGAAGAAAAGATAGTTCAACACCTTAGAAATCAGCCTCTTCGAGGGGGAAACCTCTTTTACATTACATAAATGAAAAATTCTTGGATGATAAAAATGACAAAACCTCCATTTTATATATAGGAGTCCAATGGGTCACAATATAATCCTAGATGACATAACAATAACAATGTAGGGACACAAAAATAACATTGGTGCGCTTCTATGGGACACAATAATAACAATATGGGACTACATGGGCACAACAATAACAATAAAGGGGTTATACAAAAAAATAAGAATAAGGGGATACACTAGTATTATAGGGACCTAACACCAAGGCCAGGAAGAAAAGAGGTACGATGATGGATATCATTCCAAGGGGTTTCTTCGAGAGAAATGACTTCCGCAATGCTTTCGTCAGTAAGGAAAGGCTCATTCAAAGTATCTTCAAAATCCAAATAAATGAGCCAAGTATTTTTAAAATATAAGTATAAGACTATGCTCAGCCCTTCGTGAGTTTCATATGCAATCGCAGAAGTTGAAAGGACAGCTTGGTAAGCTTGTTTTATGGGGTTGAGTGGCATGGTGTCGCCAATATTAGCAATATGATCACGGATAGGTATTACCCAAGGATCACCACTAGACGAAATCGTATTAACCAAGTCAACATTATTGGGCGGAGGAAGGGAAAAAGTTACCATCAAGGAAGAGTCTTTGAAAAGACCCACTTTGATGTTTTCATAAGGCATAATGGTTTTCCCAACATAAGTTACATTACCAGTAGAAGTGTCATAGGAAAAGGAATCCAATTCGTCTACCGTGACAATTTTCCCTTGACGGGGGAAGCGAAGTACATACAATAGAGTAGAAACCACAACGAACATCACGTGAGTCTAGCTACGACCAAGTAGAAGGTTATATTCGAGATTTATGTCTACAACCTCTACTTATATATTGACAGTCTTGCCTTCTAACTGGATAGGTAAAGCATTGAAAATACCATAAGGTCGATATCCTCTGCCATCAAAGGCTTTCAAAGTGTTCGGGGATTGGTTGAGAGGAGGGGAGCCAAGGGATTTCCAACATGATATGGACATAATTCATGTGGATGCTCCTTCATCAACAACATTTATGTGAATATTTTTTCCCCCAACAACAACTTGTATGAGAAAATAAAGTTGATGTGGTAGGCAAGAGACATGATTCTCAAGATCAAAGGTTATCAAGCTAGAGTCCGTGTGATAAATTCCTCCAATGGCGAATAGCAAAGCCTTTCATTTTTATGGGCATGTTTGAAGGACTTCCAAGGCCGACATCTTCTTCTTGAGCCAAATCTTCTACAATATTGTACTATTGGTCAGCTAGCGCATTCGGATTATAAGACGATTTCTGAAGAACACCTTTGGGGGGTGATCGTATTATGGAATCAGTGCTAGGTTTATCAATATGGAGAGGACTAGAACTATGAAAATAGGTTTTGAGCCGCTCATGAACACTTGAGAACTTCCAGAGGTTTGAGCTTGTGATTGGCCTACCATTTGTGTCTACTGAGATGGGAAAGTTTCCTTTAGGATTTTTGGTGTTCCTCTGGTTCCTTTCAGAAGACAACTTACTTCAGCACAAAGGGGACAATCCTTAGAGTAATGATCATCATCACAAATAAGGCAAGGATACTTGGGATTTCACTTTGATGAATCACTAGCAGATGATTTTGGGGAATCTTGTTTTGGGGTATCTTGCTTAGATTTTCCTTTACCCTTTTATATGTCAGGAACAGGTATCTTATCCCACGAATTGATGAGATTTTGGACTAGCTCAAGGGGGTTAATTATTTCATCAATATCGATTTGAATTTTGGCTATCATCAAGTTCCAATAGAGCCCACAGATGTATGGAAGACTGCCTTCAAATCCAAGGAAGGTATTTTTAAAAGGTTGGGCATGCCTTTTTAGGTTGAAAAATTCCCCTGCAACTTTTATGAGGCTGATGGATGACATCTTGCGACCCTTCACCAACTTGTTCATAATTTTCTATCTAGACGACATCCTCATCTTCGACAATATTAGGGAGGAGCACTTGCAACACATTCGGCAGGTCCTTCAAACCCTGCAGAAGCACAAACTGTGTGCCAACTTTGAGAAATGCACCTTTAGAATGAGCCAGGTCCAATATCTAGGTTACATCATAGATGAGCAAGGAGTTCATGTGGATCTTGATAATATCGAAGTCATTCTAGATTGGCTAGCCCTAACCACTCTAACAGAGCTTCGTAGTTTTTTTGGCCTTCCCAAATTTTATCGGAGATTCGTGTTGGGACTCTCCCATATCACTTATCCTTTGAGTCATATCACCAAGGGCAGAGCGAAAGAAAAAATTTATTGGTTTGAGTCCCAACTGAAGGTGTTAGTTGAGCTAAAGCACCACCTCTTCTTAGCACTTGTACTCACATTTCTTGACCTCCAATAGCCATTTGAAATTGAGACATAGGCCTTTGGATATGCTATTGGTGCAGTCCTCACCCAGCAAGGGAATTCGGAAGCCTATCATAGTGAGACACTTTCTGATACAATTTAGAAGTACCCCACCTATGATAAAGAGATGTATTCTATCGTGTTGTCTTGCTGGCGATGAAAACATTTCATTTTTGGGAAGGAGACGGTCATCCACATAGATCACCTCCCTTTTCAGTTTATACAAACACAAGGGAAGTTGCAGAACGATCACCATCAGAAGTGTTCTACATATCTGCAACAATTACACTTGAAAATTAACTACAAAAAGGGTAGCACCAATCATGCTGCAGATCGCATCAGCTGTCCCCTAGTTGAAACGCTGACTACTATTCTCAACTCTTGTGGCCATAATACATCTAGATGGATGCAACTATACAAAAATGATGCAGAGTTCGCCACCACATACAAGATGCTAGTGTGGGTTCATTTTTGGATCCTGCGTACCATTATATCATACCTGGATAGCAGGATCCTGAGAACATTCTAGTCGATTCTCTGGAAATTATTGGACACCAAGCTCACCAAGTCAATTGCATTACATCCCCAGACTGATGGCCAGATGGGGGCCTTCAACAGGATGATAGTGCACATACTATGCATGTATAACTCCAAGAATACACGAACCTAGCATAAGAGTCTTCCCTATGTGCAGCATATATATAACAAATATCTCCATAGCACGATTGGTTGCAATCAATTTCAAGTGGGTCTGGGATTTCAACCGTTGTGTCTAATTAATGTTGTCATGCCCCATGCGACTACTACACAGAAAAAATCCACACATGTATAGTTTGAGGTTGATAAAGAAAATAGGTTTATTGAGTGCATCCAACACATCCGCCAGCAATTTCACAACATCTTAGAGAATTTCAATGCCAAGTACAAGCACCGACATGATCAACATCAAGTGCCACATAAGTTTCAGGTGGGCGAAAAAGTTTGGTTTCATTTTTTGAAAGAACACCTTATCGAAGCCCATCAAAAGATCTTACCACTCTGATACAGGTCTTACACCATCACCAAGGTTTTGGGTGATAAAATTTTCAAGCTCATCATTTCCCCATTCCTTAGTCTACACCCAGTGTCTAATTTGGACCACCTCCGGTCATACTTTCCACCATTGTTGGACACATCGAACATTATAGAATAGCTAACTCCAACAGAGCTCAACCTAGAATGCATGGAATAGGCCACAACCAATCATATTATATTATGGATACACAAATCAATACCACTCACCAACAGACCATCCAACTGTATCGAGTCGTCAAATTTGGCCAACTCTTACACTAAGGCAAGTGGCTCACCAGGGACCAAGTTCAGCAGAAGTTTCCCCATCTCATGGAGGCACTCATCGCAATGGGGACCATTGATTCCTAAGGGGGGAGGAATGATCCAGGTGAATATTAGTGGCTACCCACATATTCCACTTAGAATCCCACCAGTGTTTATTTCAATATCCTTAATTGTTGCACAGCTTACTTTTTTTGGCAGTTTTTTAGGTCCTAAACTTTCGAAGTTGTTTTGAGGTGCTAAAAGATGTTTTTTGGGAAAACAAAGAGACTAGAAAAGTGAAAGACCCTTATATTGATCTATTTTCAGCATGCTCTTGGAGATCTTCAAAACGAGATATTATGATAGCCAAATGGAGATCGTATGGCAAAGTTACGACACCAAGAAGTTGGTGTTCCGACTAACCCCAACAGCGCCTACAAGCTTTTGGTGCTTCATCTCCTAGGGTTAGGTTTTTGGATGTTTAGGGTTTCCCATTGTTTCTTAATGACAAAAAGGCTTTTGAGCCTCATTGTAACATAGTTCAAAGGCATAGCCACCACATCTCTTCTCAAAGATAATCTACCATCGTCTGAGCTAGTTTATTTCCATTCTGCATGTAAACAGTTTTCAGTATTTTATTAATGAAGTGAAGTGAAATTTTCATTATTGTTTATGTTTAAATATGTATTTTCATTTTGTTCCCACACAAATCTGGATCAGGAGTTGTGGCTTCCTAAACAACCCTGCAGTAATTTGATGATAAATTTTATGTTTGATGTAACACAGTTGCCAACCAAACGGGAACTGTAACAAGTTCTTACTTTTTTAGAGGTTGCAAAAAATTATCTGATTTTGAAAAGTGTTGATTCATAATACACCTTTTTTTAGTATATTTTTGACACTTTAAATTTTTTTATGGATCAAGTGTACATTTTTTTAAAATGTTAGTGATTTTCATGTCAATTTTGAAAAGCGTTAATGCCTCATCAAACCCTAAAAAAAATGGCTTACTTTTTACACTTTAAATTTTCTAATAAATTAAGTATGGATAAAAAAATTTAAATGTTGTTGATTTTCATACAGATTTTGAAAAGCATTGATCTAACATCAACCTTTTTTTTCGGGGCATATTTTCGGCACGTTAAATTTTCTTATGTCTCAAACATGTACATTTTTTTTTTAATGTTGGTTATTCAACCATTTTTCAAGTTGTCTTCTTTTTCTTCTTTGTTTTCTTCTTGAGATGTTTGTTTTTTAAGTGTTTTTCAATTTTGTGTTTTTTATCTGTTTCCAATGTTTTTTTGTAATGAAATTTTCATTTTTTCTGCAAAGTTAAAAAGTAATAACATTAATATTTTGAAGTTCAAATTTTATATATATTTATGTATCATTAATTAACACTTCAATACACATAAATTAATCATGACTAAAATAATAATAATTTTGAACAATTGATAAAAAAAAATGCACATTTTGCTTATAGATATATTTAAAAAAATACATATTTTGAGACTTTTTCGTTAAAAATGACATACCAAATAAATTATTTTATGAAAAATTTTGAAAAGAAAAAATTTTCAAAATAATAAATTTTATGAATTTTATGTCCAAAAATAATAATATTGATGTTTTTTTCCAAAAATAATAATTCACATAAGTCCACGGGGTCTTGGATAGACAGTGATTTGGTGCATTTCTAAGGCACTCCTTGATGTGAAGCCATTGGTTCAATTCTTTGCCCCAACCAGGGTGATGAATTAGACATGATGAAGATGTAGTCCTGTCAGGCTTAGAAAAAAAATATTTATTAATAATGATTCACAAAAAAAAATTGAATAAAAAATTTTAAAAAATAAAATGTTTAAAAAAATAAAAACAACTTTGGCAAAAGTCAAAATAATAAAACAAAAATAAATTGTTTAGAATAAAAAAAAAATTGAAAACAAAAATTAAAAGAATAAATTTAAATTTAAATTTATTATATATATATATATATATATATATATATATATATATATATATATATATATATATATAATCTAACTTATAGACGAAATAGTCTTTTTCACCGGAATTTACGAAAATCTGGCAATACAAATTCAAGTAAGAATGTGATCTTTTATTGTTTAAAATACATTTTTGAATGCATAAATGGATTCAGCATCTAATAACCCCTTGGGCACTGGAATTATACAGATTAAACAATTCAGACTCGAGTTTTTAAAAATCTTTGTGAGATGTCATGAAAAAAGGTCATTTCATATATAAGTTAGACTACACCTATATATATATATATATATATATATATATATATATATATATATATTAAACAATTAAAAAAAAAACTTTGTTTCACAAATTTAAAAAATAAAAATAAAAAGTTATTAAAAAATCTGCTAACTCTGGAACCAGATGCACCTTACTATTTAACCCTACGGAGTAGATTGATTTTTTTCACCTTTATCCTGAGGATAAAAAACATTAGATGATTCGAAACGTCGACCAGAACTTCATGATGTGATTAATACGAAAAACATTTCATAATCATTATGGATTATAAAAGTCTAAAATCAAATATTAAAAAATAATATTAGAAAACGACACAAATTAACTTTAAAACTATGTTGCACGAGTTCCCGGTACGTGGGTACTTCTGGTACGGGGAAACGAGTATCCGGTACGGCTAGAAGCTTTGCTCAAATTTACAGGAAACTTTAAGTTGGGAGCGGCAATAATATAATATATTAAAAATAAAAATAAAATAATTTAAAGGTACAAATTAAATTCCACCATGCAGATTCCATCTTGCATTGAAATATGTAAAAGATTGGACATTGAAACACCGCCAGAAAAAATCAAAGTATCAATCCATCAACAACTTGCCAATGAAATTCCTTGCCAGTGAAGAAACATGTAGAACTCCTAAACAAAAAAAAAATGTTATTATTACTTGATTATTATGTGATTTCATGTAACACTATATTATATTCAATTTTGAAATTCAAGTTTGGAAATTTATAGAATGAAACTAATTAGCACACTACTCTTTCTCTTTCTGGCCATCATTGTAATTTGTTGAATCTTATCATTAAAGCTTCAATATAGGCTTCAAGAAAGTAGAGTTATTTGCAATTGTTGAACTTCAAGATTTGCAACAGAAGCAGCCAAGGAATGACTAGCAACTGTATATATTTTGTTGAAATCTTTGGTAGATCTCCACATCTCTATTGCTTTACAGAGCCCATGCAGTCCAATCCCCTGACCTATCATGTATTAGTTATGAAATAAACAATTGGTACCCTCTCTGCTCAAAATAGGTACCCAAAAGTTGAAAATATGCTTAGAATAGGTACTCGAAAGGTGAAAATCTGCTCAAAATAAGTACCCGAAACGTCAAAATTTGTAGTAGTGAAGCTCCCAAAAAGCTCCAAAGTACCCTTTGAAGCTCCCAACAATTTTGGAAAGTTCCCTACAAGCTCCCAAGCTCCCAGGAGCGGGGGAGCGTGGGGTACGTGCTCTCCAATGGCTGGGAGCGGTACCCGTGTTACTATGCTTTAAAAAAAAAACATAATTTAATTTTAAAAAGATAATATATATATATGAATTATTAAAAATAATAATAAAATGATGTTATAACATAAATTTAAAAAAAAAAAAAAAAAAAAAATTAACAATAATAAAATAAATTAAATTAAACATTGTTAAAATAAAAAATTATTCAAAATACAAATTTAAAAAAATAATAATAATAATAAAATTAAAACTATTAAAAAACATTTAAAATAATATTTTAATTTATTGTAATTTATTTATTTTTTTATATATATAAAGAAAAAACAAAAAAATAATAAATTACAATAATGCGGGGTCCACACCCCTTTGTCACCAGGGCAGTAGGAGTAGGGCCCTATAACGTCATGTTGGGGCAGGGATCTATTCCCATAATCGACCCCTCACAAAAATTCTCTGTCACAACAGTGTTGCAGGGGTCAATTTCGATAATCGAACCCATGCCCCTACTCAGGGCCTAGCGGCAGCCCTTTGGCATCAAGTACAGGCAGGGACCCCGCATTAAAGTATATATATATATATATATATATATATATATATATATATATATATATATATATATATATATATATACATTATTTTTATTTTTTTATTTATCGTTTTTTATAAATTTCTAATATATATAATAAAAAAAATTTAATCTCATATATATATATATATATATATTTTTCATTTATTTTTTTATTTTATTTTTTTCCTTTTTAATATTTATTTTTTGTTTTTTCTTATTTTTTATGTTTTATTTTTTATTTTTTATGGGTTATTTTTTGTTTTTGCATTTTATTTATTTATTTATTTATTTATTTTATTTATTATTTTGTTATTTTAAATTTTAAATTTATCTCTTTAAAATGGTTTGTGATTTTTTATTTATTTTTTTATTTTTTTATTTTTTTGAAGGGTTTGTGTCGTTGTTCGACTAGCAACCTGACCCGACCCCAATACGTGTCAATTTGATAATTTATTTTTCAATTTTGATTACAATGAATCAAGTTCGCCTCCACTTATTGTTAATTTGATGGTTGATTTTTAAGTTTCCATTGCAATGGGTCAAGCATACCCCCACTATGTGTCAATTTGATGGTTGATTTTTAAATTTTCGTTGCAATGTGTTAAGTTTTCTTAGACTAAAATTTTAAAAGAACTATATTTTTAGTATTTGGTATAATGACTTGATTTAGGTATTTATTTTTAAGGTTTAATTTAGTCATGATATTTGTTTTTAATTTCATCACTAAAAAATGTTGAAATTTTAAGGTTTTCAGAGCTATGATATTTTATCTTTAATGCCATGGTTGAAAATTGTTAAAATTTTAACGCTTTTCAGAATCTTGATATTTATCTTTAATACCATGGTTGAAAATTGTTGGAATTTTTAGGTTTTTTTGGAGAAGAGATATTTTATCTTCAGCGTATTGTTAAAAACTATTGGAATTTTAATGATTTTTTTAGTCATATTATTTTATTTTTAATGTCATTGCTAAAAATATGTTGGAATTTTAGCCAAAAAAAAGTGCTAATTTTATACTTTTTCATTTTAGGATTTTCTTTCATGTTTATTGCACAAAGATTTTAGTTTTTAATGTTATTGTTAAAAAAAATGAAATTTTAACAAAACAAAAAATGTTGATGCAATATCAAGATGCATCAACACTTTTCATTTCGAGGTATTTTTCCATGTCTTTTGCACAAAAAAATGGTTTTTACTGTCACTTTTTAAAAAGGTTGAAAATTACGCAAAAAAACGTTGTTCGTTTTTGGGTTGTTTTCATGTTTTTTGGGGGTTTTTTGGCTAGAGTTATAGTTTTGAGGTTATAATTCTCATTAAGAATAACTTTATTATATCTGATTGGAGTTTTTAAACACGCACATGGAGTATGAGAAGATAAAACACACAAATAGGAAAGATAGGAATTCGTTGCTCATATTATTCACCATAGATGTACATTTATAATACAATGGTGTGCCCCTTGGATTCATATTCCAAGGTCACTTGGACTCCTTTGTGACTCTTCGCCTTCCACACCTACCCATAGAGGATTAGGTGTCCAACATTCCCCCCCTTAATCCAAAGGGGTATGTGTGAGTCCAAGAAGAGAGTTGTAATACAAATCTGCAAAATATGCATGGGAACACTTAGGCTAAATCATCTATCTAAAATGTTGGCATAAAGAGGTGGTTTAAGGATGACCACCAACATTGGAACACAATGCTTATTGCAGTTCCTGGAACTCCCAAATCTGGCAAGAAGTTGAGGGCTTCTGCTAGAGGAAGTGTCCCTCATATTTGAAGAGGGAGACCTTCAACCTAAAAGAAGGGAAGTCTACAACCTGTGATGGTTTAAGGATGACCACCAACACTGGAATGCTTGATGCATTTCCTGGAACTCTTCCAAAGCTAGAAAGAAGCTGAAGTCTTCTGCTAGAGGAAGTGTTTTGAAAGAGGAAGAATATCAACTTCACATAGATGGTTTACGGTTGTCCACCAACCAAAGGCATGTTCATGGGCATCTGTGTCTCTGGCTACAACTCTGAATCTAGAATGACGAATTGTGGCTTAGGCTCACTTGAACTAATGTGTCTATGGCTACAAATCTGAATCTAGAATGAGAGATTGTGGCTCAGGCTTGCTTGATGTGGCGTCGAAGCTTGCAGATGACCACCATTTTCTCCCCTGTCAGGTACAAGGTGAGATGATGGCGAAAACTCAACTGCAAGATTGTTCAATATTCTAGAACAGGTTCTGACATGAGACTTAAACATCTTCTTGGTTGTTGATGCCCATTTTCAAGAAGTGATCCATAAAAGATGAATCTTTGTTCTTGCACGAGGCTTGTTTCTGAAGCATATGTGTGAAGAATGGGTGTGCCGACCACAGTGCTTGCATGGATGAAGATCAAAACAGTGATCTTTCATATGGCTAACTCGATCACAGTGTTGCTATTTTACAATTTGTTGTTCTTGTTGATGTGGAAGAGGAGACGAATCTGGAACAGCTAAAGGTGAACTATCATAAAAAAATCCGGCAATTTGAAATTTGATGGGCTTGGAGTAGTCCGGAATATGAAAGGACAACTCCTTGTCATATCCAAGACCAGTTATGTGCTTTTTGTGGACAAGCTCTTCCCAAGGTCTGATGATGGGCTTGGGAAGTGCAGACTGAGATGTTGCATCTGCATGTAAATCTGCTCTTGTACAAGGAACTGAATGTGAATCGACTGCAACTTTATATTCTTTCTTCTGATGAGAGTCCTTCTCAATTTTCTGAACAGAAACAGGTTCAGAATGATGACTCTTTTTCTGAAGTTCATCTTGCTGAAGCTGAGACTCCAACTACAAAAAATCAATCTTGTCTTGTGCATCTTGCAAGCAAGTTTGAATATTAAAAAGAGCGTTCTTGCTCATTTTTACCATATCATGAACAGTGGAATGAATGAGGTTATGCAACAACTCTAATGCATCATTGATTTTAGCCATTTTTCTCAACAACTCAAATTCAACAAAAATATATTCATAAGCTTGGATGCTTCACTATCGATGAGCAGATGGTCTTGAGCTTGCTATATTACCTCACAATAAAGACGAAGGAAAATTCCAAAAAAATCTTTGTGACAAAACTATGAGTGAATTTATGATGCCACTGTTATTTTGAAAATGATGACCAATTTTCAACATTTTCCTTCACATTGTCAATATATTTCATAGAGTCACCCTTCTATACATACCACAAATCTTGGTCATGTTTTCATAATAGAAAAACATACAACAAAAACTTCACTCTTCACTATATAGAAAATCCATATATCCATTTATTCATATACCATCTCCCCTCTCTCTTCTTCTTCTTCTCTCTTCATTTTCTTTTTTTCTTTGTCTTTTCTTTTTTGAAAAAAAAATAATAATTGGGGGAAAAAACAAAGGTATTATCTGGGGGAGGTAATTTCTGGGGAAGGTGATCACTGGGGAAAGTGATTACTGGGGATGGTATTTTCGGAGGAAGGTCAAACTGTAAAAAAAAAAAAAAAATAAGAGACAGAGGATAAAAAATGGAACGCAGAGAATCTGCGTGGGAGGAAAGGGAGAGCTGCGTGGGAGGGGAGGTAGGGACGAGCGAGGGGGATGGGGAGAGTGGCTATGAGGGGTGAGGGGGTGGGCATGAGGAGGGAGGCAAGTGTTTGAGGGGGCGGGGAATGCAGTGAGGGGACGGGGATTGTGAGAGGGGAGGGCGAGTGTTTGAGGGGGCGGGGAGTGCAGTGAGGGGTGTGGGATTGTTGTGCGAGTAGAGAGGAATGGGTGGGCGTGCGAGGGGTGAGGGCATGCGAGCAGAGAGGAGAGGGGCAGGAAAGGGAGGAGAGGTAAGGGGGCGAGTGGGTGAGTGTTGCAGCGAGGCTGTGGGAGAGGGGGGATGAGGAGTGTGGGAGAGTATGGAAGGGGGCGGGGAGAAGATCGGGTGAGGGACGTGAGAGGGGAGGGCTGGTGAGAGATGGGTGAGGGTCAAGGGTCGTGGGAAGGACGAGGGGAGGGAGGTGAGGGGGATGGGAAGGCCGAGGGTTGAGAGCCGAGGGTCGTGGGAATGTGTGGGTAGCGCGAGTGAGCTGTGTGAGGGGGCGAGGTGGAGTGAGGGGTGAGGGAGCCGAGCAATGTGAGGGCAGGGCCATGAGGGAGACTGTAGGAACAGGTAGCGCGGGAGGTGGGATGGGTGTGTGAAGAGGTAGTCGGAGTGGAGGTCAAGCCTGCTCTATTCATTATTCAGAGAGCAGGAGGAGTCAGAAATCAGCGTATGCAGTGGAGGATGGGCACCAGTTGATGGAGTACCAGCTCTGTGGGAGCTTGACAGTGTTGAAGAGAACACGATTTCTTCAATAGTCAACACACCTTAGGAATTTAATGCATCAATATCCACATTGATTCTTCAGTCGATTTAAAATTTTCAACCACCATATTGCAATGCAATTCAGAGAAGAAATATGGCAGATATTGCAGGATATAGAGTAGAGGAATATCGCAGAGGCACAGTAATGTGCAGAAATAGAAGTAGGCAGAAATTGCGGGAAAAAATTGCAGAATTTGTAGTAAATAAAAACTCAGAATTTTCCAGAATGTTGAATGGTAGGAGCAGTAAAAATTGAAAGCAGCAGGGAGCAGTAAGAAAACTTGCAGACTTTAAAATGCACAGACTTTCAAATTCAGAAATATGGCAGTACAAAACGCTTCTCTTCCCAAAAATAATTTATGAACGCTGCAAAAATGATTTCTGAATGCTGCAAAAATGCACAGGATTTTTGCAGATTTACACAGGCCACAAAAACAAGTGGCTCACACAAGATTGAGCTGGTTATGAAAGTATCAGCTCTGATACCATGTTAAACACACACATGGTGTATGAGAAGATAAAACACACAAACAGGAAAGGTAGGCATCCGTTGCTCATATTATTCACCATAGATGTACATTTATAATACAATGGTGTGACCCTTGGATTCATCTTCCAAGGTCACTTGGACTCCTTTGTGACTCTTCGCCTTCCACACCTACCCATAGAGGATTAGATGTCCAACAGGAGTAATTCCAAACCAATATTGAAGTATATCCATATGGTTATCTCCACCATATAATAGGTTTGAAATGGATTTGAAGTAATATGACAAACACGCTAAAAAACAAGCTACAAGATATGTTGTTTTCAATTTTTAGGATAAACCAATAGTCTTGTTTTTTAGCATAATTTTTTGTTTTATTTCATGATGGATTGACTTAATCAAAATAGATTCATTTAGGTGCCCGTTAATTAAAAAAAAAAGTTGTGTAAACTTGAAGAATTGATGGGTCAATGATCTGAAAATGATTGAAATTAGTAGTTTTGTGACACTTTAATTAAAATCCCAACATTTAAGTGCACATTAGCAACTAGGTTATGAAAACAATAAGAACTTAGAAGAAATAGGAGAGAGAATACATTACCGAGCTATAGCTCTGGGTTTGCTTCAAATGGAGAGATTGATTCAACTTCAAGCTTTGACATAAAATATATCCAAACTTTGTAATCCACTAATAATAAGACTTGAAGACTGCCTTCATTTACATCATCACAATGCATATGTGTTCATTACTATTAACACCATATGAAACTTTGGACTATAAACATGCCATACTTTTGAAAAATGCCAAAAACACTTCACCATCTCAATTCACGTGCATAAACACTCCTTCTTGGAAAGAATTCTCAAATTCTCCTACTTTAATGCGGAAATAGAGGCCACTAATGAATTCCTCTCGAAATTCTAAGAAATATAAGTATAAACTTGATTATATTTTTCTTCGGTGCCAAAAACCCCCTATGGCATGCAAATCTATGCAAACTTGCAAGCAAACTTTTATTACATAATTCAAATGAAAAAAACAGACCTCACCAAAGAACTCCTTGGGAAATTCTACAATTTTTTAGTATAAACTTGACTATATTCTGCTAGGTCACTCTGTATCCCCTTCTGCATCACAAAACTGTCTCCTTTTCCCACACCTCGATCTATGTGTCAGCCTTATACCCGTGTGCTGGAATATTTATGGTTTAGAAAAATTTGTTTTGGATTTTTAAACCAATGGATTCATTGGTATATTGGTTAATCCATTAGAACAGTATTGTAAGGGTTATGGGTTCAAATGTTTTCGAGCCCCTTTTTTTAGTATAAACTAACAGATATGAATCTCGACGTTTGGTAACATTGGCTAATATGGGATTTCCATATGGCATATTTTGATTGGTCCACATACCCAAGCCACATCATCTACACAGTTAGCCTTCCATGTTAGTGCTAGCTCTTCTACCATGTGTCACTTATAGGTTATGGCATGTGTCACATGTACGGACCTACCACATGTCACCATCTCTACCTTCCATGTCATTTGTATGGATGACATGAGTCACATGTTGGTATTTCCACATCAGTATACATACTTTCCATGTCGGCTCCATAGTGTTCCATGTCATTTCCACATGGAAATGCATGGTGTTTCCATGTTAGCATTTTAATTTCCATGTGGCACGTGGAGCTACCACGTGGCAGTCCTACAAATATTTTTTTACTCTTTGGCAGAAACTTTAGATTGCAATAACTTTTGCATACAGACTTTGTTTGACTCCATTCGAATTGCATTGGAATCGTCTTGTCAAGAACTACATGATGCTTTTGGAGGCCATCAAATTTTGTCGATTTTTTAATATCCTTTTTAGACTTATATAGAATCATGCCTCCATGAAAATATTTTTTTCTCCTTCATTGTTTTTTCAAGACCAAAGAGACTAGGTGTATATTAAATGCAACAAATGGTTTGTGGAGGGCATAAAAATGAATGAAATAATCATGGATTAATGGATGATAAGGGAGGGAAACAAATAAATGTGGAGAATTTTGTAGCAACCTAATTCCCTCTAAAATTTTAACATGAGATAACATTAGGGGCTTCCTTAATAGAATGAATGCACAATTAGGCTATACACATATGTCACAGAAGATGCATTGAGGCTCAAAAGTTGATTTATAGATAGGATATGAAAGAGGAAGTTATAGCTTATGCTTCAAGGTGGTATGAGATGATGAGATCCTGACATAACCACCATGGGAACCTGAGAGAGTCCATGGAGTGCCTCATCATCTAGAGTATTAAATTGACATAACAAGAACCTGAGATAACCACCACGAAAACTATAAAGATTCCATGGAGTGTCTCATTATTCATTAAATTTTTCCACACTATGTTCCAGAGAATATAGAGGATTCAAAAATAGATATTCTTCAATATATGAAAAATAGAAGGCTTAACAATTTTCATAGACCATACCTTCTTCAAGTAACCTCTCCTTGACTCCTCCTCCAGTGGAATCCTCATTCACTGATACTCCTTTATTTTTCCAAGCTTCCTGCTAATATATTAGTACTACGGGTGGCTCTTACTGCACCACAAAAGAAAAGTTTATTTTAACTTACTTCTTGCATCTATATGACCTAATGCAGTATAGCAAGGACGTAGGTTACTGAAGGAGTAGTTGGAATTCCCTTTATTTTCTTATACTCCTAGTATCTTCTCTAAATTATAAGACAAATAATCCCTATTCTTTGAGTGTATGGGCCATAAATGACACCAAAAATGACAGTGTATTAATATAGTTTTATTTCAATTGAAATTTGAGATATATAGTGCACTTTATTTTGTCAAACCAGGGTCAATAAGTTTGTGAGGAACTCTATGCAGTATACATAAGAAGAGGATCCTCAACAAATATCTAAGTGATCTATTTTGCAAAAATGAAATCATATCATATTACAAAGTCTAGGTGGAAGATGGTACTAGTATATCAGCCTAAACCACAGCTAAGTGGTACCTCACACATTCAATTTTCCTACTTTGAATTCTCAGTTATGTTTCACTAGTTAGACTGAAATCAAGCCATTATTTAGCATACAAATTATGTAGTAGAGAAATACACTTTCATTAAATCAAAAGTAAATTAATCTAGGAAAACATGAAACTGTGATGCTTTTGATGCAACACTAAGTGGGAAGTTGTGAGAGAGTTAGGTCCATTTCCACCAAGATAGGCAGTGAATGGAACTCCTAGTACTTTTCCTAGCTTATCAATCAACTTGTCTTCAAAAGAAACAACTATTATATGATAATATGTTCATGAAAAACACACGGGTACAAGAAATAATATGCAATAAATACGATTACATAAAATGGAAAGAGAATATTCAATGGAATGAAATGCCACAATGGTCTATTTGGAGTGAGCTCATTTCTCCTAAGAACAATGTAACAATCTATTCCATAATACTAAATGTAATCATTTTACATCTAAAACATGAGAATGGAAATATGAGAAAATAAGCTTGATTCTATTTCATCATATGTTGGAAAAATTCTCAAGAGTCTCCCCTTGAAATGGAAAGGGCACTCTCTTTTATACACAAACTTTCTTGAAACCAAAAACCCACTTGAGGATAAGAGGTTTTCAAGTGGTTACAATAATTTTCTAAATATAGATCCACTAGGGAATATCCTCGAATGGTTACAACAAATATCTAAATATAGATCTACTTGAGGATAAGAATTTTTCGAGTGGTTACAACAATTTATTAAATATAGATCCACTAGAGAATATCCTCAAATGGTTACAAAAAATATATAAATATAGACCCACTTGAGGATAAAATATTCTCAAATTGTTATTACAACTAGAATAGTTCCAAGATTCTTGCTAAATTCCCACATATTTTGGAATGCCCCTAATTGTCAAATTCGAAATTAGTCATGTGGATAGAATAACATGCTCAAAATATGTTCAAAAATGATTATTAATGGTATTAAACTCCCTAGGTCCATATTACATATATAGAGGATCTTTAAATCCATAATAAAGTGGATATGCACACTTGAGCACATATAAATATGCCTTTAAATTTATGAAATATATATTTCATTGTATTTCCCAAGTAGTTTTATGATTGATAGTCCATCTTGTTGTAGCACTTTATTTATAATGCACTTGAATCTCCTCCTGCTATAGGTATGATTTCACAATAGATGTATGCCAAGAACCATATATGTGTAGTACCCAACAAGATGACTTCAATCTATAGCAAGTGATGTGCAACAACTATGATTTATGGTGAATATGATTTCATAGCATGTGAAGAAAAACCCTATAACAACATGTCCACACGTGAGTTGTCGTTTCAAAAGTAAATAAATGATATACTAATTCTTTCTAATGTTAATTAAAAATCAAATGAAACACTAAAAAATGTGTTGAAAAACATCTTGAGCCCAAATCCCACATGTGATCATTAAAAGGGATAATACATGGTTATGGGTAATGAAAATTGGATAGAAGGAAGGAAATAAAGGTTCCAAATTATGGTAATTTTATGACTCGTCACATGGGTGAATGGCTTCACGTGCATAAGAGTTCCCAAAGTTGATAATACATGGTTATGGGTAATGAAAATTAGATAGAAGGAAGGAAATAAAGGTTCCAAATTATGGTAATTTTATGACTCGTCACATGGGTGAATGGCTTCACGTGCATAAGAGTTCCCAAAGTTGTGATCTTTGATGTGGGTGTCCTTAAAAGCATGCCGAACAAATTTTTTGTATTTCCCTTCTTATACTTGATCACTAAATGAAACTATTGTAAGAAGCCCATATGCTTGTGATATGTTTGATTTAATGCCTCATTTACCATTAGATAGTGTTTCCACTTTTTCACAGCTTTCACCAAGGCATAGAAATCCTTGTTGTAGGTAGGTTAGTTAAGAACTTCTCCAAGAAATACTTCGGAATGATAGCATACATGCCTTCATCCCTCCATAAAGACTGCTCCCATCTATCTCCACTTCAAAGGGATGTTTCAAGTTTGGTAATGCTAGAACAAGTGCTTGACCGGTTTTTTTCTCTAGCTCCTTAAAGGCCCTTTGTTGACTCTTTCCCCATTGGAAACTATTTCCATTTGTTTTTATGGCATGGAGTGGTGTTGTTATTGCTAAAAATGAAGTTGTAAATTTCTTCAGATACCATGCTACCCTAATGAAAATCCTAACCTCAGATACATTAGTAGGCATAGGCCACTTCATGGTGACCTCCATCTTGGCAAAACTTCTCTTCAACTCTCATCCACTTATCACATACCCCAAATACACCAAAGACTCTTGTGAAAACTAAAACTTCTTGATATTTTTTAGCACCTACATCAAATGTGACATGTGCTCCTCCCAGATAGCACCGTATACCAGTATATCATCCAAACAGAAAATAACAAATTAATATATAAAAGAATGTAGTATACCATTCATTAACCTCATAAATCATGTTGCTATTGCATTTCATAGGCCAAATAGAAGGACTAATCACTCATAAAAACCTTGCCTAGTTTTGAAGGTGGTCTTCCATGTATCTTCTTCTTTGACTCGAGCCTCATGATATCCAAACTTTAAGTCTATCTTATTGAAGTATTTAGCCTAGTGAAACTAACCCAGCATATCCTCTATCCTGGGGAGGGGGTGCCTGTTATTTAGCGTAATTTTGTTTAACGGCATGTAATAAATACACATTCTCCAAGTCACATTATTATTTGGCACAATGATGATGGTTAAACCACATGCTGAGGTACTTGGTTGAACGACTCCTTATTCTAGTAGTTTTTCCAATTTTTTATTCATATCACTTGCTTCTATAATGGATTGTTTGCACAACCCAATGTTTGGCAATGGGGAGTTCAGAAATATTTGGATCTCGTGCTCCACTTCCCTTATGGGCGGTAGCCCTTTAGGCTCCTGGAATAGATCCTTGTATTCTTGTAGCAACTATTCCAATTATTATTTTTTCTTCTTAGTATACCCCTTTAGGTATGACTTTTCCCTCACTGAATCTTCTACATATTTATTTTCTCTTAAAAGTTATAAAACATACTTCTTGCTAGAATTGATCAGTTTCTTAGCTTGGTTGGCACTTACTAGTGAAATTTTGGACTTCTGCTTGTGTTGTTGATGGTGAAGGATTTTTTATAATTCATGAGGTGGTACTTGTTGGATATCCACATGAGATTTCATATTGCATGTACATATATGGGACTTGAAAACACCACTCCACATACATTAAGGTGAAATACATCTAGTTCTACTTCATCAATAAAATCAACACTGATATCAAACCTAATTTTTCACTATTTGATTACCTTTATTTTTCATGCTTAATTACCCATCCCAATGGATATGAGCTTGGTGGATCATGAACTTCCAATCCAAATTATTTCTATCTCTACTACAATGATATTTTCCTATGAATCTAACTCTAACATAGCATGAATCTTTGTCTTCTTGACATGTATCCATATATGGAAGAGTTTGGTATTTTCGTTCTCTTCCTGTTGCTAAAAGCTATTCAAATTCACCTCCTTTTGCAATGATGTAAAAGAAACTTTCTTATCCAAATTCAAGCTTCTTTCCACTTGTTTTCTTGCATCAATGTCCATGAGATTCTTCTTTTTTGAATCTTTATTATGTTCTTTGGGTTAATCTTTGGATGCAACTTCTAACACTTCTCATCTATATGCCCATCAATGTTATAGTCATTGTATTGGTTGTTGGGATCCTTGCATTGGTGTGTCATGGTTGTTGTATTTTTATGTATTCCCCCTTTCCACTTCTTATTCCCCTCCTAAGAAGCATCTTAGTGCTCCCTCTACTTTGACCCACTTTATTTCCCTTCATTTTTTTCTATATTCTCTAGGTATTGTGCTTGTACACAAGTTTTCTCCATCGATCTAGGTTTGAATAGCATCACTTGCTTCTGCAAATGGTTGTGTAGCCCCATAGATACCTGAGTAGTACATATGGATTATTTGGGTAGATACGCAAAATTATGGCTATCTTTATTGGAGAATTTTTAATGCAAGAATGAAGGTCCATTTCCTTTGAAAGTAATGAACTAAAGGAAAGGACTTAGTTAAACCCATCTATGAAAAAAATGTTGGTCATGCTACATGTATTTAAGAAATGGTGTCCATACCTAATAAGAATATACTTTAAAGTACAAATAGATCATGATAGTCTAAAGTACTTCTTCGAGAAAATAATAACTTCAAAAGAGAAAAAAATGGGTCACAAATATGTTGGAATATGACCTTGAAATCTACAAAAAGGGAAAACAAAATATTGTGAAAGATTCGCTTTAAGAAAAGTGGAAGACGCAAATGGTTTACTATGCACTATTTACATTCCACAATTTGATTGGGTGGAAGAAGAAAGGATAGAGTGGGAACAATATGATAAGATACGCAAGATAATTCAAGAGCTACAGGAGGACCCCAATGTAGTAAAAAAATTATGTCAAAAAATGAGAGGGGGGTGAATCAGTATTTCTTTCAATTGTTATCTTATGTCAGATAATATTTTTATCACAAATTAAACCAGAACATAAGAAATAAAAAAAAAAAATTGTTTCTATGAACACAATGAGGACTCCAATCCTCTTTAAAAAAAAAAAAAAACTCAAATTCCAACTTGTACAACAAAATATATGACTACTTCAAGGCTCCAACCTTGATCAAATCCAAACACCAACATGGTCAAAATGAGGACTCCAATCCTCTCAACAAACCCAAGAACCAACTTGGTCAAAATGAGGATTCCAAGGTTCCAACCTTTCCAAATAGACTTCAAAAAGTCTTCAAATATTTCTTCAAAATAAGTTTCAAATATACTTCAAAATAGGTCTATAAAACCTACTCCACAGATACTTCAAGTATGCTACAATAAGTTTCCAAAATTTTACTCCAACAAAGACTATAGGTATACTTCAGAAAGGTTTCTATGGCTGCTCCAACAAAGGGTCAAATGGCTCCTCAAAAATAGGTCTTCAGCTGTTGGTATTCAAATTAATATGCTCTAAAAAATCTCCAAAGAGGATTGTCTTCAAGCCAACTCAGATCTGTTACAAGTCGCCTCAAGAGTGCTTTAGTAAGTCTTTCAAAAAGTTTCTTTGAGACTTCTTTAAACTAGGGCTGATCCAGGTGGCTCCATAGACACACAGAGGACAAAGAGGTCTAATGAAAGCTCAAAAATCAAAGTGCTTGGATTGCACTCAAACCAAGTTCAAGTTGAAGAATTCGTCGCCCTAATCGCAACAGTGCGAACAGCGCGTCAATCCAAGCTCGTATAAGAAAGTTAGAGCGGTTTGAAGTTTGTTAAGTGAAGGCAAGTGGGGCCAACATCATGCCACATGGTGTCCCAGTAAGCACGTGGGACCCACATGGCAATCCCCTCAGCTATTGACACATGGTGCTCCTCCATTAGCCCCTTGCCCCTATAGAAAAGACAAAACAAAATGATATTTAATTTCCCACATTAAAAAACGGTATATATTCAATATAGTTATTGAACATTCAAAATAAATTTAAATATAGTAAATTTTTATGTAACAAAAACCATATTAAATATGGTTAAATTCCATATTAAACAAAACAGCCATTTTTCTTTTTGGGAGTCGTTACAATATGGAGATATGAATTCCATATATTATATAGTTTGAAAAAACTATATTAAAACTAAAATTGGGTTTTAAAACAATATTTGGACTTAATGGGATTTGAACTCAAAACCTCCCAACAACAACTATCTTATATGATTATGCCAACCAATGTGCTAACCTCACACTTTGTCTTATTCATTCTCACACTTTATTATAAAATGTCATTTAAATGGTTCAAGGAAACCATGGAAAATGATGGACAATACATGAGAGATGAGAGCACAGGGAGGCTAATGGAGTCGTGAGAAAAGAGAAGGCAGGTCAGAAGGTAGACGGACATGCAGTTCGAGGCATGATGGTGCACGGATTTTGAGACAGAATCCTTTTTATGATTGGAGAATCTTTTTTATTCCAAGGAGGTAAAAATTTCCTGTGTTAGAATGTATTGAACTTTATATGCATTTTAACCAGAATTTTGCAAGGAACGCAATGGCGAGGTTTGATTTACCTTTTGAGCAGCGTTTTTTCAGATCCCCTGTGGAGGAGAATCTTTAGGAATCTCAAGGGAATCTTTCAGATTCCTTGGACGCCGAAATTCGCCGATGTCAGAATGAGGTCAACCTTATACTCATTCTTCTTAGAATTTTGCAAGGATCTCAATGGTGAGATCAGATTCCTGTTTTGAGTTACATATTTCTAGGTTCCTTGTGGAGCAGCATCTTTGAGGAATCTAGGGGGAATCTAAAATATTCCCTAAGGCCCAGATTTTCACTTTGTCATATTTCAACGAATTGACAGTCGATCCTACACCTCTCGGCAACACAAGTTCAGCAGTGCAGTCATATTTTCCATCTGAGCCTTATATTTTTTAGCCGCTTTTCCAAGTGGAGTTGCAAGTGTGAGCATTCAATGTGTGAGCAGTCATTTTTCAGGATATTCGACGCCACGAGATTGATGGTATAGCCAGATCTAGCAGTTTATCATCATTTTCTTTAGATAGCTCCAGGATGTGGGGTATATACAGTATGATCATGTACTTATTTGTATCTTTTCTACGAGATGCATTGTGCTGTGTAGATCCATTTTGATGTTTGATGTGGGATCTTGTTTTGTTCTTGATGTGAGATGTAATTTCTATCATGGATTTTTTTATGTTGTTTGAGATCCCTTGTTGCCATGTTGGCGGGATACTCATTGTCACATGTATGCTTGATTGAGATCCCTTTGTTTCCATGCTGGCAGGATACTCATAGTAATTATGTGTGAGTTATTTTCATACTGATAGGATTCCTTTTAGTGGATGAGAGTTCTTGTAGCGGAACATCTCGTGGAGAGGTCCAGCCACTCCTGTGTGAGGGAATTTTCCTTGTATGACAGAGAAAATGCCATCCATGTACATCATTACTCTGTGTAACACTTAATGCAGCGGCCTACACCATCTTGACACCGAGGCCCGGAGACGTATTACCTCCTGTACGAACTCCATTATCAATATCTTGTGTTACTAATGCTTTTCATGTTTCTCTTCTTTACAGCATGAAGATATGTTTTTTTTTTTTATGTTCATTAATGCTTTTATGCAATTCAAACATTTTAGCCGAAGTAAAAGGTCTTGGTTAAAAGGGTGTCAGGAATTTACCTGGATGAAGGGCCTTTTCAAGCTCCAAACAAATCTAGAAACCACAAGTCGGAATATCACTAGGTTGAATTCTTCATAGGTCTGAATCCAAGATTTGAGTATTTCCATTGTCCTAATTTTTCCACAGTCCAATTTCAAATTTTTCCTCAGTCCAAATTCTGCTATAGTCTAAATTTAAAGGCTCTCCACAGTCCAAATTCAAGTCTCCAAGAGTTGAAGGTTCTTCTCTAGATGAAGGTCAAGCTTTTACACAAAGATAGCCCGAAATAGAAGTCTGAAATCACCTCAGATATGTCACTTGTTACAAGTCTAAATTCATAATATGAGGGTTGAAACTATGATATGAGGTCTTCTCCAAGGAAGGGAATGTGTTATAATAAATCTACGACTGCGGATAGAAGTATATTCCCTATACTTGATGGCCTATTCTATAACAACATAAAGCAAAGAATTTGATGTCTTCCTTAAAGTAAATGGACAATGGGATGAAGCCTACCTAGAATTTGATATAATCTATAATCCTCTCTTGGCTTGTACACTCCAGTCCTAGCTCCAATCATTATAATTAGAATCAACACAACATAATCCAATGATCTACGACATCTATGTAATATCATCAAATCACTTTATTCAATGGATCAACATGGAATTGAAATACATGAAATCATAACATCACATATAGGAAAAAAAAAATAACTCTCTGTATTAATAGAAATGGAGAGTGTTACAACCAAATATAGGAGGTTATTTTGTAGAAGAGCTCCTCCAAGTTGATTTTTCCTTCCTTTCCACAAATTTTACCTCTATGTCACCCTAGTGTGTGGAATAATGATTCTCACAGCAGCGGCATGAGGGTAGAATCTATTTCCAAAATCCAACCCCTATCTTGTGGATGGCAGCAAATATATAGAAGAGGATGGTAGGTTAAGAGTTCTTATCCATTTACCAATCTAGGCTTGAGATCCACTCTTGATGGGAGGATGCGCTCAAGGGATAAGGGGTGAAATATCCAAGATAGGATAGGATAAGATTCGAGACTTTCATCTGAGGTAAAAATATAGAACAACCTTTGGAAGCTTCTAGAAGAGGAAGCTCTGAGATTATTTTTATTTTCCCGAATTTCTAGAATCAATGCACCCCTAGTAAGGGGAAACCTACTGGTGATCAATGGACGTCCAAATAGGGCCAACCTGTTGGTGAACGCTGGTATCTAAAGGATCAGGGTACATTGGGCCTAAAAATTACTGAAATGAAGCAGTTAAAGGCAGAAATTCAGGGTTTTAAGCAACTCATGCTTAGGGATTTTTGTAGGGATGATAACAAAGTGTTCAAATATTTTAATGATCCTGTTTGAAGGCCTATCGACCAGATGTGAAAAAA
The DNA here is from genome assembly GCA_034641835.2 of Pinus albicaulis. Lineage (NCBI taxonomy): Eukaryota > Viridiplantae > Streptophyta > Pinopsida > Pinales > Pinaceae > Pinus > Pinus albicaulis. Next base: position 72,747,037 of record CM076575.1, read on the forward strand.
TGTCCAGTAACATAATGCATAGGGGTCCGGTAACTTATCCATAAGAGGAAACAAAGAAATTCAAAAACCAACAGTAGATTACTACAACAACTAAATAGAAATTTACCAATAAACCTTAATTCAAAACATAAATAACAAACCCAATACCTAGCTTTGACTTTCCTTTAATTTCATGAGATACGAATTTTTCTTGCTACTTTAGTTCTAATCTCCTTGTCTTATCTTTCGTGGACGAGTTGGATGAGAAAATGGATGAGTCATATTGTCTATCTATACTAATTCACCCATGCTTAAATTGTCATTCCTATAGGAGGGACGACTTATGTTTATGTAGGCCAACTTAAAGAGGAGGAAAAAAATTTATTTTTCCACTTTAAAAAATCATTTATCCTCATTAGAGAGGACTGAGGAAGCATGCTATACCTCATTATAATTGGCTTAATGTGCTCTTGTAATCTATGGCATCCTTATCTTCATTAAGTCATCCTTTGACACCAATAAAAAATTATTCTTCCAACAATATCCCGCTTTGTTATTTATGGAAACAATATCTTCATATGCTACTCCCTCTGTCATTGTGTTTCTCCCCCTATCATCGTGCTACTCCCCTTATCATGTTCTCACCTTTGACATCAATATCAAATGGATTTTATAATGGGATGCAAAAGAGATGGCCCCCATATTTTGACAAAGATATTCAAATTATTCTCGAGGTAGGGGTTTTGTGAAGATATTAGTAATTTTTACTTAGTGATGACATACTCCATTTTTATGTTCTATTGTGCAACATGTTCTCGGAGAAAGTGGTACTTGATTGGGATATGTTTTTTCTTTGAATGCATGACTAGATTCTTTGAGAGGTTGATTGCATTGGTATTTTCACAATATATGGTGATTTTTTTCTATATTTACGTCCTTCAAGGCTTCCTTCATCCATAGGATTTGTGTACAAAAACTTGTTCCCGCTATGTTCTCAGCTTTGGCTGTGGAGAGAGATATAGGTTATTGTTTCTTGCTTAACCAATATACAAGACAAACTCCCAAGAAGAATTCATTCCCACTGGTACTCTTTTGATCATCAATGCTTCCTATGCAATTTGCATCAATATATGTTATTAAGGTAATATTTTTTCTCTTAGGGTACCATAGTCAAAAACCAATAGTTCCTTTCAGCTATTTGAGTATTCTCTTTATAGCTAGCCTATGAGATTCCTTACAGGTTGATTAGATTCTTTCCATTATTCCTAATTCGTGCTTGATGTATGTTCATGGAGTTTTTAAATATAAAATACCTCCTATCATTGATTTGTAAAAGGTGGCATCTACCATAGGAGATTCATCATCCTTACTTAGCTTGCAACCTGTAATTATAGGTGTGCTCAAAATAACACATTCTTCAATCCCAAATCACTTAAGAATATCCCTAAGATATTTTTCTTATGATATGAACATACATGCTTTCATTTGAGTTACTTGAAGTCCAAGAAAGTAATACAATTCTCCAATCATCGACATTTCAAATTATTTTGACATATCTTGGGAAAATTTGTGACCCATTTCATCATTGTTTCTCCCAAAAATTGGATCATCCACATATACTAGTGTTATTAGCATATTTTCTTTGTCCATACTCATGTAAATATTGTTTCTGAAAATTCATTTCTTGAACCCTCGTTGTTGAAGATAGAGATTAATTCTAGCATACCAAGCTCTTCGAGATTGTTTTAATCCATACATGGCATTCTTTAATTTGCAAGAAAATTCTTTATTTTCAGTGGATTCAAACCCTTTTGGTTGTTCCACGTATACTTGTTCTTTTATATCTCCATTTAAAAAGGTTTACTTCACATCCATTTGATATATTTTGAAACCTTTTGAACAATCAAATTCTAAAAATATCCTTTTAGCCTCTAGTTTGGAAACAAGAGAAAAAGTATCTTCAAAATCAATTCCTTAAATTTGAGTGTATCCCTTGCACACCAACCTTGCCTTATTTCTTATGATTTGTCCATCTTCATCCATTTTTTTCTTATACACACACTTGGTTCTTATGACATTCTTATCCTTTGGATGAGGGACTAGCTCCCATGTTCTGTTATTTTCAATTTGGTTCATCTCTTCTCCCATTTCCTTTATACAGTGAGGATGCTTACTTGCTTGAGTGAAATTTTGTGGTTCTATTGTGGATAGCAAGGCGATATCATTCCTTTTTGTGTGTTTGTTATCTTTCTTCAATTTTTTATTCCTCCATATACATCTCCAATGATTTTGTCTTTTGTATGATGTTTTTGTACGAACTTTACCTTTGATGGTGTTTGAGATGGTTCCTCCATTTGGATTTTTGGCTCCTTCTCTTCCTTTGCACCATCATCCTCTATATCTACAAGGATATGGTTTTCTTCATTGGTTTGTACTACTTATTTTCAGGAAGATATTCATCTATATTTACATTGATGCTTTCAATTATTTTCCACAACTAATTGTCGTAGTATTTGTAGCTCTTACTTCTTGATGAGTATCCAAGGAAAATTCCTTCGATAACACGTGAATCAAATTTTCCTAGTGAATCGTCATTAATATTCATAAATCATTTCCCAGATGCAGGTGCCTCATGGAGATTAGTCAGCATGCCACATGGCCTCCCCAACGCCGAGAATTTTTCCTCGTCACAAGGCAGCACATGTCCCTGGAGTGGATTCCACTAAATATGACATTATGGCTCTGCAGCCCGACGCCATAGCTGTTATTCAATTCGTTTGTTGTGAATTCTCTCTCGTTCGTCCTAGTTGCAGAGCGCCCTGGCCATTTATAGGAAATGGCATCATCTCCTCTAAGAACTTTTCCCTTCGTCCCTTTGTAAAATTGGCTCCCGGCTCTGTTAATTCTTGTTGTGCCTCCGCCCCTCTCTCATCCATTCATACTCCCTCTATCCATTCGCTCCATGCTGCTTGCAGTTTCACTACCCGCCCTCATCACTGATCTCACTCTCCTTACCTAAATTCTCAAAATTCGACCGCCTCCATGCCTCTTTGACATCGCATGCTGCTGCAGAGGCTGAGGCCGAGGCTCGCCCTCCCGACCTCCCATCCCTGCAATGGCGGAATGCTATATGGATTTCTCCATGGTCATGGATTTGTCAGAGGTCCTTGACCCTCAACACCTCTCATCCTATATCTCACTTCGCCTTCCTGAAGCTCAGCCTTGCCCATCTGGTTCGGGGTCTAGGAAGAGGATGCGTAAATCAAATATGTCACCCTCTTACCTTTAGCAACCCTAGAAAATGGTGACTCTTCCCGTCAAACCTTCGGAGGATTCTTCGGACAGCAGTGGTAGCAGCAGTTTTGCAGAAGGTGGCAAAGCAATAGCAAGGGGTGCTCGTTTGACCTCCATGCCTGAGCTGGACCCCCAGCTATCCAAGCCAGAGGACGACCCCTTTGATTATGTTTGCTTCATAGAATAAGAGCAGCCTCCCCATCCAATTCAGGATGACAAGAACCAGAAATCCAAGCGCCATGGTTCCTCCTTTTCTTTTCTTTTCCAGCTCAATTATAGTTTCTATTTTTCTTTACGTTCTGCACAACATACTTAGATATTGGGAACTAATGTTTAATGTTGGTTTCCCCTTTAGGAGCAGCACCTATTATACTCTATGGACTGGTTTATGGGTTGGTTTCCCCCTACGGGCAGTCCCATTTTTGTATTTTTGAATTTTCTCATTCTCACTGGAATTGGCTAACTCAGCAATTTCAGTCAGGATGTTGAACTGTATCATTGTAATTTTTGTATCATATAATAGAATCTAGTCATATTTAGAAAAATATGTATATTCATAAAGCTTTCTCTTCCAAATATTCTGAAGTGTTCCACAGAGGCAGGCCTTCCTTCCCATAATTCATATGGATTTTTATCATTGTTTACTCAGAGTTGTGTTCTTTTCATGATGTAAATTGTTTCCGCAACTGCTTCCCTCCAAAATTTTGCATGTAAATTAGCTTCCAACAACAATTTTCTTTCATTTTCTTGTATAGATCTATTCTTTCTTTCCACTACTCCATTTTGTTGTGTATTCATAGCAACATAGAGTTACCTTTTGATTCCATATTTTTCACCAAACTCATTGAATTCTCTTATCCCCACCTCTATTTGTTCTTAAGCATTTTATCTTCAACTCACTTTAATTTTCAACCATTGCTTTGAAATTTTTAAAAAAATATAGTGTTTATCACTTATATCTTATGAAAATCACCCACAAAATTCTAGTATAATCATCTATAAATAAAATAAGTAGCTTTATCCTTATAGAGTTTCAATTCTGGTTGGACCACAAATATTTCCAGCATTCCTTTGATGTGAAGCTAATCCTGGTTGGATTTCCATCTTGACATGGTGCACAGATAGCATTTTCTAGTTTTGAAATTTTGGGGATATTTCTTACTGCTTGATTTTTGCTAATATTCAGCAAGTTTTCAAGGCTTATGTGTACCAAACACTTGTGCCCTATCAAGCTTTCATTTTTTTGACTCATGTAATGTCTCTCTTCTTGAATTTCACTGAGAATCTATACATTATCTTATGTTCTTATTCCTCTTCCTACCAGTTTTCTTGAAGATGATATCCTTATCTCACAGTCCTTGGAATAGAATATTATATCATGTCCTTGATCGCATATTTGGATGACACTTAGGAGATTATGCTTGATTCCTTCAACATATAATGCATTTTGTGTTTTCCCTTGCCATTGATGAGACGTGTTATGCCTTTAATATCAATTTTAGTAGATCCAATGTCTACAAAGGTCACATTTCCATCCTTTTCTTTTCTTATTGAGATGATTTTTTTATGGACACATTCCATGTTCCTAGAACATCCACGTCTATCTACAAACCATTGATTTTCATTTTTCTAGGAAAAAAATATAGGCTGCTTCTCAGAGGTAGATTCTCCAACTTTCTTTCTCCAAACTTTTTCTCTTTGCTCTAAAGGACATTTTTGTGCTACATGGCTTAGATTATTGCATTTATAAAATTCTAGAATATACTTCGAAAAAGGGGAAAAAGAGTTATAAGTCTTGATTTGGCCTTGCCTCTTTGGTTCAACAACCTTATTTTGATGATCAGCCCCATAAGCCTTGCAATATTTTTCCTAATGACCAAAAATTTTACAAAAGAAACAGTGACCAAGGAAAATAGTTTGATAAATATTAGGATAAGCTTACCTTGATGAGATATTCCTTTCAGGAAGGGACTCATCCTCATTCCTTTGATGAATTTTTTTTCATGTAAGGTTAGAATGATAATATCCTAAAAGGACATCAACAAAACTTCTAGGAATTTCTTCATGATGAATATTGGACTCTTCCTTTGAATTAGAAGATTCGCCTGTATAGCCAAGTCCATATTTGTCATGTAGTGGCCTTTGAGAGCTGGAAATGACATCCAAGGTTTGGGAACTCTTAAAATTGTTTTTGGCTTTTTCCAACTCTCCTTTTAGAGATACAACTTCAACTTCCGAATTTTCAAAAATTCCTTCTTTTTGCTTTAGCTTATTGCTTAACACTTCTTATATTATTTTACATTCTTCATTATTAGTTTTGAGAGAGTTGATTTCTTGAGATAAATTTTCATTATTCTTTCTAAGCCTCTCATTTTATTCTATGGCACTAATCAATAATTCCTCCATGTTTCCTTCTACTTCTTCTAGACTTTCTTCTTATTTTGGAATTTATGTTTCATTTGTTAAGGCCATGAAAACTAATTCATTGCTTCCACCATATT